>CM028244.1:7638936-8844502 GCA_016432835.1 Brassica nigra | reverse complement strand
ACTGTATCAGCATAGCAAATTATTCTCTTTGTTATATTAGTTAGGAAACTAGATTTGACTCAAGAATCAATAGTAATGTAAGAAAAAATCTACATGAGACTTACAAACATATTTTCAGTAGATAAAAGAGAAATTAAAGATTCGACTAATTATATCATATCACTCATTATGAACATATTTATGGATTTATAGTGATTAATATATTTTCATGACCAACACAAAATATTGTAAACCATTTAAAACCACTTTAATCCCTCTCAAAATTGATTCTTAAGTAATCGTAATAACTCGATGGTTGAAAATAAATAAATACAATAACGAATGTTCAAAATAAACAAATAATAAATAAAATACTTTTAATAATAAATTTAAAATAAGAAATTATTATATAATAAATAAAAAAATATAAATAAATTCATAATGAATCGAATATTAACTAATACAACATAATTATAACATAAGAACTTTAAATCAAAAAATATTCCTATTGTATAATTGAAGATATAATATTTGATAAAATCCGGCAACTATTAAGTATAGATGAGCAAAATATATATATTATGGAGTACACATGACATTATAAAAAAATCTATATCTGGAATAATTTTATTATAAGAAAAAGATAAATAAAAAAGGTTTATGCAAAACATATACGTAAAAAACGAAACTAAATTATTAAAGTAAACCCACGATAAAGAGAAAAATATAGTTTACTTAAGAATTTAGGATGCAAAATATTTTTTCTACTTCTAAAGAAGACATCCAAGTGAAATAACTAGAATAAGTAAACATATATATATATATAATAATATTTACTCTTTTAATTTAATTAAAAAAAGTAACAATATAAAAGCAATCAATGTAGGATTTTTGATGATATATATATATATATATATATATATTCATCAAACAAAAAAAAAGTTTTATTTTAAAATTTACTATGTAATTTTAATATGATTATTTGATGTACATCAAAATAATATAATTCTATATGATTTCTCTATTATAAGCATCAAATATTAATTTTATTTTGAATCTATATTATATTTTGATTTAATTGTTGAAATAATTAATTTTATATATCATTATTTTAAAAAATATTCAGTTTTAATGATAACTTGTAACTCTGAACCTAAAATTGTTCTTATTCAAAATTACTTCTGCCACAAAATAATATAATAATAATATAATATATGTAATGAAATCATTATTGATTTTAGGGTATGTTTGGTTTTAATGCTGTGGAGGAGGGATTTTGAAAATATTAATGGATGCATTTCCAAAAATGGATAAGTGATTTATATATGATTGTATATCAGCATAATGTGGTATGTTTAAGGAATAACTATAACTAGTTGACTACATGAAATAATGCAGTGATTTAATAATAAATTATTAATATTAATGCATTATAAAATATTCAAACATATTATTATGGTACAATAAACAATATTGATTTGATATAATTAATAAAATGTATCTTGTTTACTTTTATTTTATTTTGTTTAGATGAAAGTAATATTTCAACTTTTATTTTGATTTATATTAGTTTTTTTGGAATAATTTTTGTTTTTATATATAAAAACATATATAAATATATGTATTTATGTATGTCTAAAAGTTACAATGAATATTTTGATTTAAAGTTCTTATGATATAATTCTGTTCTTGTTAGTTAATATAAATTAAAAATACAAAATTTATTTATATTTTATTTATTATATCATAATTTTAAAATTTAAATTTATTATTAAAATATTTTTATTTATTAAATTTTAATTTTAACATTAAATTATTGTATTTATTTATTTTAACATCACCACTTGACAAACTTATCGAGAATCAGTTTTGAGAGAGAGAGTGGTTTTAAATAGTTTACAATATTTTGTGTTGGTCATGAAATGCATTAATCACTACCATCCTAAAATCTATGTTCATACAGTGATAGCATATAATTAGTCAATCCTTTAATATCTCTTTATCTACTAAGAAAATTGTTTGTGAGTCTCATGTAGATTTTTAACACTACTATTGATTCTTAGTCAAATCTGATTCCTAACTAATATAACAAAGAGAATAAATTGTATGTGATAGGTCCTGTTCAACTTCCCATTCCAAGTTACTCTTTATATGCAAAGAAAGTTATTTGTTACTCAAAAATACGACAGCATCATTGTATAATTAAACAAATCTTTAATTTCAATGAATTAATTTATCATTCGTTGAATCTTAAGATTCAGAATTTTTCTTGTTTCAGTTCATCAAGTGCTTCATGCATAGATGGTAGATTTATTAACATTAGCAAATATTGCAAATCATTTTACCAAAAAAGTGAAAATCTGCAAAGCTTAATTACGACAAATAGTTGTTAAATTATATATTGTCACTCTTAATCTTTTTTTTTTTCTATCACTGTTTCTTTTTTCATATATAATTATAAATAAATAAATTAATTTTGAAAATTTCTAATCATTCATTTTAAATTGGTTCTTAATCAAAATTATTTTCAAAATAATATAATAGATTGTTTCCATTCAACTCAACCATTGATTTTAAACTTATTTATTTGCTATGAAGATAAACTATGACTCAAAGAGTTGACCTATATAATTTACCATTCTTTGAACCTAAATATTCATTTTTATTAGTTAAAAACTTCAGGATGAATTTATCGATATTGGTGATGATTGGAAGGTTGATGTAAAAATTATGATGTAGGATTTAGTTTATAAATTTTTATTGTTGTAACTGTATGTGCTTTTGCAATAAAGAAAATAAAACATGAACAAAAAAGTAACTAAGGTTGTAGATATTTTATCTTTTATTTAGAACTCATTAAATTACTTAAAGACTGATTGGTAAGTTAATATTATAGGTTTAATTTTTAAAATCTAATTACATTATGATTGGTTAAGAACTTAAGATTAGCAATTTTAAAATAAACAAATCTAAAGAATTAAATTAAAGTCAAACCAATCATCGCCATTAACAAGTAGTGCCAACGTGAAGAACTCTTGAAAGATAGATTTGAGATTTTATTCAACTGAAGCAAAAAGGAAAATTCAAGTGAGTCGGTTTTATGAATAAATCAGAAAGCTTAAATGTTATAGTTAAAAAAAGAAAGAATTAACAAGAAATCTTAAATATTATTGGACACTTGCTATCACATTTTTACATGAATTTACTTAATTATTTTGTTCCATCTTAGTTTTCAATCAATCTTACGTGTGGCAAAGAAAAGAATGTGTACAACACAAAGGTTTCATCATAGTGAGCAACAAGAGAAGACTGCATTAAAATTGTGATAAAACCTCAAAATTATTCTAGGTATCGAGTAATGCCAAAGAGGCATTACAAACTAAAGATGGTGAAGGGTCATAGTTGATTTCATTAATAAGTTTTCATTGATTTATGAAAAAAAAATAAATAATAAGAAAACATTTATGAAAACTAGAATTGAAATCTATCTGGCCATGCAAACTGTTGTCTCATGAGGTCAAAGATTTGTTCAAACTGGATGATATTCATCTTTTTCTGTGATATAAGTTTCTATTCAAAATTTGCCACTCATAGAAGTTTTGTTATGGATACACCTGGATACACCTCTCAGATGACTAGATGCGAAAACCCTATCAAGCACAATATATTGAGAGTGTATATATATATAAACCCTCTCTGTAGCGTCTAACATATCAGATAAAAGCCACAAACACTTCTCTTCCAAAATCCCCACTCTCTTAGTCACAACAATGGATTCGAAGTGCTCAACCTGACAGACTATCAGATCTACCAGATGTTCTTTTGGTCCTCATCATTTCATGCTTGTCTTTCAAGCAATGTGTTCAAACCAGCCTACTCTCCAAGCGGTGGGGGTCTCTCCATCTTGAGAGGAGGAATGTTTCCTTCAAGGAATCCGACTTCTTGAGCCCTCTGTCTTCGCAGATCCATAAGGCGTGTTCTGGCTAGGACTGCTTTTGTTGGTTACATCGTCATGGGTCGCTTCGAACGGGTGATCAACCCATGGATACGTTCGGGATCTCTATCTCGGATCCACAGACTTACTTGGATGTGATCGAGTCCCTGATAGCGTTAAGCGGTCCAAAAAGGGTCAAGAGCTTGGTTCTTGATTTCTCAAACCCGCGTGGAGAACCTTTCATAATGTAAACCGTGAAGAGCTGGTCGTTAAAATCCCACAAAACGTCTATGATCTGGCGACTCTCGAGTCGTTGAAAGTTCTTTTCGCTAATGACTTTGACCCCTCGAGACTATCAAACCTAGAGAAGCTCAAAAGCGTCTCTTTTGGTGGATGGAACTGAAGAATATTCAGTTTATAAAACATATACAAACATATATTATATAAGTTGTATAATGTTACATTTTATCATCCTTTTCAACAGTTTCAGTTTAGGAATTATCTACTAAAATTTCTAAATTTTTTGAATGAAGCTTTTAATCATATATTTGATATATACGAGAAAATAGAAACATGTCTTCAAAATTCTGAAGACATTATATCTTTTCAGAAATTTACAATAATACTATATAAGATAGATAAAACCAAAATTGATAAAACATTTACTTAATATATGCTACATACGTTATATTTTATAATTTTGTTTTTGTTTTGCTTATATTTTGCATACATTTTATATATTTTCTATATATTTTTCTTATTTTTGTATATTTTTCCCAAGTTGTTATATATGTTATTAGTTCTAACTAGAAATTGTGAGTGAATTCTTGCAAATACATCTTCATAGTACACATTCCTTGTATTTAACAAAACCAAAATAGAATACGAACTAAAGATGAAATTAAGCAGGAACAACAATAACGGAATATGAACTAAAATAATATTAAGAAGGAAAAAATAACCAAATTTTAATTCAAAAGAGATCAAATATTTAGGAATTTTCAAATAAAGATTAGGAATCTTAAGATTCAGAATTTTTCTTGTTTCAGTTCATCAAGTGCTTCATGCATAGATGGTAGATTTATTAACATTAGCAAATATTGCAAATCGTTTTACCAAAAAATAGTGAAAATCTGCAAAGGTTAATTACGACAAATAGTTGTTAAATTATATATTGTCACTCTTAATCTTTTTCTTAGATATATCACTGTTTCCTTTTTCATATATAATTATAAATAAATTAATTAATTTTGAAAATTTCTAATCATTCATTTTTAAATTGGTTCTTAATCAAAATTATTTTCAAAATAATATAATAGATTGTTTCCATTCAACTCACTATTGATTTTAAACTTATTTATTTGCTATGAAGATAAACTATGACTCAAAGAGTTGACCTATATAATTTACCATTCTTTGAACCTAAATATTCATTTTTATTAGTTAAAAACTTCAGGATGAATTTATCGATATTGGTGATGATTGGTAGGTTGATGTAAAAATTATGATGTAGGATTTAGTTTATAAATTTTTATTGTTGTAACTGTATGTGCTTTTGCAATAAAGAAAATAAAACATGAACAAAAAGTAACTAAGGTTGTAGATATTTTATCTTTTATTTAGAACTCATTAGATTACTTAAAGACTGATTGGTAAGTAAATATTATAGGTTTAATTTTAAAATAAAATTACATTATGATTGGTTAAAAACTTAAGATTAGTAATTTTAAAATAAACAAATCTAAAGAATTAAATTAAAGTCAAACCAATCATCGCCATTAACAAGTAGTGCCAACGTGAAGAACTCTTGAAAAATAGATTTGAGATTTTTATTCAACTGAAGCAAAAGCGGAAAATTCAAGTGAGTCGGTTTTATGAATAAATCAGAAAGCTTAAATGTTATAGTTAAAAAAAGAAAGAATTAACAAGAAATCTTAAATATTATTGGACACTTGCTATCACATTTTACATGAATTTACTTAATTATTTTTGTTCCATCTTAGTTTTCAATCAATCTTACACGTGTGGCAAAGAAAAGAATGTGTACAACACAAAAGGTTTCATCATAGTGAGCAACAAGAGAAGACTGCATTAAAATTGTGATAAAACCTCAAAATTATTCTAGGTATCGAGTAATGCCAAAGAGGCATTACAAACTAAAGATGGTGAAGGGTTCATAGTTGATTTCATTAATAAGTTTTCATTGATTTATGAAAAATAAATAATAAGAAAACATTTATGAAAAACTAGAATTGGAAATCTATCTGGCCATGCAAACTGTTGTCTCATGAGGTCAAAGATTTGTTCAAACTGGATGATATTCATCTTTTCTGTGATATAAGTTTCTATTCAAAATTTGCCACTCATAGAAGTTTTGTTATGGATACACCTGGATACACCTCTCAGATGACTAGATGCGAAAACCCTATCAAGCACAATATATTGAGAGTGTATATATATAAACCCTCTCTGTAGCGTCTAACATATCAGATAAAAGCCACAAACACCTCTCTTCTTCCAAAATCCCCACTCTCTTAGTCACAACAATGGATTCGAGTGCTCAACCTGACAGACTATAGTGCTGTTCGTTATATAAACGCCAAGATTGGCGGCAGCGTCAAAATTACAGTCATGGCCACGCAGATTCTGTACAAACAAAACAACACGGATCTGTTCATTCAGTCGTCAACTTCAAACCGATAAAGACGCTGAAAATTTCAGCGGCAGTGGCGACTCGCTTTCATGTCTCCAATTGTCAGTTGCGGCTATTTTAGTTAGAACACTAGAGAATCTGCTTCTTCCCAAGCTTTATTTTCTGCCGCTGCCGCTAGTCGCGGCGTTTATAAAACGAACAGGGCTTATCAGATCTACCAGATGTTCTTTTGGTCCTCATCATTTCATGCTTGTCTTTCAAGCAATGTGTTCAAACCAGCCTACTCTCCAAGCGGTGGGGGTCTCTCCATCTTGAGAGGAGGAATGTTTCCTTCAAGGAATCCGACTTCTTGAGCCCCTCTGTCTTCGCAGATCCCATAAGGCGTGTTCTGGCTAGGACTGCTTTTGTTGGTTACATGCGTCAATGGGTCGCTCGAATGGGTGATCAACCCATGGATACGTTCGGGATCTCTATCTCGGATCCACAGACTTACTTGGATGTGATCGAGTCCCTGATAGCGTTCGCGGTCCAAAAAAGGGTCAAGAGCTTGGTTCTTGATTTCTCAAACCCGGCGTGGAGAACCTTTCATAATGTAAACCGTGAAGAGCTGGTCGTTAAAATCCCACAAAGCGTCTATGATCTGACGACTCTCGAGTCGTTGAAAGTTTGCGCCTGCGATGACTTTGACCCCTCGAGACTATCAAACCTAGAGAAGCTCAAAAGCGTCTCTTCCGGGTGGATGGAACTGAAGAATATTCAGCCGTTGCTAAAGAGGCTCGAGAGTTTAACTATGCATGACTGCTGGGGACTTGATTTTGAAAGGATATCAGGGGACATGATCAGAGAACTTGCAATCAAGGACTGCGACTTTTTCCTTACTTGCATCTTAGACCTCCCAAGAGTTGACATATTCAAGTACTCGGGAGATATTTTGTGCTTCGAATTCGACAGGATGAATGCCGTCATAAGCGAAGTGGATTTGGATTTTCAGGTGTTGGACACTGATGATTACAACGAGGCAACCGAAGGGGGAATGCTGTGTCAACTCCTTAATAACCTCCTTGATAATGGTCGTCGATGTGCTACGACCTTGACGGTCTGTCCGTTTCTACTCAAGGTATGTCTTAGATTTACATTACATTTTCACATTAGGTCATTCAGTGTAGGTTCATTTTCACATTAGGTCATTTCAAAAAGTAACAATTCCTACAAAACAAAAAAGAATCGTCTTTGAACCTAAATCTCACATAAGTTGATTTTGGTTTTTGTTCCTAAATTATCATAAAAAATTAATAACTACTTTTCCTAAATTTTAGAAAATCTACTTGTTAAAAATTTGATTGGCTAGTAAAGTGTTTTTAGAAAAAATAAAATAAAACCAAAATCTGAATTGAATTTTTAAAAAGTGTTTTTGAAAATCGAAAACTCAAATATGGTTTAGAATCTATAAAACAAGAAATTCCTATATTTTGCATTACAATACTTCTTTCCATAGTGTTAATTAAAGTAATTTCTTAGTGAACGTAGAGCTAGACCCTAAAATTATTGTATATATTGAATGTTTAGAATAAAATAGTGACCTAGTGAATTTTTTTTTCTTATGTCAGAGGATTCCATTAGCTGTGTCTCCCCATCTTCTTCGCCGGATGAAAACAAAGCATTTAGTGCTCAAGACGAAATTGCATCCCAAAGAGTTCAATGGAATCAGGCTTCTCCTCATCAATTGCCCAAACTTGGAAACACTCACTCTAGATTTGCTTCCTCCCAGCCCCACTGCGGTAAGTTTTCTTAATGTAAAATTATATATATACCATCAAAAATGAATTATATATATATCATATTATTAAACCATGCATGCGAGAATGATTTTATATTTCCCAGACAGCTTCATCATATGCTGGCATCGATCCACAGACATACTGGATGCAGAACATATCATACAAGTGTCTGAGAGAGACATTAACAACAGTTGTAGTGAAGAATTTCACTGGTGGGGCAGAGTTAAACCTGGTGAAATATCTGCTCCGAACCTCATGCCGTTTGGAAAAAGTTGAGCTATACATGCCGTTTGATTTGGACGACAGTCGGAAGATGTTTGCATCTGCCAGATCTGAAATGTTGCAACGCAGTTCGGAGAACGTTCGAGTTTGTGTGCACAATTCTTGAAGAGGTGATCTATTCAAGACTTCGCTACCCGAGTTACATTGCTTTTATTGATGTTTTCCAGTTTGCTTTAATAACTTCAAGAATGGATGTTCTTGTTTGAATGCAGTTAAGTTTGTTTCGGTTTATTTGTTTTATGAATAAGAGCCTCAGGAAAAACGATCGAGGACTTGGTCATTCTATAAACCAAAAATAATATATAAACTTTGATCTCTTTTGAATTAAAGATTTTTTTTTTCCTGCTTAATTTCATTTTAGTTCACATTCCCTTATTGTTGTTCCTGCTTAATTTCATCTTTAGTTCGTATTCTATTTTGGTTTTGTTAAATACAAGGAATGTGTACTATGAAGATGTATTTGCAAAAACTCATTTACAATTTCTAGTTAGAACTAATAACATATATAACAACTTGGGAAAATATACAAAAAATAAGAAAAATATATAGAAAATATATAAAAATGTATGCAAAATATAAGCAAAAACAAGGAAAATTATAAAATATAATGTATAAAGCATATATTAAGTATATGCTTTATCAATTTTGGTTTTATCTATCTTATATAATATTATTGTAAAGTTCTGAAAAGATATAACGTCTTCAGAATTTTGAAGACATGTTTCTATTTTCTCGTAGATATCAAATATATGATTAAAAGCTTCATTCAAAAAATATAGAAATTTTAGTAGATAATTCCTAAACTGAAACTGTTGAAAAGGATTATAGAATGTAACATTATACAAATTATATAATATATGATAGTATATGTTTTATAAACAGTTTATTTATCTTTCTTATAATAAAATTATTCCAAATATAAATTTTATATAATGTCATGTGTACTCCATAATATATATATATATATATATTATCTCATCAGTCTTATAAATGATTATAAGATTTCTTAAATATTATATCTTACAAATTATACAATTGAGAAAGTAACCACACAATATGTATAATCAAAAGAAAATTAAAATTATTATTTCATCAATTATTTAAAGTGTTCTATACATTTGATTTAAATTTAATTTTTACATACAATTTATTTAAAGTGTTATAACATTAATTTCATCAATTTATTGAAAGTGTTATATCATGAAGTTTATTAATGCAGGTAATGAATTACATCATAGAAGTTGAATGCTGGCTTAAACTGTCAATAGTAATATAGTTATAAAAGAATTTTAAATTGTTAGAAACTTATCAATATGTAAAACAAAAGGTTTGATCACACTTTGTGATATATATATATATATATATATATATATATATATATATATATATATATATATACTATATATAATATTTATGACTTTAACTAATAAATATTTGATAACACTTTGTGTATTATCTATCATCTTTTAATTTTATATAGTTAAAATAAATTAAATAATTATATTAACCACATAATAAAAATTTAGATTTGTCTGTATATGTTATTTTTAAAATTTTAAAACGAGTAAAATTAATAAAACTGTTAAAAATCTCACATCGAAAATTTTATGATCAATCATTTAATTTTTTAATAACAAAATAAAAATAATCATAAAATCATATGAGTAGGAAGTCTCATTATTTAATAGATTTTTTATATTTAATTTTTACTGTTTGTATTCTTTTCAAGTATTTTGGATACCTTCAAAATATCTTATATATTTTGGATATTTTATGGATATTAAATCTAACAATAACTAATATATTTAAGTATATAAATCTGATTCCAATATATTTGGATACCCATAATATTTTGGATCAAATCGGATTCGGTTCTGATTTTTTAGATACCAAAATTTTGAACCCGTTCAGATATTTAACAAATTTCGGTTCAGGTTCGACATTACATTTTGGATCGGATTCGGTTCGGTTCTTCGGATTCGAGTTTTATGCCTAGTCCTAAGAGGTACAATGGCAATTGGCCTAGTAGGCAGCCAAGCTCGTAAACATCATCTACCTTCTCTCTCTCCTTTTTTTTTTGTTGCTTTTGGTGCATTTTCTGGCTTAGTTGAATTGAAAATGTGCAGGTGCTCTTGTTCTGAAATTGTTTATATTAATATATTAATTGATATTCTTTCTCTCGCAAAAGTTGAATTTCTGCAAACATTTTTTCTTTTTTAGCATCATATATATATGCCGATGAGATTCAAGAGCCTATATATCTTATTAAACAATCTAGGGGTTTGTTATAGAATTTCTCTCTCTTATATATAGGCCAAATGGCTCTTCACGTACAGGGTCCTAGTCTCCTAGATGCCTAATCATTTGTCCTTCCCCCATGAGATTCAGCTTGTCTTCAGTCTAGAATGAATCACGAAAACACCCATATTTCCATGTTGTTTGTCTCTTCCTACTTCTGTCTTTGCTCTTCTTCTTTGTGTTTTGTTTCAAAATTTAAATTTACCCACACTGCTACGTAAAAGCCATTGCTCCTCCAAATGCAACCAAAGATCTTGTTGCATTTGTATGTAATTTTCCAAGACAAACATCAAACGCAAATATATATATATATATGTATATATTGTCTCATAGCTGAGCTTTATCTTTCTCTTTCCCATAAACTGCCTCAAGCTGGTGTAATTCTCAATACTGGACAAACATATTCACTTCATCGCTTTCTCCTGAAGACTGTGCATGAAACTCTTTTCTAGAAAGAAGCTCAATGAAGGCAGGTTAAATCATGGTGATCTCGCTTGAACGTGTTTCAGTTACTCCGTTTCTTACGCTTCCACGACGCTGTTACCTAAAGCATGATATTAGACAAACAATGCACACAAACAACTCTGACCACTGTGAGAATCTATTTCATCATGTTTATAGCTACAGTAATAACATATCAGGCTTTTATCCTAAAACCTAGATATAAACTGACTGTGTTTTAATATCTTGCCTGGTTATACCAGCCAAAGACACTGCCAAACAAAAGAATATCAAGACTTGAGGAAAAGGATGAGAATTAGTAACCAAACAAAGGAAAAACGTTAAAAAGCCTAAAAATCGCCTACAAAGCAAGGTTTTGTTTTGGCTACCCTTAGGAGATTTTTCTAAAAATAATATAAAGAACTAATTGATGTGTTGGACCAAGTGGATGCACATCAAAACAAACTTGAGCACTTATGAAACTCATGATGTGCCTGGTCCTAACAAAACCAAATCTTTTTTAAAAAATGACCATTACTCGGAATTGTTAAGAGCAAAGAGAATGTCCATATCTTTTACTTAGCTATGCTTCGACTTGTCAAACTAGCTCTCTGCATCGTCATCGGAAGCTCAGTTTCATCAAGTCTTCGCTAAAGCATGTATTTATCACTAACAAGTAACAACTCTAATTCAGTACGTCTATTTATGTATCCGCCAATCATTTCATTAAGTAACTAAAAACCTAAAGCATTAATAGATTGAAACTAGATATATGTCGTTTCCAGATAAAAGTTAATACTTAGGATTAGGAAAACCTAATATTTAGGAATTTTCAAATAAAGATATAACGCATCTGATTATGTCTTGGGGGTAAAGAAAGGTGCGAAAAACTCAAATGAATGCCATTCCAAAAAAGCTCAATTTACAATTACATTGTTGGTTTTTTTTTTCCAAGAGACAAAGAAAAACTTGCATTTTCCTAAAGAATTGATGGAGAATGAATTAGAAACCGAATTGATCTTATGTTATTCATATTTAGTTTCTTAATTACATTAATAAATTAAAAGGCTATTATGGCTTGTGATATCACAAACTCGATCGTTTGCTTCAGAGCCTCATTTCCTGGAGATCTTCAATCTGTTTCATTGTTTGCTATGTGGCTGTGGGTGGAATATGCGGTACCTTATGAGGAGGCTACGCATTGAACAACTTGAGAATAGAAACAATCTCCCTCCTCTTCACGGTACTACCTGCGTTACAAATACTATCATGTGTTCTCGTTGAAGAGATTCCTCCTAGCAATGAAGCGTTGCCTGAGCTGTTGGATTCAAACGAGTTTAAAAGAGGAGCAACGATAACTATGAAGACACAAACAAGTCCACTACAAGAAGAAGGAAATGGCATAAGCAGAAGAAATGTATAACAGGAGCAGGTAGCGACCCGTCCCTCCTTTAAAGCAGGTGAAGCATTGGCTTCAGACCACAAAATATAAAAATTAAGTATGGCCACACTAAGCAATATGGTATGTGACTTAAATTGTTTAGGAAGATATGTTAGAGTTTCTTGTCCCTAGTTCAAGTAGCAACAAAGCCATTTCATAGGCTTTTTTATTGGCAATTTTACTTTTTGGGGCCACATATCTTGACAGGTTTTAAGCCTCATAAAGGTTAGGGACGGCACTGTTCCCAAGGTTCTTTAATATATTGACATAAACAACGCAAATAGTGTTCCTTCAATCCCAGGAGGATATAGACGACCAGATAAGATCAAGAACGGCATGCATCTGCGGTTAAGACAAAGCATGCTTGAGTTTAAAGTTCTTAAAGGAACATTTAATAAAATCACAAAGAAGGAAAATAACAACGAACTTGAGTTGATTGATGGCATCAGCTAGCAGAGCTGATCTGAAGAGTACCATAGTCTTGTCTGATACTTCCATAAACCACATTTGATCTAGATTCTAGGACCCTATCGAGGTGTATCGTTATGAGCAAACCTGCGAAGATGTTTTTGTTGATTAAGGAGATAATGAAATGCAAAGAACTCTTGATGTGTGGGGAAAAGATTTTAGACTTACAAGAGAGACTTGCGTAGAGTCATATTTGTCAAATAGCGGGTGTAGATAAAGGTTCCAACGTTGGGATTGTGAAATCTCATGTCCAATTCATTATTATCCGATTAGTACGATATTGTCCACTTTGGACCCGAAAGTAAAGTCCGCATGGATTTGATTTTGGGCTCCTTCCCAAAAGGCCTCGTACTAATTAGAGTTGGATATCTCTTTATATATTAGACACTCCTTGTCTACTTTTCCAATGTGGGATGTAGTTTGATATCTCACATTCTCCCCTCAAACTAAAGATCACATTCATCTCGAGTTCCACAACTGACGATCTGATACCAATTGTTGGAATTGTGAAATCCCATGTCCAACTCTTTATTATTCGATTAGTACGATATTGTCTATTTTGGGTCCGAAAGCAAAGTCCGCATGGATTTGGTTTTGGACTTCTTCCCAAAAAGCCTCGTACTAATTAGAGTTGGATATCTCTTTATATATTAGACACTCCTTGTCTATTTTACCAATGTGCGACTTAGTTTGATATCTCAGATCCAAGCATGAGACCTAACCAATCAATCGGTCCAATAACACGCGCTGTACCTAGAAAAGAAGCGTCCAATTGCAAGACCTCGGTTTGGTAATAGAACATGACGGTAGAGAGATTTGGTACAGTGTTATGCTCGATGAAAAACCACGCCATTGGTCTGAAAAATGAGGACAAAATTAAATAAGAAAGAAACTTCCAAAAAAACGACTAATCAAGAAAGCATGCATTACCTCAAAAGTCAAAATGATAGGTTGCTTGAAACGAACGGCATAACTGGCGGCTTTCAGTGACTGGAACAACTTTGAGGCTAAAGACTTTGACTGCTTCTTAGGTGCCTCCACTCATTACATTGACAGCTCCTGTTATACATTTCTTCTGCTTATGCCATTTCATTCTTCTTGTATTGGACTTGTTTGTGTCTTCATAGTTATCGTTGCTCCTCTTTTCAAACTCGTTTGAATCCAACAGCTCAGGCAACGCTTCATTGCTAGGAGGAATCTCTTCAACGAGAACACATGATAGTATTTGTAACGCAGGTAGTACCGTGAAGAGGAGGGAGATTGTTTCTATTCTCAAGTTGTTCAATGCGTAGCCTCCTCATAAGGTACCGCATATTCCACCCACAGCCACATAGCAAACCATGAAACAGATTGAAGATCTCCAGCAAATGAGGCTCTGAAGCAAACGATCGAGTTTGTGATATCACAAGCCATAATAGCCTTTTAATTTATTCATGTAATTAAGAAACTAAATATGAATAACTTAAGTTCAATTCAGTTTCTAATTCATTCTCCATCAATTCTTTAGGAAAATGCAAGTTTTTCTTTGTCTCTTGGAAAAAAAAACCAACAATGTAATTGTAAATTGAGCTTTTTGGGAATGGCATTCATATGAGTTTTTGGCACCTTTCTTTACCCCCAAGACATAATACAGATGCGTTATATCTTTATTTGAAAATTCCTAAATATTAGGTTTTCCTAATCCTAAGTATTAACTTTTATCTGGAAACGCCATATATCTAGTTTCAATCAATTTATGCTTTAGGTTTTTAGTTACTTAATGAAATGATTGGCGGATACATAAATAGACGTACTGAATTAGAGTTGTTACTTGTTAGTCATAAAATACATGCTTTAGCGAAGACTTGATGAAACTGAGCTTCCGATGACGATGCAGAGAGCTAGTTTGACAAGTCGAAGCATAGCTAAGTAAAAGACATTGACATTCTCTTTGCTCTTAACAATTCCGAGTAATGGTCATTTAAAAAAAAAAAAGATTTGGTTTTGCTAGGACCAGGCACATCATGAGTTTCATAAGTGCTCAAGTTTGTTTTGATGTACATCCACTTGGTCCAACACATCAATTAGTTCTTTATATTATTTTTAGAAAAATCTCCTAACGGTAGCCAAAACAAAACCTTGCTTTGTAGGCGATTTTTAGGCTTTGTATATATTTATATGCGTTTGATGTTTGTCTTGGAAAATTACATACAAATGCAACAAGATCTTTGGTTGCATTTGGAGGAGCATTGGCCTTTACGTAGCAGTGTGGGTAAATTTAAATTTTGAAACAAAACACAAAGAAGAAGAGCAAAGACAGAAGCAGGAAAAGACAAACAACATGGAAATATGGTGTTTTCGTGATTCATGCTAGACTGAAGACAAGCTGAATCTCATGGGGAAGGACAAATGATTAAACATCTAGGACCCTATATATATATATATATATATATATATATATATAAATGATGCCAAAAAGAAAAATGTTTGCAGAAAATTCAACTTTTTGAGAGAAAGAATATCAATTAATATACTAATATAAACAATTTTCAGAACAAGAGCACCTGTACATTTTCAATTCAATTAAGCCAAAAATGCACCAAAAGCAAAAAAAAAAAAAAAAAGAGAGAGAGAGAGAGAGAAGGTAGATGATGTTAACGAGCTTGGCTGCCTACTAGGCCAATTGCCATTGTACCTCTTAGAGCCAGGCATAAACCCGAACCGAAAACCAAACCGAATCCGATCTAAAAGTAATATCGAACCTGAACCGAAATTTGTTAAATATCTGAACGGGTTTAAAATTTTGGTATCTTAAAATCAGAACAGAACCCGATCTGATCCAAAATATTATGGGTATTCAAATATATTGGAATCAGATTTATATACTTAAATATATTAGTTATTGTTATATTAAATATCCATAAAATATCTAAAATATATATGATATTTTGAAGGTATCTAAAATACTTGAAAAGAATACAAACAGTAAAAGTAAAATCTGAATGTCTATTAAATAATGAGACTTCCTACTCATATGGTTTTATGATTAATTATATTTTGTTATTAAAAATTTAAATGATTGATCATAAAATTTTCAATGTGAGATTTTAACAGTTTTATTAATTTATACTCGTTTTAAAATTTTAAATATAACATATACAGACAAATCTACCTTTTATATGTGGTTAATGTAATTATTTAATTTATTTTAACTATATATATATTATCACAAAGTGTGATCAAACTTTTTTTTTTACATATTGATAAGTTTCTAACAATTTAAAATTCTTTTATAACTATATTACTATTTACAGTTTAAGCCAGCATTCAACTTCTATGATGTAATTCATTACCTGCATTAATAAACTTCATGATATAACACTTTAAATAAACTGATGAAATTAATGTTATAACACTTTAAATAAATTAAAACTAAAACTAAATTTAATTTAAAGTATATAAAACTTTAAATAATTTAAGAAGTAATAATTTTAATTATATTATACATATTGTGTGGATTACTTTCCAAATTGTATAATTTGTAAGATATAATATTAGAAATCTTATAATCATTTATAAGACAGATAAGATATATATATATATATATATATATTATGGAGTACACATGACATTATAAAAATTTATATTTGGAATAATTTTATTATAAGAAAGATAAATAAAGGTTTATAAAACATATACAAACATATATTATATAAGTTGTATAATGTTACATTTTATCATCCTTTTCAACAGTTTCAGTTTAGGAATTATCTACTAAAATTTCTAAATTTTTGAATGAAGCTTTTAATCATATATTTGATATATATGAGAAAATAGAAACATGTCTTCAAAATTCTGAAGACATTATATCTTTCAGAAATTTACAATAATATTATATAAGATAGATAAAACCAAAATTGATAAAACATATACTTAATATATGCTACATACGTTATATTTTATAATTTTCTTTGTTTTGCTTATATTTTGCATACATTTTTATATATTTTCTATATATTTTTTCTTATTTTTTGTATATTTTTCCCAAGTTGTTATATATGTTATTATTCTAACTAGAAATTGTGAATGAATTCTTGCAAATACATCTTCATAGTACACATTCCTTGTATTTAACAAAACCAAAATAGAATCTGAACTAAAGATGAAATTAAGCAGGAACAACAATAACGGAATATGAACTAAAATAATATTAAGCAGGAAAAAATAACCAAATCTTTAATTCAAAAGAGATCAAAGTTTATAAATTATTTTGGTTCATAGAGATGACCAAGTCCTCAATCGTTTTTCCTGAGGCTCTTATTCACAAAACAAATAAACCGAAACAAACTTAAATGCATTCAAACAAGAACATCCATTCTTGAAGTTATTAAAGCAAACTGGAAAACATCAATAAAAGCAATGTAACTCGGGTAGCGAAGTCTTGAATAGATCACCTCTTCAAGAATTGTGCACACAAACTCGAACGTGCTCGAACTTGCAACATTTCAGATCTGGCATTTGCATACAACTTCCGACTGTCGTCCAAATCAAACGGCATGTATAGCTCAACTCTTTCCAAACGCTCGCTACCTGATCGAAGCAGGTACCTCACAATGTTTAGCTCTGCCCCACCGACATAGTTCTTCACTACAACAGTTTGTAGTGTCTCTCTCAGACACTTGTATGATATGTTTTGCATCCAGTATGTCTGTGGATCGATGCCAGCATATGATGAAACCGTCTGAGAAATATGAAATTATTGTCCGTGGTTTAATAAAATGATATATGTATATTATTCATTTTAGGGTATATAATTTTACATTAAGAAAACTTACGCAATGGGGCGGGAGGAAGCAAATCTAGAGTGAGTGTTTCCAATTTTGGGCAATTGATGAGAAGAACCCTGATTCCATTGAACTCTGTGGGATGCAATTTCGTCTTGAGCACTAAATGCTTTGTTTTCATCCGGCAAAGTAAATGGGGATACTCAGCTCTTGGAATCATCTGATATAAGAAAAAAAATTCACTAGGTCACTATTTTATTCTAAACATTCAATATATACAATAATTTAACGCTAAAATTTTAGGGTATAGCTCTACGTTCACTAAGAAATTACTTTAATCAACACTATGGAAAGAAGTATTGTCTCCTATGAAATGCAAAATATAGGCATTGCTAATTTTATAGATTCTAAACCATATTTGGGTTTTAGATATTCAAAACACTTTTTAACTTTGCAAGATTCAGATTTTGGTTTTATTCTTTTCTTCTAAAACACTTTATTAGCCAATCAAATTTTTAGCAAGTAGATTTCCTAAAATTTAGGAAAAGTAGTTTTAAAATTTTATGATGATTTAGGAACAAAACCAAAATCAACTTATGTGAGATTTTGATTAAAACGATTTTTTTTGTTGGAATTGTTACTTTTAAAATAAAAATATAAAAAAATATAATAAGAAATAAAAAATATTTTCTATATAACAGAAAATTTTCATTGATTTTTTTTGCACAAAATATCATTTTGACAAAACCCTCAGTACTATATTTCGCAACGACTGTGAATCTGACACACACTTAAGCTAATAAATTTCAAAAACTACCAATATCTAATCTTTTTTCACAACATCTAAATCTTCAACATATAGAATTTCTTATCACTAGAGGTACACAATTACTACCACATGGCAATGAATTCAATATTTCAAAGAACCATGGCTTAAAATGAACCTACACTGAATGACCTAATGTAATGTAAATCTATGACATACCTTGAGTAGAAACGGACAGACCGTCAAGGTCGTAGCAGTTCGACCACCATTATCAAGGAGATTGTTGAGGAATTGACATAGCATTCCTCCCTCGGGTGGGTTGTTGGTTTCATCATCAGGTTTAGTGTCCAACACCTGAAAATCCAAATCAACTTCGCTGATGACGGCATTCATCCTGTCGAATTCGAAGCAGAAAATATCTCCACAGTACTTGAATACGTCAACTCTTGGGAGGTCAAAGGTGCAAGAAAAGTAAAAGTCGCAGTCCTTGATCACAAGTTCTCTGATCATATCCCCTGATATCCTATCGAAATCAAATCCCCCGCAGTGGTTCAAGGTTAAACTCTCGAGCCTCTTTAGCAGAGGCTCAATATTCGTCAGTTCCATCCACCCGAAAGAGACGCTTTTGAGATTCTCTAGGTTTGATAGTCTCGAGGGGTCAAAGTCATCGCAGGCGCAAACTTTCAACGACTCGAGAGTCGTCAGATCATAGACGCTTTGTGGGATTTTAACGACCAGCTCTTCACGGTTTACATTATGAAAGGTTCTCCACGCCGGGTTTGAGAAATCAAGAACCAAGCTCTTGACCCTTTTTTGGACCGCGAACGCTATCAGGGACTCGATCACATCCAAGTAAGTCTGTGGATCCGAGATAGAGATCCCGAACGTATCCATGGGTTGATCACCCATTCGAGCGACCCATTGACGCATGTAACCAACAAAAGCAGTCCTAGCCAGAACACGCCTTATGGGATCTGCGAAGACAGAGGGCTCAAGAAGTCGGATTCCTTGAAGGAAACATTCCTCCTCTCAAGATGGAGAGACCCCCACCGCTTGGAGAGTAGGCTGGTTTGAACACATTGCTTGAAAGACAAGCATGAAATGATGAGGACCAAAAGAACATCTGGTAGATCTGATAGTCTGTCAGGTTGAGCACTCGAATCCATTGTTGTGACTAAGAGAAAGTGGGGATTTTGGGAAGAAGAGAGGTGTTTGTGGCTTTTATCTGATATGTTAGACGCTACAGAGAGGGTTTATATATATAAACTCTCAAGACATTGCATGATGTAGGGTTTTTGAATCTAGTCAACTGAGAGGTGTATCCAGGTGTATCCATAACATAACTTCTATGAGTGGCAAATTTTGAATAGAAACTTTTATCACTGAAAAAGATGAATATCATCCTGTTTGAACATATCTTTGACCTCATGAGACAACAGTTTGCATGGCCAGATAGATTTCCAATTCTAGTTTTTCATAAATGTTTTCTTATTATTTATTTTTTTCATAAATCAATGAAAACTTATTAATGAAATCAACTATGAACCTTTCACCATCTTTAGTTGGTAATGCCTCTTTGGCATTACTCGAATACGTAGAATAATTTTGAGGTTTTATCACAATTTTTAATGCATTCTTCTCTTGTTGCTCACTATGATGAAACCTTTTGTGTTGTACAAATTCTTTTCTTTGCCACACGTGTAAGATTGATTGAAAACTAAGATGGAACAAAAAATAATTAAGTAAATTCATGTAAAATTGTAATAGCAAGTGTCCAATAATATTTAAGATTTCTTGTTAATTCTTTTTTTAACTATAACATTTAAGCTTTCTGATTTATTCATAAAACCGACTCACTTGAATTTTCCGTTTTGCGTCAGTTGAAAGAAAATCTCAAATATATTTTCAAGAGTTTTTCACGTTGGCACTACTTGTTAATGGCGATGATTGGTTTGACTTTAATTTAATTCTTTAGATTTATTTATTTTAAATTACTAATTTTAAATTCTTAACCAGTCATAATGTAATTTTATTTTAAAATTAAACCTATAATATTAACTTACCAATCAGTCTTTAAGTAATTTAATGAGTCCTAAATAAAAGATAAAATATCTACAATCTTAGCTACTTTTTTGTTCATGTTTTATTTTCTTTATGGCAAAAGCACATACAGTTACAACAATAAAAATTTATAAACTAAATCCTACATCATAATTTTACATCTACCTACCAATCATCACCAATATCGATAAATTCATCCGGAAGTTTTAACTAATAAAAATGAATATTTAGGTTCAAATACTGGTAAATTATATAGGTCAACTCTTTGAGCAATAGTCTATCTTCTTAGCAAATAAATAAGTTTAAAATCAATGGTGAGTTGAATGGAAACAATCTATTATATTATTTTGAAAATAATTTTGATTAATAATCAATTTAAAATGAATGATTAGAAATTTTCAAAATGAATTTATTTATTTATAATTATATATGAAAAGGAAACAGTGATATATCTAAAAAGATTAAGAGTGACAATATATAATTTAACAACTATTCGTCTTAATTAAGCTTTGCAGATTTTCACTATGTTTTGGTAAAACGATTTGCAATATTTGCTAATGTTAATAAATCTACCATCTATGTATGAAGCACTTGATGAACTGAAACAAGAAAAAGTCTGAATCTTAAGGTTCAACGAATGATAAATTAATTCATTGAAATTAAAGATTTGATTAATTATACAATGATGCTGTCATATATTTTGAGTAACAAATAACCTTCTTTGCATATAAAGAGTAACTTGGAATGGGAAGTTGAACAGGACCTATCACATACAAATTATTCTCTTTGTTATATTAGTTAGGAATTAGATTTGACTAAGAATCAATAGTAATGTTAAAAAATCTACATGAGACTCACAAACAATTTTTCATAGTAGATAAAGAGAAATTAAAGGATTCGACTAATTATATCGTTATCACTCGTATGAACATAGTTTTTGCGGATGGTAGTGATTAATGTGTTTCATGACCAACACAAAATATTGTAAACTATTTAAAACCACTCTAACTCTCTCAAAACTGATTCTCGTTAATGTTGTCAACTGCGATGGTTGAAAATAAATAAATACAATAATTTAATGTTTAAAATAAACAAATAATAAAAATATTTTTAATAATAAATTTAAAATTTAAAATTATTATATAATAAATAAAAATATAAATAAATTTTGTATTTTAATTTATATTAACTAACAAGAACATAATTATAACATAAGAACTTTAGATCAAAAATATTCCCATTGTATAATTTGTAAGATATAATATTTGAGGA
This sequence comes from Brassica nigra, assembly GCA_016432835.1. NCBI lineage: Eukaryota > Viridiplantae > Streptophyta > Magnoliopsida > Brassicales > Brassicaceae > Brassica > Brassica nigra. Next base: position 8,822,366 of record CM028244.1, on the reverse strand, counting down.
AATCCTATAATCATTTATAAGACAGATGAGATAAAATATATATATTATGGAGTACACATTACATTATAAAAATTTATATTTGGAATAATTTTATTATAAGAAAGATAAATAAAAGGTTTATAAAACATATACAAACATATATTATATAAGTTGTATAATGTTACATTTTATCATCCTTTTCAACAGTTTCAGTTTAGGAATTATCTACTAAAATTTCTAAATTTTTGAATGAAGCTTTTAATCATATATTTGATATATATGAGAAAATAGAAACATGTCTTCAAAATTCTGAAGACATTATATCTTTCAGAAATTTACAATAATACTATATAAGATAGATAAAACCAAAATTGATAAAACATTTACTTAATATATGCTACATACGTTATATTTTATAATTTTCTTTGTTTTGCTTATATTTTGCATACATTTTATATATTTTCTATATATTTTTCTTATTTTTATATATTTTCCCAAGTTGTTATATATGTTATTAGTTCTAACTAGAAATTGTGAGTGAATTCTTGCAAATACATCTTCATAGTACACATTCCTTGTATTTAACAAAACCAAAATAGAACAACTAAAGATTAAGCAGGAACAACAATAACGGAATATGAACTAAAATAATATTAAGAAGGAAAAAAATAACCAAATTTTTAATTCAAAGAGATCAAATATTTAGGAATTTTCAAATAAAGATTAGGAATCTTAAGATTCAGAATTTTTTTCTTGTTTCAGTTCATCAAGTGCTTCATGCATAGATGGTAGATTTATTAACATTAGCAAATATTGCAAATCGTTTTACCAAAAAATAGTGAAAATCTGCAAAGCTTAATTACGACAAATAGTTGTTAAATTATATATTGTCACTCTTAATCTTTTTCTTAGATATATCACTGTTTCCTTTTTCATATATAATTATAAATAAATTAATTAATTTTGAAAATTTCTAATCATTCATTTTTAAATTGGTTCTTAATCAAAATTATTTTCAAAATAATATAATAGATTGTTTCCATTCAACTCACTATTGATTTTAAACTTATTTATTTGCTATGAAGATAAACTATGACTCAAAGAGTTGACCTATATAATTTACCATTCTTTGAACCTAAATATTCATTTTTATTAGTTAAAAACTTCAGGATGAATTTATCGATATTGGTGATGATTGGTAGGTTGATGTAAAAATTATGATGTAGGATTTAGTTTATAAATTTTTGTTGTAACTGTATGTGCTTTTGCAATAAAGAAAATAAAACATGAACAAAAAAGTAACTAAGGTTGTAGATATTTTATCTTTTATTTAGAACTCATTAGATTACTTAAAGACTGATTGGTAAGTAAATATTATAGGTTTAATTTTAAAATAAAATTACATTATGATTGGTTAAGAACTTAAGATTAGTAATTTTAAAATAAACAAATCTAAAGAATTAAATTAAAGTCAAACCAATCATCGCCATTAACAAGTAGTGCCAACGTGAAGAACTCTTGAAAATAGATTTGAGATTTTTATTCAACTGAAGCAAAAGCGGAAAATTCAAGTGAGTCGGTTTTATGAATAAATCAGAAAGCTTAAATGTTATAGTTAAAAAAAGAAAGAATTAACAAGAAATCTTAAATATTATTGGACACTTGCTATCACATTTTACATGAATTTACTTAATTATTTTTGTTCCATCTTAGTTTTCAATCAATCTTACACGTGTGGCAAAGAAAAGAATGTGTACAACACAAAAGGTTTCATCATAGTGAGCAACAAGAGAAGACTGCATTAAAATTGTGATAAAACCTCAAAATTATTCTAGGTATCGAGTAATGCCAAAGAGGCATTACAAACTAAAGATGGTGAAGGGTTCATAGTTGATTTCATTAATAAGTTTTCATTGATTTATGAAAAATAAATAATAAGAAAACATTTATGAAAAACTAGAATTGGAAATCTATCTGGCCATGCAAACTGTTGTCTCATGAGGTCAAAGATTTGTTCAAACTGGATGATATTCATCTTTTTCTGTGATATAAGTTTCTATTCAAAATTTGCCACTCATAGAAGTTTTGTTATGGATACACCTGGATACACCTCTCAGATGACTAGATGCGAAAACCCTATCAAGCACAATATATTGAGAGTGTATATATATAAACCCTCTCTGTAGCGTCTAACATATCAGATAAAAGCCACAAACACCTCTCTTCTTCCCAAAATCCCCACTCTCTTAGTCACAACAATGGATTCGAGTGCTCAACCTGACAGACTATCAGATCTACCAGATGTTCTTTTGGTCCTCATCATTTCATGCTTGTCTTTCAAGCAATGTGTTCAAACCAGCCTACTCTCCAAGCGGTGGGGGTCTCTCCATCTTGAGAGGAGGAATGTTTCCTTCAAGGAATCCGACTTCTTGAGCCCCTCTGTCTTCGCAGATCCCATAAGGCGTGTTCTGGCTAGGACTGCTTTTGTTGGTTACATGCGTCAATGGGTCGCTCGAATGGGTGATCAACCCATGGATACGTTCGGGATCTCTATCTCGGATCCACAGACTTACTTGGATGTGATCGAGTCCCTGATAGCGTTCGCGGTCCAAAAAAGGGTCAAGAGCTTGGTTCTTGATTTCTCAAACCCGGCGTGGAGAACCTTTCATAATGTAAACCGTGAAGAGCTGGTCGTTAAAATCCCACAAAGCGTCTATGATCTGACGACTCTCGAGTCGTTGAAAGTTTCGCCTGCGATGACTTTGACCCCTCGAGACTATCAAACCTAGAGAAGCTCAAAAGCGTCTCTTCGGTGGATGGAACTGACGAATATTGAGCCGAAGAGGCTCGAGAGTTTAACTATGCATGACTGCTGGGACTTGATTTTGAAAGGATATCAGGGACATGATCAGAGAATTAAATCTGATTCCAATTTTTTCCCTTATTTTGGATCAAGATTCGTTGATTTTTAGATATTTTGGTCCCGACAGATATTTAACAAATTTGGATTTTCAGGTGTTGGACACTGATGATTACAACGAGGCAACGGAATGCTGTGTCAACTCCTTAATGATCCTCGAGTTTAATGCCTCGTCCTAAGAGGTACTTCGTTTCCTACTCAAGGTATGTCTTAGATTTACATTACATTTACATTAGGTCATTCAGTGTAGGTTTTTTTTTAGGTCATTTTAACAATTTTTTACAAAAAGAATTAAATGAACTAAATCTCACATTGTTGATTTTGGTTTTGTTCCTAAATTATCATAAAAATTAATAACTACTTTTCCTAAATTTTAGAAAATCTACTTGTTAAAAATTTGATTGGCTAGTAAAGTGTTTTAGAAAAATAAAATAAAACCAAAATCTGAATTGAATTTTTAAAAGTGTTTTTGAAAATCAATCTAAATTTGTTTAGAATCTATATATATAGGAAATACTCTTTTTGCATGTCCTTTTCCTAGTGTTAATTAAAGTAATTTCTTATGAAGTTCAGCTAGTCTTCAGTATAGAATGAATCAGAAAACACCCATATTTCCATGTTGTTTGTCTTCCATTAGCTGTCTTTGCTCTTCTTCTTTGTGTTTAGTTTCAAAATTTAAATTTACCCAAAGAGTTAATGGAATCAGGCTTCTCCTCATCAATTGCAACTTGGAAACACTCTCTAGATTTGCTTCCTCCCAGTATGTAAGTTTTCTTAATGACAAACATCAAATAAATAATTATATATATATATATGTATATATTGTCTCATGCTGAGCTTGATTTTATATTTCCCAGACAGCTTCATCATATGCTGGCATCGATTCCACATACTGGACAAACATATTCATTCATCGTCTCTGAAGAGTGCATGAAACAGTTGTAGTGAAGAATTTCACTGGTGGGGCAGAGTTAAACCTGGTGATCTCTCGCTGAACGTTTCAGTTACTTGCTTTTACGCTTCCACGACGCTGTTACCTAAAGCATGATATTAGACAAACAATGCACACAAACAACTTGACCACTGTGAGAATCTATTTCATCATGTTTATAGCTACAGTAATAACATATCAGGTTTTTATCCTAAAAACCAAGATATAAATGACTTGTTTTAATATCTTGCCTGGTTATACCAGAAAAGACCTCAAAAAAGAATATCAAGACTTGAGGAAAAGGATGAGAATTAAAACCAAACAAAGGAAAACGTTAAAAGCCTAAAATCGCCTACAAAGCAAGGTTTTGTTTTATTACCCTTATTGTTTTTCTAAAATAATATAAAGAACTAATTGATGTGTTGGACCAAGTGGATGCACATGAAACAAACTTGAGCACTTATGAAACTCATGATGTGCCTGGTCCTAATAAAACCAAATCTTTAAAAAATGACCATTATGGAATTGTTAAGAGCAAAGAGAATGTATATCTTTTACTTAGCTATGCTCGACTTGTCAAACTAGCTCTCTGCATCGCCATCGAAGCTCAGTTTCATCAAGTCTTTAAAGCATGTATTTATCACTAACAAGTAACAACTTAATTCAGTACGCCTATTTATATCCGCCAATCATTTCATTGTAACTAAAACCTAAAGCATTAATAGATTGAAACTAGATATATGTCCTCCAGATAAAAGTTAATACTTAGGATTAGGAAAACCTAATATTTAGGAATTTTCAAATAAAGATATAACGATCTGATTATGTCTTGGGGTAAAGAAAGGTGCAAATAAAACTCAAATGAATGCCATTCCAAAAGCTCAATTTACAATTACATTGTTGGTTTTTTTTCCAAGAGACAAAGAAAACTTGCATTTTCCTAAAGAATTGATGGAGAATGAATTAGAAACCGAATTGATCTTATGTTATTCATATTTAGTTTCTTAATTACATTAATAAATTAAAAGGCTATTATGGCTTGTGATATCACAAACTCGATCGTTTGCTTCAGAGCCTCATTTCCTGGAGATCTTCAATCTGTTTCATGGTTTGCTATGTGGCTGTGGGTGGAATATGGTACCTTATGAGGAGGCTACGCATTGAACAACTTGAGAATAGAAACAATCTCTCCTCTTCACGGTACTACCTGCATAAATACTATCATGTGTTCTCTTGAAGAGATTCCTCCTAGCAATGAAGTTGCCTGAGCTGTTGGATTCAAACGAGTTTAAAAGAGGAGCAACGATAACTATGAAGACACAAACAAGTCCACTACAAGAAGAAGGAAATGGCATAAGAAGAAATGTATAACAGGAGCAGGTAGCGACCCGTCCCTCCTTTAAAGCAGGTGAAGCATTGGCTTCAGACCACAAAATATAAAAATTAAGTATGGCCACACTAAGCAATATGGTATGTGACTTAAATTGTTTAGGAAGATATGTTAGAGTTTCTTGTCCCTAGTTCAAGTAGCAACAAAGCCATTTCATAGGCTTTTATTGGCAATTTTACTTTTGGGGCCACATATCTTGACAGGTTTTAAGCCTCATAAAGGACGGCACTGTTCCCAAGGTTCTTTAATATATTGACATAAACAACGCAAATAGTGTTCCTTCAATCCCAGGAGGATATAGACGACCAGATAAGATCAAGAACGGCATGCATCTGCGGTTAAGACAAAGCATGCTTGAGTTTAAAGTTCTTAAAGGAACATTTAATAAAATCACAAAGAAGGAAAATAACAACTAACTTGAGTTGATTGATGGCATCAGCTAGCAGAGCTGATCTGAAGAGTACCATAGTCTTGTCTGATACTTCCATAAACCACATTTGATCTAGATTCTAGGACCCTATCGAGGTGTATCGTTATGAGCAAACCTGCGAAGATGTTTTTGTTGATTAAGGAGATAATGAAATGCAACGAACTCTTGATGTGTGGGGAAAGATTTTAGACTTACAAGAGATCGCGTAGAGTCATATTTGTCAAATAGCGGGTGTAGATAAAGGTTCCAAGCATGAGACCTAACCAATCAATCGGTCCAATAACACGAGCTGTACTAGAAAAGAAGGCCCAATTGCAAGACCTCGGTTTGGTAATAGAACATGACGGTAGAGAGATTTGGTACAGTGATATGCTCGATGAAAAACCACGCCATTGGTCTGAAAAATGAGGACAAAATTAAATAAGAAAGAAACTTCCAAAAAAAAACGACAAATCAAGAAAGCATGCATTACCTCAAAAGTCAAAATGATAGGTTGCTTGAAACGAACGGCATAACTGGCGGCTTTCAGTGACTGGAACAACTTTGAGGCTAAAGACTTTGACTGCTTATTAGGTGCCTCCACTCATTACATTGACAGCTCCTGTTATACATTTCTTCTGCTTATGCCATTTCATTCTTCTTGTAGTGGACTTGTTTGTGTCTTCATAGTTATCGTTGCTCCTCTTTTCAAACTCGTTTGAATCCAACAGCTCAGGCAACGCTTCATTGCTAGGAGGAATCTCTTCAACGAGAACACATGATAGTATTTGTAACGCAGGTAGTACCGTGAAGAGGAGGGAGATTGTTTCTATTCTCAAGTTGTTCAATGCCTCCTCATAAGGTACCGATATTCCACCCACAGCCACATAGCAAACCATGAAACAGATTGAAGATCTCCAGCAAATGAGGCTCTGAAGCAAACGATCGAGTTTGTGATATCACAAGCCATAATAGCCTTTTAATTTATTCATGTAATTAAGAAACTAAATATGAATAACTTAAGTTCAATTCAGTTTCTAATTCATTCTCCATCAATTCTTTAGGAAACTGCAAGTTTTCCTTTGTCTCTTGGAAAAAACCAACAATGTAATTGTAAATTGAGCTTTTGGGAATGGCATTCATATGAGTCTTTGGCACCTTTCTTTACCCCAAGACATAATACAGATGTTATATCTTTATTTGAAAATTCCTAAATATTAGGTTTTCCTAATCCTAATTATTAACTTTTATCTGGAAACGCCATATATCTAGTTTCAATCAATTTATGCTTTAGGTTTTTAGTTACTTAATGAAATGATTGGCGGATACATAAATAGACGTACTGAATTAGAGTTGTTACTTGTTAGTGATAAAATACATGCTTTAGCGAAGACTTAATGAAACTGAGCTTCCGATGACGATGCAGAGAGCTAGTTTGACAAGTCGAAGCATAGCTAAGTAAAAGACATTGACATTCTCTTTGCTCTTAACAATTCCGAGTAATGGTCATTAAAAAAAAAAGATTTGGTTTTGCTAGGACCAGGCACATCATGAGTTTCATAAGTGCTCAAGTTTGTTTTGATGTGCATCCACTTGGTCCAACACATCAATTAGTTCTTTATATTATTTTTAGAAAAATCTCCTAACGGTAGCCAAAACAAAACCTTGCTTTGTAGGCGATTTTTAGGCTTTGTATATATTTATATGCGTTTGATGTTTGTCTTGGAATTACATACAAATGCAACAAGATCTTTGGTTGCATTTGGAGGAGCATTGGCCTTTACGTAGCAGTGTGGGTAAATTTAAATTTTGAAACAAAACACAAAGAAGAAGAGCAAAGACAGAAGCAGGAAAAGACAAACAACATGGAAATATGGGTTTTCGTGATTCATGCTAGACTGAAGACAAGCTGAATCTCATGGGGAAGGACAAATGATTAAACATCTAGGACCCTAATATATATACATACATATATATATATATATATATATATATATATATATATATATATATATATATATATATAAATGATGCAAAAAAGAAAAATGTTTGCAGAAAATTCAACTTTTGCGAGAGAAAGAATATCAATTAATATACTAATATAAACAATTTTCAGAACAAGAGCACCTGTACATTTTCAATTCAATTAAGCCAAAAATGCACCAAAAGCAAAAAAAAAAGAAAAAAAAAGAAGAGAGAGAGAGAGAAGGTAGATGATGTTAACGAGCTTGGCTGCCTACTAGGCCAATTGCCATTGTACCTCTTAGAGCCAGGCATAAAACCCGAATCCGGAAAACCAAACCGAATCCGATCTAAAAGTAATATCGAACCTGAACCGAAATTTGTTAAATATCTGAACGGGTTTAAAATTTTGGTATCTTAAAAATCAGAACAGAACCCGATCTGATCCAAAATATTATGGGTATCCAAATATATTGGAATCAGATTTATATACTTAAATATATTAGTTATTGTTATATTAAATATCCATAAAATATCTAAAATATATATGATATTTTGAAGGTATCTAAAATACTTGAAAAGAATACAAACAGTAAAAAGTAAAAATCTGAATGTCTATTAAATAATGAGACTTCCTACTCATATGGTTTTATGATTAATTATATTTTGTTATTAAAAATTTAAATGATTGATCATAAAATTTTCAATGTGAGATTTTTAACAGTTTTATTAATTTATACTCGTTTTAAAATTTTAAATATAACATATACAGACAAATCTACCTTTTTATATGTGGTTAATGTAATTATTTAATTTATTTTAACTATATATATATTATCACAAAGTGTGATCAAACTTTTTTTTTTTACATATTGATAAGTTTCTAACAATTTAAAATTCTTTTATAACTATATTACTATTTACAGTTTAAGCCAGCATTCAACTTCTATGATGTAATTCATTACCTGCATTAATAAACTTCATGATATAACACTTTAAATAAACTGATGAAATTAATGTTATAACACTTTAAATAAATTAAAACTAAAACTAAATTTAATTTAAAGTATATAAAACTTTAAATAATTTAAGAAGTAATAATTTTAATTATATTATACATATTGTGTGGATTACTTTCCAAATTGTATAATTTGTAAGATATAATATTCGAGGAAATCTTATAATCATTTATAAGACAGATAAGATTATATATATATATATATATATATATATATATATATTATGGAGTACACATGACATTATAAAAATTTATATTTGGAATAATTTTATTATAAGAAAGATAAATAAAAGGTTTATAAAACATATACAAACATATATTATATAAGTTGTATAATGTTACATTTTATCATCCTTTTCAACAGTTTCTTTTTTTTTTTTTGAACACAACTTACTTTCATTCATCAACTTCCAAGAGTACACATACAAGAGGGAATTATCCATCCTCTTTGATTAAAAGCATAAACTACAATAGCAAACCGGATTAAGAAAGATAGATCTTCAAAAGAAGATGACAGCAGATTCAAGACACGGCTTGGATGCGTCGATGGAGGCTTCCCGACAGAGTCGGACAGCTGAAATTTAGTCACATAATGTGACGTTGAAGGCCAACCCTCACCTACGAGACAACACATGGTAATCTCGGTTGTATCTTCTGGCCCCGTACAGACCGCTACGCAAGATAACAAACCGGTGGTAAAGCTGGAACCGATGCTCAGCATTGAAACCAAGGTGGATGAACTAAATGGGAACGGTCTTGGTGAATCCACCAATAGAAACTTCTTAACAAGAGAATATGCAATTACACGCAAATTAAAGGCCCCGGTGAATCCATCGGAAATCCTTATCAACCAAACCAAAACCAGTATCACATATTCCAATAAAATCAGAACCATCATTTTCGGTTTTGGATACCTGGTTTGTGGGCTGACTACTAGATCAGGGAGCGTGGAAGTCCAGGCCCAGTTAGGGACCACTCTTGGCCCAGTCCAAGTCGAAAGCTTGATTGTGTATAGCGAGAAGAAGGTGAGACACGCGCCGGGGAAAGAGCATCCGGCAGATAGGGATAAACAATCGTTGAAGGAGAGACGGTGCGCACCATAGAATGGCGAGTTAGGACCTCCGGAACAGATGGGTCCTTCAGCAAGACAGAGCAGAGGAGTGGCACATCGGATCTTCTCGGAATCCCGGAGAAGACCGTCAAACTTTGAGTTTGTCGAGCTGGAAACGATGGGAATGGTCCGGGAAGAGCTCGTCTTGAGCAAGTAGCGCGATACCGGTACTGAAGCCCTGGAGACCAGTGGAGTCCCACTTACACCTGGGATTAGAGAACCGCAGCCAAGCCCTAGCTGCGACAGAGACGGTGGACATGACGGAAGACCTTGGCGGAAAGGCATAGATCTGGAGGTTTGATGGTGGTTGAAGCTGACAGGCATGGTGGAGAACAAGGGAACCCCCCAAAATGTCACGGATCTGGTGGCCCAGACTCCGAAACGAGAACACAGAGCTCTTCTTCTCACGGTGAGAAACGGTCTCGAGTTAGATCCGTCTCCAAGAGAGCCACAGAAGAGGAAGACGTTGAAAGGAGAGCCGGTGAAGCGAGCACGAAATGGTAAGGTGCAGAAAGCGGAGCAGAGGACCCGACGCCGGCGGGCAGAGGCCTCACCGGCGTCGAGAGAGATGAAAGTCGACGGCGCCTCGATTCTCGGACCCGAGAGAGAAGTAGGGCTTTTCCATCCTTTTCAACAGTTTCAGTTTAGGAATTATCTACTAAAATTTCTAAATTTTTTGAATGAAGCTTTTAATCATATATTTGATATATACGAGAAAATAGAAACATGTCTTCAAAATTCTGAAGACATTATATCTTTTCAGAAATTTACAATAATATTATATAAGATAGATAAAACCAAAATTGATAAAACATATACTTAATATATGCTACATACGTTATATTTTATAATTTTCTTTGTTTTTGCTTATATTTTGCATACATTTTATATATTTTCTATATTTTTTCTTATTTTTGTATATTTTCCCAAGTTGTTATATATGTTATTAGTTCTAACTAGAAATTGTGAATGAATTCTTGCAAATACATCTTCATAGTACACATTCCTTGTATTTAACAAAACCAAAATAGAATCTGAACTAAAGATGAAATTAAGCAGGAACAACAATAACGAATATGAACTAAAATAATATTAAGCAGGAAAAAAATAACCAAATCTTTAATTCAAAAGAGATCAAAGTTTATAAATTATTTTTGGTTCATAGAGATGACCAAGTCCTCGATCGTTTTTCCTGAGGCTCTTATTCATAAAACAAATAAACCGAAACAAACTTAACTGCATTCAAACAAGAACATCCATTCTTGAAGTTATTAAAGCAAACTGGAAAACATCAATAAAAGCAATGTAACTCGGGTAAGTCTTGAATAGATCACCTCTTCAAGAATTGTGCACAAACTCGAGCGTGCTCGAACCGTTGCAACATTTCAGATCTGGCATTTGCATACAACTTCCGACTGTCGTCCAAATCAAACGGCATGTATAGCTCAACTCTTTCCAAACGCTCGCTACCTGATCGAAGCAGGTACCTCACAATGTTTAGCTCTGCCCCACCGACATAGTTCTTCACTACAACAGTTTGTAGTGTCTCTCTCAGACACTTGTATGATATGTTTTGCATCCAGTATGTCTGTGGATCGATGCCAGCATATGATGAAACCGTCTGAGAAATATGAAATTATTGTCCGTGGTTTAATAAAATGATATATGTATATTATTCATTTTAGGGTATATAATTTTACATTAAGAAAACTTACATAATGGGGCCGGAGGAAGCAAATCTAGAGTGAGTGTTTCCAATTTTGGGCAATTGATGAGAAGAACCCTGATTCCATTGAACTCTGTGGGATGCAATTTCGTCTTGAGCACTAAATGCTTTGTTTTCATCCGGCAAAGTAAATGGGGATACTCAGCTCTTGGAATCATCTGATATAAGAAAAAAAATTCACTAGGTCACTATTTTATTCTAAACATTCAATATATACAATAATTTAACGCTAAAATTTTAGGGTATAGCTCTACGTTCACTAAGAAATTACTTTAATCAACACTATGGAAAGAAGTATTGTCTCCTATGAAATGCAAAATATAGGCATTGCTAATTTTATAGATTCTAAACCATATTTGGGTTTTAGATATTCAAAAACACTTTTTTAACTTTGCAAGATTAAGATTTTGGTTTTTATTCTTTTCTTCTAAAAACACTTTATTAGCCAATCAAATTTTTAGCAAGTAGATTTCCTAAAATTTAGGAAAAGTAGTTTTAAAATTTTTATGATGATTTAGGAACAAAAACCAAAAATCAACTTATGTGAGATTTTGATTAAAACGATTTTTTTTTTGTTGGAATTGTTACTTTTAAAATAAAATATAAAAAAATATAATAAGAAATAAAAATATTTTCTATATAACAGAAAATTTTCATTGATTTTTTTGCACAAAATATCATTTTGACAAAACCCTCAGTACTATATTTACTTGTGAATCTGACACACTTAAGCTAATAAATTTCAAAACTACCAATATCTAATCTTTTTCACAACATCTAAATCTTCAACATATAGAATTTCTTATCACTAGAGGTACACAATTACTACCACATGGCAATGAATTCAATATTTTCAAAGAACCATGGCTTAAAATGAACCTACACTGAATGACCTAATGTAATGTAAATCTATGACATACCTTGAGTAGAAACGGACAGACCGTCAAGGTCGTAGCAGTTCGACCACCATTATCAAGGAGATTGTTGAGGAATTGACATAGCATTCCTCCCTCGGGTGGGTTGTTGGTTTCATCATCAGGTTTAGTGTCCAACACCTGAAAATCCAAATCAACTTCGCTGATGACGGCATTCATCCTGTCGAATTCGAAGCAGAAAATATCTCCACAGTACTTGAATACGTCAACTCTTGGGAGGTCAAAGGTGCAAGAAAAGTAAAAGTCGCAGTCCTTGATCACAAGTTCTCTGATCATATCCCCTAATATCCTATCGAAATCAAATCCCCCGCAGTGGTTCAAGGTTAAACTCTCGAGCCTCTTTAGCAGAGGCTCAATATTCGTCAGTTCCATCCACCCGAAAGAGACGCTTTTGAGATTCTCTAGGTTTGATAGTCTCGAGGGGTCAAAGTCATCGCAGGCGCAAACTTTCAACGACTCGAGAGTCGTCAGATCATAGACGCTTTGTGGGATTTTAACGACCAGCTCTTCACGGTTTACATTATGAAAGGTTCTCCACGCCGGGTTTGAGAAATCAAGAACCAAGCTCTTGACCCTTTTTTGGACCGCGAACGCTATCAGGGACTCGATCACATCCAAGTAAGTAGAGGGGCTCAAGAAGTCGGATTCCTTGAAGGAAACATTCCTCCTCTCATGATGGAGAGACCCCCACCGCTTGGAGAGTAGGCTGGTTTGAACACATTGCTTGAAAGACAAGCATGAAATGATGAGGACCAAAAGAACATCTGGTAGATCTGATAGTCTGTCAGGTTGAGCACTCGAATCCATTGTTGTGACTAAGAGAAAGTGGGGATTTTGGGAAGAAGAGAGGTGTTTGTGGCTTTTATCTGATATGTTAGACGCTACAGAGAGGGTTTATATATATAAACTCTCAAGACATTGCATGATGTAGGGTTTTTGAATCTAGTCAACTGAGAGGTGTATCCAGGTGTATCCATAACATAACTTCTATGAGTGGTAAATTTTGAATAGAAACTTTTATCACTGAAAAAGATGAATATCATCCTGTTTGAACATATCTTTGACCTCATGAGACAACAGTTTGCATGGCCAGATAGATTTCCAATTCTAGTTTTCATAAATGTTTTCTTATTATTTATTTTTTTCATAAATCAATGAAAACTTATTAATGAAATCAACTATGAACCCTTCACCATCTTTAGTTGGTAATGCCTCTTTGGCATTACTCGAATACGTAGAATACTTTTGAGGTTTTATCACAATTTTTAATGCATTCTTCTCTTGTTGCTCACTATGATGAAACCTTTTGTGTTGTACACATTCTTTTCTTTGCCACACGTGTAAGATTGATTGAAAACTAAGATGGAACAAAAAATAATTAAGTAAATTCATGTAAAATTGTAATAGCAAGTGTCCAATAATATTTAAGATTTCTTGTTAATTCTTTTTTTTTAACTATAACATTTAAGCTTTCTGATTTATTCATAAAACCGACTCACTTGAATTTTCCGCTTTTGCGTCAGTTGAAAGAAAATCTCAAATATATTTTTCAAGAGTTTTTCACGTTGGCACTACTTGTTAATGGCGATGATTGGTTTGACTTTAATTTAATTCTTTAGATTTGTTTATTTTTAAATTACTAATTTTAAATTATTAACCAATCATAATGTAATTTTATTTTAAAAATTAAACCTATAATATTAACTTACCAATCAGTCTTTAAGTAATTTAATGAGTCCTAAATAAAAGATAAAATATCTACAATCTTAGCTACTTTTTTGTTCATGTTTTATTTTCTTTATGGCAAAAGCACATACAGTTACAACAATAAAAATTTATAAACTAAATCCTACATCATAATTTTTACATCTACCTACCAATCATCACCAATATCGATAAATTCATCCGGAAGTTTTTAACTAATAAAAATGAATATTTAGGTTCAAAGAATGGTAAATTATATAGGTCAACTCTTTGAGCCATAGTCTATCTTCTTAGCAAATAAATAAGTTTAAAATCAATGGTGAGTTGAATGGAAACAATCTATTATATTATTTTGAAAATAATTTTGATTAATAATCAATTTAAAATGAATGATTAGAAATTTTCAAAATGAATTTATTTATTTATAATTATATATGAAAAAGGAAACAGTGATATATCTAAAAAAAAAGATTAAGAGTGACAATATATAATTTAACAACTATTCGTCTTAATTAAGCTTTGCAGATTTTCACTATGTTTTGGTAAAACGATTTGCAATATTTGCTAATGTTAATAAATCTACCATCTATGTATGAAGCACTTGATGAACTGAAACAAGAAAAAGTCTGAATCTTAAGGTTCAACGAATGATAAATTAATTCATTGAAATTAAAGATTTGATTAATTATACAATGATGCTGTCATATATTTTGAGTAACAAATAACCTTCTTTGCATATAAAGAGTAACTTGGAATGGGAAGTTGAACAGGACCTATCACATACAAATTATTCTCTTTGTTATATTAGTTAGAATTAGATTTGACTAAGAATCAATAGTAATGTTAAAAATCTACATGAGACTTACAAACAATTTTCATAGTAGATAAAGAGAAATTAAAGGATTCGACTAATTATATCGTTATCACTGTATGAACATAGTTTTTTGGATGGTAGTGATTAATGTGTTTCATGACCAACACAAAATATTGTAAACTATTTAAAACCACTCTAACTCTCTCAAAACTGATTCTCGTTAATGTTGTCAACTCGATGGTTGAAAATAAATAAATACAATAATTTAATGTTCAAAATAAACAAATAATAAATAAAAATATTTTAATAATAAATTTAAAATTTAAAATTATTATATAATAAATAAAAATATAAATAAATTTTGTATTTTAATTTATATTAACTAACAAGAACATAATTATAACATAAGAACTTTAAATCAAAAATATTCCCATTGTATAATTTGTAAGATATAATATTTGAGGAAATCCTATAATCATTTATAAGACAGATGAGATAAAATATATATATTATGGAGTACACATGACATTATAAAAATTTATATTTGGAATAATTTTATTATAAGAAAGATAAATAAAGGTTTATAAAACATATACAAACATATATTATATAAGTTGTATAATGTTACATTTTATCATCCTTTTCAACAGTTTCAGTTTAGGAATTATCTACTAAAATTTCTAAATTTTTGAATGAAGCTTTTAATCATATATTTGATATATCTGAGAAAATAGAAACATGTCTTCAAAATTCTGAAGACATTATATCTTTCAGAAATTTACAATAATATTATATAAGATAGATAAAACCAAAATTGATAAAACATATACTTAATATATGCTACATACGTTATATTTTATAATTTTCTTTGTTTTGCTTATATTTTGCATACATTTTATATATTTTCTATATATTTTTCTTATTTTTGTATATTTTTCCCAAGTTGTTATATATGTTATTAGTTCTAACTAGAAATTGTGAATGAATTCTTGCAAATACATCTTCATAGTACACATTCCTTGTATTTAACAAAACCAAAATAGAATACGAACTAAAGATGAAATTAAGCAGGAACAACAATAACGGAATATGAACTAAAATAATATTAAGCAGGAAAAATAACCAAATCTTTAATTCAAAAGAGATCAAAGTTTATAAATTATTTTTGGTTCATAGAGATGACCAAGTCCTCGATCGTTTTTCCTGAGGCTCTTATTCATAAAACAAATAAACCGAAACAAACTTAACTGCATTCAAACAAGAACATCCATTCTTGAAGTTATTAAAGCAAACTGGAAAACATCAATAAAAGCAATGTAACTCGGGTAGCGAAGTCTTGAATAGATCACCTCTTCAAGAATTGTGCACACAAACTCGAACGTGCTCCGAACTTCGTTGCAACATTTCAGATCTGGCATTTGCATACAACTTCCGACTGTCGTCCAAATCAAACGGCATGTATAGCTCAACTCTTTCCAAACGCTCGCTACCTGATCGAAGCAGGTACCTCACAATGTTTAGCTCTGCCCCACCGACATAGTTCTTCACTACAACAGTTTGTAGTGTCTCTCTCAGACACTTGTATGATATGTTTTGCATCCAGTATGTCTGTGGATCGATGCCAGCATATGATGAAACCGTCTGAGAAATATGAAATTATTGTCCCGTGGTTTAATAAAATGATATATGTATATTATTCATTTTTAGGGTATATAATTTTACATTAAGAAAACTTACCGCAATGGGGCCGGAGGAAGCAAATCTAGAGTGAGTGTTTCCAATTTTGGGCAATTGATGAGAAGAACCCTGATTCCATTGAACTCTGTGGGATGCAATTTCGTCTTGAGCACTAAATGCTTTGTTTTCATCCGGCAAAGTAAATGGGGATACTCAGCTCTTGGAATCATCTGATATAAGAAAAAAAATTCACTAGGTCACTATTTTATTCTAAACATTCAATATATACAATAATTTAACGCTAAAATTTTAGGGTATAGCTCTACGTTCACTAAGAAATTACTTTAATCAACACTATGGAAAGAAGTATTGTCTCCTATGAAATGCAAAATATAGGCATTGCTAATTTTATAGATTCTAAACCATATTTGGGTTTTAGATATTCAAAACACTTTTTAACTTTGCAAGATTCAGATTTTGGTTTTATTCTTTTCTTCTAAAACAATTTATTAGCCAATCAAATTTTAGCAAGTAGATTTCCTAAAATTTAGGAAAAGTAGTTTTAAAATTTTTATGATGATTTAGGAACAAAACCAAAATCAACTTATGTGAGATTTTGATTAAAACGATTTTTTTTGTTGGAATTGTTACTTTTAAAATAAAAATATAAAAATATAATAAGAAATAAAAATATTTTCTATATAACAGAAAATTTTCATTGATTTTTGCACAAAATATCATTTTGACAAAACCCTCAGTACTATATTTCAACGACTGTGAATCGACACACTTAAGCTAATAAATTTCAAAACTACCAATATCTAATCTTTTTCACAACATCTAAATCTTCAACATATAGAATTTCTTATCACTAGAGGTACACAATTACTACCACATGGCAATGAATTCAATATTTTCAAAGAACCATGGCTTAAAATGAACCTACACTGAATGACCTAATGTAATGTAAATCTATGACATACCTTGAGTAGAAACGGACAGACCGTCAAGGTCGTAGCAGTTCGACCACCATTATCAAGGAGATTGTTGAGGAATTGACATAGCATTCCTCCCTCGGGTGGGTTGTTGGTTTCATCATCAGGTTTAGTGTCCAACACCTGAAAATCCAAATCAACTTCGCTGATGACGGCATTCATCCTGTCGAATTCGAAGCAGAAAATATCTCCACAGTACTTGAATACCAACTCTTGGGAGGTCAAAGGTGCAAGAAAAGTAAAAGTCGCAGTCCTTGATCACAAGTTCTCTGATCATATCCCCTGATATCCTATCGAAATCAAATCCCCCGCAGTGGTTCAAGGTTAAACTCGAGCCTCTTTAGCAGAGGCTCAATATTCGTCAGTTCCATCCACCCGAAAGAGACGCTTTTGAGATTCTCTAGGTTTGATAGTCTCGAGGGTCAAAGTCATCGCAGGCGCAAACTTTCAACGACTCGAGAGTCGTCAGATCATAGACGCTTTGTGGGATTTTTACGACCAGCTCTTCACGGTTTACATTATGAAAGGTTCTCCACGCCGGGTTTGAGAAATCAAGAACCAAGCTCTTGACCCTTTTTTGGACCGCGAACGCTATCAGGGACTCGATCACATCCAAGTAAGTCTGTGGATCCGAGATAGAGATCCCGAACGTATCCATGGGTTGATCACCCATTCGAGCGACCCAT
This sequence comes from Brassica nigra, assembly GCA_016432835.1. Classification (NCBI taxonomy): domain Eukaryota; kingdom Viridiplantae; phylum Streptophyta; class Magnoliopsida; order Brassicales; family Brassicaceae; genus Brassica; species Brassica nigra. The sequence continues at coordinate 8,804,109 of CM028244.1, read as the reverse complement.
TGACGCATGTAACCAACAAAAGCAGTCCTAGCCAGAACACCTTATGGGATCTGCGAAGACAGAGGGGCTCAAGAAGTCGGATTCCTTGAAGGAAACATTCCTCCTCTCAAGATGGAGAGACCCCCACCGCTTGGAGAGTAGGCTGGTTTGAACACATTGCTTGAAAGACAAGCATGAAATGATGAGGACCAAAAGAACATCTGGTAGATCTGATAGTCTGTCAGGTTGAGCACTCGAATCCATTGTTGTGACTAAGAGAAAGTGGGGATTTTGGGAAGAAGAGAGGTGTTTGTGGCTTTTATCTGATATGTTAGACGCTACAGAGAGGGTTTATATATATAAACTCTCAAGACATTGCATGATGTAGGGTTTTTGAATCTAGTCAACTGAGAGGTGTATCCAGGTGTATCCATAACATAACTTCTATGAGTGGCAAATTTTGAATAGAAACTTTTATCACTGAAAAAGATGAATATCATCCTGTTTGAACATATCTTTGACCTCATGAGACAACAGTTTGCATGGCCAGATAGATTTCCAATTCTAGTTTTTCATAAATGTTTTCTTATTATTTATTTTTTTCATAAATCAATGAAAACTTATTAATGAAATCAACTATGAACCCTTCACCATCTTTAGTTGGTAATGCCTCTTTGGCATTACTCGAATACGTAGAATACTTTTGAGGTTTTATCACAATTTTTAATGTATTCTTCTCTTGTTGCTCACTATGATGAAACCTTTTGTGTTGTACACATTCTTTTCTTTGCCACACGTGTAAGATTGATTGAAAACTAAGATGGAACAAAAATAATTAAGTAAATTCATGTAAAATTGTAATAGCAAGTGTCCAATAATATTTAAGATTTCTTGTTAATTTTTTTTAACTATAACATTTAAGCTTTCTGATTTATTCATAAAACCGACTCACTTGAATTTTCCGCTTTTGCGTCAGTTGAAAGAAAATCTCAAATATATTTTTCAAGAGTTTTTCACGTTGGCACTACTTGTTAATGGCGATGATTGGTTTGACTTTAATTTAATTCTTTAGATTTATTTATTTTTAAATTACTAATTTTAAATTCTTAACCAGTCATAATGTAATTTTATTTTAAAATTAAACCTATAATATTAACTTACCAATCAGTCTTTAAGTAATTTAATGAGTCCTAAATAAAAGATAAAATATCTACAATCTTAGCTACTTTTTTGTTCATGTTTTATTTTCTTTATGGCAAAAGCACATACAGTTACAACAATAAAAATTTATAAACTAAATCCTACATCATAATTTTTACATCTACCTACCAATCATCACCAATATCGATAAATTCATCCGGAAGTTTTTAACTAATAAAATGAATATTTAGGTTCAAAGAATGGTAAATTATATAGGTCAACTCTTTGAGCCATAGTCTATCTTCTTAGCAAATAAATAAGTTTAAAATCAATGGTGAGTTGAATAGAAACAATCTATTATATTATTTTGAAAATAATTTTGATTAATAATCAATTTAAAATGAATGATTAGAAATTTTCAAAATGAATTTATTTATTTATAATTATATATGAAAAGGAAACAGTGATATATCTAAAAAAATTAAGAATGACAATATATAATTTAACAACTATTCGTCTTAATTAAGCTTTGCAGATTTTCACTATGTTTTGGTAAAACGATTTGCAATATTTGCTAATGTTAATAAATCTACCATCTATGTATGAAGCACTTGATGAACTGAAACAAGAAAAAGTCTGAATCTTAAGATTCAACGAATGATAAATTAATTCATTGAAATTAAAGATTTGATTAATTATACAATGATGCTGTCATATATTTTGAGTAACAAATAATCTTCTTTGCATATAAAGAGTAACTTGGAATGGGAAGTTGAACAGGACCTATCACATACAAATTATTCTCTTTGTTATATTAGTTAGAATTAGATTTGACTAAGAATCAATAGTAATGTTAAAAATCTACATGAGACTCACAAACAATTTTCATAGTAGATAAAGAGAAATTAAAGGATTCGACTAATTATATCGTTATCACTCATATGAACATAGTTTTTGCGGATGGTAGTGATTAATGTGTTTCATGAACAACACAAAATATTGTAAACTATTTAAAACCACTCTAACTCTCAAAACTGATTCTCGTTAATGTTGTCAACTCGATGGTTGAAAATAAATAAATACAATAATTTAATGTTCAAAATAAATAAATAATAAATAAAAATATTTTTAATAATAAATTTAAAATTTAAAATTATTGTATAATAAATAAAAATATAAATAAATTTTGTATTTTAATTTATATTAACTAACAAGAACAGAATTATATCATAAGAACTTTAAATCAAAATATTCACTATAACTTTTAGACATATAAATACATTTAAAATTGTTCCAAAAACTAATATAAATTAAAATAAAATAAAAAGTAAACAAGATACATTTATTAATTATATCAAATCAATATTTGTTTATTGTACCATAATAATATGATTTTAAAACTTTTATAATGCATTAATATTAATAATTTATTATTAAATCACTGCCTTATTTCATAGTCAACTAGTTATAAGTATTCTATAAACATACCACATTATGGTGATATACCAATCATATAAATCACTTAACGATTTTTGAAATCGCATCCATTAATATTTTCAAACTCCCTCGTCCACTGCATTAAAACCAAACATACCCTAAAATCAATAATGAGTTCAATTACCATATATTATATAAGTATTTTTGGTAATTTTAATTAGAACAATTTTAGGTTCATGATTACAAGTTACATTAATATTTTAGATTAACAAAATGAAGAAATCATATATAAATTATATTATTTTAATGTTTTATCAAAATAATCATATTAAAATTACGTGATGAAAATTTTAAAATAAAACTTTTCTGTTTGATAATAGGTTGTCGTATGACAAAAATATTTTATTTTTATTTTTATCAATGTAATCATATTAGAAATACTTGATAAGATTTTTAGAATATAATAAAATTATTTTCCTTAAAACAAATTTTATTATTTATAATTTTATAAAATTCTTCAAAATTAGTATATTGATAGTTTCTTTTAAACGACTAGTTTTATATATATTATCAAAATCCTACATTGACCTTTTATATGGTCTGTTTTTAATAAATTAAAATATTAAATAATATTTTATTTATATATATATATATATATATTTCTTATTCTAGTTATTTCATAGATGTATCCGTATTGAAACTAGAAAATATTTGCAAGATAAAACATTATTTCTTAAGTAAACTAGATTTTTGCACTGAGTTTACTTTAATAATTTAGTTTCGTTTTTGTAAATATTTTTAAATTTAAACTAAAATTGATTTATAAAATCTTTATTTATGTATATTTTAAAATATTATGTCCTATTTTTATTATTTAAATTTGTTTTTAATTTGTACTTTGAAGAAAATTTACTTCTCAGCTATTTATTTATTTCATTATTAATATATATATATATTACTATAATTATTGTATTTATATTTTATAAAAATATAGAATTTTAATAAGTGCAAAACACTTGAATGGCTAAGCCCACAAACATATTCTCAAATGACCCTGAAGAGATTCCCAGAAGTGAAGCGAATCCTGCTCCCATGGACTTGTGTTCCCAAGGTTCTTTAATGTATTGACATAAACAACGCAAATAGTGTTCCTTCTATAGAGATAAGGATTACCTTAGTGATAAAGATAATTATTTATGTTGTAATTATCGTTAGAGCACATTAAAACTAAAGAACAACCAGCCGACATTCTTACTAAGGCTCTACCTTCTACCACATTTGCTTATCTTCTTTCCAAGTTGGAGATTCATGATCTTTCACCACCAACTTGAGGTAGGGTATAGAGATAAGGACTACCTTAGAGATAAAGATAACTATTTATGTTGTAATTATCCTTAGTACTGATCCCTTGAGGAATAGGATCTCCTTCTTGTATATAAATACCATCACGTACATGAATATATACGACAGTTTACAATCTATTTTACCTTCAATCCCAGGAGGATATAGATGACCAGATAAGATCAAGAACGGCATGCATCTGCGGTTAAGACAAACCATGCTTGAGTTTAAAGTTCTTAAAGGAACATTTAATAAAATCACAAAGAAGGAAAATAACAACGTACTTGAGTTGATTGATGGCATCAGCTAGCAGAGCTGATCTGAAGAGTACCATAGTCTTGTCTGATACTTCCATAAACCACATTTGATGTAGATACTAGGACCCTATCGAGGTGTATCGTTATGAGCAAACCTGCGAAGATGTTTTTGTTGATTAAGGAGATAATGAAATGCAACGAACTCTTGATGTGTGGGGAAAAGATTTTAGACTTACAAGAGAGACTTGCGTAGAGTCATATTTTTCAAATAGCGGGTGTAGATAAAGGTTCCAAGCATGAGACTTAACCAATCAATCGGTCCAATAACACGAGCTGTACCTAGAAAAGAAGCGTCCAATTGCAAGACCTCGGTTTGGTAATAGAACATGACGGTAGAGAGATTTGGTACAGTGATATGCTCGATGAAAAACCACGCCATTGGTCTGAAAAATGAAGACAAAATTAAATAAGAAAGAAACTTCCAAAAAAAAAACGACTAATCAAGAAAGCATGCATTACCTCAAAAGTCAAAATGATAGGTTGCTTGAAACGAACGGCATAACTGGCGGCTTTCAGTGACTGGAACAACTTTGAGGCTAAAGACTTTGACTGCTTCTTAGGTGTCTCCACTCATTACATTGACAGCTCCTGTTATACATTTCTTCTGCTTATGCCATTTCCTTCTTCTTGTAGTGGACTTGTTTGTGTCTTCATAGTTATCGCTGCTCCTCTTTTCAAACTCGTTTGAATCCAACAGCTCAGGCAACGCTTCATTGCTAGGAGGCATCTCTTCAACGAGAACACATGATAGTAGTTGTAACGCAGGTAGTACAGTGAAGAGCAGAGGCGTGCTTACCCTTATGAAAATAAGGCAACTGCCTCATGCCCTATGTTTTAAAATCAAAATTAGGACTCCACTTAGATAGACAATGCACCATAATTTATAAGATGTTGCATATATACATTTAGATATGGAGTGATTATATATAATAATATATTTTTTTACAATTTAGTTTAAACTCTCGTTCTGAGATTTTAATTATAAATATATTCACGATATCATGAAGTTTATTATTATATGACATGTCATATTTATGCGCTATAAATAACCTCGAAGTTCATAGATTCCTTTCTAGTATTAGCATTGGAGAGTCTGTGAATTTTAATTGAACGGATGCACTTTAAAGTTCCATTACCACAACTACGTAAGGTACACAAAGTTGCAAATTTACCAATTCAATTGTTTGTAAATCTACACAAGCATACATTCTCGAAAAGAAATTTAAAAATAATAAAGAAACTTTTATAAAAAACGACTACTCAAGAAAGCATGCATTACCTCAAAAGTCAAAATGATAGGTTGCTTGAAACGAACGGCATAATTGGCGGCTTTCAGTGACTGGAACAACTTTGAGGCTAAAGACTTTGACTGCTTCTCAGGTGTCTCCACTCATTACATTGACAGCTCCTGTTATTCATTTCTTCTGCTTATGCCATTTCCTTCTTCTTGTAGTGGACTTGTTTGAGTCTTCATAGTTATCGCTGCTCCTCTTTTCAAACTCGTTTGAATCCAACAGCTCAGGCAACGCTTCATTGCTAGGAGGAATCTCTTCAACGAGAACACATGATAGTAGTTGTAACGCAGGTAGTACAGTGAAGAGGAGGGAGATTGTTTCTATTCTCAAGTTGTTCAATGAGTAGCCTCCTTATAAGGTACCGCATATTCCACCCACAGCCACATAGCAAACCATGAAACAGATTGAAGATCTCCAGCAAATGAGGCTCTGAAGCAAACGATCGAGTTTGTGATATCACAAGCCATAATAGTCTTTTAATTTATTCATGTAATTAAGAAATTAAATATGAATAACTTAAGTTCAATTCGGTTTCTAATTCATTCTCCATCAATTCTTTAGGAAAATGCAAGTTTTTCTTTGTCTTTTGGAAAAAAAAACCAACAAAGAAATTGTAAATTGAGCTTTTTGGGAATGGCATTCATATGAGTTTTTGGCACCTTTCTTTACCCCCAAGACATAATACAGATGCGTTATATCTTTATTTGAAAATTTCTAAATATTAGGTTTTCCTAATCCTAAGTATTAACTTTTATCTGGAAACGCCATATATCTAGTTTCAATCAATTTATGCTTTAGGTTTTTAGTTACTTAATGAAATGATTGGCGGATACATAAATAGACGTACTGAATTAGAGTTGTTACTTGTTAGTGATAAAATACATGCTTTAGCGAAGACTTGATGAAACTGAGCTTCCGATGACGATGCAGAGAGCTAGTTTGACAAGTCGAAGCATAGCTAAGTAAAAGACATTGACATTCTCTTTGCTCTTAACAATTCCGAGTAATGGTCATTTTTAAAAAAGATTTGGTTTTGTTAGGACCAGGCACATCATGAGTTTCATAAGTGCTCAAGTTTGTTTTGATGTGCATCCACATGGTCCAACACATCAATTAGTTCTTTATATTATTTTTAGAAAAATCTCCTAACAGTAGCCAAAACAAAACCTTGCTTTGTAGGCGATTTTTAGGCTTTGTATATATATATGCGTTTGATGTTTGTCTTGGAAAATTACATACAAATGCAACAAGATCTTTGGTTGCATTTGGAGGAGCATTGGCCTTTACGTAGCAGTGTGGGTAAATTTAAATTTTGAAACAAAACACAAAGAAGAAGAGCAAAGACAGAAGCAGGAAGAGACAAACAACATGAAAATATGGGTGTTTTCGTGATTCATGCTAGACTGGAGACAAGCTGAATCTCATGGGGGAAGGACAAATGATTAAGCATCTAGGACCCCTAATATATATACATATATATATAAATGATGCCAAAAAGGAAAAAATGTTTGCAGAAAATTCAACTTTTGCGAGAGAAAGAATATCAATTAATATACAAATATAAACAATTTTCAGAACAAGAGCACCTGTACATTTTCAATTCAACTAAGCCAAAAATGCACCAAAAGCAAAAAAAAAAAAAGAGAGAGAGAAGGTAGATGATGTTTACGAGCTTGGCTGCCTAGCCAATTGCCATTGTACCTCTTAGGACCGGGCATAAAATCCGAATCTAGAGAACCAAACCGAATCCGATCCAAAAAATAATACCAAACATGAACCGAAATTTGTTAAATATCTGAACAGGTTTAAAATTTTGGTATCTAAAAAATCAGAACCGAACCCGATCTAATCCAAAATATTATGGGTATCCAAATATATTGGAATCATATTTATATACTTAAATATATTAGTTATTGTTAGATTTAATATCCATAAAATATCCAAAATATATAAGATATTTTGAAGGTATCCAAAATACTTGAAAAGAATACAAACAGTAAAAAGTAAAAATCTGAATATCTATTAAATTATGAGACTTCCTACTCATATGGTTTTATGATTAATTATATTTTTATTAAAAATTTAAATGATTGATCATAAAATTTTCATTGTGAGATTTTTAACAGTTTTATTAATTTATACTCGTTTTTAAAATTTTAAATATAACATATACAGACAAATCTACCTTTTTATTATGTGGTTAATGTAATTATATAATTTATAAAATCATTATATCGTTTCGATAAATTGTGAAATATTAATTATTTTATGTAGTATATACATTATTCAACTTTCTTTAATTTTGACAATAAGTTACCATAAAGTATTATTTGTAATATTATTTACCTTATTTGGTAAGTGTTATTAATTAGTTCTAGACTTAACTTTTATTTAAGATCGAATTAAAATAATTGAAAATCTCTCAACCAATCAAATTATAACAATTTTTAAAAATTCTTTCTATGATTAACACCTAAGCAAAAATTACTTAATTGACTTCTCATTTAATATATAGGAGGATTCTTTGTCTCGCATAAGTTGAATTTTCTGCAAATATTTTTCTTTTTGGCATCATTTATGTATATATTGTGCTTTCAGTATGGTTACCGCTGAGATTCAAGAGCCTATATATCTTATTAAACAATCTAGGGGTCTGTTATAGAATTTCTCTCTCTCATATATAGCGAAATGGCTCTTCATGCACAGGGTCCTAGATGCCTAATCATTTGTCCTTCCCCCATGAGATTCAGCTTGTCTTCAGTCTAGCATGAATCAAGAAAACACCCATATTTTCCATGTTGTTTGTCTCCTTCCTGCTTCTGTCTTTGCTCTTCTTCTTTGTGTTTTGTTTCGAAATTTAAATCTGCCCACATTGGTATGTAAAAGCCAATGCTCCTCCAAATGCAACCAAATATCTTGTTGCATTTGTATGTAATTTTCCAAGACAAACATCAAATGCATATATATATATATATATATATATATATATATATATATATATATATATATATATATATATACATGTATATGTATATATTGTCTCATAGCTGAGCTCTATATTTCCTTTCCCCATAAACTGCCTCAAGCTGGTGTAATTCTCAATACTGGCCAAAAACATATTCACTTCATCGCTCTCTCCTGAAGACTGTACATGAAACTCTTTTCTAGAAATAAGCTCAATGAAGGCAGGTTAAATCATGGTGATCTCGCTTGAACGTGTTTCAATTACTCAGTTTCTTACGCTTCCACGAAGCTGTTACCTAAAGCATGATATTAGACAAACAATGCACACAAACAACTCTAACCACTCTGAGCATCTATTTCATCTTGTTTATAGCTACAGCGATAACAGATCAGGCATTTTATTCCTAAAACCTAGATATAAAACTGACTGTGTTTTAATATCTTGCCTGGTTAAACCATCCAAAGACACTGCCAAACAAAAGAATATCAAGACTTGAGGAAAAGGATGAGAATTAGTAACCAAACAAAGGAAAAACGTTAAAAAGCCTAAAAATCGCCTACAAAGCAAGGTTTTGTTTTGGCTACCGTTAAGGGATTTTTTAAAAAAATATATAAAGAACCAATTGATGTGTTGGACCAAGTGGATGCACATCACAACAAACTTGATCACTTATGAAACTTCTGATGTGCCTGGTCCTAAGATTCCTAACTAAATCAAATATTTTTTAAAAAAGATGACCATTACTCGGAATTGTAAAGAACAAAGAAAATCCCAATGTCTTTTTTTGGGTAAAAAAAAGATGAATTCACCTTTTTGTCAGAAACCTAGACATTGTAAATAGATCCTCCCACCACAAATTGAACCTAGATAACGCTAATTACAGCCGCAACTCATTTACTATTGGACTAAGTAAAAGACATTGGCATTAAACACACACAACAGTTTAATACCAATGTCTTTTACTCAGCTATGTTTCGACTTGTCAATCTAGCTCTCTACTTAGTCATCAGAAGCTGAGTTTCAAGTCTTCACTAAAGCATGTATTTTATCACTAACAACTCTAATTCAGTACGTCTATTTATGTATCCGCCAATTATAGTCATTTCACTTTATTAAGTAAATTAAAACCTAAAATTTAAAATGATGTAAAACCCCTATAATTTAAAATAGATTGAAACTAAATAAATGGCGTTTCCAGATAAAAGTTGGTCAATACAAAGATATGGAAAAAGACGAGTAATAGTATCTATCTATACTATTAAAGCTGAATCTCTACTAGAATTCTACCCTTATTTTTTAGAGTTATTTACATTGTCATATCATTCTTTTATTTGGATTTAATTAAATAATTATAACCATGTATTACTCAACCAATCAGTTATTTAGGAAATTGTCAAAAATTCGCTTATGTTAACGTAACGTGAACCTGGGGCATTTTTTTACCAGTATAAATATGAATGGAAACCCACCATTAAAACATTTTTATCAAATAATTGTGTAGGAAACAAATTTTTAGTGCAAAAAAAACCGTTTGGTAAAAACAATGTGAGTATTTATTTCTTTTGTCAAACAATAAGTAATTATTTCTTTGTATTTAAAGTGGCCATTATATTTTTAAATTTATATAAATATCATTGTTTCCAATATATGAATACATGTAGCTATATAATGACTTCATATTTATATAATTTAACTAGGGGTTGGCCCGTCCTACGGGCGGGTGAGTTTACGTTAAAATTATATTAAAATGTATTTTTGAGTAATAACCTTTAGTTCCTAAATTCAAATAGCTTGTTTTTTTTATTTTGGTCTTCAAATGAGCTGACATATTCTGCTCAAATTATGAGAATAAACTTAAACATTTGCTTATAGTAGCATGTGTGATACCATTTTTCTAGGTTGTGGTTGTTATATATAATTGTTGGTTTTGTACTTCTGTAAGTAACTTTGAACTTTGAAGTCTGATTATTCTAATTCCATGAAGTGATTTTTGATGCGCTTCAAGAAATTGTCTGTTCTTGTTTTGTTTAATTAGTTTCTTTTATAATTTATCCAACACAGATTGACTAACTTTCAGGCTCTTCCTACATAATGTTATCATACTGTATAGGTAAATAACATTGTCATACCGACCTTCACATGCTACGTAGAGGTGTGTTACATCATCATCGGTGTTCTTTTTATGAAAATACTCTTATATTCTACATATGTGATATGCCCCAAGTTTTTTTTTGAAAATTAATGTGCCTCCAAGTTGCCGCTAGGGAGATAGTGTGTCATAAGGTCGTTGTACATGTATTATGATAGTGGAATGACCACTGTTAGTGGGTGTAGGTTGATGCATGGGAATACATCACTTGTTCTGGAAGTGAAATGATAACATATTTTGGGAACACTTTCAAGCTTTGAGAGGGGGTGGCGTTTCGCCATGTTGATCTTTGTAGTTTTGTTTGTTGTTGGTATAGTGGTGGGAGCTTTGGTATTTATAGCTGAGTTATGAGGTGCTAAGATGTTCTTCAACTGTGGAGTGAATATGGTGTATTGTAGGACAAAGATCAACATATATGTAATTTGACTTGCATGTGTAGTTATTTTAGCTGGGATCTACTTTGTTGACAACGTCCCATATATGTTGACGTGCTCAACAGTTTCGGCTTATCTGTGTTGAGTTAGTTTGGTCTAATGTCGTTTGTGGCGTAGACATACATATATATAAATATATATATACATATATATAGAATCCTTTCGTATATATGAAAACTGTTTTAAGATAACGAATGGGTTATAAGGATCAGATTAACTAAAACATAAATTATAAATTTATAATACTAAATAAAAAAGTATATAGTGAATTTTAGCTATTCAATTCATAAAAATGTTTGGGTAACATGTTGGTCGAAATCAAGTGGCAACCCGAAGTTGCTCGACCCACCTCTTTTTTACTATTTTGTATAGTTCCACATTGTATAGCCGACTCCGGTTTAATGTATCAAGTTCCAAAATGATTAGATCGAAGTTGGTACTTTTGTACAGATAACTTACCAAAGGATTTGAGAGGAAAACCGGAGAGTCTAGTAGAGTTGCTTCAAGTTAAAGTCAACATAATAATTATTGAGGAAGAAAACGATGGGGATGAAAGAGTTTATATAAAAATAATCACCATTATCTGATTTATTATGGGTCCAAAGTTTTTTTCTGCCATTTTGTATTGAAAGAGACATCGTAAGAGGAGGGGAGTGTCAATGTTAATTCTCTCTTTCTTCTTTTTTTTTTGGCACAAGTTATTTCTCTTGTTCTGGATTGTCCATTACCTTGAAAGAAATGAAGATATATCGGCAAAATACTAAAAGACATGATTTGGGTGCACCAATGTGATTTGGAGAGGTCATCATCCCTATTTTAGGTTTACAAAGAATTAGGTGAAGCGAAAATTAAAGTCGACGTAGTGAGAGGACGGAGGGAGTTAATGGTGAATCTTAATCACATGGTCTCAAAGTCAAGCAGAAGCTTTGCGCAGACGTCAATGAAGCGGTGGCGGAAATTAGGGTAGATGAGACGACGGCATGTCTGCAAAATAGAAGTGGATATTAGTGGACTAAGTGATTCATATGATATAAGTGAGGTAACATGTATTAACGAAGGCCTGTTATGGCCCATTTGACCTGATTATTTCTTGCAAACGAAATCGTGACTTTTTTAGTATAGAACCGAGACGCACGCAAAGAAACCGCGTGAAAACCACAGATAGCTTAGTAAGTCGACACGTGTCCAAAAACGCTCCATTCTCTATGGTGACGTGGACGCCTGTAAGCAGCAGAGCACAAGGCAACTTTATATATATAAGAAGATAAGATAAGATATACAACTTTGTATTAATTCATATTTTTAATGTGCGCCTTATTATTTTTAATAAGATATATGCTAGAAGACATGTTTAAGTGTGATAAAAGGGATCACAAAATACTAAGAATTAAAATTATCTTAATACTTACTATGAAATTAATATTTGTAATTACAATATTTAAATACAACTCTATAATATTATTTGAGAAGTCAGTTTCCTACGTGTCGCACTCACATTAATTCTCACAATGGTTAATTGCGATGATACCATTGATGAATTAAAATGTTATATTTAAACATTATTATTGATTTTATATTTAAATTAATTTTTAATATTTTCCAAATAACATATATATAGTAAAAATGAAATATTATAAAGTTTACAAAGCAATTTAAAACGGAAATATATGTATAAATAATATGATTTCATTAAAAGGAAAGTTCAAAATAGTAATATTCCATTTTAAAATATTTTTAAATAACATAAAATATACTTATATACTTTATTTATACTTATATATTCACAGATAATCTTGATCTTAGAAAAGAAATATTATTTATTTAAAACATAATTTTAAACAGTACAACAATATATATTTTCACAAGAAGAAATATTTGTAATATATTTATCTATTTTTAGATAATTACATAAAATAAATAATTAACATAAACTGATATATGTTATATTGACTAAAATATTTTATAATTAGTATTATTGAAATGTTATTTGTATTTTCTTATATTTATTTGACCATAATATCTTTCAATTACAGCAAAAAAATCTATAATTTTTTACTTATATAATAAGATTTTTCAAATACAATCACAATTTTTACTGCTTATTTTAAGAGATATAAAACCAAAAATAAATTTTAACAATAAACATCTTTTGATCAAATAACAAAATATTTTAAAATCACACTACACACTTTAATGAGGTAGATATATTATATTTTGCATTATTAAAATTATATGTTTTCTTAATATTAATTTTTCTTTAAAATTTTATAATTTTATGTTTGTGGAACTTAATATAACCATAACCAAAAGGCATAAAATCATTTATAATTTATAAAAATATTTTAGTTATTGTAAATATTGATATGTGTTCATGAGCTTCCAAAAACGTATCAATTATTCCCTCTGATTCTAAAAGATCCATGTTTTAGATTTTCACACTTATTAAGAAAAAACATAAAATTTTATTTACCAATGCATTGTTTTTCTTAATTAACAATTCCCCATAACTTTGAACCAATAAGATTTTAGTAAATGCAATTATATTTTTGGAAATGTACAATTTTTCATTAATTAATGTATTGAAAATGTAAAAAATGTATCTTTTTGAAACAAAAGTTTTTTCTAAGATATGGATCTTTTAGAAACAGAGGGAGTACTTATTATGTAACTTTCTATAGATCATCATTTTATTTTCTAAATTCTTTTTTTAAAATCAACATTTAATTTGATATATATATATATATAATGAAAATACATGCACATTTAAACGATAAATAAAACTAATTTGACTTGAGTTAATTATAATAAAAATAATTATACCTCAGTTTGAATTTGAAAGAATATATATGTAACCTAAGATACTCACAACATGAGTGACTCGACTAATCCAATTTATATATAAAATCAGATATTTAAATATATTAAGAAACTATAATTATAATAATAATAATAATTTATTTTATAAATATAAATTATAAGATGACTCAAAACACCTTAACAAATGAAAATAAAATATTAAGCAACTGTTTTAATTTAGTTCTTTTGTAAAATTTATATATATGCATGAGATTGCAGAAAATTATCGTTATATTAATTTACGTAATGTGGAACCAAACACTTTAGTTTATTTTTTTATTTCATTCTAAGCACAATATATCTTAAGTTATAAATAATCTTCCTAAAATATATTTACATATCAAAGACAAAACCCAACCTAATGCAAATAAGAAAATTAATCAAAATTTTAATATATTTTGAATAAAAAATTATAATTGAATACAGAGAAACAGATGCAATCTAATATATCCAAATGAAAACTAAACAGATTGTAAAAACAACAAAACCGACTAGATATAACATATCTAAAATTATATGTCTAATTAAAGTAATATAAATTATGCATAAAACTAGAAATTAATTTAAAATTAAAAGTAAATAGCAACCAATTATTATAATATATATATATTTACTTTATAAATATTTATACACATGCATGAGCACGGAAAAATCACCTAGTTACTTTATAAATGTAAAAAATAATTCCCAAACCATAAAATATATAGTTTGATTAACATAGACAAAACATCAAATTTTGAAATCTAAATGTTTTATCGCACATTCAAAATCTAGTCACTATAATTAAAGAAATAAATTGACTGTATATTTTATCAGATAACACGTGATTTTATAATATGATAAATGTCTCCAAATCATTAGAGAATAGAGACAATTTTTTTAATCAAACTGGCCTCAATTCATTGCTGGTTTTTTTGTAATCTAAAAACGACATAATTTCTGCAAAGGGAAGAAGATACAAAATGGATATGATATGAAAAACCTAATATTTAGTTATTTCAAATAAAGATATAACGCATCTGTTTTATGCCTTGGGGGTAAAGAAAGGTGCCAAAAACTCATATGAATGCCATGCCCAAAAAGCTCTGTTTACAATTACATTATTGGTTTGACAAAGAAAAACTCCTAGAGAATTGATGGAATATGAATTGGAATAAGTTATTCATATTTGGTTTCTTAATTATATGAATAAATTAAAAGGCTATTATGGTTTGTGATATCTCTCGTATCATGCTTTACATAGGAAGCAACTCGGTTCTTCATCATCTTCATCATAGTTCTTATCAAAAAAAAAAAAAACTCCATCATAGTCTCATTCACATAACATTTTGGGCCCCTAACATTGTCATGCATTCACAAACTTAAAAGGTGTCTAAGCAGTAGCTAGCAGAGACAATGCCAAAGAGGGAACATTGGAACTTTCATTGCAAGGCCTAGCTATAAGCAGTTTCCATATTCCTTGCAATCACCGAAAACAGGTCAGTGCTGGATCAAATTCACTTCAAGCCACCCTTCTGGTTACTTTCATGCCGTGAAACCTTTTTCTGTATCGACCCAAATATGCACCTTCTTATCGCTAATTCAAACTTCAAAAAGCCTTTATAAAGTCTTTGTAATAATAATAGGAAGAACATTATATGAAATATGAATAGTTTAATTTTGTATATTGTTAATTTTGAAGCAGCCCGTTAGATAGATCTTCTTCACAAACATTACTGAACAATATGAATATATTTGATAAGTCTTTTGTCAAAGGAAGAGCAGTTGATGTTGAGTGGACTCCACAGATGAAGCAGCCCTTTAGATAGATATTCTTCAAGTTATTCACTAGTTGAGTTTTCCTTCAGAGCCTTATTTGCTGGAGATCTTCAATCTGTTTCATGGTTTGCTATGGTTGTGGGTGGAATATGCGATAGTCTACGCAGTCAACAACTTGAAGATGGAAACAATCTTCCTCCTCTTCATGGCAATACCTGCGTTATCAGCTCCTATCGTGTGCTCTCATTGAAGAGATCCTCCAAGCAATGTACCGTTGCCCGAGCTGTTGGCTTCAAACGAGTTTGAAAAGAAGAGCAAGATGAGCAACGATAAACAACTTTGGGAACACAGTGGGTCTTTCATGGGAGCAGGATTGGCTTCACTTCTTGGAATAGCTTCAGGGTCCTTTGAGAATATGTTTGTATGTTTAGCCATTCAAGTGTTTTGCAATTCTATACCTGTTTTGTTTCTTTCCTTGATACCCAAGGAAGCTATAGGAGTATCTACTTCATAGGGCCAGAGAGCAGAGATAGTTTTGCATAACAAAGATTTATATCAGAGTTTTTGGCATCAGTTTTGTTACTTTCTGAAAGGCTTGCGAAACTGAGACACATCAGACACACAGTGGAAAGTTACATACTAAATATACAGTCACATTTCATCTTTTCAACATAACTTGAGTACAATTTAGTGGTTCAGTCAAAACATGTTATTAATACACAGTTTTAAAATTTTATCAACTAAAAGTCGAGTACTAAAAAGAAAAATGACTACTTTAATACTAAGGTCATTAGTAAATAAGGCTTGTCTGCAAAAATATTGTCACTTTCTCAGATTCACTTATTTACATTTTATTTATTTATTATGTATTATTGTATATTGTGTTTAGATACTTGTTCTCCTCTGTCGTGAAAAATATTGCTTGTTTTCTGAAAGTCGGATATATTTTCGTAAATGTAAATAAATAGAACGACTGTCAAACATGGGTCATATAAGTGGGCTCTCAATTTAGGTCCACATAAAAATGAAAAAACAAGTAGAAATATCAGAGCCAGGTTTCGATCCTGGGACCTGTGGGTTATGGGCCCACCACGCTTCCGCTGCGCCACTCTGATATTTTTGTTTAATCTCTTTCGTTAGCATCATTTATTTGTTCGAAACCATTGAACTAGAGTTCAGACCAGAAGTTTGCATGCTAACAAGGTCCCATAATGGAGGTTTGATCAGTTTACAGGAGCTATGCAACCATCTTCGTTAGAGAATAGAAAAAAAGAGTGTGAAGCTGTGACTGAAAGTGAATGTCTTCAAGCTATGCACCTTCTCGTTCTCAGGATCCTAATGCGTACTATGGCCGCACCGGGGTTACAGTGTCTATATCAACTATCAGTAGCAACAACAGGTAAGTCAATTACACCCAAAAGATAACAATCCTTTCAAGATTGTAACTCGATTACACCAAAAAATAACAATCCTTTTGCATATATTCTTATTTACTCCAGTGCAGTGAGAGATCAACACCAGGTTCTTCTACCAATGTCTTGGACAATGGACAAAATATGAGTCATTGAGTTTTGTTTTGCAAATGAGTTAATGTTTGATTTCCTGTGAGCATATTTTCTCACTGAATGAAACTTAAAAATCGACTTATATATATATAACTGGATTTGGTATATGCCAGTGGTCAAACATACAAACGATCATCTACATGTTCACAACAATTCTGAGTCAACAGAAAAAGAAAAAAAAAAAGAGACAGGAGAACCGGTGCAGCTATACACTCCAAACCAACCATTTGCAGCCAGTGGTTATCAGACTTATTTTGATCATATTGATATAAATTATCATCCAAATAAAAATAACAGTAATGATCATTTATATAACGAATCACTGTAAAAAAATTCTGACATCTTTAAGCTAAGACAATAGTTAGATCCTGTTTTCCTATTTCTGATTACAAAAATCAGACTTAAAGCTCTCTAATCATTGTCCTTGTGAAAAATGCGTCTCCCTCGCATTTTCCTGCACGGCCTAATAAGACCAATAAAACATGAATCTCTACAGACAAAAAACATAAGTAAAATCATCAGAGTACGGTTTGGTTTTCATTTTTTACCTGAAGAAGTTCTGTCATGTTGCCTCGTCCATAACTCGGCACAGGTTCTTGGATATGGACTGGATGAACAGGGTGTATAGCCTGCAACGGCTCAATAGCCAGAGCCTGCTCTTCTGACTCGTTACGGACTTGACCATGACCGCAACGGACCGAGACCTGCCCGCTGCCATTCTGCAAGACAGGGGTTGTCAAAAGATGGTTGGGTATTACTGGAAGCTTGGGCTGAATGGGGACTGGAACCAATGCTCTAGCGCCTCGGAGACGATCCACCATGTCGCTGTTTCTTGTTATCATCGGAACGTGAGGAGCGACATCGTTGTCAGCCGATACAGGATGGAAGTGACCATGCTTGAACACCACACCTCTAAGCATGGCATCAGAACCCCCAACCTTCACCGAAAGCAAGAACCCGTCTTCGAAGGTTGCCTCGATCATGCCAGTAACCTGTTGTCCGACCATTGCTTCATTATGGAGAGACTGGTGATGAGTCCTGCTAAAACCTGGAGGAGAGTGGTTGTTGGAGTCGTCATCAAGCTTGAAGTGTTTCCTCGGGCGACCTCGTTTCCGTATGGCCATGAAATCTGCAGTGGTGGTGTGGTTGTTGTTCTGCACAGGGCGGCCTCGTTTCGGTTTGGCCAAGGGATCTCCGGAGGTGGTGTGGCTGTTCTTGAAAGGGCGGCCTCGTTTCCGTATGGCCAAGGGATCTCCGGAGGTGGTGTGGTTGTTCAGCTCATGGCTTTCCTTGTCCATATTCCCTCTGAAACAAAGATGCAGTGCAAGTGAGAATCATCACAATTCACACATAAGAAAACTAGGAATAGATTATCAGAGAGAGTAGGATGTATTTATTATATATACACAAAACAAACTAAAATGCCTAATGTTCTAAACAAATGCTACCACAAGGAAAAATAAATAAATAAATAAATTGTGAAGTACCATTGAAATAGCAAACACTGGAAACTGAATTGTTACTACTTACTACATACATTCTACTAAAAAAAGACTTGGGGATTTATGAAGATGAGATCCACTACTAAATCCAATTCTCATACGGAGGAACATGCAAATCATGTTTTAATTAGCCCCTAAATCGGGACTCCTAATTTACAAAGTTATCTCAAAATCAGACCCCAAAAGAGAAGTTAACAGTAGCCCTAAAAATCGCAACATGTAAAATAATAATTTTATCTCTCGGATTTTAAAAAAAAAAAATTCGAGTGAAAAGACATATCGCAAAGTATTATTAGCAAAGAAAATAAAAAGGACTCATGAGTGAGAAGACAGCTTTACAGTTTCCCGTCACAGAAATAAAACAAAACCTGCGATTTTTCCTGCTCCGTTTCCTTTGCCTCCTTCCTGTGGTATTAACAAGGACGAGTCAAAAAGAGCAAATGAAAATAAAAACATTTGAAGAGGAAAAAGAGGGACCCTTAAGTTTAATTACAGAAAAGATTTGTGGATCTAGTGCAAAACCACCTTCTCTCTTGCAATTAACTAAAATTAATTGGTTTGCTTTTGTTTGGGCTTTTTAGATAATAGTCTTTGCTTAGATACTATTATTTTTGTTTTTTATTCTTTACAAATTACATTCTTCTTTTTGGGAGGTCACGTGTATTCAACCCTCGAGTCATGTGGAATAATTGGGCCTTTTATTAAAACATTGAGCCCAATTAATTGATAACCAAAAGTATTTAAGCCCATTCTTTAAGAGTTGTAGTTATTTTAAACACCAGACAACAATCAATATCTTGATCAAAGAAGCTCTCGCTTTTCGCATGTTCTAGTCTCTTCCCCTCATTCCTTGATATCCATCAGAAGTCACTTTTATTTTCTGATTTTTAAATTTTTCGTGTAATTTCATAAACAATTGTTTCTTGAGCATATAACTTAAACGAAGATATGAAAAATACAACAATCGAAAGGTTTATCATTGCACGAGTCAAATGTCACACACCTTCAACAAACAACAATCAAAACGAAAAAACAACTTCCAAATGATCACACACACCGCGTATAATTATTCGAATATATATATATATAGTAACATAGAGATTTATCAACCGATCCAATTAGAAACCGTGGATCTTGATCTGATCCTTCTTAGCAATCCCAGTCTGAACCAAGAAATGAGAAACTTTCTTCCTTTGATCACCCTGGAGCTGAATGATCTTGCCTAGCTCCTTGTCCTGCACCACGTTCCCGTTGCAGCAGAAGTCTTTCTTCAGATCCTTGAGAATCTTCTCGTAGCTGTACGCTTTCTTCAAGCCTTGAACAGTCGTCAAGCTCTTCTTCCCATTCCTCTGCTGGATCCTGACGTGGATGTACTCTTTTGTCCCTGGTGCATCTGATTCTTGAGCTTCTGCGAACGGGTCGAATGCTGATGGAACTTGGATGTCTAGCTCAACCATGTAAACTTGGTTACTTCTGAATGAAAGCTGATCGATACTCTCTGTAGAAATGAATGATAATTAGATCATAAACGAAATCAAGAACAGAACAGACTTCAATAAAACATTAGACGATAACATACCTTGAAGACGGTCGAAGTCTTTTGAGTTTTGTTTTTCAGTTGATGGATATGGAAGGAGAGCATAGGTGTGTACTTATAGGGGTTTTCTCTTTTTTATTT
The DNA here is from genome assembly GCA_016432835.1 of Brassica nigra. Lineage (NCBI taxonomy): Eukaryota > Viridiplantae > Streptophyta > Magnoliopsida > Brassicales > Brassicaceae > Brassica > Brassica nigra. Next base: position 8,783,693 of record CM028244.1, on the reverse strand, counting down.
ACCAATTAAACTTTCTTTTGAGGCGGTTAAATCGTAGCCGTAGATGTATGATTCGCTAGAGACACGTGTATGGATAAGTGCTATTCGGTGACCAAGTTGGAGTATAGAATAATTGCTTCCTCGCTTACAATAAACGCGCAACTCTCTGGGGCCCATTGAGAGCGGTCATTTGATTAGAAAGAAATATTAAAGAAATGGTAGCGTGTAGTGAGCCACAAGTTGGTGGGTCCTACGTCGACAATCGCTAAGAAGCAAGAAGATTCGCGACCAGGGATTTTATCAAATTTCCGATTTCAGTTTCTTTTTTTTTTTAAAATGTAAACGGAGGGCTCAAACTCGATAACGTTGGTTGTTGTCAGACTGTCTGTTTGCAAATTGTTCGATGCATATATTAGTAATATGAGCACGTTTTTTTTCAAAAAACGGTTTTACATATATAGTGGAGCCGGCAAAATATTCCACTAGCACACCGGTGGAATTTAATCAAATTATGTACTAGCTCACATCAGTGACATAAACATTTCTTAGCGTACAACATTTCTGCTTTTTTGGCTGATATCAAATTTCTTCGGCTGTACTTATTTGAGATGTACTAATGTGTAAAGCGACGAAAGAAATATAATATGAACCAATATGGACTCCATTTGCCATGATTCATGTGAGTGAGTCACTAATTTGAGATGGAGTACGTCAAATTAATATTAAAGGCTACGGCTTAATACTTTTTATAAACGACGTACCAGAGCATTGTTAACGTTCTATAAATCTCTTTAATAAATTATAGTTCTATATCTTCTTCACATTTAAAAAGTCCTATTTTATGTTTTAGGCTAATGCTAAACATTATCGAATTTATTTACACTACAATCCCAATACTAGCCAAATACCGAGGTGTATTCTATCGAAGCTCTTGGCAATGATAGCTTTCACTCTAATTAAATAAATTTAGAAATCCCTGAAGGTTACATGGACCATAGTACAAATAGCTCAGCTGGAGAAAAACAGAAATGTTTTAGATATACTATCTGATATTGATAAAATTATTATGTATGCTTACCAGAAGCTTTGGACCCTATTCAGCTAAGCTTTGGACCCTATTGCAGCCAATCCCTCTGCACCAGCTACTATGATCTTGTCCTGTCCAGTGGTGTGTATATGAGAAATGAGAGTGACAAAACTATAGTGTTGAAGTAGCTTTACAGACCAATGTATTAATTTCTACCAAAAAAATGCATCGCATTCCTTATAGAAGCAATATCAATGTTATGTTAACTAATGTTAGCATAAGTTAGAAAAGATTTTGTTTTTTGAGAAATGTTCGAAAAGATCTGATACATTTAGAATGTGAAATGGACATATTTGAAGGCGATATCAACTTTGCTTGGGATATACTGCTCAAAAGAATATCACACATACCAAACCATAACACAAAGACCTAATCTCGGACAAATCTAGAAAAGGTGAGAAAAAATATGAAGCAGATAAGGTATGTGTATACCTACTCAAGTGGGATGGATAATCAGTGATGATAGTGGTCATTATAGAGGAACATGGCAAGCTGTAGGTAGGAAAGTAGGGTAATCCAGATCTAGTGGAATGTGGACTACATCATTTCATAATGGCCATGCAATACTTCTGGAGCAGATGTTTTACAAGGTAACTTTTGAAAGTGATTTAAGAAAAGCAATGGATAGTCTCAACAAAGATTTGCTACATTCTGGTGCCCCTGATTGGATACGTGAAACAACCTGGTGGAGAAGCAAATTTGAAGAATTTCGGTTTACTTAGATTGGAAAAAGAAACAAAGGAGCAGACATTCCTGATCACAATCTTTTCTATTTCCATTATTATGTTTCTTTGTCTATTTTACCTGTATAATCAGGCTCAGGCCCTGAAATTTTAAGGGACCTGAAACCATCTCTGTGTAAAAATTTCTTTTTACAAGTTCGGGGGTCTAAAAGTATTTTTTTGGTGTTTAAGTCTATGTAATTTTTTTTCAAAAATTTTGGGAGTCTGTAACAAATGTTTTACTAGGCATGGTTTATGGCCGGTGTTGCCTGTATTGCCTCCAAGATTATGTATGTTCACAGTTCAATTAATAAAAAAAATGTTGATAATTTTTTTTAGTATTTATATATTTAAGTAATCATGTTTTATGCTCTACGAATTTTTTTTTTGAGTCAAATGCTCTACATATACTTATTTATGATATTGAGTGTTAGAAATTTTCTTAGCAGCAGAAACTCTAAATCCACACTCCGAAAACTCGTTGCTTGTATCATCTTTATGCACAATCACTTCAATGAAACAGACAGAAGCTTCTCACAGAAATGGGGCCCATCATGAACCTCAAAATGGGCTCAATCAATAACCCTCACTAATGGGCCCTCATCAGAGAGAGGGACGGTTCTGTGATAAACACATATGAACTCTAGTAATCTACTAGAAAATTCAAGACCCGTTGTTTTGGAAAAATACTAAAATAGTAAAGGGAAAAGAAGTCAAATCCGCGAGCGGAAAAAAAAAAAAAGGAAAGGAATCAAAGTCACGTGATGAGGTGTCAAATCCATGTGCTTACCAAAAAAACTCCCGCTCCTCACGACTTTTCAAAACCCTAATGGGACGCATCTTTTCCCTCTCATCTTATTTCACACCCTCTCCCTACCGCCGATTTTCCCGCCCCTCTTCCCTCCCACTACAAATTCATCACCCTTCCTTCCTTAACCATATCCTTCCATCACTCACCACATCTTCCCCCCAATCTCTCACTCTCTCGATCTCTCCACAAATCGAGACCATGAAAGACAACAACACCTCCAGATCCCCCGCGAGAAAGAACGACGGATTCCACCGCTACTTAAAACCAGGCGCCCTCGCTCAGATCCGAAACTCCAGAATCAACTCCAGATCCCCCTCTCTCGTATCCCTCCTCTCCCTATCGCCTCCGATCGATCCCCCGTCCACTTCCGCTGCTGCGAACGATCTGACGGTGGAGCAGGTACCGCATCTCCTGAGGAAGATCTACGGTCCTTACAGTTACCAGAGGAAGAAACTAGGCGCTGCGAGATCGATGATGATGGTGAATATGAGCAATCCTATAATTGAATCGAGTGGAGGAAACAGCAGTGATGTAATTGCTCATTGAATTGAACTTGTATAATTCCTATTGTGTTGTAAGGCTCTTTTGATACAATTTGGGGTGGAATAATGTTTAATACTCGTGAGACTTTAATTATATATATACATCATTGAATTTCCAATAAATCAATCTGTTCATCAGTTAGTTTTAACTCTTTCGTGTGAAAATGGAAGATCTTAATTGTTTGGATCTAATAACCCTAGTTGTTATTGATGATTAGTTAATACTCAATTGAGTTTAATTATGCAAAGATTAATCATATGAGCCCTATAGAAAACACTCGTATCTATCTCGAGTTTACTGTCTCATCAACATAGGCTATTTTCAGTTCTCTGCTTTCCTGAGTCTAAGTCTTTTCAGTGCTAAACGTTTGATTGTCTGCGTTTTTCCTTTTGCTGTTGTTGAAAGTTCTAATTGAATCTCTTTTGCTTAGAGTCTGCATAAATGGTTTCTCGGCTTGTTTGAATGGGTAGTTTATGCTTATCCATCTGTTGCCTTATGCTATATATATTGTCTCAACTCATTTGGCGGAACTTGAATCACTTTACCTTCTGATTATGCAATTGGCTCTGATACTATGCTTGGTTCTTTCAGTGATCTCTAACTGCTCAAGGGATTGGACAAATAAATCATACAAAAACTGATGATAACGAGGGAAAGAATGGTGAACTAATGATGTTCATCATGAGATTGTCTTAGGAGTAGTTTATGCTTTAGAGCCCGTTCACAGTAGTTCTTGGTGTGTAGTATGTAGAAATAGAGTGCTCAAACTTTGAACCAGTATTGTGTAGGAATCCTCAAGAATGAAAATTTAATGGTTTGTATCTCACCCTAGATGATCTAGTTGTTATGGAAGATTAATCAATACTCAAGGAGTTTAATTATACGAAGATTATTCGAGTGTCCTGTCTCGTTGACATAGGCTATTTTCATTTCTCTGCTTTCCTGAGTCTAATTTCATTGCTAAATGGTTGATGTTTACTTTGTTAAATAAACATGTTTGTGTATATATATCCCTTTTGCTGTTGTTGAAAGGTCTTAATAAATCTCATTTTCTTAGAGAGCATCTGGGAACTACATGTCATCGTTAAAAGTTTGTATATATGGTTTCTTGGTTTTGTTTGAATGGGTAGAAATACTTATTGATACATTGTCTTCAGCTATTGGCTCGGATCATATGGTCAAACTTGAATCTAGATCCAGCTGCAGCTCTTGCTTTCTCATTATGCAATTGCTACTTCTGATACAACGCTTGTTTCATGTCAACAATCTTTGACTGGTCAATGGACTTGATGATGACGAGGGAAAGAATGGTGATGTAAATCATGAGAATGTGTTCAACATGATGCCTGAGGGTGATAACCTTTACTAAACCCAATATTGACATATTGTCTAGGAATCCTCCATAAATTATAGCTAAACGTCCATGTACCTTTTAGATCTAGCCAGTTAAATCAGTTGGAAGAAGTACTAAATCAACAAGTGGCTGCAGTAAATTTGATGTGAGGTTGATGCACATTGTTGCATCCAGAAGTGCACATGCTTAAAAGTATATACATAACTTTTACTTTCTCTTCTTCAAAGCATTCCAACTCTTTTATCGCTAAATCCTTAATCTTTTCTACTTCTTCAATATGGCCACCCTTGAATTTTCCCACATTGAGACCGTAACTTTCTCAATTTTTCAGTTTCGTCCCTTCCACAGATTTCTTCCACGTCTCCATACTAATTTATAGAACAACGATTGAGTCTAGAGAGAGTAATGATATTTCTTATGATCGAGTGTAAATCGTCGTTATATAATGCGATGGTATCTTCACTTCCGTAATAAAGTACGGCGTACCCGTAACAGTCTAAACATAAAAGTTATATGGTTATTCTTGTGGGACCAAAAATTCCTGATGGGTTCAGAGATTTGTACAAATCAATATACTTTACAAATGTACGAACAGAACACCATTCTCAAATTAAAATTGTGATTGTTCTCTACTTCTCTTCTAAATTTATAATGAAATGGCATACATTTAGTACGAGTTTGTCGAGAATGTAGTTCTAAGAAAACAATTTACAACACTAAAAGAAAATGAATCTAGTATACTAATAATCCAAAACAACGATTCACATGCCGCCCACCAAGACGAAGCCAGATGTCTATCTCTCTCACTCCCATCAACCACCGCACTAGCCTACACTCTGTTACTTCTCCCACTACAAAATTTTCGGCGACATTCTCTTGAGAGGGAATAAAAATATAACTAAAGTTACTAAACGATCGTTTTTTTTTTTTTTGAGAAAAAGTTACTAAACGAGCGTTATGTTCCTATTTACCTTCCTTTGATGTATATAAAACGTTAATATCCGCTAATATATTTCTAATCTCCTTTTTTTTCAAATATTTCTAACCTCCTTCAAAAACATTAATTTTTATAAAAAGTTTAGTCGATCGACATTCCACCTCTAAAGCAAAGTACTATTTCTACAAGCCATGGAGCCAGAGATGCTGAGAAAACTTTAATCTAATCCATATTCACATTCGTATGTTTTTCTTGTCTTCTCATTATAAATGAAAATTACATTTTTCACGCGGTTTCCAATGGAGAATAATCATGAAAAGGGGATAAACTTTTTCTTTTTGGTTTTGGAAATGAAAAGAGAGCGAAAGCTTTTTTGTATCTTTTATGATTTGTTCTTATTTGTCCTGTGACCACAAACACACATATCTACATATTTGTATATAAAAGAGATGATAACTTTGCACCTTTTCTTATTTTTCTTCCCCCCCTCCTCCAAAAAAGAAGAAGAGCATTTGGTTTTGAGATCCAACCAGAGATGGGAGACAACAACACAAGAGGAGAGAGAAGTAGTTCTTCTTCAAAGCAGCAACCACAAGTTCCTATGTCTTTGAAGCTCATAGATACATGTCTGAGGCTAAGTGTGGTTCCTCTCAGTGTTGCAACCATCTGGTTAACTGTTACTAACCACCAATCCAACCCTGACTACGGGAATTTAGATTACCACTCCATCATGGGTCTCAAGTAAACTCTTTAATTTCTTTCAGCTGTGGAACGAGAATTGTATTTTATTCATTTGCTTACTATATGATATGCTGTTTGCAGGTATATAGTTGGTGTTAGTGCTGTATGTGCTATTTATGCTCTGCTCTCTACTATTTCTTCATGGGTTGCATGTTTAGTGTCCAAAGCTTGGCTCTTCTTTGTCCCTGACCAGGTTTTAGTCTAACTTCTCTGAATTTTGTTTTCCTTCTTTGACATAAAATCCAGTTTACTATATATGCTAATAATTGTGTGTGTGTGTGTGTGAAGGTTTTAGCTTATTTGATGACAACATCAGTAGCAGGAGCAACAGAGATAGTGTATTTGCTTAACAAAGGAGACAAACAAGTGACATGGAGTGAAGTGTGTTCTTCTTACCCACACTTTTGCTCAAAACTCACAATTGCTTTGGGGCTTCATGTCTTTGTTCTTTTTGCTTTCTTATTTCTCTCTGTTATTTCTGCTTATAGGGCTTTTAGTCTCTTTGATCCTCCTTGTGATTCTCAAGCCAATAATAATGCTTAATTACTCAGTATTCAATCATATTTGCAGTTTTGGAGCAATTTTATCCCAGTGATGCGGAAATTTTGGTGTTTTAAATTTGTTGTGAACTAATATGATTTATATTTGTCATCTAATTATGTATGAAGGTTTTGTTGTCTTTCTCTTAGGTCAATCCACCAATATATACATATTTAACCTAATTGGCAACATAAAAGGAAAATTACGACTAAACAAGAATAACGGATATGCGATATAGAATATCTTTTTATTATTCGTTTCAAGTGGGAGTGTGAAAGATCAATAATGTTTAATTTGGAGAGAAACTCTTTAAACTCCTAGTAAATATATCGGTTAGTTGGTTGTGAACTTGTGCGTAGAAACATACTAGAGGTGCAATTGTATGTTAACCATCTCGTCTCAGATGAAATGATAACTGAATTTGACGTGTTTAGTATATAGAGAACTTACTGTCGCATTGTAGATGAACAGAAATCGTATGCTTAATTCCAAAAGAGGGAAGTAAATTCTCAACCAGATAAGTTCATGAACCGTGAGAGACGAGACATTTCTATATACTCAGCCTCCACATTTGAACAAGAAAATTCAAACCAATGAGTGAGAAGCCCATCAAACTTTTTTTTTGTATCAACCTGATAAGATTGTGATCGATTTATCGATGTGCGAATAAGGTGAACGCGAGGATAACAATAGAGTTGGTGTCATATCATCCATTATGCTCCATCCACACGATATAAATCCTGGCTTGAAACGTAATACGGATAAGAACAAAGTTGAGAGGAGGAAATGTTGTGAGATTCCAAAGTGTATGAAGCCATTTTAGATGATGTGAGACCCAAGAAAACCTTCACGGTCCACATAGCTCCAACCAAACTACCAAATCGTGTATGTATACATGCATACAAAACGAGGAGAATTATATTTTCATGCTGCTCCTAGATTTTTTTTTTTTTGTTAAAAAGTATTTAGTATTTACCAATGTTGAGTCGGACCATGGAAGACAAATCAGAAGACGTGTCCATGAGAGTTAAAAAAGTATTTACCAATTTGTTAGCAGGCAAAAATATAAACCTTCAAATCCACGTATGGTAAAACCTGTTAGATATAGTACTATATGCACACACCACTAGACATAAAAGTAAATAAGATCGATCACAAAATCTTAGATTGAGTCATCGCTCAAAGAGATTAGGGATTATTATTTTGGTGCATATTATCAACAAAGAAGACGAGCATTTTAGCTAAAAATTATATTCCGTATGGTAAATGAAAAAACTGGGCTTAATTTTGGGATAATGGGCTTTGCGATCGTATCCACTAAACCCATATAAGAAAAGCATCAAAAGTGGGAACAAAGTGTGGACTTCCTCCAGCTTTGTGAAATCCCATTGCAAAGAAATCTTCAATGTTTCAATAGAGAATTACAATCCGAGATCATCATCATCGAGTCCTCAACAGGTAGCTTGTTCGATTTTACTCAATTCTTCAGACCATTAAGTGATTTCATTTCTAAAACCTACATTCTTCTCTCGATCTCAATTTCCCTTCTTTTTTTTTTTGATTAAGAAAGGATTTTTCTTTGTGTTTCCAGGTGAAGTAAGAGACCCAAACTTGTGTAATTTCAAAGATATCCACTCATGGACACGTCTTCTGATTTGTCTTCCATGGTCCGACTCAACATTGGTAAAATACTTTTTAACTAAATCATGTTTTGTCTGGAAGACGAATTTTCTAAATGTTTGGGGTTATATTTTTGCATATTGTATGACAAAATAATCTACTTTGATCCTGTTATTGAGATTGTGTAAGCTCCCAATTTTAGCAAATTTTCTATATTTTTTGATGTTTCATTTACCTCTTGAGCTTTTTAGTTGTAAAATCTCTCAATGTTTATTTGGGTTGATCATAAGTTAATTAGGATAATGCCATAGCTGTTGTTGGTGTTCATTTGCAGGTGGGAAGAAGTTCTGTACCACCATTGATACTTTGACTAACCGTGAGCCTGACTCGATGCTCGCTGCCATGTTTAGTGGCCGTCATGCTATGTCCCACGATTCCAACTCGGTATTATTATTTGCACGCTATCTTTTACTTTAACTGCATATCATAGGCTTCCTAATATTTGGTCATTTAATGATAAAACGAGAAATTACTAATGTAGAGAGACTCTGTTTCGAAATGCAAGAATCAGTTGAATAAGGTTTTTGTCTGACCTACGGCATATGGTTTCTTGATTCAATAGTATATGAGTATTGCATATTTAGCACTTGTGACAAAGTATACCCACTGAAGTATTTGGTTTAATTGTTTGCAGGGATATGTGTTCATAGACAGGGACGGGAAGCACTTCCGACATATCTTAAACTGGCTCCGTGATGGCATTCCTCCTACTCTCTCAGATCCTGATTGTTCTCAACTTTTAGGCGAAGCAGACTACTATCAACTTCTTGTAGGCTTAACTGTTCTACTATCTTACTGTTCTCATAACTGAAGTTATTTTGTAGAGTACAGGTTTTATGTTTTTTTTGTTTTTTGCTTAAACACTTGCCTTCTCTTGTTATTTCAGGGGCTGAAAGAAATATTAAAAGCTTCGAGGAGAGAAACTGGTGAGGTAGAAGCTGAACTGACGCGTGTGGATATCATCAAATGTATACAATCTGAAAGAGTCAGGTTCCGTGGAGTTAATCTTTCTGGAATTGATCTTTCTAAGCTGGTAATATTTCTTACTCTCAGATGCTTGTACTTGTAGCTGAAATTTCGAGTCTATGACATCTGCTGTCTTAGTGTGTGTCAACATGTTGTCGTCTTGAACAGTGTCTAGACACAACTATTCAATTATTTACTGTCTGCATGTTTGTCTTTGTACAATGCAGGATCTATCCCTTGTGGATTTCAGCTATGCTTGTCTCAGGAATGTGTTTTTCTCTCGTACAAACCTTCAGTTAGCCAAATTTCGTGTAAGTTCGCTGGTACCAACTTTGTTTCTGCTGTTATAATGGCAGTTTCCTGAAAGATCTTCTGCTCATATCTGCTGGATTGCTACTAAAGTGCTCAATTTCAAACAGGATGCTGATGCAGAGGGCTCCATCTTTCACAATGCTATCTTGCGCGAGTAAGGAATTTGTCAGACCCCTAGATCACTAATACTTGACACCACTTACTGAAAAAGATTTGAATTCTATCCTTGCTATAAAAAGGTGTGAGTTTACTGGCGCAAATCTTAGAGGAGCGTTGTTAGCTGGTACAAATCTTCAGAGTGCTAATTTACAAGGTGCTTCATTTTGCTTGTTGATGATCTTTCAAACTATTACGAAAGGAGAAATGTTTTTTTTTTGTTTACATTATAAGCATAACTTGATTAAAATGGTTCCGACTTTTGTACTGTAGATACCTGCTTAGTGGACTGTAGCTTCTGTGGTGCAGATCTCCGCTCTGCACACTTGCAGGTGCGTCAAGTGGACTGGTGTAGAAGTTTTCATTTGCTTATATGTCCAATCAATTTTATGTTTGATTCTCTTTTCTTGCCTAATCAGAATGCAGACCTTACCAATGCCAACTTAGAAGGAGCAAATCTAGAAGGTGCAAATTTGAAGGTAAGCAAATTCTTTTATCGCACAATTTCACGCCATATATATTCATTTTGTGCATGATGAGACAATCTAACAAGTGATACTTGGCTCTTAAATGAGTGTTTAGTGAGGTATTTAACACATAATATTTACCATGTATAGGGTGCAAAGTTGAGTAATGCCAATCTCAAAGGAGCGAACCTTCAACGAGCTTACTTGAGGCATGTGAATCTGCGAGAAGCGGTAGGTTCAATCGAAAAACATACAAAAGCGCAGATTAATATTGTTTTTTTTCTTCATATCTTTCTCTACTTCTTCAAGTTTTTGAGAAGAGAGCTTAAACAGTTAATCCGTGAGAGATGTTTATGTAACAGCACTTGGAAGGGGCAAACCTAGGTGGTGCTAATATGACCGGTGCTATTCGTTAATAAACTCCCTTCTGTCCAGCAGACTTGCAAGTCTCGGCTTAACTTTATTTGTCACTGCTCCTTTTATGGTAAATGGTTTGAGTTTATATAGAAGTAAACATAAACGTTGGATCTCAAAGCTTCTTTGTTGAAATATTTTTATGTTTTCGTTTCTGATAAATGTTTTCTTTCCCTAATTATGTTGCTTGTAAATGATGTCTAGTGTGACTCTAAGAAAGTTATAAGAGAATGTGTGGAATAAACAAATTTGTATAGCTAACAAAACTAACTAACAATCAAATATATAAAGGAGAAAAATATCTAAACATACATTGTTTTAGAAAATCGTGTGTCAAAGAAAGAAAAAAAAATCATTACATTATAGTGAGACGTTCCTCATTACCAAATCCTAAATAAGGAAAATTACATTTCCTGATCCTGCATGAACATGAGTTTACATATATATCTTCACACATTCTAGAGAGAAAATTAGTTGAAAGATCATGTGATTTAATAAGAATCATTCAGCAGATACTTATGGTTTCTTCCTTTGGTTAATATCGATCATGAAGAGCAGCTACGACCATGAACATGCGCATGTTTGAACTTCAACGACCGTGGGCCCGACTGGTTTAAACGTAGCGGTTGCGGTTGCGGGTGCGGGAGTTTGCGGATGCAGATGGTTGCATTTTTAAGCGTTATTAAGCGTTTTGTATGACTGGCACAACGTTTAAAAATTGTTGCGTTTACGTGATATTTGTGCCCGGTTGATTATAAGATATTGCAGTGGTTTAATAATAAGTTACCAATACTATATTATAACATTATAAAAATATTTAAAAAACTATTGCAATAAGATATAATAATTACCAATATAATATCTTAATAAAAATAGTGTGCTTATTTATTTAATTTTTAAATTAGTCAAGTTATAATAATAAAATTTGTTTTGAAGATTTATATTAAAACTATTAAAATAATATTTTATTTCATTTTATATAAGTGTATATATTTATATATGTATGTATATTAATTTTAAAAATTCTAATGAATAGTTAGTTTAAAGTTTTATAAAACAAATTATGATAATGTTTGTGAAATTAAATTAATATAAATATATATATATATATATATATATATATATATATATATTTATATTTATAATATTTCCATTTTAAAATTGTGAATTTTAAAACTTTTAAAAAATTTTGAAAATAATTTTATATTTATTTATCCACTCGCAACCGCTTGCAACCGCAAACGCTAGCTGGAACCAGCTTTTGATTTTAAGAGGTTTGGAGCGGTTTGAAGCGATTTGTAGCGGTTTGTATGATTATTTCAAAACGCTGTCAACCGCCAGCAACCGCAAAAACTATATTTGCAGATGGTAGCGGGAAAACCAGTCGGCCCATGAGTCATCAATAGTTGTTTCCTCCGAGAAAAGACAACAAAAGAACTCATTTATCTCAACGCTTTTTCAGGTCAAATTAGATTCGATTTCCTTCGCTGCAACTTATCAGAAAAAATCTAAAGATTCGCCACATGAATCTCGATGGACGCAAATTCAAGATTGCTCGTAAAAGCACTGATCCTGTACTTGAACTCGAATGCCACATCCCGTAAGATTTTCTTGTATGTCCAGAAACATGTCTTCATATTTTTGTCAGGTCCGGGCAAGCCGGGTGACGAGAAAAGGGGTCATTTAATTTATTGGCCGTTCACTAAATTAAGAGAAAATAACTCCATTCTATAAAGTGGAAGAACATGAACGAGTTTGGAAAAAAAAATACATGATCACAACATTAAGGATGAAATAGCATTATATAGTAAACAGAAGATTTGCAACAAATACATGTGAAAATATAATAATACAATACAATCAAATATCAAGAACTCTTTTGTCCGTATATTCGTTTCACATTTTTTCTAGCTGAATCAATCCAAGTCGTCCCATGAGAAGTTATTATTATTATTGTTGTTGTTTTGTTCGTCCTTTGCTGCAGCTGCTGAATCAGCCGGGAATAGTGTAGCGAATTGATGAACATCAAGAACAAGATTGTCATCAGTGAGAGCAGATGATTGTCCATTGGAGATCTCTCCACTATCACTTCCCCAGTCAAGAAGCTTAGCTATGTCCTCTTGCATTGTGTTCATTTCAAGAGACTCCTCTTCCTTTGATTTCAAATCTGCGTTTCAGTCAAAAGCATTTAAAATTTTACCTGGAGAGGAGCAGAGTTTAAATCTATAGATGTTTTTAGGTTTTTGTGTACCTTGTAAGGAACATATATTTCCAGAGGAATCATATTGTTCGAAACTAACTGAGAAGAAGTTGTCATTGTCATTGTTGTTGTTGTTTTGTTGGTGGTTTGGAGCAGAAGATGTGAGTTGTCTCCGTTTTGGAGGTCGGCCTCCGCTTCCACCGTCTAGAGCCTCAGCCTCCTCCATGACATCCTCTAAGAGGCTGCAACTTATACTTCGTCTATGAAGACCGGTACTGTTCTGTTTCTCATTGTATGTGAAGGTGTTGGCATTACTAAAGTCACATATCTGAGGGGTTTGGTTTGAAGGGAGGTCTTGTTTCATGGAGTAAACCGGGTTGGTCTGAAAGGAGGTGGAAGAAGAATTAGGAGTGTAATGGGAGTGAAGAAAGCTTAGGGAAGAAGTTGTTGCAGGATATGAAGAAGGTGAAGGGTTTAATGAGAATGAAGAGTAATTGTTGTTAGCGTTATGGTAAGTAGCGGTTTGAGTGGTTGGAGCAGCAGAGGAAGAGTAAGGCAATGTTAGAAAGGAAGTGTAAGAGTCTCTTGAAACAGGAGAAAATGGTGCGGTTGAAACGCGGTTGGTGACATTGAGAGGAGTGTTAGAATTGTTGTAACGTCTGGCAAGGAGCGAGGAAGGCGGTTGGAGGAGAGGTGGAGGTCTAGGGAAAGTGAAGTTAGTGTTATTGTTGTTGTTGTTGAAAAGAGGAAGAGTAGGGTATTGGTTGTTATGAGGAGAAGATAAAGGAGAGGAAAGTGGCAGTGGAGGCGGCCTGGAAGAGAGTTGAGAAGGAGTTTGCGGTGTGGTTGGAGTGTGAGGGCTTAGAGGATGGATGAAATTAGCAGTTGATGCGTTTGTGGTATGAAAAGTAAAAGATGATGAGGGATTTGCGTTTACTGGTGTTGGAGATGGAAGAGGAGAAGATGATGGTGTGTTTGGCTGTGATGAGTGTGGATGGAAATACATTTGTTGATGTTGATGTTGATGTTGATGTTGCTGATGATGATGTTGTGGATGTGGATGGAGCTGATGATTAGGGATGACATCTGGAGGATAAAGAGGAAGTCCTTGGCGTTGAAGGCGTTTCAATCTTGTGTTCCAATAGTTCTTGATCTCATTATCTGTTCGTCCAGGTAACTATTTAACAAAAAAGAGTTGCAGAAACGATTAGTTCTTGTTTTCTCACATAGCATGGGTAACATGCTCCATCTTTTTCATAATATAAAATGTTTTAAAGAAGATTTGGTGTTTAAAATATATAATGTTTTGATACTTTTAATACATTTTTAATTTTATTGAAAATCAATTGATCAATAATATTTTACAGTATTATTTATGATCGGTTAATTCACTTAAAATTTGTATTATTAATAAATTTTCGAGTAAATTTGTTAACTTTTGTTTTTGTTTTTAAAATAAAATTAAAATATCATACAATATAAGACAAATGAGGTTTTTTTTGCGGTAGATAATGTTTGTACCTGAGCGGCCATGCGAGCCCATTTGTTGCCAAGCTGAGCATGAAGCTGGATAATGAGACGTTCTTCGTCAGCGGTGAAAGAGCCCTTTTTGAGATTAGGCCGGAGGTGATTGGCCCAACGGAGACGGCAGCTTTTGCCGCAACGGGCAAGGCATGTGTGCTTCTGAAGGGCGTTCCAGTTTCCTTCACCATTCTCTCTAACGTACGCTGCAAGTATCTCATCTTCTGCCGCTGTCCATGGCCCTTTCTTCAGTGCAACTCTTCCTCCTCCTCCGTCTGATATGGGATTGGTCGATCCACCATCATTCCCTGTTCCTACTCCGTACAGGATCATAGGTTTCACTCTGTGTTCCCTCCAAAGCTGCTGCTTTTGTAGGGGATTTGAGAAAGATGAGACCCACAGAGTGATCTTCACCCCCCAAACTTGGCCTTGGTGAAAATATTTTCTGATCCTCTTTTATTTACTGTTTCCTCGGTTAGAAATGATGACAAAGAGGGATAAGCAACAAAAGAAGAGAAGAGGTAACTTTGGTGATTTTACGGTGTAAGTTACAACTGAAAAAAACAAGAAATAAAAAAAAAGCTTTATAAATAACATTGAGGAGAGAGACAGAAACTGACAGTGTTTGGTTTTCTGGACACAACACAAGTCTTTTTAGACAACTCACAAGATTGGTTGTTCCTTTGACTTATTTCTTTCTATTTTAAGCAAATGGCACTGGAAAAGTTGGCCAACATTATCAGATTCTAGCCTCTAGATATTATAGATTCCGTTTTTATTCTTTGTGCAATTAAATCCATTTCGAAAGCTTTCGTTATTTCTAACTTAAAAGAACGTTTCCAAATCTATTAACTGCAATGTATATTTGAAATCTACTAATGAATCAGTAGACAATCAACATTAGTTTTCAACTGATATTTAGAGATGTAAGACCAAATTAGAAGATTGTTTTGCAGGAGAATCAAACGAATGGACACTATTAGGAGTCAAGTTATACATGCATGTTGCACCAAAAAGAAAAATTATACATGCATGTACATAATACATACGTCGGACTAGAGGAGTGAGAATATATATATATATAGTGGCGGAGCCAATGAAGAAGCACATGCATGGATCAACTGACCTATGTCAATTCTAAAAAATTTTTGAGCATAAGCATATAACTATAACTACACTCTGATTAATTGGTTCACTTTTAATGGTTTGACCCACTTAATAGTTGTAAATTTTTCAATAATTATTTATGTATAATTTTGACACAGGTAGATTTTATTTCTACCTCCTCCACTATATATATATAGCTCTATATACAATTACAACTAATGAAACATGTTTTCATCTTATTTCAACGTTATATATAGTATCAGAGACCGGTTCATAATATTACTTTTTGAAATACCAAAACTTTCAAATGTTTGTTTGTTATTATTCCCTCCGTTTTTTAAATTGTCACTTTGACACTTTTCACGAGATTAAGAAAATTATATGATAGACTACTATATCTTTATTTAATATATAATTAATTAAATAAAAATAATTTAAATAAAAATTTATTGATTATTTTAAAGGGTAAAAAATAGATTTAATATATACAAAGTTTATATTTTATATTAGAATGGTAAAATAACACTTCTTTGAAACAAACCTAAAATGACACTTGTTATGAAACAGAGGGAGTATTTTTAATGGTTTACAAATTATTTTATAAATCCACTAAATAATTACAACACATTAAAAATTAAAGTTATAATTTGTAAATTTTAATGGTTTACAAATTATGGTTTTGAAAAAAAAAAAGTTTGACCCCGGTACAAAAAAATTCTGGCTCCTGGCTGCTGCTACATAAGCATTGCTTGAATCTTCACTTCTTGCGGGCCGTGAAGATGAGGCATCTGGTAGAGAATTGGGTTGTGTTGTGCTCTAGCATTTTCATCGAAGTTTCTCATCAACTGTGCTTGTTCGCCGTGACTTTGATTGTGTTGTCTCATGGGTTGTTGTTGTGAACCATTTGCTAATGCTCGTTTCATTTCATTAGCAAAATCAGAGGATATGTCAAAATACTTAATCCATTAAGGAACAACCGTTAGTAGCCATCTGGTTCTTGTAATGTTTAGAATCCGTAGGATCCATGCATGTTCCTCATCATGTCACTCGATGACATGTATGATACCACTGTATCTGATTTCCCAAAGAGGAATATATCTTACTTTGAGTCTTGAGAAAATCTACCGGAGAAGCACTTCGATATTAATGCTGGCTAGATTTTAGGTTTCTTACTTGATTAACAACAAGTAGACCCTAACTCAAGCTTGAAATTGACTAAACAGAATTCGTATCCATTTATCCAAACATTAATATAACCTTTAACAATCAGAAGGTTAAAATTTCATATGTTAAAGCATCTTTATCCCTATTACCCCTAATGGGTTTCTTAATGACTTTTTAATGAATAAATGTAACTAAGAATCCTTAGTTAAGAAGAAACTCCCAATTTGAGTGATCCAATGGGAGTTTCTTAATTAAGAGTTTTTTTTAAAAAAGTAAACATTTTTTTAAAGACAATTTATTTATCAAAATTTAGAAAGTGTTTTGTGAATAATTTTTGTGAATAATTTTGATTCTTTTTGTGATCAAGGAAAAAGAGAGAATGAGACAATGAGAGAATGAGAGAAGAAGATTTTGTGATCAAGGAGACTTTGTGATCAAGGAGATGATCAAAGAGAACAACTAAACCAGACCACAAGACTTGACACAAGAAAAAAACAAAACAACAGAAGAACTCGCAGTGCTCCACGCGTGACACATAAAGACATTACACATCAACATATCGTGTTCTCATCGTTTATCAGCACAAGACACAAGAATGTTATATCTAAAAGAGGAAATGGTTAAGATAAACAAACCTCAATGCTGGAAAGGAGGATCCTCAAAGCCATCTCATGACAATACTTCCCTCTCAATGGGTAAGAACCATATCTGATATAGATCAAAAATATTATAGATCAGTCCATGTTGAGAGGTGTAAGGGATAAAACACTCACTTGGAATAGAAAACTTCACTGTTCTCACTAGGAGTTCCTTCCTTGGAAGCTTCAAAAGAATCCTTCTCGGCCACTCTGGAAGCTGCTCTGTTTCTTTTAGATAACTTTGCCCCATGCCCCATGCTCTTGTCACTGATCAAATACCATCCAAAGTTGCGATATTTAGATTTCTCATTAACTCAATTACTCAAACCAATAGAAAAGAGAGTTGTCGGAGATTCTTAAACTAAACCAAAAGTATTGATCCACAAGGAGCTAATTGATGTTAATCAATAATAGAACATTTGAATCAATTCTTTACCAAAGGATCATCTTCCAGTGAAACGGTCTAAAGGGCATTACTATTGTGCGATTCATCACGCATTCATAACAGAAAGTTTTGACCTTTCCCATCAGAACATCCATAAAGTTTTGACCGGTCAAGTTCAGTATCTGGATCGGTCATGTTCTTCCCGTGCGTTTGAAGCTCAAGGAAGAGAAGAAGGGAACGTAGCCGTTGTAGAGGATCCATCATGGCGAGATTGAATTTGCGAGGGAGGTCGTACATGAAGACACGGAGAGGTTGGACAGGGGAAGTACGAGAAGACGAGAACGACGATGGTTCGTGCCTTCCTCTGTGACGGAGAACAGAGAACGAAGAGGAGAGAAGAAAATAAAAACAAAAAAAATATAGAAAAAAAAAATAATTTGCCTCTTATGCTGATACGTGCCTCTATAACCCTTCTTAAAATCGGTCACAGAAATCTCAATTCAAGGATCGATACTTTCTATTTTCTTTTGTTTAAATTTAATTAATTCAATTACTGTGGCTAAGGACCCCATTAAAGATCAGGGATGAAGATGGTCTTAGTATCATGTACCAGAATATCAGTTAACTAATTCGAGCAAGAAAGAAAAACTGACTAGATCAGTCAGAGAAGTTGTACGCCAATTGGTATGAGATGGCGTCATCAAACAATCCCACGTCTTGTGGCTAATCTATATCCCAATTCCCAAAGCACCACCTTATAAAATACTCAATTTATTTATAATGTATTCGATCCGTTAATTAAGAGCATATTGATTCACTGGTGTATTAGTTAGTGCCGGTGTCTGCAAAATTAATCACTGTTGGATACTAAGATTATGGGTAGGCAGTAGTTGTTTTACATGCATAGACGATAATATGTGTAATAAGTATATTGTATTTGTTGCACAGACGAGACAATATTTGGTAGTACTTTACGTTAATTAATAGTTTACCTAGATAATGCCACGACCACAAACGTGCAGCGTTCTATAATACTAGTATTACAATTTACAAGTTAGTTTAGGTTAATTAGAGTGTCCAATTTTGTTTTACAGTACCAATAAATGAAACTAGTGTTTTTGAATTTTTTGATCAATATAACTACAAAAACAAACTATTGATCAAATAACTAAATCAATATATTAACTCAAAAACAAAAAAAATCTGTAATTATTTGAGAATCTTCTTAAATAATGTTATGTTTTGACAGAATATACGGACATCACACTGAAATACAAATTGTGAGAAACTTTATTTATTTAAGTAGGAAGAGTTGGTCCTTGGATCTTAATCTCTTCCTATGCTTAAAACAGACTTTGCTAATACTAGAAACACGGTGTAGCTGTGTAAGGCATTCTTTTTATGGGAGCTTGAATTCAAAACACAACAGGTTAACCACTTGCCTACATACGGTGGTAACTTGTGAAGCTCGACTACCGGATTTGATTTGGTTGCATTGCTTATATAAATATGTGATATTTAGCCAAAAATCAGGCGGAAAAACTCATAGTGAGCTGTTTAAGAAAGTGTTAATAGATCCCAAAAAGGAGTTAGATATTCAAAACGTGATGAAGTGTCGTGTATAGCTATACTCTCGTCTAGTGTGTACACGAGTTAATTAAACAGTACTAGAAACTATAACCAGCTCTTAATAGTAAAATCACCTAGCTGGATATAATCAGTTTTAGTGGAAGTATAGAAAGAGATTCGGTCAAAGACTCAAAGTCATGTAAACTTGTGAGATAAAACATAATATTACAAGTCAAACAAATACTCGTGTCAATCAGTGTATTTAAAAAATTGTAATATGTGTACTGCGTATTTACCGGAAAATTTTAAATACAATTCAAGAAAAGATGACTTTCTCGTTAATGTCATCTATATGTGGTACGGTCTAGTGGTCATTTCGCTGTCTCCATTGTTTTTGTTATTGTGAATGCAATCAAATTAATTCAGGAATTTCTATACGGTCTTTTTCTCGCAGTCTCTGTTGTTTTTATTTATGTGAATGCAATCAATTAATCATACATGCAATTTATTTATGGTCTTTCTCGCCGTGTCTGCGACTCTGCATGCAGAGTGGGGAATAGCTTAGTTGACACGGTGACAAACTGATAGTGACCACTGACCACCTATCGACTTCCATTGTTAGATCTCTAATTGGTCGCTGTAAAATTTTAGTGTCAAATACGTTTTACATGTTTCTATTGTTATTACGGAATATTTAATATAGGATCATACCGATTTTCATCAAGAGTATGAATAGAATGATATTCTTACTTTTAGTCACCAATAAAAATAAAATGATTCTATATGCTTCTCATATTTCATGATTTTATGCGGACACTATTAGGCTTAAGAAGGACGAACTAGATACTTTTTTTTGTCAATGGCCATTTAAGTCACGACGCGTATTGTGTCACAGGTCAATATAGATCCCACATTCACATGGCACTTCAAATGATGATAACTAAGTCGTTTCTGCATAGAGAACAAAAACAATATCACTTTCTATATTTAGCGAATTATGCGATAAATATGATTTTAATATAATGTAATATATACCACTGGAAAATTATATAATGTATTATATTTTTAATTTATTCCAAATAACAATATACTATGGAGCCTTTACTTACCAGTTGTTGGTATTTTACTCATTTTTAAAACATAGAGACTACATAAAGTATATAACTATATGTTTTGTCCGTACTTGGTGGCTTAATAATTTTACAAAAATTTGTAAATAAAATATTATCGATTCAAAAACCATTATAGATTATTTTCATGCTTTTGAAATATTAATAATTAATTAAATATTAATTTTTATATATGATAAAGTTTTTCATTTTAATAAAATATCATTTATTACGTAAAATAAACTTGAAAATATTCATATATACATAAAAGTTAAAATTATATACAGGGATTTATATTTATTTTTAAAATTTATAATGTAAAATATTTTGGGGAACATAATGTAAAATCTTAAAAAGTTATCTTAAAAATAAATGATTCATTCTATCTTATGTGATACATATATATATATATATATATTAAAATACAGTAGATTTAATATTACTAAACCAAATATAATATAAAAATATGTGTAATATTTATTATTAATAAAGTAATATAATATAAATTTAATTATGATATTATCGTTATCATTTTTTAAAGATAATGATAAATTATCACCTAAATCACTAAAATTATTTATTAAAACTAATAATTGAGCTAAAATATGACTAAACCTAAAATTATGGAGAGCATGATTAGTAAGTAAATTCACTTCTCAAATAATAGCATAATTTTGAAGTGATTTGGAGTTATTTGAATTTTAAATGATTTTTGGTGAATTAAATAATTTAATATGTTTTTTCTAAACTGTTTCTAAATTTTTATCTAAAATCATGATATTTAATTTATCTTTTAACAAAGAAACTTCACCAGTTTGCTAAAATAATGAAATGACAAGTTTATCATGATATTTAACTTTAAAGTCTATTGTTATTGAAAATATTTTAAACTATGAGTTTTAAAATAATTTGCTAAATTAACAATAGATTTTAAAATATTTAAAGAATATTATCAATAACAATAAACTTTAAAGTATTTACTGAAATGACAAGTTTAATATTTTCAATAATAATAAATGTTAAAGTATTTAATGAAATGACAAGTTAAGAAAAAAAGATTTTAGATGAGTTTTAAAAATTAATGTTTTAATAACAATAGATTTATCATTTTAATACAAACTATCTTTTTCTTTGAAACTCTTTTACTATTAATAATACAAACGATCTCTATGTATCATCATTATAATTTGACTTAATAATACCAGATTACTAGCCCATAATGATACTATGCCAGTTTCGAAAATTAACTTCTCAATATTCAACGCCAAAAACAAAATGTAAAACCGGGCGTAAAAAATGGAGACATCTACTTTTTTCCTTTATAATCTAAGAAATGAAAAATGTTTCGATCAAAAAAAAATCTAACAAATGAATATATGAGTAGGAACATAACGATAAACATCTAACTTCATATTCCATCTGTCTAATAGGTTTTTCTTTTACGTAATACTCGTTAGATGAGGGAATTTTGTTAAACTCCTATCATATTATTCAAGCAAGTAACCAACATGCCAAATCAAGTTACATTAAATATTTGCCGAAATATATATATGCTTTACATAGGATAACGGAGAGGGGGATTGTATGGACTAAAATAAAGTGAATATCACCACCTCAGTGCAAGAAATAACATCCATACAAGTATTATTATAATATTGGCTTGGAACGATAATTGAAAATGAGCATGTATCTCTGTTTTTGCAAAAGAACCCCAATCTCTTTTCTTCTTTTTTGATCAAAGAAACCCCAATTTCTTTCTGTTTCAACATTTCCACGTAAATGCTAACTTTATTAACACATGTTATTAAATTCCCATGATAAAATTGTAAAACTAATTTTACCAGTTTCACATTTTAAGATACTCTAGAGTTAATTTAAATAAATATAACTGTAAATAAGTTCTAAATACTGTCAAAGAAACTAAAAATACTATATATAACAGTTAATTTAAATAAATATAACTGTAAATAAGTTCGAAATATTTTGTAAGAAAAACTCACATGCGTTTCAAACTAAAAAAGTTGTGAGTTTAATTTATAGTTTCAAATTTATCTTTATATAAACTAACTATTTTAGTATTTTATTTTATTTAAATAATAAAATAATAGAGGGAAACTAAAAATAGTAATAGTTTTTGTAACTTAGTGATATAAAGTAACAGTACACAGTAAAACACTGTAAATAGAAGCCATATAAACATGTGAAATAAGTAAAAATAGGTGATATTTGAAAATTGAATATTATTTTATAACTAGCTGAACTCGAAATTTTTTACTATATTTTCTTAACCTAAATGAATGACAGCATCCACTATGTTACAATGTAGACATGTATTTATATCAGGTTCACCTAAAAATTATCACATACATTTTCATATGCGAAGATGATATATAGATAGAAAATGCTTAAAATCAATGTTTTCGATGCAATATTCTGTGTAAAAAATGAAATTGCCATAACAGTCTCCAGAAATACCATAGATGGACATGATCTGTCTGACAAGGACCACAAAAGAAGCTGCCTCTTTTTTCACTTTTATATTTTCCTCTTTTCACACTATCTATCTTTATATTATTTTTTATAATTTTGTAAATATTTCCCGTCAAATTCACATCTTTTTCTCTCTATATAATCCACACAGAGTTTATATCTCTCTTACAACTCCAAGAGCCTTGGAGAAACAAAACCCATATTGAAGGGTTCACCGGGAGAGAAACAACATGTCGACGAACAACACACCGTTCCTCACCATGTTTCTCCTCCTCCTCGGTTTACTCCGGTTCGATTCATTTACCGGGTTAGAAGCAGCAACCGGAAAATTAGCTTCGGTTCCTGGATTATACGTGTTCGGAGATTCATTGGTTGATGCCGGGAACAATAATTACTTGGCAATCTCTATATCCAAAGCTAATTATCCACATAACGGCGTCGATTTTCCTAACAAGAAAGCCACCGGAAGATTCTGTAACGGCAAGAACGCCGCCGATGCTATCGGTGAGTGTTTTTTATTCTACCGTGTTGCTTTTTGTTTGTGTGTGTAATGCATTTATCAATGTTTGGCATGTCTTTTTATGTATGGTCACGATTGGTTTGATTTAGATACCGTGACATGCAGGCTATTAAAACTATATGGATTATATATTCATTCATAATCATAAAATAAATGGTTAGAAGTTGAAAACAATAAAAGAAAACGAAAATTTACATGTGATCTTAACAACTAGTTATCAATATGAATCGAATTTAATCTTAATTTTTTCTTCTTTTTGATTAATAATTAGCTGAGAAATTTGGATTACCGTTACCACCGCCTTATCTCTCACTGAAAGGCCCATTTAAAGAGGAAAAGAAAAAATCTGCCGCTGTTACCGGTGTGAATTTTGCTTCAGGGGGAGCCGGAATTTTCAACAGTTCCGACCATAAACTTGTGAGTTCTTTATATATTCCCTATATTATACTTATTTGAAAGAAATAAAAAGAGTATTGATTCAAGGGGTCGACATAAACTTCGAACAAAAATGACAAGTGTCTCCTTTACTATTATCCAGTGTTTTGAAAACCGGACCGGACCGGCCGGTCGAACCGGTTCGACCGTGACTCGCTGAAGAAGCCGAGTCCGGTTCGGTTTAAAACCCGGATTTGTAAAAAAACCGGTAAAACCGGCTGAAAACCGGTAAAACCGGTGACCGGTCAATTTTAAAATCGGTTCATAAAATTAACATATAATTAAACTATTACTAACTAAAATTTAATATTTTATAATTAGTGTTCAACTATCATTTTTAATTGATTTTTTTATTTTCTTAAGAAGCAATGTGAAAAATATATTTTTGACTTTCATATACTATCTTTATTTTACCATATTCATAAAATTTGAGATTTAGTTATAAAAATAAACTAGATGATGGCCCTTAATGTGAATAATATATATCCAACTAATTCAAATATTTAATATAATTTTAATTTCAATCTAATTTATTTTATTAGTTTCGAATATTAAATTAATTAAAAGATATGATAATCTTTTTGTTACAACGCAACATAGATAATTGTTTGGTACTTGAAAAATCTTTTATTTATTCTATCACCAAACCACACATGTAAAATGTATCATCATTATATTAACTTAATAAAATTTTATTAATACTTTAAAATTACATAAAAGATAAATCTACAAAACGTATGAAATCAATCCCATTTTCATCAAAATTTTAATTGCATTTTATATGAATTTTCTCTTCATCGGAGTTCATAATGACAGCTATTAACAATCTACAATAATTAAAACATAAATTATTTTAAATATGATAAATAAACAAATTATCAATTAAAATTATTAAGGACATGACAAATAAATAAATAATATAAATTATGAAGAATATGACAAATAAGCAAAATAAAATTATTAAAACATAATAAATAAGAAAATTACCTAAAATTATGGAAAATATGATAAATAAGCAAAACTAACTAAATTTATGGAAAACATTACAAGTAAGCAAAAATTATTAAAACATAAATAAATAAGAAAATTACCTAAAATTGTGGAAAATATGAAAATAAGCAAAACTACCTAAATTTATGGAGAACATGACAAGTAAGCAAAATCACTTCATAAATAATAGTATAGATAAAAATGATAATTTTAATTGTAAATCATAATATGATTTTATCAATTTTAATTTACATAGTATTCACTATTCAGTTTTATTTTACTATATACAGTTAGATTTATGTTTATTGTTTATATTTAGTTAATAATAGAAAATAATAGAGAATGTATTATATGTAGAAGTAAAGTTCATATAATATAAATATGTAATTATATATATATATATAAGTTTCATAGATAGAAAACCCGGTTCGACCGGTTGAACCGGTCCAACCAGTCAACCAGTAACTACACCAAGTCGGTATCCAGTCCGGTTTTCAAAAGATTGCTATTATCGCCAGGGAATAATTTAATAAAATAGAAAATTACAAATATATACAAAACATGCGATGCGTAAATCGAACGCGCACTATATCCATACCCACGAAATTAGGTGAATCTAATGTTTCAGAATTTAATTATTTAAAATGTTTCAGGGACAAGCTATTCCTTTGTCACACCAAGTGAACCATTGGCTCTCTATTCATCAAGAACTGACGAGTCAGCTTGGACCAGCCGAAGCACAAAACCATCTATCCAAATCTCTGTTCGCTGTGGTCATTGGCAGTAACGATCTTTTCGACTACTTTGGATCGTTCAAACTTAGACAAGAGACCAATCCTCAACAATATACACAATCAATGGCTAATGAACTCAAAAAGCAACTGAAGGTAATAGTCTAATAGACACGAACTTTAGAACGTTCTAACACTTGCCGTTACATAAATAAATCCCTAGAAATTGATTATATTTACTAATTGAAAAACTGTATTAAATAGAGAATTCACGATACTGGAGCACGTAGATTCCTAATAATCGGAGTAGCAGAGATTGGTTGCATACCGGGGAAAAGAGCGAAGAACTCGACGGTCCATGAATGTGACGAAGAGGCAAACACGTGGTGCTCTTTGTACAACGAAGCTCTAGTAAAGATGTTGCAACAACTCAAACAAGAGTTGCAAAGCTCAATGACTTACTCTTACTTTGACAACTTCAAATCCTTACATGACATTATTTCCAACCCTGTCCATTACGGTACGTGAAAAATTGTATATTTTCTTACAATTTAGTTGTATATTTTGCATGTCACAATGTTGATATAAAAAATAGTTTTGTCGTTGATAATATAAAAATAAAAGACCGAACAAACAAAAACAAAACGGTAAATTTTTTTTTTGATATACGGTATCTATGTTTTGTGATTTCAGGTCTTACTGACGTGACATCAGCATGTTGTGGAAATGGGAAACTAAACGCAGATATTCCTTGTCTTCCGATCGCGAGGTATTGTTCAGACAGAACCAAGTATCTCTTCTGGGATCGCTACGGTCATCCCACGGAAGCTGCTGCTCGTATCCTCGTGGATCTTATGTTATCTGATGATTCGAAATATTCATCTCCTTTAACTCTCACTCAACTGATCTCTTCATGATCCATACGGCTTTTTGAATTATTATAACATCAAATATACATGACTTGACTTGTAATCAAGCATACGAGATAAAGTTGGTTAGCAATGAAATAAAGTATTTATTATATTGACTAGTTTACTTTTCACTCAGTCTCTGTTTCCTTTTTATTACGCTCAATTTTCCAAAACAATATACATAGTCCACCTTAACAAATGTAACTCTTTACACTCCAGTTGTAACCAATTTGGTACATTAGTAATTAGACACGAATCGAAATGGATTCACAATCCATTTGTATGGAACATTTTCTTTTCGATTAGCTTGAACAATTCACTGGATGCCTCTAGTAACATCTAGACAATTGTTAGGTAAAATATCTAATAGAGAAAGCCAGCAAAACAGTTATATATTAACAGATCAGCTATCAAGGTAATTTATTTGTTTCCATGTTTCCTTCACACTGCTGCGAGTTTCTAGCAACACTCATGTAGTTACAAGATTTTATTTTCGAACACAAGTAGATGCTAGCCGTATGATGCTCGCAAAATCCATAGCCACAAACACTTCTGTAACTTAGAAATTGAAATGCAGAAGAAAGACTGAGATCTTGTTCAAATTTTCAGGAAGATTACTCTGGATTTATGATAAACAAGTTTTTAAGGGTTACTACTGTTACATGACGCATTGCAACATGTATCATTTTAATTATATTATAAAATGTAACTTATTGTTATGAAACTAATACATAAAGTAAAAAGACTGTACACTTTGTATTAGTTACTTATGCTAAATTGCTAATAATTAAATATTTAAGATTTTTAATATATTTTTTTATTTATTATTGAAAAATAACAATTTTGGATCTGTTTTATATATGTTTTCACTTCTACAGATTTTTCTATTAATAAGGCTTTCAAAAATATTTAAAACAAATGTCATGATGTTCTAAACCAAAAATTCCTTGCGATCAAAAACCTAAAATTAAGTCCATATTTATACAGTGCTAACAATAACGTAAAGTCCTCAATTCTTTATGCGTATACCCCCTCTGTTCCTAAATGTAGGATGTTTTAAAAAAATCTGATGTTTTAATATATAAGATGTTTCCAAATTTCTAGG
Organism: Brassica nigra; assembly: GCA_016432835.1. Classification (NCBI taxonomy): domain Eukaryota; kingdom Viridiplantae; phylum Streptophyta; class Magnoliopsida; order Brassicales; family Brassicaceae; genus Brassica; species Brassica nigra. The sequence continues at coordinate 8,756,109 of CM028244.1, read as the reverse complement.
TAACTTTTACTTTACTAAAAACTGTGTAACCAATCATATTTAATAATCTATTTTTATAATTGGTTGAATATCATCAATTTATAGTTTCAATACTATTTTCTATACGAAAGTTAATTTTCTTAATATGTGTGTTTTTACCTAAACATCTTACATCTAAGAACGGAGTGAGTACATAATTAGTAAAGACGTCAATAACGAGCCCACATTCCCACTACACCTCAAATCATGGAAACTTACTCCTTTTGATATAGATAACAACAAATAAGCTCTGTTTGATGATAAATTTATTATATTAATGTGAGAAATATAATATATATTGTAATATATGCCGTCGGATAATAATCTGCTATAACTATTATGAACATCTTTCAGTCGTTCACAATTATTTGTAAAATATGAAACCATGACAAACGAATTAGGGGTACGAAAACTTATGATTTTTTTTTTGGTCGAAACCTTATGTTGATTAAGACCTCAACTTTTGTGGGTTTTCCTTCACTGATCGGACAAATGAATATGGGTATGAAACTAACTCTAAACAGTTACGTTTATAAACTAATCACATAGAATCTTTCTAACCGACCAAACTTTATCGGGTTAGAGTAAGTTTTTAAAAATCTCTTAAGTTCTACTTTTATGTAATTACGCGTTAGAAGAGTCCCTCATCGATTTTGCTTGACTCTTTTTTTATTGAGCAATTGCTTGACTCATATTTACATCATTCAACCAACAAACCAACAATAATTTACACAAGACATTGACCAAAAAGGGTATATATAATTTAAATAAGATAATGGAGAGGAGCACGATTCATGATGGTATGGGCCAACATAAAATGAGGTGGAAGTTTTAGTGGTGAACATCACAACTTTTTGAAACTTGAACATCACAACTTCAGTGCAAGAAAGAAGATCCTTCAAGATATTGTTTTATATTTGGCTCGGAATGATAAAGGAAATTTAGAGGTTTGACTAGTTAAGCAAAAGAAAATATATGAAATGATCATGTATGTCATGATGATTACAAGTTGGATCAAACCAAATCTCTTTTCACATGTCTCTTCTCTGTATATATACTACACTAAGTTTTACATCTCTTGCAACTCCATGAGAAACAAAACCAATTCAAAGAGTTCGCCGGGGAAAACGAAAACATGTCCACGAGTATAACACCTTCCATCACCATCTTTCTAGTCTTCCTCAGTTTATTTCGATTCGATTCATTTCCCGGTTCAGAAGCAGCGACCGGAACACTAGCTTCAGTTCCAGGACTATACGTGCTCGGAGATTCGTTGGTTGATGCCGGAAACAATAATTACTTAGCAATCTCTATATCCAAAGCTAATTATCCTCATAACGGCGTCGATTTTCCTGGCAGTATAGCCACAGGAAGGTTCTGTAATGGCAAAAACGCCGCTGATGCCATTGGTAAGTTTTTTTTTTTCCGATCAACAACCAGTAAGTCATTCCCATACATGATAAAAGACTGAGACAAAGTAGTTCTTGCATGTTATGTCAGACTACGATTGGTTTGAATGAGATAACATAACGTGCTGGCCACTAAAAATGAAATATATTCACTAATTTACTATAGGAGATGGTTAAAAACTTAAAACGTTTAAAAAGGAAAAAAAAAATTACACATAGTTGTCAATATTTATATAATTCGAAAATTGTTCCAGTGTTTAAGTTTTGGTATATTTATTTTACAGGAGCATTGACTTGAGTGTTTTGGGGAATTAATATTTTTTTGTATGGGTTGATTAGCTGAGAAATTTGGTCTGCCGTTACCGCCACCGTATCTCTCACTGGAAGGCACAAAAGAGAGAAAAGCCGCCTCCTTGACCGGTGTGAATTTTGCTTCTGGCGGAGCTGGCATCTTCAACGGTTCCGATCAACAACTAGTAAGTCATTCCCGCACATGATAAAAGACTGAGACAAAGTATTGATTCCATGGTCAGCTTTAGTGTGGAACCAAAAGTTGGGCAGTAGACTTAAAGCGCAAATATTTCGTTCTTTTATATTCACCAGTGAATAATCTATCTAACAATTTAACTAAATAGAAAATATGTTAAAAACATTACAAATAGAAAAAATAATTGCGGTGAGCGTGGATCGAACACGCGACCTTCAGATCTTCAGTCTGACGCTCTCCCAACTGAGCTATCCCCGCAACTTGTTATAATCTTTTACTTTTGATTTTTAATCGTCAGAGACAATCTACTCCTTTATCATACCAAGTGAACAATTGGCTTGTCATTCATAAAGAACTCACGAGTCAGCTGGAACCATCGGAAGCACAAATTCACCTATCCAAATCTTTATTCGTCGTGGTAATAGGCAGCAACGATATTTTTGACTATTTTGGAACGTTTAAACTTCGACAGAAGGCCAATCCACAACAATATACACAATCAATGGCTGATAAACTCAAAGAGCAATTGAAGGTAAATACAAAAGTTGGAACATCTAACATTTGTGTTATTTATTAGTTATATACATGAATTCCTCCCACAAATTTATTAATTGAGAAATTGTATTGGCAGAGACTTCACGATACTGGAGCACGTAGATTCCTAATTGTAGGCGTAGCACAGATTGGTTGCACACCTGGACAACGTGCGAAGAACTCAATGCATGAATGCGACGAAGAGGCAAATACGTGGGGTTCTTTGTACAACGAAGCTCTAGTAAAGATGCTACAACAACTCAAAGAAGAGTTGGGAAGCTCAATGACTTATTCTTACTTTGATAACTTCAAGTCCGTCCATGACATTGTCACCAACCCTGCCCGTTACGGTACGTCGAGAATTTGTGTATACTGTATTCGGGTATTAAATTTTGCTAGCACACGACTAGTGACAAAGCTAGGAATAAATAATCGAACCAAATCAAAACATATATACTGCAATTCTGAGCGTGAACCTAGCAAACATGTATAATTGAAATTTTGGAAAGAAAGAGTTTTCTATTATTTTATTTGATAAACCTTTTCATTTTCTTATCACTTTTTCCATACCATGCCAGTTTCCTTAAAAGGTGGAACAAAGTAAATATTTTCTTTATAAGAATTCCTAAATAATAATATGATTTAACACAAAAAACTTTTGAATAATACTTGTAACTAAATTCTACATGTGCAATGCTATAGAGAAAAAAAAAATACTTTTTTATCAAGCAACCGAAAGTTGCAAAGTAGGATCACTGTTCCAATTGAAGGGACACACATGACATGATCCAAGTATCAAACTAAAGTGGCGATATTAGAATTAGAAAATAAAACAAAGTAATACAAAAGCAAACGAGAGGAATTATAGACATCCAGCACAATAAAATAACACTCTTCTCAACCATCTTTTAAAAGGAATAACACATCAAAATTTTTAAAATGTTAAAAACATAATTTTTTGCATATATCAATGTGAATTTTAAAAATTGATCCAATTTCTCAATTACTATAATAAAAATATAATTTGGTCTTTATAAAAACATAGACTAATATGTTTTAGTATAGTATAACATATTTTTATTTAAAAAGTTACTATTTACATGCGGTATGTATTAGCAAACAAAGACTTGGATCGGCACTAGAATCTAACATCGGTGTGGCTAGTTGGCTTTATTTTGTTGCATAATTCGTGTATGGCTATTACTTCTATTTTATCAGAACCTTACATGTAGGTATGACAAATCTAAGATGTCGAATATATCCTATTATCCTGTCTATGAATTATGATGAAATAGAATTCTTATCACTGAGTGGCTGAATAAACACGTAACATCTTCGCTTTTTAGATTTTTCTTTTCCATTTTTAATGTTATAGTCGTCCAAATTTTTTTGTTTGGGTTATATTGAGTTTCTTTTTTTTCTGGTTATTGAGTTTATTGACTCGTTATAAAGACTATGGTCTTAACAACATATCCAGAATTTGTTTCTCATCTATTGGCCCAGAAAACAACATCGAACTTAAAGTATCGACATAAAAAAACCATAATAACGCTGTCGCTTTCGAATTTCAGGTTTTGCTAACGTGAAATCAGCCTGTTGTGGAAGAGGGGAATTAAACGCGCAGTTACCTTGTTTGCTTGTGTCAAACTTATGTTCAGACAGAACCAAATATCTCTTCTGGGATCTCTACGGTCATCCCACCGAAGCTGCTGCTCGAACCATCGTCAATCTTATGTTATCTGATGATTCACAATATTCATCTCCTTTAACTCTCACTCAGCTGGTCTCTTCATGATTAATACGGCTTCGCTTTCGAAATATTAAATCACTAGACCTGTTTTGTAATCAACGGAATAAACCTGTCAGCAATGAAATAAACTTTATTAATTTACTAATGTTTCTCTCATCTTTTACGAAAATATTTATTTTGTTCAAGTATTTAACCGATCAATGTTCCAAACTATATACTGCATAACTTAGCAAATGTTATGTTACAATTACACCCCGTTTATCAGCCTCAACAAGTGGTTGCAAGTTGCAACCAAATCGTTACATTAGTAAAATCAAATATTGAAAAGCCTAAGCATGATTCAATACGGCTTATTTATCAAAAAAAAAAGGTTCAGTACGGCTTCGCTTAATTTCGAGTCAGGTCTGCGCCACGTTGTTCTTGGCAAGCTTTGATGTATTCACTAGGCGATAATAGCAGCTTGACATAGGAGATATCGTCGGGAAAGACTACAATATCCTGTCTGAAGGGTTGTCATTCAAACCATGCTTCAGAAATTTTAAAGCTATGTGACATATGCTCCAGATACAAGACATGCTAATATATATAAATGCGATGATTTGCATTATAAGTAGGGGATGTAGCAAGGAAATGATGCTGGACGCAGAAGCTGTATCTGCTATAACCAGTGGTGAACCTAGGGCCTCGGGGATGCAGTTGACACCCCACATATATGTAGAATGTAATTTCTTACGTTATAACTTAATATAGGGGATGCAGCAACGAAATGACTCCGAGATTCATAAATTTTAACCAATCACGCAAGTGAAAATTTGTCATTCATAATCATTATATCTTTTAGTCCAAAAACTATACGAAAGAATAGGAAAAGTGTCCACGGTATATTCTTCGGATAGTAACATGCTGAAACCCCAGAAATATGGGCCTATGTATAATTTATATGCGAATGTCAATGGTACAGAATGAAATATTTAATCATTTGGTCGGCTACTGCTGAATAATTGAAATTTCATGATTGAATGTTTGCACACTTATCCACATAAGTTTACTGAATATTTTTAAAATAGCGAATTAGACAAATAAACAATTATGTTCAGTTGTTGCAATATCATCAAAAAAGAAATATGGAGGAAGATGTTGAACATTAATTTGAAGATTCATCATATTCTGTTTTAGAGTTTATTTAAAATAAAAATATTATGAAAGGAATTTGAAACTGACTTGAATTCACTTATGCAGTTATGCCAGTTTAAAATGACTTCTAAAACAAACAATCATTACATGAGACAGTCTTTATTTGTTTATGATCATTATAGTATTACCAGTAGTGGAGTCAGATGGGGTCATAATTAAAATAAAATATTGTTTATATATATTTTAAGAATATAATACTAGTAAAACCCATTTTATACATTGTTTGGAAATTTTAAACTAGAATATTAATACATTATTATCTATTATGTCTTTGTCTTTCAGTTAATCAAGGGGAGTCCCATCAGATAAAGGAAACATGAACATCTATTTCATGATAAACTCACATCTTTGAGGAAACAGTATTTACGGCATCATTATTATGCACGACTCATTTCAATGATCCTTAATGTTTCAAGTGCAGTTCATTAAAAAAAAAAGAAAAAGAAGTGCAGTTCATTGTAGCGAAATGAAATTGCCGTAAATAGTCAGCAAGATATATTTCAATAATGAATCAATCACATGAACTATCTTACAATGGCAACATAAGAAGCTTCCTCTTCTTCATTTTTATATGTTATTCTTTTCACATTATCAATCTTAATATGTCATACTAATTAACGTATCACCTCTCTCTATATAAACCAAATCAAGTATTGTATCTTTCTTACAATTCCAAGGGCAACATTAGCTAAAAGTGTTCGCCAATAATATCAAAGATGCCGGCGAACAGCTTGCCGCTCCTCACACCCTTCTTCCTTTTTCTCGTTTTACTCCGGTTCACTTCACTACCCGGTTTAGAAGCAGCAGCCGGGAAATTAGCTTCGACTCCAGGAGTGTATGTGTTCGGAGATTCGTTGGTTGACGCCGGAAACAATAATTACTTACCATTTTCCCTAGCCAAAGGTAATTATCCACATAATGGCATCGATTTTCCCAAGAAGAAAGCCACCGGAAGATTCTGTAACGGCAAAAACTTCGCCGATGTTATCGGTGAGTTTTTAAATGTTATTTTCAGTGTCCTTTTTTGGTATGTAAAGAAAATATTATATAGCCATTAAACTCTATACTCACTCATAAGAGACGTTGAGAATTATAAATGAAATAAAATTTACACGTAGTTGTAGCATTTAGCTGTCAATTATATAACTCAATATATTTCCTATCAACTTTTTGAGTATTTGTTTTTGGTTGAATAGCTGAGAAATTTGGTTTACCGTTACCGCCGCCCTACCTCTCGCTAAGAGGCTTACTAAAATGGAAAAAGAGAGAGTCCGCCGCTGTGACAGGTGTTAACTTTGCCTCCGGCGGTGCCGGAATCTTTGAAATCTCCAGCCAATTTCCTGTAAGATATATATTTTCTTCCATGCATCATGCATGAAATATAATTTTGATTCGAATGTCGTGAACTCGGAATGAACACGTGACCGTTGGATCTTCATTTCAAGTCTCTCGCAACTGACTAAAGTATTTTTCTCTTTTGTTAATTTGTTTAATTTACTCAAACATCTTAGGGACAAGCTATTCCTTTATCACAACAACTGAAACATTGGCTCTCTATTCATAAAGCACTCACGAGAAAGCTTGGACGATCCAAAGCACAAATTCACCTATCCAAATCTCTGTTCCTTGTGGTCATGGGCAGCAATGATCTTCTGAATTATATTCGATCTTCTGAACTTCGGAAAAAGAGTAGTCCTCAACAATATACGCAATCAGTGGTCGATAGATTCAAAGCGCAATTGAAGGTAACGAAAAAAATAAAAAAGCTAAATATCAATTATTTGTGTTCTTGGTTATAAAATAGAAATTTATTCAGAATGATATCTTAACAGACAATTCACGAGACTGGAGCACGTAGATTTTTAATACTCGGAGTAGCACAACTCGGTTGCATGCCGAGCAGAAGAGAGAAGAACTCGACGACCCACGAATGCAATAAAGAGGCAAACATGTTGGCCTCTTTATACAACAAAGCTCTAATAAAGATGTTGCAACAACTCAAAGAAGAGTTGAAAAGCTCAATGGCTTACTCTTACTTTGATATGTTTAAGTCCGTACATGACATTATCTCCAACCCTGCCCATTACGGTACGTTGAGAATTAAACTATTCAGATCACTAGTTCTCTAGATTAATTGATAAAAATTAGGGACCGACATCGTTAGAATCACGCATTCCTCACACATATGATACACGTACCAAAACCAAAGCGGTGATACATAGAGAACAAAAATCATTAGCAAATAAGATCGAATCAACATATAGTGTCATCTTCTTTTTTTAAAAAAAAATGATTTTTCAGGTTTTTCTGACGTGACATCAGCGTGCTGTGGAAGTGGGGTATTAAACGCGGAGTTTCCTTGTTTCCCAGTGTCAAACTTATGTTCAGACAGAACCAAATATCTCTTCTGGGATCGCTATGGTCATCCCACGGAAGCTGCTGCGCGAAGAATCGTCAATTTTGTGTTATCTGAGGATACACAATACTCATCTCCTTTAACTCTCACTCAATTGGTCTCTTCATGATCAATACGCGCAGCATCATTTGTTTCTCAATGCTCCAAACCAATATGTAGTCCACCTTAACAAATGTAGCGTACGGTTTATTTCAGCCTCTACAAGTACAAGTGGTTATAACCTTTTTTTTTTTTAGCAACAGTGGTTTATAACTTATAACCCGGGACGAATGCAATGCAGGACTCTTTTTCAATGGATGCAAAAATAGTACTCCCTCCGTTCTTTTTTACATGACATTTTAGAGTTTTTATTTTGTTTTATTTTACATGTCGTTTACAGAAATCTAGACAAAGAATGATAAAAAATGACTTCTTTTACCCTTTGACTTTGATCTGCCGTAATGTTGAGATAGAGCAAAATAATTAAATACACAAGGTTAGAATAGATTTTACGTTAGTCTCCTAAATATGCGTGAAAGCTTATAAAACGTCATTTAAATTAGAACAGAAAGAGCTTATACGCTTCATAATAGGTGTATATCTAAAATTTGTTAAAAAAAAATATATTCTTTTTTGAAAATATTATTGGTCCATCTGCACCCACTTTCCCCTTACTAGATTTGCCACCAAACTGATACATCAGTACTTATGGTATCTCTAATCTCATTCTATTTTTCATTCTAAAATACAATTTAGAGTAAAAGTGTTCCAATGGTACTCTATTTCTCACTCTATAATAGAGTAAAAATATGTTTATTCCAAATATAGAGTAAGTTACTTTTTGTTTGTTCATCACTTTATTTTTTACTCTAAAATAGAGTACCATTGGAGCAAACTTCAACTCTATTATAAAACCACTCTATTTTAGAGTAAAAAATAGAGCAAACCATTAGAGATTGTCTTACATTAGTCATATATCACCGCTGATTCATTTTTAGGATGTGCGTTTGTTTCATCTACGATATTTTTCTATACACAAAACTCTTATATTAAAATTAAACATTTAATGGACTTAAACGGTTGTAACCAGAGATCAACTCGACGACTAAACGATAAGAAAAGATTACTAAAACAATACAACTGACGAAAAGGTGAAAATATCCAAAAAAATACTTCACTTGAAACTCTAAAACTAATATCCTCGAAAACATATTGAAGTTAGAATATGGGCCGATATTCCGACTTCAATATGTTTTTGAGAACATTAGGAGAGCAAATGCTAGAGTTAGAGGCAGGAAACTCCATAAAGTTGGTTAGTCTATACTATAAAACCAAATTCTTTATAAGATTATGTTTTTGGGGTTTATGAGATAATTATAATATCATTACACTTCTATATTTATGCATAACATAATTAACTAATATCAATAACTTTAGGAAATATTCAAAAATTAAACAAACAATTAAATCATATATAATCTCTCTTCTTTATCATTCTTTTTCAAAAACGTACAAGTATATTTATTATCCTAAAAACTATTTACATCAGTTTCCTAAAAACTTATCCACTATAAATTTCTAGATAATATTTTTTGAGAATATTATTGTTTTGCAGTTTAGAGTTTGTTGATAAACACAAAATTAAGCATTATCTATTTTTATTAAAAATAATAATGAAAAATTTATTAAGCATAATGAAAAATTTATCAAGCTTAAAATGTTTGAAAATAAAAATTCAGTACGTAAAATTGATATTATATATGTCAGAAATACCATAATACGTAGACAAATATCTTGACAAACAATCTATTAATCTGTATAAAATCCTTTAACTTAACATATCAATATTATTTTCTTGGAATTTGTCAGAACAAATTTATATTCCTCAGAAAAATATTGAAAAATATATTTTTCTCATTAAAAATTATATTCAGTTTTAAAACATTAAAAATTATTTAAAATAATGGAGGACGGATCTAAATAGATAAATTGTACTTTTTGATTCTCATATATGTGTATTTATATTGAAATTTAGATAAATTTAGGAATTAATAATATTAACAACACATATATGTTAACATCATCTGAAGGTCGCGAGTTAGATAAATTTAGGAATTAATAATATTAACAACATATATATATATGTTAACATCATTGGGTACACAGAAGGTGCAGTCAACAAAGTCTATTTTTTCACCACATTTAAGTAAATAGAAGTTGACAAAAAAAATTAAATAGAAACTTTTTCTTATAACTAACCCAAACCATGATATTATATTCATTTAAGTAAACAAAGTATTGTAATTTCACCACAGTTAAGTAAACAGAAATTTCATCTAGACAAACTATAACAAGAGACAAACTCGCCACGTTTTCCCGACGTTCTTAATATATTGTCTATATTGTCTTCTGAGGACTCTAGTTATTTGATTTCCCGATAAGTAGCGGTAATGACGGAAGTATTGCTCCCGATTTAAAGAATCTAAACTATATATCCACCAAAGGGCATCCATTTTCCTTATCAAATCCCCCACGGAAGATTCTTCAACGCAAAGAACGTTGCCGAAACTATCTTTTAGTTCTTTTTTTTATATTTATTTGAATCGAGAGTGGTAATGTGTGGGGATGTGAGACCACGATGGGTCATAAAATAATGATGCTTAGATAATTATATATCGTGACTTCCAAACCATTAAAATTATATATTCATTGGATATAGAAAAAAATCGTCCGACGACGTTAGTAAATTAACTAAAACGTATACGTCTGCATGATCACATTTAATCGAACATTTTATGAGATTTAAGATTCTATTAAATGTCATTAGACAAGTTAATGTCATTCCGCTAAATAAATTTAATGAGATTTAAGATTCTATTAAATGTCATTAGACAAAGTTAATGTAATCCGTTAATAAAATTAATTAATTGACGTATTCATGTTACTTCGACGTATTATTTCTAAGTGAAAAAAAACAAATAATGCGGTGAGCGTGAATCGAACACGCGACCTTCAGATCTTCAGTCTGACGCTCTCCCAACTGAGCTATCCCCGCAACTTATTCATTGTTGGTTAACGTTATATTTAACTTTCTATATTAAAGTCATTTAAACTTGGATACCAATATTGTAGACAATATACATTGCATGATATAATAGTCGATTAACCTACATATGGTACGTTTTATACCAAGGAGAGCTAAAATACGACAACTTTCAAAGAAGCGGCAGAGCTCGTCCGTATGGTCAGACATGTGAGTGTTCAAGTTCATGCAACAACTTGGTAAATAACCTCATCACTTTGTTTGTTTGTATTCGCAACAAGTTAAAGTGTATCTGTATTGCAGATCTGGTCTTCCATCTTCTCGTAGATGGTGCTACTGACAAGGAAGCAATGCATAAGATTGAACAGCACTTCGGATCGAATGTTATGGAGATAAAGTCAGAAGCATTACGGATATAGCAATCTTTGGAAGCTTACCGAAAGTCAGAACGTTTAAGATTTACTGATGTCTTTATTCATGTAAGTATTTTCCTGAAGCAATTTTATATATTGCGTTTAGACTTGATTTTATTATGAAGCAATTTTATTCACCTTTTGATTTGATTTACTTTTGTGTAGTTTTTTTTTTTGCGTTTTGATGAGACTGACGTCTTTGGTTTGTTTCGGCTCAATCTATGTTACTGTATTTTAACTACGATATGAAATACTAGAATTATTTTCAAATTTAATTGTATTCCATGTCAATTGTATCTGGTGTTTGAAACACATGTGTTCTTTGGAGATTCCTTTTGTCTCTTGGAAACTGTTACAGATAACTTTCGTTTTGGACTCCGAGATGTTGAATATGATCATTTGAATTGTGATGAGAGTTTTCTTTTTCCGTAGTGGCATTGTGGCAAAATATATGCTCGTGAGTCGTGATGATATATTTTATGATGTGTCTTCTGTGTTGAAGAGTGGTGGCTGAACGTGTATTTTGTATGAACCACTTAAAACTAATCAAGTGATGGTAGTCTTGTCTTGTGGTAAGAAAAAAGTTTATAAAGTAATGCATAAATCTATTGATACTGGGTTTAAAAACTAGCAAGATTAAATTATCATTTGTTTAACCAAAAAGCATAATACTTTAAACTTCTTTAAAAACGTATAGCAGAATTATTTGTTGGTACGGTCTCTTAAACACAATATCCCCAGTTAATAAAAACACCCAATAATACTTCACATGCCTTCATAGCATGCAAGATTGAAGTTTATGTTACTGATTTTGGAGAAAACTTTGGGAGCATGAAGTTTAGAACTTGATTTACAAACTTTTTAAAAACTATATAAATATAAGATAATAGAAACATTATCTTATAAATGAATACTACTCTTCCTAAATACAAAAATATAATTAAGCAATTCTTAATCCCGAGATTTTCTGAGGAGTAGCGTTTCTTTTTCTTTTTTATTTTTTTCCTAATACCGTCCCCTGCTCATCTTCCATGTTCTTTGTATACAAAGCATCCCTGCGTAGTTGATTACCACGTTGGGCACTCATCATCACAAATACATGAACTTTCTTATAATAAACAAATGGTAGAATCGAATTGGACGTACAGAAGAAAAAAGTCAACAAACACCATAAAAGGATGCTACGGAAAATTTGAAGTTGACCTATTGACTTTACCCCCACCCATATAACTTGAGAGATTTTACCCAAATTGTTGAATATCTACAAAATAAGTTTGGCCCATTTCAACATTAGAATATGAATACAAAAAAGTTTGGCCCATTTCAACATTAGAAAAATGATTATTTTGACGACAAAAATCAATATATAATAGGATAGAAATCATAAAAAAAAAAAATTCGAAGAAAAACATTTTAAATGAATATTAAGATTTAACGAAAATGGGTTTACCACATCCTAGGCGACGATCTAGATTTGATCAATCTCTCCAAATTAAATTCCATACCATAAACCGTATATTGCAAAAAAAACATTAATCTACCTAGAAAATAAAAGAAACATATAAATATTGACAAGTGTCTTCGTATGCTTCTCCAAACACTTCAAACTCGTTGATCGATTCTCACATTCTTCTACTTCTTTCTCATTTTCCTCAAGCTTTCAAATGCCGTGTCGTTGACAGACAAGGCACAACTTCTCATAATGGATGCAACGCTGCCGGCGTCCTTCGTGTCCAAAGCTAGAACGGCCTTCAATTCCGCCGCGGCTAAAGCGGAGCGCGTCTTCACTGATCTCAAGTCCCATCGAGGTAATCTCTCTCTCTCCCTCTTCCCTTTCTTCATCTTTAATTTAATGCATCAAATTTAGTCAAAAAAACGAAAAGAAACCATTTACTAAAATTTGACTGATGCATAGACAGCTTTATCTATCGACCTTTGATTGTTATCCCTTCTCTCCTGTTTTCTCGTTTTTGGTTGAGTCAAATTCTATTTTTAGGTTCTCTCTCGTGTCAAACGTCAATTCTATTTCTACTCTCGTTTTTTTCTTTGGTGATGTTCATTCTTAACTAGAGTGTTTTTTCTATAACTGGAAGAAGAGGAGGAGCAGCAACCGACGAGGAATGAGAATTACACTAAGGTAAGACACTTGTGGAATCATCTTGTAGCTATAGCATATATATATTTTATTAACTGAGAAAAATGAATATCAATCATGTGAAAGATTATACATTTGAAAGAATTTATAAATTTTGAGACTGCAAAGTAGAAAGCTAGTCACAGAACATTGTTATGTATTTTTTTTAAGGATGATGATGTGAAGATTATATATATCAAGGGATTTTACATGTATTGAAACTTTGAGTTTTGAAAGTAGTAAGCTAGTTTACTTTTTGATCACTCCGGTAAGAAACTTGCTGAACATAGTTGTGTTTTATTTTGGGATATGATATGAAGAAAAGCAGTTAAATTGAACCATTTTTTTGAAACTGTATAGCAAAAAAAAAAAAAAAAATTCAGAATCTCTTGGCGCTTTCACATTTTATGATGACTATGTGAGTATTGTCCATAGATACATTTTTTTAAATGTTTTGCTAATTGGAAGTGTTGTGTGCATAGGGGGTTAATGAAGTGAAGCATCATCAGGGGTGGAGAACTGCACATATTAGGAAAAAGCAAGAGTGGCAAAATAAACTGAATAGTTTAAGAATTGGGAGGAGGAAAGAAGACAAAATCGAGGATTCAATCATGGCTATACCTTTCTACGACGCAAATTTATACATTCTCAAAGCAAAGCAAGAACAAGAAGCCAAGGTATGATCAATGGTCTACCTTTTCAGACTACTAAGGGCATTGCCAAAGCATGTCATTCTCTAGTCAAGATTTTGTTTGTTTCTCTGCTTTTTAATGATCAATCTTTGCTCTGATGGTAATATTTCTAGGAATCTGATGTTGGCTACCTGGTAGAGACTCTAAATGCTGTTGATGTGAACAGTATTCCTCGTGCATCCATTGTGAAGCAGCTGGCTGTAGCCATCAAGTGAGTATACATAAGATCAGTTTAACACAGATTAGATTTTTGCTTCTTTTTTTTTCATCTAGTTTCTAACTAAGAAGTTCTCAAAAGATTCAGATTGAGTATGTAATAATCCATAAGGCTGAAGTATATATGTGTACCATTTTTACAGAAGCATCTATCTATCTTTCGCTCTTTCTCATTATGTCCTTATCACTTTCTTCTTTTCTTTCAGAGCTGGAAAAGGGGCTAAGACTATGAAAGACTTCGTTGCACCGTCTGGAAATTCATCGCCAGTGAAGGAGAAGGGGGGCTTGACCCTCTCTGCCGTGAAATCACTGGTTCTTGGTGAACAGGAGGATAAACTTGGTTTTGATTCAGGAGACGAGAAAAAACTTGTGTCTCTAATAAACTCTTTGTTTAATGTTGGTAAGTTTCTTTGAAACAAAAATTCTACATCAAACTATATTCCAGTTACTGCTATTTATTTTTTGCACAGTTTTTTTAATGTTGGCAAATTATTTTTACAGACGGTAACTTCCTCATCAGAATGATTGTCTCTGATTTGGGGTCTCCTAGCAACAGAGTATCCTTCACAAAAGATCTTCATGCTGCTCCCCCTGATAGCTTTGTTGTTAAGCTAGCTGAAGTAATTGGAAGTTTCAGAACACCAAGGAGAATGGCTTTGTTCTGGTTCATGGTTGTTAATGAAGTAAGTTATTGTGTTGCAAATCCTTGGGCCCTTCTCCACACTTGTAGTTGATAACCTCTCTCGAATCATCTACATGTGTGCAGTTGAGGAGATTTTGGAATGAAGAGAAACACATTCCATGCATACCTGTGGACGAGAATCCAGACTTAAAAAGTTGCCTACTTCACCAGTGGCTACAGGTTATAAACTGCTGTCTTGACAGGAAAGCGCGCTGTATAGCTGCTTCTGAAGCATTAGATGCTGCGATGAGCCAAGCCAGTTCGGCCAATGAAGAGTCTGACAATTCAGAAGCGATGGGTTCTCCTGTTTCTCTTTTGTATGCTAAAAATAGCACAGGGGAACTCGTACTCCGGTTAGGCGCTCACCACCAAGTTGAAAACTTAACAATGTTGGAAACTGGTGAAGCTGTGTATGCCCCAGTAACGCAGGTTAGTCATAGTTGAAAACCCACGGTTGTTACCTTCTTGATCTCTTAAGTCCTAGTGTTTTATATGTAGGATGGTCCTCTGTTGACAGAAGATCTTATTAAAGAAACAGAGGAACTTGTATTGAGGACAGGGAGGTGAGTGTAACTTAATACTCCATGTAGCTTTATTTGAAATCCATATGCCATAGCAATATCCTTTCTATGGGTTTTAAAACTTAATTAATCTGCTTCTATATCCTGAGTTGTTAGATGGAAAGCAATAGACGTTTTATATGGTTTACTATTTCATTCATTAAGATTTCAGACATTATTCAATGTTTTTGATAGATTGGATTATTGTTTTTGTTATGGTTCAGCATGGGAGCTGGATGTTCTCAACTCTTGTCTGACATGCAGGCTTTCAAGGTGATTGTTTAAAAGTGAATAATCAAATCTTATTGATGTGATGTTTGGAGTATAAGTTCTCATATAAGGTGAAAAAGTTGTTGCTGATATGAAATTTGATTTTGTATATGTACGTCTCTATATATGATAGGCAGCAAACCCTGGATGTACATTGGAAGATTTTGTGAGATGGCACTCTCCTCCAGACTGGACCGAGAATGATACCTCTTCTGGAGATGACTGTTCTCCTCCACGTGGTCAATTAAGTATCCGTATGCAAAAAGCAGGTTCAACCTTTTTCTACTGTTTTGCCTTCAGTGTTTAAAACATAATAGTAATCCTAGTTTCAAGTCTTGGTCTCAACGTTCTTGGTTATTGTCAGGTAATTTATGGCGAGAGCTGTGGGAAACAGCTAAGCCACTTCCTGCGGTTAAACAAACACCTCTCTTTGATGAAGATTTAGCTGTGTAAGTGTCAGTAATGTGTCATCTTAGACACTGTGTATTCTGTATATGATCATTTCATGGAGATCTTGCACGTTACTCATGAAATAACTTATAACAGGGAAGGAATCTTGAATTCATTGGAAGACATTCCAGCTGCTGAACTTTTTGAGCAGCTGTTTGTTTCTCTAGTAAGTTCTCCCCATCAAATTGCATTTCTTTTAATTTCTGTATTTGTAAATGTCCTAGTGTAGCCCTTGTCTAGAAGAAAAGTCTTGGATTAGTATATGCATAATTTTATAAAAAAATGTAATACAGGTTGCACTAGGATTTGTGATGGTGGAGCCAGTGATATCCACAAACGATGACTTGTCAAAGCTATTCTTCGAATGCAAGGATTATGTAGTCGCGATTTGCGAAGGAGGCGCATGGACTGATAAGCTTGATGATCTCTGCCAGGTTAGTACTATAACACTGTATGCACTTATTCAAAACCTTGATGCAGAAATCAACTAAAGCAACTAAAATCCTGATCACTAATTGTATACATTCTTATTCCATTAGATTAGTAGATTCAAAAGAGAAACTAAAGTTTTGGTTTCATTTTATTTGATATTTGCTAGGTGTATGAAACCGTGGAAGCAATGTTGCTACGTCCAGAAAAAGTGTTGAGATCAATGAAGCAAACAGAGAACTCGGTATCAGGCGGGAACGGAACAAAACAGCGGTTCAAGAGGCTCAGTTTCATCTTCCGTGGTACTAACCAGAAAAGAGTTCCATCAGAAACAGAAGCTGAACCGAAACGTATCGAGCCCGCTCCAGCCGCCGTTTTCTGGTCTTTTTGATGAAAAGTTGTCTCTGTTTGCAAAGAGATCTGAAAATGGGCTGCATCCTTCTTATTTTATTTTACTAGTTGCATAGCCCCGCGCAGGCGCAGGGCCAGTGACATTGATGTATCGGGTAATTTTGTGTATGTGATTTTATCCATTAATTATACCCTTGAATATTTATCGAATGTTGTTTGATGATTATACCAAGAATAGTAAGAAATAAGACAATGAATTTTGAGTTTAAAACATGAAACTATTTTTTATTATTAGCTTGTTTTGGCTCATAAATTACTTTCCCGACATATTGGGCAACTTATATTTGTACGTAGCTAATGATTAATACAAAGACAATGAAATTTATGGCTGCAGGTGAGTGTCGAAATATTGGTTACATTGGTGTAATTCTCAAAGCAGATGGTGCATATATAGTTTTCCTCTTCGGTTGTCGAGTTACTTCTAGGTCCGTGATGATTAGATCAACGTCAAGTCTAGCGGTTGCATTTAGATTGTAGTCTCTAATGGCGAGAGTAACTTGAAGATGTTGGGATATAATATTATGGTTTTCTCTCATTAAATTCATCACATATTGGTTAGTCTCCTCAATAAGGAATGTAGAGTCGGGATGATGAATGTCATGATATGATAACATGAAATCTAATGATTCAGCGACTGAGTCATTGTAATTACCTTGATTGTCATAGAATCGATGAATTGTGTTGATGAGTAATTGTAGTGAAAGGTTGTTAGGAATTGATGTCATTTTTGCCTATTTATTTTTACGTTTGTGTATATAATGTATTTATTATGATGTTGAAAATTGAAATTAATGTTTTAGTATTTTATTACGGTGATTTATTGAATTCTTCTTGTTATGAAGACTAATTTTCTCTTTGTTTGTTATGATATTTAAAATGGTCAAATAAGAAGAATTGTAAATTCTTCTCCTAACATTAATCTTTCATAAAAATATTAATATTTTTTATTTGCATAAAATGTTGACCTTTACAATTGCTTAATATATAGCTTTACTTTCAAATTTATCGAAGAAATATCTTGAATACAAAATGAGGATTCTATTCATATTGTTATATAAATATTTATTTTAGTGTTTATTTGAGCTGTGAAGTTTTTTTTGTTGTCTTTCTAATTATTTGGATTGTTGATCTAAAATTGAAACTGTTTTTCCTAATGTTTTATTGTAAAGTTTAGTAATCGTGGGTTTAAAACGTTGGGCTCAAATTACAATGGGTCTTTTCTGAACTATTGTTTTGAAAAATAAAAGTATGGTTTTATTGTTTCTTCCGTCTTCGGGAGAGCTTCACATCTGCGATTCTTTTCCTGATATGCATAAGTGTGTGAGTTTGGAGGGCGCAAGCGCGGGGTTATGAACATAGTTTCATCTCAATATTTGCTAGAGTTATTGTAGTGAGAGTTTTGCATTTTCGATCGATCATTGTTTTCAAGTTTTTTATTGTTATATGGTTAGAGTTATGTTGATGAACTGAATATGCATTGTTCTCCTTTATGAAATATTAAACTCTGTTAGTAATGTGGTAGATATAGTTAAGTAGTGTTGCTTGCGTGTCACGAGAATTATTGTTTGTTTGTCTTTTTATTTGTTTCTTATCTTGTTGAGAGTACATAAATTAAATTAAAGTTGTTGAGAGTACCTTTGTTTCTGGATTTTTTCTCCAGATTAATTGTGTATGTTGTATGTATTAAGTAATAATTTTATTATCTTTATTATGTATGTTATATTTTTTTATTTTATTTTTAAACTTGTTGCTTTTAGAACCTTTAAAACAGATACATGAAGACTTGTAGAAATAACTATAAAATGAGTGATAATTCTGAGTGTTTGGACATTAATTGATTTTCAACAAATTTATATATTTCTCATAAGAAGACAATAGCATTGGTATGTTGACATTGAACATGTAAGCTATTTTCACAAGACAAGAGGAGTGACAGGTGGAGATGTTGTTGTCGCATTTGTGTCTGTCTGGATTTTCTCTTGTATCTCTTGGTGTGCATGTGTTTGTTTCTCTTTAATTTGATGGGTAATATGTAAACAAAAATCGTTATTTGTTATATTTATCAGAGTTCATAATTTACTCAGCTTTTTTCGTTTAGGTGATTTCACTGATCTTGGTTGTCTTCTTTGTCTTCTTCATAAGCATCTGCGAAAGTATGTTTATAAATTGTTAAATAACTGGTTGTGTAGTTTGTATTTGTTTACCTGACTCGATTATATGTCGTTGAGTTTTAGTTAAGGTGCTTGGTTTGGTATATTTGGTTTGAAGTTTATTTGTAAAATTAGACAAAAAGGTGATCATTAATGATTCGTCTTTTTTTGGATTCCAGTGAAATCAGTTTGATAAGTAAGGGAGATAAATAGACGACCACAGATTTGGGTAGGAAATATTTTCGATCATTGACGTTATTACAATATAGACGGTAATTGTGTGTTGATTTTTTCTGGTCATAGAGGATCGGATAATGACTCGAGTTGTTTCTTTGTGAGTTCCGAGCCCTGGATAGAATGGATTTTCCCAACCACATTTGAGTTTAATATCATTTATAATATCGAAACATAATATAAACCCATATGTAATATGATAATATACATGGAAGTTTGAGGTTTGTGTTTGCAATCATTTGGAGATTGTCGAACAGCCTAATCATGATTGAAGATTGATCTCAGGAGCACTCGTGATGACTTCATCAATAATGGTTGATGGAATGAGGAATTGATGATCAGTTATCTTGTACATGTTTGAGCACTAGCAATCTCAAAGCGATCGATTTTCACGAACCGACTTTCAAAGATGGCATGTAATGATTAGCACATCCGTGGAATAAATCCATGAATCATAAAATCTGCAAATAATATTATTCAACAAAGAATCGGAAATCAATTAAAACAATTATGTTAAATAAATATGATAGATCAAATATTAACTTATCATAAATTCACTATCTTTCTTGAATTTCAAGGAATCCCAAAAGCGGAAGAGGCCAGCGACAATGCTCTAACTACTACGACCAATAAGGAGAAACTTCGAAGGTTGAGTGTGAGGCCGGTGTATTTGGTTTGAAAGGAGGAGAGAGATATTTTCTAGAAGATGGTCAAAGCTAAGAGGAATCAATGATTTATGTGGAGATGCAGATTGAGTTCATTAAAGATGAGAATCATATATATATATATATATGGTTTGCAGAGAGGCTACAAATCAGAAATATTTATGATCAAGCGATTTAAGATTGGGAGATGAATAATTTACCGGTAAAAAAAAATTACAAATAGACAAACGGCGCAACTCTATAACTCAGTCCGATACAATGATGAAAAGAATTTTAACTGATGTTAAACAACGACGATTTACGATATGAAAAAACTATAATTATTGCAAACTTAAGCTATTTCTTAATATAACGTGATGAAACTCATTTAAAAATGAATCCCATAATACATTCACAGGCTCGCCCTCAGAGAAAACCCAAGAAGTAATGGCTTCCAACCTTCATAAATATATATTAGTTGCGGTCATCAATGTATAAATTATCCATTAGTTCAGTGGTATAAATGGTGGAGGTTGTATTTTTGTAACCTGGGTTCAAACCATGGGTTTGACATTTTTAACACTTTTTTAAAGTGGGTCCCACAAAAACGCTGATGTGTCGTCTCAGGAGTTACTCAACTATCTCATTATATAATAGATTTGTTTCGTCTGGTTTTGAGTCATTTCTCAATTTGTTTTTGTTATGGGTTTTAGGCTGTTAAGTTGATGAATTGGTTGGTAATTGTATATCTTTATATCATTCAAAACATTTCTCATAGGGGAACTTGTATTTGATGAAAATAAAGAATGAATAAGATTGTTTAGTATTTCTGTAAAACATAATTGTGCTTGAATGAACCTGTCCAAGTAAACTCTATTGCGGAATTGCAGGAAGCTTCTGAACGTGTCGTCTATAAGCAATTTTGTCTAAGGTCACATGGACGGACCCATGGGGGCGGCTGCCAATATTGAAACGGTAGCGTTTTAACAAAGTATTCTCTCTGTTCAAACTAGCCAAATATATTCATTTTAGTCAGAAAAAGGAAGCTTTGACACGTGTAAGAATCCTTTGAAGGTGCCATATTCTCGGTCGCGACTTGCTCAAAAGCTCAGAAAAGTCATACGCTTTTCCCCACTCATCTCTCTCCCTCTTTTCCTTCTTCTCAATTCTGCAAACCCTAACTTTCTCATTCGGCGCTGAGAGTTTTTCCATCTCTTTGGTAAGAATCCAATCTCTCTCTCCCTCCTGTTCTTGATTCATTTTCTTGTTTTTGTTTTTGTGTGGTTTGCGTGAAAGTCGTGAAAAGGACAGTTTACGAATCTGAGCAAGTTTTGGGGAGTGGATTGGTTTCTGATTTAGAGAAAGTATTGTGTTAGGATTAACATTTCATTTCTTGATTTGTCTGTTTGTGCGATTATTACGATTTACAATTAGTTTTAAATCTCACCGACAGCTATTGATCAATACAGAGAGCGATGATGTTGCGTGCTGTCATAAGGAGAGCTTCAACTAGAGCCTCTTCTTCTTCCTCGGTTTGTCTTCTTTTTTTTCATTTAGATCCGTCCATTTTATGTGATTAGATTCATCAGAATATTATACAGCTCTCTCTTTCAGCAGGGATTTGGAAAATCACTGCAATCATCTCGTGTTGCAGCCTCTGCTCAAAGCTTTCACTCTGTTTCATCAACACATGTACGTTTTTTCTTCTTTATTCCGTCTGTTATCTGTATCCAGAATCGAACTTATGTTTTTTTGTGTCTTGTGTGACACATATCACTTGCTTCATCTCTATATACATGTCATCCTCTTAGGATGTATTTCTAGCCAGTTGTAGATTTGCTTTTCTTCCATGGACAAGCTTATTTATTTCAACTCTTATTTGAATTTTACAGACCATTGTGCCCCGTGGAAGCCCTTCTCATAGCACCCATCAACGTTCTTGTCCAGGTATTTATTACAAACCTTGTTGTTGTTGTGATTTATTTTTTTTATTTGGGTTAGTGTAAGCTTATTTGACCATTGTTCTGTTATTTGCGTTTTCTTTTTTGCAGGATGTCTAGACTGCTCGAGGTTAGAAATCTCATGCATTGAGTTAAATTCTCCTACATTTCTTTCTACAGCCTTACGATTACAAATTTTATATTCGCGTGTGTAGGACTATTATCAGCACCTTCCAAGGCGCTACCCTGCAAAGCTGGGTCAGGCCTTTTTCATCTGATGCTGGTACGATTGCTTTTATGTTAAGATATTGGTGATTGCAGTCATTTACCCGAGTTACGTGTTTGGATAGATGATACGTATCAGCAATATTAATTTCATTTCTGATTCAGTTTTTTTTTTTTTGCTAATGAAACTTGTTGTTTAATAGTTTCTTGATTTCTCCTGTTACCTTAACTTGTATTTCTAGGCTTTTTGACACACTTTCTTGTATATGTGATTTGAAGGAGATGTTGTTGAAGCTGTTGTGCCTCACATGGGTGAATCGATCACTGATGGAACCCTGGCCACCTTTCTCAAGAGTATGCTTTTCAATCACTAATAGTGGTTTCATCCCGTTGCATGTAGCGTATTTATCTAATGTTTCTATTGTTGGTGCGTGCTTCTTATATTGTTCTTGCAGAACCTGGTGACAGAGTAGAGGCTGATGAGGCTATTGCACAGATTGAAACCGACAAGGTATCAAACTATTACTTGCCTTATCATCTGTAGATTTTTTTTTTCAGGTTTCTGGCGCAGCTTTTCTAATACTTCTCTTTGATTCATCTATGTGCTTTAGGTGACAATAGATATTGCTAGCCCAGCAAGTGGTGTAATCCAAGAGGTAGAATATTTGTATCGTTTACTGTTCCCGTGGTTCTTCTCCTGCGTGTTCGAATGCCTCATTACTTTCATCTTTCTATTCAGTTTCTTGTCAAAGAAGGAGATACTGTGGAACCGGGAAACAAGGTAGCTATCATTTCAACGTCTGCGGATGCTGTCTCTCATGTTGCACCGTCGGAAAAGGTAGCAGAGAAACCTGCTGCCAAGCCTTCTCCTCCTGCCGATGAGCCCAAAGTTGAAAGTAGTAAAGTTGCGGAGAAGCCCAAGACACCATCACCTCCACCGCCGACTAAACAGTCAGCTAAAGAACCGCAGCTTCCTCCTAAGGATAGGGAAAGACGGGTATGCAAAAACTGTGTCATTTAGTCTTTACTTGTATATAGTGTATCTGTTCTTTTTCCCTGTAAAAGAAAAGCTTCTTACAACATTGCAGGTTCCTATGACAAGACTTCGCAAACGTGTGGCAACTAGGTTGAAAGACTCTCAGAACACTTTTGCGCTGCTTACAACTTTCAACGAAGTTGATATGTGAGTTAACCAATGTTCATATGTCTCTTATCATTATGCACACATTTAGTTCACCAACTCAAGTTTCCTTTCTCATGTAGGACTAATCTGATGAAGCTCCGATCTCAATACAAGGATGCATTCTTTGAGAAGCATGGAGTGAAGTTGGGGCTTATGTCTGGTTTCATCAAAGTACGCTAGCAAATTTTCTTCCTGGTCTAATAAACATATCAGAACTCCACAGATAGAGTAATCTTCATTTTAACTGTTTGTTTCAGGCTGCTGTAAGTGCCCTCCAGCACCAACCAGTAGTAAATGCAGTTATCGATGGAGATGACATCATTTACAGAGACTACGTAGACATCAGTATTGCTGTTGGTACCTCCAAGGTATGTTTCCGCATTTCATGAGTGATTATATAAATATAATATATCTTAAGCTTTTGTGGTAAGTAGTGATTGATTCTTTTGTATCTATTTACAGGGTCTTGTGGTTCCAGTCATCAGAGGTGCTGACCAGATGAACTTTGCTGACATTGAGAAAACGATAAACTCTCTAGCCAAGAAGGCTAATGAAGGAACCATATCAATCGACGAGATGGCTGGAGGATCATTCACAGTGTCTAATGGTGGTGTCTACGGAAGTCTCATAAGCACTCCTATCATCAACCCTCCTCAGGTTCGGTTTGATCCTCTCACCATACTAAAAAACTGAACAAAGGAACTGTTTCTTTTGTTGCCTTTACTAACGCAAATAAAAAAATCTTGTCATTTTGTAGTCTGCTATTCTTGGAATGCATTCGATCGTGCAACGTCCAATGGTTGTGGGAGGAAGCGTGGTACCAAGGCCAATGATGTATGTTGCTTTGACATATGATCATAGGCTGATTGATGGAAGAGAGGCTGTGTATTTCTTGCGCCGTATCAAGGATGTTGTGGAAGATCCTCAGAGGCTTCTTCTCGACATATGAAGAAAGAAAAGATTCGGGGAAGACAGATGAGATCACAAGTCTCTTGGTCTTTGTTTCCTTTACAGATGAGAAAGAAAAAAAACTAAACTTCTTTTTGGAGTTTCTTGATAGTTCCAAGAGTTTCTGCCGGGCTGAGAAAAAGCATCGGAGTATTGAGTTTTGTTTCATTTAAATATACAATTTGAACGAAACGTTACAGTTTTGATTTAAAATAATGCCACTGATTTTTATCGGGTTAAATCATTTAGTTCTCAATGCTACCACTTGAATTTAGGACATGTCATAAATTCTGTGATTCTGATTGTCTACTCCTTTGGCTACTTTGGAATGTCACTCTTCGGTAGCCACCATGGCCTACTTCTTACACGAACTTCAACCTTAAAAAGCTCCTCCTGTTTTGGTCGTCACCGATCATCTTCAGACTGCTTGGACACATTTAGTGTTTGGGAGCCCCTGCTCCACTACTTGCAAAGTTGAATGCCTTTTTATCATTCTAGACTTTCTAGTACATGGGCCTATGCTTGAAGTCAGCCCTATTTTCTTTTTTTTTTGAAACACTCATTGATTAATAAACTCGAAAATGTTAGTCGGGGCCATTAATGCCACCATCTACAACCAGAGGGCTTGAGGCATTAAGAGCACTCTTCGCCAGGGAATCAGCAAATGTGTTCCTCTCTCGAGGGATCCACATGAAAGAAACAAACTCAAAAGCAATACACAAGGAAAGTAAATCCGCTACAACACCATGGAGTTCGGCTACACCCAATCCTGAGTTGATGATCTTAATAAGTTGAGAGGAATCCGACTCGAATCTTATCTTTTTCATCTCCATTCTCCGGCAAGAGAGCATTGCAGCTCTCAACGCGAGCGCTTCGGCCATGAGAACAGAGGAAACATGCGTATTGTGTTCCTTGCTCGCTTGTGTCCCTGCACTTGAGAAGATAACCCAGCCCAAACCTGCAGTCAAAAGACCAGAGTTCCACGCAGCATCAGTTCTTACCACCAGCGCGTCAAGCGGGTAGTGCGGTTCATCTCTTGGACTGAGCTTTGGCGTTACAACTTCAGGTTTGCGATCACAGCACCATTCCCTCGCCAGTTTGATAGCAGCAGTGAGAGTGTCTTCCGGAGATTGTGAAAAGCCTTCAAAGAAGAAACGATTCCTCGCTTTCCATATCGACCAGAGAATCCAAAGAGGCAGGGAGCTAGCAGCTATTCCAGAGGGCGGCAAGCATTGCATCGAGACTAACGAATTCCAGTAGGCAACCAAATCTATCATTCCACTACATTCCACCTCAGTCATCAGAGGAGCAAGTCTCCAAACAGTACGCGCAAAAGGACAATGAAAAAAGAGATGAGTGATAGATTCAGTGCAACCACATCGCTTGCATTTGGGGTCAACGTTGATATGTCTCTCCAACAACCTTTCTCCAACCGGTAAGGCACCCTTAAGAATCTTCCAAGCAAAGAGCCTGATCTTAGGTGCAATGTCTATATTCCAGACATTTTTATTCCAGTTGAAATCTGGTCCAATGAACTCATTTACCCTGAATTCCTCTTTGTCAATGGCAGAGAAGTACCCAGACTTGGTAGAGTAAGCGCCAGTCTTGGTTCCCAGCCACATTAGCTTATCCGGACTCCCAGTTAAGCTTTGCTTAATACCAAGAATAATATCTTCAAAATCAGGGAGAATTTGGCGGATTTTGTTGAGGTCCCACTGATGTCCTTCCGGACTCATGAGATCAGCAACGACCATGTTCACTTGTCGCTCATTCGGAGGGCCCATGGGTCTAACTTGACTACACATTGAGAGCCAAGGATCCTGCCATATATTGATGGATTTGCCATCTCCGACTGTCCACCCTAGATTCTTTAGCAGGAGGTCCCGTCCTATCAAGATGCTTCTCCATCCATGCGACATTGTCGACGTCGGAGAAGCGAGTAAGATGTTGCCGTCGGGACAATATTTTCCGAAGAGGATTTTGCAGAGTAAGCTATTTGGAAATTCTAGCATTCTCCATCCAACTTTCGCCAGTAAGGCATCGTTGAATTTCTGAAAGTCCCGAAGCCCTACACCACCAATAGATTTTGGCTTCGCTAACCTTTCCCACGAAACCCATGCCATCTTTTTCTTATCTTCATTAGAATCCCACCAGAACCGAGTAACCACCGATTGAATCCTCCTACATAGAGAGACGGATAGCTTGAAGTACGACATGGAGTACGAGGGGATGGGGGAAAGAACACTTTGCAGCATGACAAGCTTCCCTGCTGAAGATAGGAATTTAGTAGACCATCCTCTCGCTTTCTTCTGTATCCGGTCAATAATAGTTGCAAACAGATCCCGCTTCCGACGCCCAAATTGCTCCGGGAGACCTAGGTACTTTCCTACTCCCCCTTCTTTACGAATATGAAGTCAGCCCTATTTTCTAAATAGTTTTTTTTTATTGCAATGTTTTCAGCCTTAGGTGTAATATATAATTGGTGTGGTGGTGGATGTGATGTGCAGCGCCTGCACAATGTTTCGGTAATTGATTGTTAAGAGAATAATATCGCTGACAAAGATCCTTGATTTGTAATTCTATTTTTATACGAGATATTTCTATGAACGTTAATAATGTCAACATTTGATACATCCATATATATATATTAAACAATTATGTCTTCTGTTCTTTTTTGGTAACCAAAAAAATAATTTAACATTAAGGTAAACTGTAATTGGTTCATGAAAAACGATAAAACAGTATAAACTAAATCCAATTTCCAACATAACTTCTTGATATCCAGTTTGCAGCGCCTGAAGTTTGATTTCTCAGCTATATTTTATAATATCAAATCTATGATCTATAAAAAGTTTTGTGGACTTGAATACTAAACGATGATCAAGATCTACTCTATTGGATTGTATTATTGCCATCTTTGTATACAAGGAAAAATAAACATTTAGACCTACATCATAAGCCATTAATATTGATATATTAGGATATTTCGTTAAACCAAACACACTTGTGCCATAACGTTTCGTTGGAGTCTTGCGTGTGAGCCAATGACAGACATGATACATTTAAATATAGCAACAAAGAAAAAAAAATCAAACATATAGGTTCGTTAGAAAGAAAGCTTGCCATTCTCTTTTGGAAGTATTAACTTTTGCTCATATAATAATATGCAACAAAATTGGGTATCGAGTTGTTGAAATGGATAAGGGTTTAGGGTCTATTGACATCTCGCTCATGCAATCCAAGTGGAATACATGAAAAATGAGCGAAACTACTTTGTATTTTAAAGATGATTATGGTGTAGTGAGTGTGTGCCAACGACAAAACTTCCACATTTTTCTAAAATCAACCTTTTTAGTAAATAAGTCTTTTACAATGGCTCCAGGATTGTTCTTAAAAAAAGTATTGGTGTCTACTGTAATACAGTTTTTAATGAATTTGAGAAAGTAAGAAGTCAAGAAAATTAGGGGATGTATATAAATCTTCGTTGAAGTTGTTTGTGTAATTGTAATTATATTTTTCCAAAAGGCAAAAGCTTCAAGAAAACGGTGAAAAGATACAAATGTTTCTATGATAAAGCAGTTTACGATATCGTTTAAATTTGAATCAGATTTATAGGGGTTCGAAATCTAAGCTAATCATCAATCATAATAAGTCTACAACGGTGATGTGAACCGTAGTTGAAAAAGTTAATCATATAAATTCAACAATACGTTAATAATATTCCATGCAAATCCAGCTAGCTCAAACAGTGAAATTTTAGCAATTACGACATCATTTGGTCAGTTGGTCGAATTATGGCAATAAGTATACGTAACTTATCAGTGTTAAGCGTTTTTATTAGTTACTAATTGTCACCAAACCTTTTTACCATAAAACATTTTTATATGGTTTGAGATTTTTGACTTTGATGCATGAGGTCATTTTGACATCGACATAGAGTCATTCTTTCATCACCGATTCACTACTTTTCTTTAGGCATCGAAATTCGAATGTGTGACTACTTTTCAGTTATATCTTTTGATTTAAGAATTAAGATAGCAAAATGTTTTCTGTATATGTTGAAAAAATAGACTTAAATCTAGGCATCGATATGCTTAAAGCAATAATATATTTTAAATCAGATTAACAAGGTTGAACTAAGAGTTTTTGGTTATTCAATACATTATTATAACTGAAAGATATTGGTTTAAAAACTCTGTATGCCTTATTTAACTAAAAAGACGAGTTATGAAAGAACAAACTGCTTTTTCGAACGTATAAATGAAATCAGAAAAAGCTGACTTAGACGACTTTGGTTGTTTTTATCGTTTAACTAATGAAAGGCATCACATAGAGGACAGAAATAAAAGTCAACCTGAATGAACCTGGTCAAGAAATACCAGACTTTGATTAGTGTGTAGAAAGTAAACGCCAACTTTGGTTAGAGACAAGAGAAAAGTCTTATGCTTTCACATTTGAATGGAACTCCATTGTGGTATTGGTAAACACAAAAAGAATACTAAAATATTATGAAAATAATAGATAAATGTTAGAGCATCTCCAATGGTGTTACCAGCATTGGAGTCCTTAGGATTATTAAACTATTTTTTTTAGAATAGTTAAGGATTCAAATCAAATTAGAATGTCCAATGGTGTTTTCCAATTTTGAGTCCTTAGGAATAGTTAAAAAAATTAGCAATATGATCAAATGTGTATGGAAGATTAAAAATTAGCAATTTGTAACACATAAACAGATTTGTAAAGAGCTTGCACAAACAAATATTGTAAGAGAGGCATACCAAAACAGAAGATGATCTTACCTGATGAACAAACTCTGCATCCGCTTCTGCTTCCTCTGTCCCTGCATCTTCTGTAATCTCGTGAAAATGCATACACTCGTGCTGCATCGGTTTCTTGAACTTGCAGTTCTCATGTGTCAGCATTCGTTCTGAAGGCCTCCCTGCCTTCAACAGTACCTGAATTGTGACGGCCTGCAAGGAAAACAAGGAACTAAAGTAAGAAACTTTTGTTCTGTCCAACAAGTTAACAGTCTTAGACAACCCATTTTAGTAAATAGGATTGAATACCAGATGTAATTTCTGCTTCTCTTGAGTTTGAATGTCGCTGAGCAGTTGAGCAAGATCAGCTCTCCTCACGTGTGGATTTAGAAACAGAGTTTCCATTGTGAATGCAAAAGAAAAAAACTCAGAAAATATGCATACTTGTTTGGAACACTCGTTGAACTCTGCTGTAATCTCGCTGCACAGCGTCTGATAAAGTGCTTCACCATTAGACTCCACATACTCTGAGAATCCTCCAAATGAAGCAAGTAAGGGTACCAGAAAGAGCTCTTCCCCTTGCTCATTTCGTACAATAAGCAAACACTCAGTCTTTGCCAATTAACAAACATTCTTCTTCTGGTTATGAGAGATAGCGAAACAGAAGAGCATCATCATCACTGAAGAGAGAAAAAAAAAAAGAGAAACAGAAGAGCATCATCATCACTTGGCTACTCCTACAGAGGTACAAGCTTCTCTGATCGTCTTAGCTTCTTCGATCTCGGCCTCGGTCTTCGCCTACCGGAGCCGATTCTCCTTCTCCGACGACGATCGCGGCGAAGTAACGCTCTCTCCCTTGGCGAGCTTCTCGCCCTCGGTTTTGATCCAGGAGACAATCTTGCCTTCCGTCATGGTGGAGGATAGAGCCGGCATGAAGATCTCGTGGATTTTGGATCGGACCGTCATTGCTCTCCGGTGAGAAGAGGGTGGAGTCGAGGAGCGGAAACAGAGGGAAGGGGAGACGGAGGAAGCGAATGAGATGGTGGATTTAGGATTGGAGAGAGAAGGAGTCGGTAGAAACGAAGAAGAAGCCGCTAAGGATCACCCCGAGACAAATCCTTAATTAAGGATTCAATCGTAGAGTAACGTCAAGTTTTATTATTATTTTATTCTTAATGCCTAAGGATTAGCGCTAAGGATTGCCTAATATACTGCGTTGCGGATGGTCTTAGACCAACTAAAATAATCTGACTTAGCATAAAGTCAATTTCATTATGGAGACTGGTTTCCGTACTTTGAATTCCTCACCAGAAAGGAAACACATCAACCCGACGACTTTCCCCTGTATACTACCACCAGTTACCACTTACCACCACCTTTCAAAACTTAAAAATCTCAAGATTACAAGTAAATTATCATATAATTATTTCTAGAAACCTTAGACGTTATACACATACTAATTACTGCGACCTTACAAACCTTAGAAGTTACACTCATACCTCTACATCTAATTACTTCTACTTTTTAAGTTAACAGAGAATACATATATATTTATCATTTATTTTAATTTCTCAGAACAATGTGTATATCTGAACATAAATCAACCTACAACAGTAAATGGCCGTAGGTGAGTTTGTAACTCACCATTATAGTTGTTAACAGGTTAACTGCATCATCTACTCGTCCATTTTTAACAACTATTTGGTCTGTGTCTAGAAAATCAAAACTATCACAAACCGTAATGTTTAGTAGTATGAAATCATCATGTAGTTGACATTGTTTTTTTTTTGTGCAACGTAGTTGACATTGTTTTAAATATAATCTACTTGGCTATGTATGAGAGCTCAATGTGGAACCAAATCATGCAACAAATGAGTAGTCAATAAGCGATGACAAGTCATGTGTTGACATAATCGTCTATGTTTTTTGGGGACAATCTCGCCTATGTTCTGCACACATATACAAAACATTTTTTATTGTCTACAAAAATTGCAAGTATAGTTTTTTGGTGTAGCTATCAAATGGTATCGATTTAGATATACTAACTTGTATAGTAATTGTAATGTAATTAAAGAAACGATCCTTAGTATTATCATCAAGAAATTTTTCATCATTGGGTACAAAACCATCTTCAAAATGATCATAAAAGAGGTTATCAGAGTAAAAATAAAAAATGCTGTTCTCAGTGAAAACTTAAAAATCTCAAGATCACAAGTAAATTATCATATAATTATTTCTAGAAACCTTAGACGTTATACACATACTAATTACTGGGACCTTACAAACCTTAGAAGTTACACACATACCTTTACATCTAATTACTTCTACTTTTTAAGTTAACAGGGAATACATATACATTTATCATTTATTTTAATTTCTCAGAACAATGTGTATATCTGAACATAAATCAAACTACAACAGTTAATGGCCGTAGGTGAGCTTGTAAGTCACCATTATAGTTGTTAATAGGTTAACTGCATCATCTACTCGTCCATTTTTAACAACTGTTTGGTCTCTGTATAGAAAATCAAAACTATACCACCCACATAATGTTAAGTTTCTAAACACAAACCGTAATGTTTAGTAGTATGAAATCATCATGTAGTTGACATTGTTTTTTTTTTTTGTCAACGTAGTTGACATTGTTTTAAATATAATCTACTTGGCTATGCAACGAGAGCTCAATGTGGAACCAAATCATACAACAAATGAGTAGTCAATAAGCGATGACAAGTCATAAGTGTTGACAAGTCATAAGTGTTGACATAATCGTCTATGTTTTTGGGGACAATCTCGCCTATGTTCCACACAGATATACAGAACATATTTTATTGTCAACAAAATTGCAAGTGTAGTTTTTGGTGTAACTATCAAATGTTATGGATATAGATATACAAACTAGTATAATTATTGTAATGTGATTAAAGAAATGATTCTTAGTATTATCATCAAGAAATTTTCCAGCTTTGTGTACAAAACAATCTTCAACATGATCATAATAAAGAATTATATTATCCTCATGAAAGAGGTTACTAGAGTAAAAATAAAAAATGTTGTTCTCAGTGAAAGAATATTCCAAGAACAAGCTGTCTTCTTGATCCCAGATCCAATTCTCAAATCCTCCCACTTCGTCCTCCTCCGATGACGTTGCTTCAACGCAATCCACATCTTCGTCATCTTCTTCATAACGTTTCTCTATCTCCCCATTGCCTCTAACTTCAATCCAACCATCCTCCGCCGTAATTTCGCCGGGATTCTCATCTCCGATGAGTTTCTTGATTCGATCAGCCGGTGAAGACTCCCATAAACTCGAAGAGTTAGCAAATGGGTCTTCGTGATCCACTTGAATGAACTGACTTCTCGAGGTTTCACATGAATCCCAGAAACCTTGATCCAACACAGTACTAGGAGAATGATTCTTCAGACAACAACCAAACTGAGTTTGAGATTGGTCTTCTTCATCAAGAAACGGATGTCGAAGCAGCTCTTCAACAGCCCATCTCTGTTTCGGATCTCTTATCAGACACTTCCTCAGAAAGTCTTTACCTTTATCCGACAAACACTCCGGAATCTCCGGTGACTCGCCGGTGAAACCAATCTTGTAAACCGCAGCGACGACGTCGTTTAGCTCCGGCCAAGGACTTGAACCCGTAGCCATCTCTATCACCATACACCCCAAAGCCCACACGTCAGCCGGAAAACTCTGCTCTTCGCCACGCGCCACCTCCGGCGACATAAACGCCGGTGTACCGGAAAACTCCAGACTCCCGTTTCCCGCCATTTTAGAGCATCCCAAATCGGCGATCTTCGCTGTTTCTCCTCCGACCATAACATTCTCGCTCTTCAAATCGCAGTGAACGATTCCTCGTTCGTGAAGATACATCAAACCATTCAATATCTGTCGCGTGTAGGATCTTATCTCCGGCTCCGGTAACTTCCCGCCGGAGTTCTTGATCAGATCGTGAATACTCCCGCCGGGAACGTATTCCATGAGGAGATTATACATCAGTTTGTTGTTCTCCTCCGTCGTATTGGAACCAATGTACTTGACTACGTAAGGAGAGCTCAAACTCGACGAGATCGTTTGCTCTCTCTGCAAAAACGCCGATGAAGAAAGCTCAGCGGATTTGACGGCGAAGAATTCACCGGAGTTTGTGATTGCTAGTGAGACTGTGGCGGTTGATCCTCGGCCTATGATTGGTCCTCTTATCCAGTTTTGTTCCTCCATTGGAACAGAGGAAGAAAAAAACAGAGGAGATAGAGAGAGAAATAAACTTGTAGAGAGAGAGAGAGAGAGGTTTTAAATGTTGAAGCAAAGGTTATGATGTGATTGTTTATATATATATACACACTCACACAACACAACACAACTCACATATATGACTTCGTTATGGGGTTTTTTAGTTGGTGTCTTAATTCAAAGTCTGAACAGAGATTAGTTACAATTCTTTAATTTTTTTTCCTTATCCTCCAATTATTAAGCATCAAAACTTTACCTTATCTTCCAACTTTAATTTTAGATTATTGTTATCTTAGATCTGATACAGCCGTTTGAGTTGGAATTCAATATGAGATTATGTTAAAAAGGAATAAAATATGACTTGATCATTGGTAATTAGTTCCTCCATTAAGGAACCATGACTTAATCATGTTCTTGAATATGTTAGTAGACATTTTATAACCAAGATCGAAATCACATTACATTACGTTGGTCTTTTGATTATTAGTTGTTTATTCTCATGTCAAAGAAAAGTCATGAAGAAATGTTTAACTGTTTTTGGTTGGTGGAATGGCACATAATTCAAGCACAAAAGTACAAAAAAAAAATGAAATGGATAGTTGCCCATCTAAGTTTAAATCAGTTAATATCCATCATGTAACCATTAAATACAAACTTTTAATGTTGTAAAGTTTGTGATAAGATTTTATGATTGATAAATTTGGTAAATATGTTATTGGGAAAAGTAACAAAAAGATAACAATAAAACCGAAAAAGATAACAAATATCCTTATTTTAGGTACGTGATGTATGCATTGTATTATTTGCGTATAGGTGTTCTTAAGATCAAGTGTTCTATGACATTTGTTTGCTTGATAGACTATATACTTTTGTATTTTTAGGAAGTATTTTTTAGTAAATACAAACAATAATCATTAAATTAATTACTATTAATAGCAGATTCATGAAATATATATATATATATATATATAATGTCTTTCCATAATTCCGTATTTTATAGTGGAAAATAATGATCTACCTGATTTGCCTGTCATGTTTATGCATGGTGATAGCTCTTAGGGGGTGTATTCAATTAAGTGTTTGAGGTGATTTGTCTTAAAATGACAAATTCACTGTTATTCAAACATGGATTTTAAAAATCAATTTAAAATTCGGTGTTATTGAACTTGTCATTTCATAAAACACTCTAAAATCCACTGTTATTGAACAAGATTTAAATTGAAGATTTCAGAGTGTTTTAGGTGTTTTTAGAGTGTTTCATAGAAGTTTCTTAGTTATAAAAATAAAAATTCAAATCTCATGGTTTTAGATGAGATTTTAGAGTTATTTAACAAAAAATCACACCAAATCTCAAATTCTCTTACAATCATCTAAAAACTCACTAAAAATCAAATCACTAAAAATTTCAGATTCAATACGCCCCCTTAATGCATACAATATCTCATATCCAAATAATGATTATATTAAATCACTATTAACATTCTTCTTGTCGCTTTTAACTTATAACAAAAACAATGTTAATATAGCATTTCAAAAATGATAATGGACTACTTTCTTATTGCCTACGTATTATTATACATACATTTTTACCGAGAAAAACGTATATCATATTACACCAAAAAAAAACGTATATCATACATACATACGTTGTGGGCCTTTTGGTTTTTATTTATTATCAATCATTTTGTGTGCGGAGGCAACTGGGGAAGTAAACGTGGCGGAGAAAGATTGGCTGATGACAGCTTTGACAGCATCCCCAGAGTGGACGGCGCCGTAACTTTGATCCACCAATAAGATGATAACAAAAGAGCAACGAAGTTTTAATTATTTTAATACAACAAGAATTTTAAAGATGCGGCCACGTGGCGGAAGCGCAAGCTAATTGCGGGATTAGCGTGGGGATTTAGGGTTGACTGGTTTACCCGCTCTCACCCGCAAACACAGTTTTTTGCGGTTGGTTGGGATTGTTGGCGTTTTAAAACAATCACAGAAAATGCTACAAACCACTACAAACCGCTCCGAACTTCTAAAATCAAAAGTGGTTCAAAGCGTTTCTTGATTCTTGGGCGTTATGGAGGATAATTTTTTTTAGAAAAAAATAAAAATAAAACTAAAAATGTTCAATAAAAATTTTGAATTGAAATAATAGAAATTTTAAAATATACACATATTATATTTTAATTCATATTATAAAATTTAAAACAAAATATTTTCTATAATTTTAAAATTTAATATTATGATTTTATAAATATAATTTTATATTTATTATAAGATTATAATTTTAGTACTTTTATAATTATATAAAATATAAATATTGTTAATTTATTATTTAACCGCTGTTGCGTTTGTTAGTTTACCAGTCATAAATGTCCCGCAAACTCACCAATTTCTAACCGATGTACCAGTCGTACAAATCTCTGGAAAATGCTTAAAACCGCAACCACTCGCATCCGTAAATTCCCACAGCCGCACCCGCAACCGCTGCGATTACACCAGTCAGGCCCTTAGTCTATTGCTGAGGAAAATATAAAGGTTTTAAGCTGAAGATTATTTGTTGGGGCGTTTATCCATGTCTCAGTTCTACTAGTTTCTATACCTAACACTAAAAGTGAAACTCAAAAATAAATCTTGGAGAAATATTGTAAATAAAATTCTTTCTCATTATGATTTTTTATTTGAAATTTACATATATACATCCTCACATATCCATACGAGAATGTACATTTTTCACCAGATTCTGTTAATTTTTTTAAAGGATTAAAATTTTGCAAAGGAATTTTGGATGATAAATTTTTTTAAAAATAACTAGCAGCACTAGCTAGCTATGATATATTTGTTTTGAAAATTTTCTTAAAGAACCTGTGAAGTGTATATATATTCTTCAATGGTAAATTAACAGTTACAAAATCAGTTCTCAGCCATTGCAATTTTTACTGGTTAATTTAATTTATTTTTCTAAATTTATTTTTTGTTTTTTTGTTCCGGATTAATCAGAATAATGGCTACAGTTATTATTGATTAGCTGCCTCAACCGTTCAGATGTAAACTCTTCGTAAATTTGTTTTATTGCTGCTATAAAGCTTAAAATGGCAGCAATAACAGTGTGAAAGCACTGAAATGCGAAAATGCAGCTGCATTATGTGAAATGTCTTTAATTGGAATGCAAGCTGGGGGTTTTGTAAGAAGATTCTGTAAGGAAAAAGGTTAAAAACGAAAGAAGGTGCTGGGAAAATTTATTCGCATCTCTACTTTGCTTAGAGAATACAGTTGGACTCAGATCGTTTGTTTTCCTTTTTTTTATTTAAACATCTAGATTGTAATTAAATATTTAAATTAAGCTAGAGATCTTTATTAGTAATTGACTAATTGCAAACTTTGTTTTTTTGCTTTAGGGGAATGGACGGCTAAAACAAACGCGTTCATAAATGTGACTGGTATCTAGAGAAAGCGTGATATGAAAAGTGAGAAGTAAAATCACGCTATGTTTTTTATAGCGTGATTAGCAAGGTTTCTTAAGGAGACTGGAGATGTTCTTTTGTTTTATGCTATTGTCTTACATATTCCACTTCTATTGTTAGTTAATTTGGTGCATGTTTTTTTCGTTGCAATTTTCTTGGAAACGTAAAAGTAGGGTTTGCAAAAAACTAATACTACGTCAACATCAACTTTAAAAAGGATGGTAAGAGTTTGATTATCAAAAACAAACGATTATTGCACGTATCAAATACAAACAACAAACCCGTTTCAACATTTTGTTTCTTCCATCCTCTTAGAAAATACTTGTTCTGATCGCTTTCTTGAACTATTTTTGTAATCCCAAGTTGCTTATCACGAAAAACAGACACGAGATATTTTAGATACGTACATATTTGTTTTTGATTGATTTGAAGGTAAACTCTTAATCCAAAGATTCTTTAGCACTCATGAGATGTTGAGAACTATGCTAAGGGTGGACACTGATATTTCCTGTTAATAATAATAAAAAAAGACAAGTCTAAAAAAACGGATCCAACAACGCACCAACCAATGAAATTCAAGAAGATAAAATTATAAAAAAAGTTTTGCAAAAAAGATTCGAACCAAAAGGGAGGTTTGCCTTTTCAATCGAGAAGAGGGGCTAAGTAAAGGTCCATCCAATAAGGGGTAAGCTTCAAGTAATGCCACTATGACAATGACACATAAACAAATAAATAAAACGTCTATTGGTAAGAGTTTCTTTCTTACGTCAACAAAAAGTGAGAAGCTCACTCTTAACTTCATCCTACTCCCAAGCATCTCAAGAGATGGTCCTTTACACAATGGCATCGCCTCCTTTTATGCTTCTAGATGCTCATCGACCATTGTCGACCAGATACTAGTAGATACCAGAAACAAGTCAACGAATTAAGAAAGGAACTTACAAGGTATTAGTTAACATGGTACGTTTTGCGGGTACAGTATGTTATCTTCAAGACCATCTTTACTAGTATCAGACTTTCGAACACTCTCCACTTCCATTGTTTTCTCATCTTTCTTTACACGTTTGCTAGGCTTGTGTGGATGACCATGCTCCATGCTCATCGTTTGAAGAGTCCACGTGCTTGTGTTGTGTCTACTAGATCTGTGTGTAGGGATGCTCATGGTCAAATGAATCAATATGCTAATTATCCTGCTACCCGGATCTGTGATGGTGGCTACGTTTGTCCTCAGAATAATCAAGATTATTGCATTTGATAAGATTACTAACTGGGGATTCCTTATGCCTCTTCTGGTAACTTCAAGAATAGCAGCAGCAATATTCACATATACAGTGATCCTCATTTGCGGTTGGACGGGCTTGAATGGTTCCTTTTGTAACTCCATCTTTGGTTTGTCAGTTGTCACTAACCGCCTTTAAGTTCTCTCTCTTGGCAGAATCATCCGTTAAGACTCTCCCAAAAGAAGTTTTATCATCTTTTACAGCATTTACCCATCTTCTCTTGCTTCATTGTCTTCCGTTTTGGTAACGTCGCCTTTGTCACATGATCTTAACTTCAGATCAAATCAGCCGTTGTATATATTGTTAGTGAAAGTTAAACCACTAGGTTTCAAAAAGCACATGAAACATCACAAAATCTGCAGCAGGAACATGAAATAGAAGTCAAAAAGTATTTTTGTAGCATTATGTTCTGTATTGCTCTGCTTCCTCTCAACTACTGTGGCTATATACGTCACACATTTTTGTAACATATTTATAAAATAGTAATATTTTTTATCCCATATGCTTAACATGGACTTTCTTAAAGCTTACCTGCAAAAATAAGTAAAAGATGTCTAACTGTAAACTGAAATCATTATTATTTATTTAATTTTACTTAAAAGAACTTTTCCTTGTATGTTATATACTAAATAACTAAATACTCCCTCCGTTTCATATTAGTTGTCATTCTAGGTTTATGCATACAGATTAAGAAAACATTTAATTTTACATATTTTCAAAATAAAAACACAATTACCAATACACCTAAAAATATTTCAACCAATAGAAAAATAGAACAAAGCATATTGTCAATAAATTTTGCATTGAAAATCGAAAATGACACTTATTTTGAAACAAAAATTCTATTCTATAACGACAAGTAATTTGAAACGGAGGGAAAATATATCAATTAGTTAGTATTGAAAACCCACACACAAGCCCAACTTGTGATCCATTAGAAAGTTTAAGTAACATGTAATAGCGTTTCCTAGACTGATATAAATATGTCCTCATATACTTGTAGTTGGGACTTGGGAACCTTGGCTGCTTTTTCTAACAGCCTCTCTTCTCATCTTTATGAATTATGAATCACTAATATATATAAATTTTGAATCTCCTGCAGAGAAAAGTCTTTCCCTTTGTTCTTTATATTTCAATAAAGCTCATTGAGCTATCTTGGTTTATGTTTCAATAAAACACAACTCTATCTTGTTTTGAGATTGTCTACTTTTAGCATTTTCTGTTACTTGTGTATTGTATATAGAGGATAAAAATTTCAAAGCAAAAATCTATACATCACACCATTTATCACGAGTTTGAGTATCAGATAGTTTATAACATATACTACTACATAGCGTGATTCAAATTTCAAACTATCAATCAATAGATATTACATTATCAACCCAAAGCAAGTTTGCGCGTGGCTTCATAGTTTTTTTTTTTTTTGTAAAAAGGTATTCATATTAAGAGAGTATGAGAAATAAAATGTTTACATACCTATAAAGCCATAGTTAAAAGGGCAAGGCCCGGTAGAATTTAGATTAGAACACATATCAATGGAACTGTCCGGCCCACCTCAGATATAGAGGCCTAGAGTGAAAGAAAACGACAAGAGACGCCGATGAAGTTAGGGGAGAACCTATGATCGGAGAAACCATAGTTAAGACATCGCTGAGGAAGCACGAGGGTTTGTCTGGCGAAAGCACATAAGGTTTCATAGTTAATGCAACAACAGAAGGATATCAATCATCGACTTTCTTTTAGAAGAGAAGTTTTGTTATATTATTTTCATTCCAGTTGATAACTATATTACTAGGTGTTTTTCTGCAGCAATAAAATTTTTAAATTTAAATTATATATAATATTAAACTTTTATTATTATTTTAAATTTTATTATTTTTTACCAATACTTTAAAATAAAATTTTGATTTAGTTGAACATAATATTAAGATAAAATTTTTAAAATATTTTAAATTATTAAAAGATATGTATATATTTTAGAATTATAATCTTAGATAAATTTTTATCCATTTTTGGATAAAATGTATTAAATCAATTTTTATAAAACTCATTAAAAATTTTGATATAAAAGTTGGATAATTATCAAAAAGGAAAACTAAACAACATTTTTAAAATTTTGTAGATATATAAAACTAATGATATTACAATTAAAATTATAATTTTTTGAAAAATCGTTGAAAAATTGGAAAATGATTTTTGGTACTAAAATTGTATAATTATAAAATAAATAAAAATATTTCGAAAATTTTAAAATATAATTATATTTATTTTATTATATTATTTAATGTCATATTTGAATATATTTACTTTAATGATGATGTATAATTTATTGTCATATTCTAAAAAAATTATAAAAAATATAAATCAACATTAAATGTAATCATCCATGTCACATTTTGCTATACGACATGTCATCTTTCTACTTTGTCATGTCACAATTATTTAGTGAAATTGATTGTAGAGAGTATATATGTCAAAATTACTTTGAAAATAATCTTAAAGGGATGGACCTAATACATGCGCATAATATATGTATTAATCAACTAAAATGAAAGTAAAACATTGATACTCCCCTACCAGAAAAAAAAAGTTCGATCCACATTTCATGCGTCAACACCTCAACGTAAGGAAATTAAATAAGTATGTGCATGATGTACATGCGTATAATATAGTAAGCAACTGAAAAAATAAAATAAGGAAATTCTTTTTCCAAAAACGATCAATCGAGTGAAACCTTTATTTCTTTACGTTTTTCACAACATCGACCAGAACTATAAAACAAGTCCACGCTCTCTTCAATTTCTCACAACACAAATTCATTTCTCACCCTCCAAAACTCTTCTCTCTTTACATTCACGTTTACAAGAAAAGAAGGATACAAAAGAAGAATTATCTCTCTATATCCCGAGCTCAATTTAAGCTACAAATTACACGCATACATCAAGAGAAAAATGGCCGACATTTGTGAGAGTTTTGTTGGTTCTATTTGAATTTCAATGTTTTTTTCGCTGGACCTAGTAGATTTCATCTTTTCAATCAGAGATAATGTTTTATTACATGAAAAAAAAGAAGAGAAAAATGGCACAATTCATGAAGCTACTCGTTACAATTGCATTTACATTCGCAATCACAACTGCCATCATCACCACAACAACTACCAGAACAAACACCACCACCGAAACAGTTTCTCTCGAAGACCCTTCCAGGGACCTTACACCCCCAGGAGAGATTAAAATCAGACGGAGTCGGTTCTTGGCCGAAAAAGACGGTGAGGGTCTAAGACCTAAACCCCGTAGCCCTAATGAACCTAACTTTTGCGAGCCAAAGATCTGCGGTAGCACCGGAGGAAGCTCTAGAATGGCTTGTTGCAACAACATGTGTATGAATTTATCAACCGACAGTAAAAACTGCGGTGCGTGTAATAAAAAATGCATGTTCGGGGAAACATGTTGTGGCGGTCAGTGCGCTAACTTGAGTTACAATAAAACCCATTGCGGTGAGTGTAACCTTAGTTGCAAACCAGGCGGCTGGTGCGCCTACGGTCTTTGTAACTACGCGGGATGATTCAATCATTCATTCACGTCATGCCGTCAAAGTTTGACATCATGGGTATATTAAAAAAAAAACATCATTTTCTACTTTTAGTGTCTACGAATAAAATGGAACATCCTTGTTTCCAGTTCCATTGCTGTTTTTAGCAATGTCTCAAATACTAAAAACAAAATAATTAAGTCTCTTTTCCTTACCCCCTCCAGACCTTACAGATACACATCACAGTTATATCATTTGTACAAATAGTAGGCGACAGAATGCAAAATATTGATAATTTGACAAATTTAAGTCATATGAACATTGAACAA
Organism: Brassica nigra; assembly: GCA_016432835.1. Lineage (NCBI taxonomy): Eukaryota > Viridiplantae > Streptophyta > Magnoliopsida > Brassicales > Brassicaceae > Brassica > Brassica nigra. The sequence continues at coordinate 8,714,103 of CM028244.1, read as the reverse complement.
GGTGTTCAAAAAAAGAACATCGAACAACAAATCTCAGGTGAGGTAATTTTCTTGTGAGATGTTGACTCAAACAATTGACGTCACGGTAAAAGTAAATAAATTGACTTAACATTAAACCTCCCAATGGCTCAAATGGCGCTGGTGACGACTCAAATCTATCTCTCAAAGCTATATGCTTTTATGAAAATAATAGGCGACAAAATATAAGATAAATATGGTTCTACTCTCTCTTAAGATGTTGTCGTTATAAAGGATATTCCAAATAATCAGTTATCTAAACCAGATATCTATGGATGACATTTCATAAAGTGAAAATTATACGGTAAAATCGTAGTAAATGTGTCCATAGTTAGAGGAGATAAACATTTTCAATGTTCCTAAATGTTAAATCATATTTCTGTTCTCATGAAAAACTAACTATCCTACAAAAATATTTATTTGGTAAGTTATTTTTAAATATATATATATGTCACCAAAAATTTAAAGTCGTGAGAGATGAATTGTAATATAAACTAGATCTCGACCCGCACAACCGTGCAGGTGATTATTTTCATTTTTATACAGATAATTATTTGGTTTACATGGTTAGTGGTATATAGTTTTAATATTTATCATATTATTAATAGATTAGTGGTACTATTTTTTTGTTTCAAATTGTTAGTGATATCTCTCTTATTAATACATGAACACTAATTAAAACCTTACATTATGTGATATTTACGACAAATTCCATCCAACTTACTATTAACTTAGATATTAATTTCCCTTATACTTTTATTTTAGGTTTTGATCGTACATATATGTTAATCGAATTATATGTATGATTTAAATCTTTGACTGAATAACCTACATTAAGTGTAATTAATATCAATCTACATTTAAAATATTATATTAAATTAATATCACAAATTTAATAAAAAATTATCGTGAGTTTAATATAATTAAAAATTAATTAGATACTTAAAAGGTTTATTTTAGTAAAAGTGAAATATACATGTATATTATAAATAATTATGAAATTAATTAAATATTTAAAAGGTTTGCTTAAGTGAAAACAAAATATTCATTTATATTTTAAATAAATACGAATGTAGATTTATATTGTAAATAAAAAATTTAAAAGATTTTATTGGGATGTAATTAAGAGAAAATCTGAGAATATCTATTTGATTTGTTTGTTTAGAATAATTTAAATATGTATACAAAAATCATTTAAATAATTTTCTAAGGGTAGTTTAAATTAAAAAAAATCACACATAAAATAAGTCATGACTTCTGTTTTAATATATATATATATATATATATAAGATATAAGATATAAGATCTATCTATTGTGAACAGATGAAAAATCATATATTTTTTGATGTATTAAATACTCAAATCTGCCGGACTATTTCTAACATTCCTTCCAACCCATAAATTTTACCATTTTCGGTTTTTTTCACAATAGCTAAATAGCTAATATATCTACCAAAACCAAAAGTCAGATTCGAGAATTTAAACGGGCAGAACATAATCAACGTACAAGAGAACTTCTGAAAGCTCGTGCAAATTTGTCCATTTTTTAGTTCTGTGTTCTTGGTATATATTCTTCCGTTCCCAAAAAATTGTTTTAAAACGATATTTTTTTTTACATTTTCAATGTATTTAATTAATGATAAATTAGAAACTTCAAAAATATATTTGTGTTTGTTAAAATTATATTAAAAATTTTGGGAAACAGTTAATTTCAAAAAAGGAAAAATTACTTAACTGCCTCAAACCATTTTTTTGGTTTGCTCTAACAATAGTTGATTTTTGAAGAGTACCTAAAATATTCTAAACATATATAATTTTCCTTATATGCGGTATCTCTGAAAAAAAAACTTTCCATAAATTCGAAGGAGATTTAGAGAACTCATGTTTCCTTAACAGAGACTTACCTTAGCTAAATCAGGTCAATTCACTCTTTTTTTTCTATTCAAACATTAAAGTACGTGGACAAATTTTTGACCATCTAGTTTCCTTGTATTCAGAGCAGTGGGAAGGTAAAATATTTTTTTTCTAAAAAACTATATAAATATAAAAATAAAATATCCAATTAAAACTTAAATTGAAATAACAGAAATACTAAAATATATATACTATATTTAAATTTATATTATAAAACTTTAATACAAAAATATTTTCTATAGTTTTTTTAATTCATTGTATAATGTTATAAATATAATTTTTATATTTATTATGATAATATGATTTTAATATTTTTATGATTATATAAATGTAAATATTGTTAAGTTATTATTAATCACTGTTGCATTTGGTAATTAATCAGTTATATAAGTATCCCGTAAATACACCAATTTTTAACCGATGTAACAAATGTACAAATCTCTTAATAACTCTTAAACCGTAACCATCCGGATTCACAAATGCATGCAATCGTACCCGCAGCCGCTGCGGTTACACCAGTCGTACCCTCAGTTTCATTACAACCTCTCTTAGTGACATTATTTTTCTCTGATATAACTTAGAGGTATTTTGTATCTATAGTAAGACTCAAACCAATCTTCAAAAGGATGTATAACTCATAGATAAACTTTTTTTCTGTATGTTATTCTTACTAAACCCAAAATATAATTTCATATCCATGTAACAAAGTGAAGTGTAGTAGGATGCTTTCAAATCTGATTATTTAGTTTCTCAAAGTTTATATTTTTGTGTGAAATTATAGTTCAGCATATACACCCAAATATACGTTACTTCAATAGATAGGGTAAACATGTCTAATCTCGAAAAGGCAAACACAACGAAATTCGAGCTGAAATCATAATCTAGAACGTTTTGCTCTCCCTTGAACAAAATTCCCCAACTAAGGCAGGTAGTATTATGGAATCTTTTGTTTGAACAGCCTACCTAGAACACGCATTATTGTTTTCACGAGTTTGAGTATGAGAGTATCAGACTATTTTAAAACATATACTACAACTAATAATTACTATTAATTAGTGTGTTTCAGACTATCAATCAATAGATATTAACTTGTTGATGTAAAGGAAGTTTGCATGTTTGCATGTGTTAATAGTTAGTTAATGCGACAGAAATATTTCAGTCAATCAACCGATCTTTTTTTGGGAGGGAGTATTATTATTTCATTTTCATTTCAGTTGATTACTATACTATTAAGCACCTAAAACATGCGCATATAATATAAATAATGCAACTATTAATATGAAATATCTAGTTTGAACAGCCTACGTACATATATGATATATCACACATTGTTTTCACGAGTTTCAGTATCATAAACTTTTTAGCGTATATCATAATTATATTTGAAAATAATAATAATAATAATTATATTTGACAACTAATTATAAATGAACGTATTTCAAACTATATCATTCAATATTAATTGATTATTGTGTCAAGAAAGTTCGCCCGTGGCTTAGTAGAATAGTAGTTAATGCAACAGAAATTGATCCATCATTTTTTGTAAGGGGAGTCTCATTATTTTATTTACTATATTTTTTATATTATACATCTTATGCGTGTTCGTAATCTATAGTAATCAACTTAAATGGAAGTAAAATAAAAAACTTCGCTCTCAGGACAAAAATAAAATTGATAAAAATTGATTCACATTTCACGCGTCAACTCCTCAACGTAAGCAAGTTAAATAAGTATGTGCATGTAATGCTCATATTATAGATATCAACTGAAATATAAAAAAAATATGTTGAAATTCTACTTCCAAAAAGATGATCGATTAGAACTATAAAGCCACCATGTCCAGCCTCTCTTCAATTTCTCACAATAAAATTTCTCTCCCTCTTTCTCTTCTTCCCTCTAAATTTTTATATCTATACATTCACGTTTACAAGATAAAGGAGGAAAGAACTATCTCTCTATCTCTCGAGCTCTAACTAAGTTACCAACCAAACACACTCATACATAAAAGAAAAATGGCACAATTCATGAAGCTACTCGTGACAATTGCGTTAACATTCGCAATTACAATCGCCATCATCACCACAACAACAATCAATACCAACACCACGACCGAAACATTTGCTCTCAAAGACCCTTCCAAGGACCTTACACCTCCAAGAGAGGTTAAGATCAGACCGAGTCGGTTCTTGGCCCAAAAATCCGACGAGGGTCAAGGACCTAGAGCCCGTAAAAGAAATACAGATTGCAACAAAGAGCCAAAGATCTGCAGTCGCACGGGAGCAGCAAACGCTACAATGGCTTGTTGCAACAACAAGTGTATAGATTTATTAACCGACACCAAAAACTGCGGTGCGTGTCAGAAAAAATGCTGGTTCGGCCAAACGTGTTGTGGCGGTGAGTGCGCTGACATGGATTTCAGTAAACGCCATTGCGGTAAGTGCAACAATCGTTGTAAACCAGGCGTGTTCTGCGTCCTCGGTATGTGTAACTACGCATGATGATTTAATCATTCATTCACATTACGCCAAAGTTTCACATCATGGGTATGTATACAAAAGGTTTTTTTCTACTTTAATGTCTACGAATAAAATGGAACATCCTAGTTTCCAGTTCCCTTATTGTTTTTCATAAGTTTACGATGTAAGAGTATTGTGTATCTTATGTACATTCCAAATAATATAATGAATCATATTTTTATGAGTATAAATACATAAAATAAAAAAATTTAGTCTACTTTTCCTTAGCCCGTATCGGGACCTCACAGATACGCATCAAAGTTATATGCTTTTATTAAAATAAAGACGACAAAAATATAATAGAAAGACTTATAATTTGACAAATTTTGAAGTCATAAATAAAAATCGAAACCTTTCTATCTCTCACACACACAACGGAACACGTGATTCTCGAATTCTCAGCTGGTTTGGTCATCGACCATATATTTAGAACCACATTAATATGTGTTTCCTTTTGTGAAATTTGCTAAATTTGTTTTCTTCTCCGGCGAAATTTCAATCTGCATTTGAGAACAAAACCTGGGGTAACAGTTGGCTTCATCATGGCTACAAGAATAAATTAGGTCTAGACATATTTATCAGGAATAGAAAGATTCAACTAAAAATGAGGTTCAGTTTGATGAATATAAATTATCCAAGCTAATCTTATATCTCTAAAACTAAAAAACGAAACTAAATTGAAACTGAACCGAAAACCTAACAGATATACATTTTTGTGATATAGTTTATATCTGCTTATAAATTTTAAATATTTAGTTTTAAATTAATCGAATATTTTAAATATATTATTCAGAAACTGAATTACCCAGAGAGACCCAATTTCCTAAATACTTTGTATCTGAAATATTAAAATTATTTAATTTATCCAAATTGTTATCCAAAAATCCATATTTAACCTGAAAACTTGAATTATCCAAATATTTAACTCGAACTAATCCGAAAATTGGGATCGAACCAGAATCAAATTGGATTTAAAATTATCTTAGAACATTAGCCAGTTCTAAATTTTGTAATTTGAACCGAACCCAAAATCGAAATAAACAAATCAAAAACCAAACATAATTTCTTAAATATTCAAACGGATCATATCTTTCTATAACCCAAACCGGACTGAATTGATAGCTGAAATGCACAGGCGGCCTAGGATAAACCATATAACTGCATGGCCTTTGAGCTCTCATGTGTAGCGCAAGGGTTGTTTAATCGCAAGTCGTAACTACAATATATTAAGAAAAAATGAAATTTGACGATTACCAAAAAAAAAAAAAATTGACTGTTTATCAAATATATAGTAGATAATACTATTTTTGAAGATCTATATACCCAAAAAGACGAAAAGAATACAATTTAGGTTGTTTGGCAGGTATGGATTAAGGGCCCAGATAAAGCCCAAAAGCTGGATATTCACTTCACTTATTTTCCGAGCTCTGTTCTTCACAAGCTGGATATTCACTCCACGATCTTTTTCACCGGACTTCTCATTAGATTTTAATTCTTGATTCTACTTCAGATTTACAGAGATTCGTAGTTAGGTTACCTTTTGATTCTCTTTTAGTCACACAAATTGGTTAGAAAGAATGGTGATCGGGTTAACAAAATACTTTCTTTCAGTTATCTAGTTTCTTTTTTATCAATGAATGTGTATGTATGTATGTATTGGGAGAAGATAGATGCTGAAAAAAAATCTCATTACTTTAATTTTTGGTACATAACAACCCTTACGGAATCTATTACGACAAAAGTCTATGTTTATACGAGAATCAAAACTTGAACAAGAAATATAAAATACAAAACTATGAACCCTAAGATACATTAATAAGTCTCTCACTTTTGAAGAACATCGGCAGGTGTGACCCAAAACATACAGTTACAAAAGATTGACTCGTAAACCTTCTTGGTTTGCTTGCTCTCCCATTCAAAAACGCTTAGACTTCCATCGATGAAGTAAACAGAGTTACCTTTGATGAACCCTCCAGATCCTGTTCCACCTGCTGAAACCGCTACACATCTACCTTGAGGGCTCAAGAACAAAGCTTTTCCTCTCAAGCTTCTCACCATAGTCCACTCTCTCGTCTCTGAATTAAATTAGTGAATCTCAAAATACGTTGTGAAGTCATAATCGTCGCTAACGTCTAGCTTCTGTAGAACCACCCACAGTTCGCCATAATCCGACTCTGCAAAGTATTTCTTGCAAGGGTCGTACTTAAACGGCGAGGAATTGCATATAGGGATCGCTTTTGGATCGTTAGGGCAAAGTTCGCACTGATATATCCTTCCAACTCTGTCCATTGCAAAGAAGACGCCACTGCAGAACACAATGTCATCAACGTGATCAGACGACTCCAAACCCGTCCATTGTTTATCTCCACGTCTGCAGAAGGCTAGTTTTCCTCCATCGGTGTCGTGGATTATGAGCACAGCCCAGTCAGGGTCTAGTAAACTCGTCGAAGAGACTGCCTTCTTTACAAAATTCTTTATTAGGGTTAGGGTTCCAGAATGCTGAGAGATATCTTGGAACTGAAGCAACCGCTGAATGTCCTCGAAAGATGCCAACGGTGGTAGAGAAACAACGGTGTTGGTAAACGGGCTCTGTAAGTTTACTTCAAACGGGAAAGAAACATTGACAGTTAACAGATACTCTCCTGTGCTTCCGCAAATCCATCTCTGATAATTACCGGAGAACACCATATTCTCAGGAGATATGATTCTAAATCCATCAGAGCGTTGAGCTTCTTCATCGGCAGAGGAGGGATGGGAAACAAAGAGGAAAGGAAGGAATTTGCGACTGTACACGGAGGAAGAAGAATATCTCCAAGAAGAACAGACGGTGGCACAAGTAAGGATGTCTCTGGCATCGTTTAGGCTGTGGAATACAGTTTCTATAAGCTCCGGGAGTAAGTCAGACCAGGAAAAAGATGATGATACAGCCATTATTATTAGTTTATTACAGTAGATATGAAACGGTCTAGGCTTGTAAAATGAGGAGGAAGCTGTTTATAAAGACAAACGAGAAACTTGTGCTGCAAGCAAACGTGGGGCGCAAGTTTTGACCAACTACCAAACGTAACTTTTAGTTTAAGCTACCACTTTTCTAAACAATTAAAGCCCATATGAATATTGTAAGATCCAATAATATACATTACACCGTCTTATGGTAAACTGTTCTTAAAAGACCCCACTAAAAAGCAGAACAGATTCAAGCCAATTAGGGTCCACCACTCTGATTGAGCATTGCCTCGATCTCATCTCCATCTTTCATATCAAGCTGTAAAAGGTAGAGATTCTGTGTTTAGAATATGATCCAATTAAAAAAAAAGAAAAATGAGAGAGAGAGAGAGAGTTGACCTCATCTGGAGTCTGTTCAGCAAGGAGACGACGACCATCAAACAAGAAAATGATTGAATTGAAATCCACATAATTGCGGTCGCAGAAAGCGTTCATCAACTTCTTCAGCTGAGCGCTTCTCTGCATCCTAAAGGTGACTTCATATCCATCCTAAGAAATCACGAATCAAGAAACAAAAGCTTCAAACCAGCACAGTCAGTATATTCTTGTCTTGAAAACTATAACAAACTTCAGAAAATGCGTAACAATTGATACTTAGGTATAAATATAATTAATATCTCCAAATACACCCATACAACAGTGTTCTTGATTGTTACAATTAAGGACAAAACATCATATCTCAACTCTTACACAATAATACCTGCCTTTGTAAGTCGAACACATACATAAAGGTTACCAGTATAACAATGTTACTAATGCAGTTCCAGAAACTTCTAAAAACGATTCCTTTAAACATGCCTATGAAAATTATACTGATATTAGAGCCAGATTCTACATCTAGTCATCTACAACACTGAATTTGGAGACAATTTAAAACCCTAGAACCGTAACTACACACAATCAAAGCTAAAAATCCGCAAAAGTTTGCAATTCAGAGAAAAACAGAGAGAAAGAGTAGACAGTGACAAAACCACAATTTTGACTTTGAGAATGATTCGAGCTTCTCCTTCATCTTCAGCCTTCTTGTCATCTTCCTGAGTAGCAGACATCCTCCTTTTATCGGATCTTTGGGAAGCAAACACTCTGATCTGTGAGAAAGCTAAGGACTGGGAGTGATTCTCGATATGAGAAGGTTGAGAAAGACTCGGTAGAGAATAGAAATATACTAGGTCTGGATGTTTGGTGTTCAACTCAAATTCGGTTTAGTTGATTCGGATCTTCGGTACTATGTTTATAAATCACATTTGGATTTTACTAATTTGTAGATCCGGTTCAGTTTGGCCTCTTTTGAATCCGATTTGGTAAGAGACCAAGGTTTGGAATTGTTAAAACTTTCGAAACAAAAAAAAAAGAGAATTGTTAAAACTAAAAATATATTAAAAAAATAAATTACTTAAACTAATTAAAAATATTTTGAAAGAACAAAATTAAAATACCAAAAAATTTAAAATATTAGAAAAATTTTAAATTACCTTAACATATGTAAAAAAGTTAATAGGTTTAACTAATTCAGATGTTATCACTTATCAGGTCGTAATTCGAATTTTTTTCTGGTTCAAATTGTATCTAACCCCAAAATTATCTGGTTCTTGGACCCGTTTAAATATATATATATATATATATATATATTTATATTGGTTTAGATCAGATTTTGATTTTTTTCTGTTTGGGCTCAAAGCAGTTTGATTTTCAAGTTTTGTTAAAAAGGCCCATGCCTAAATTAGACTTCACCACTTTGATCGCATCGGATGCTTGTTGTGTCTATTGAACCGTTAATAACCATTCATCGCCTATCATCTGACGGCTGAGGAAACGTCGACTCCATGCTCCAAATAGTGCGTTTAGTTTTAGAGTTTGTAATGGACTGATCTAAGAGCAAAGAGGCTCACATGTGTTTTTTTGTCTGGTATCCATATATCTAAGTCAAGGTTTGATCAAATGAATTGATTCTCCAAAAAGTATTTTCACCTGTTTGTTCGTATTTGATTTATATGTGAGAAAATAAAGTGGTTGAACCTTATCTCTTTTACCAATGAATCGGTCCTGTCATTTTTGTTCCGAAGAAAATGAATCACATTCACTTTTTCAAAATTTTCATGTAGTTTCCGGAAAATATCAATCTCCGATGCAAATACTAACCAGTTCATCAGATTTACAGTCATATCTACTAGGTTCTAACAATCCATTTTGAACCGAATCAAGGTTATCCTCATATCTCTCATGTATAAAACTGAAAAAAAAAAAAAAACTGCCCTAAATTATCCTTCCATCTCATGTTTACATGTGGCTTATCAAAGCGTGAAACTACTTCTATTGAAATGAGAAACCAAATTTTTTAAGAAATACCAAAATGTATCGTTTTGTATTTTTCAAATTATCACCCTAATACTAACTTCGAAAAATGTCTCAATCATTATATTTAGAAAACATTGCTTAAAGTTGTAAAGGTTTTAAATGATGTAGGAAAACTGTTACTAGACCCGTAAACACACCTTCTAGAACCTAAAGTTTCTGGTATTTAAAGAAAAATTAAGGTCGTGATATTTGTCTACCTATTTCCCGGAAATTTTACAACAGTTCTCACCAGAAAATTATAACTTTGTATTGATACACTAATGTGGGCATGAAATTTTAATTAGTTTATGTACGACGTAGTGTCTGAATCGTTTAATAGTCTATGTTTCGTGACGACTACTGACAAACTTTGTATTGGTCAATAATGTTCTCGTTTTCATTCATCTATCGATCTTTACATATATATGCATACAAGTATCCTGAAAAGGATATTCTCCAAATCTTAGAAGATATATACAATATGTTAAATATAAGGATATAGAATATATCCTAATACCCCCCTCAAGTTGGAGCATATAAGTTTGCTATGCCCAACTTGATCAAAAATGCATCAAACTCTTTCTTTCCCAACGCCTTGGTAAGAATATCCGCCAGCTGATCCTTTGTTGCTATATGTTTTGGTTTGATAAAACCACGTACAATGTCGTCCCGAACAAAATGGCAATCTAGTTCAACATGCTTGGTCCTTTCATGAAAGACAGGGTTAGAACTGATGTAGATAGCCGGTTTGCTATCACAACACGATGACATTGGTCCATCATGAGCATAGCCGAGCTCGAAGGATCATCCTCATCCACCGCAGCTCAGTGCTTCAGCCATCGCCCGATATTCAGCTTAAGATCGAGACTGTATCTTGCTTCTTACTTTTCCATACAATCGGAGAAGAGCCCAACTGAAGTATCCAAGCGCTAAGTGACCTTCGTGTCAATGGACATGCCCCCCAGTCGAGTCGCACCAACCAGTGACATGAGTTGATGATTCAGTAACAATATTCCGCCGAGTACCTTTCGGTACCGCACACACTTTAAAGCTGCAAGCCAATGCTCCTGGCGTGGATTATTCATATATTGTGATAGAGTATGAATAGCATAAGCTAAATCAGGTCTAGTCGCAGCTAGATAAATAAGCCAACCAATGAGACGTCTGTATTGTTCCGGATCTGCAAGCAAAGGTCCATTGGCAACGCTAAATTTGTGGTTCTGATCAATGGGGGAGCCAGCCGGTTTACATCCCATCAGCCCTGTTTCCTCAACAATATTTGTGGCATATTTTCTTTGACACACATAAATTCCAGCAGGACTTCTAGCAACTTCCAAACCCAAAAAGTATTTGACTGGTCCAAGATCTTTCATATGGAAACAATGGGACATATAATCTTTAAACGATTGAATTGCTGTAGGTGAGTTACCAGAGATTATCAGATCATCCACATAGACGAGGATCCGTAGAGAAACACCATCTTTGATGTAGACAAACAAAGAATAATCAGATCGTGTTTGTGTGAATCCATAAGCTCGTAAAGCATCTGTAAGCTTCGCAAACCAGCATCTAGGTGCTTGTTTCAATCCATACAAAGATTTTTGAAGTCTACACACTCGTGTTTCACCATCTGGACAGAACCCTGGAGGAATTTTCATATAAACTTCTTCATGTAAGTCTCCGTGCAGAAACGCATTGTGCACATCCATTTGATGGACTTCATGGTTCAATTTGGCTGCAAGGTCTAAGAACAATCGCACCGTTTTCATCTTAGCTACAGGCGCGAATGTTTCTTCATAATCCAGTCCCTCCTTTGGTGATTCCTAGAACCACTAACCGAGCCTTATAACGTTCGATTGTTCCATCGATCGATATTTGATGGTAAAGACCCACTTACAACCGAGCTTTCTTATTAGGAGGAAGATACTCAAGGCCAAGTCGGAGATCTTCAAGAGAATCATACTCTGTATGGACCGCGTTTCCCAATTAGGATCTTGCATAGCCTCCTTGAATGACTTTGGTAGTGACGGGCGTGGCGAGCCATCAAGCTGTTGATGTTTTGGAGAACGTCACACGAGACATAATTTGCAATAGGATAGATCGTACGAGGATTGCTCGGAGAGGGTGAGAGTGAGACGAGAGAGGATGAAGAAGGGGCTGAGATGGCGTCAACGACATAATCACAACTTAACACTCGTTTTCTTTGACGATGGCCTCGACCAAGTAAATCGTGCTCGAATTGTTTAACGATTCTGCTGGTGCCATATTTTCTGGAGGCACGGATGGCGATGCTAGTGGAGCTAACGATTCTGGTCTATCTTCACTAGACGAAGAAGATTCACGAGCAACAGGTAGAGTTGACTCATCGTCAGAGTCTGAATCAAATTCTCCGTCGTCGGATCTCTAGCTCCAACTACGGAACTACATTCTCATGTCGAGGAGAAGTTGGTACTGAGACAGCAAAAGGAAACACTGTCTCTTGAAAGACTACGTCACGAGACGTAAACACAATTTCTCGTTCCAAGTCGAAAAGTCTCCACCCTTTCTTGCCATAGGGATAACCTAGGGACACACATCGACGACTTCTAGATGTAAATTTGTCACCCTTGTGGTCAATATTATGAGCATATGCGGACACCCCATAACTTCGAATATGCTTGTAACCCGGGCGTGACCATAGAAATTTCAAACGGGTCTTATTCGGAGGACAGCCGATGGGGTCCTATTAATAAGATAACCCGCAACAAGAACACATTCTCCCCAATATTCTATGGGTAAACTCGCCTGAAACCGAAGAGCTCGAGCTATATTCAAAATATGCCTGTGTTTCCGCTCCACACGGCCATTTTGTTGAGGCGTATGAACACAAGACGTCTCATGTATGATGCCTTGTTCTCTGAAAAACGTCGATAAGCACATAAATTCAGTACCATTGTCACTTCGATCACCTTAACTTTCCGCTGGCGATCAATCATGGCCAGAAAGTTACGTATCTGCTGTGGGACAAATGTTTTGTCGGGTAACAAATAGACACAGCCCGAGAACAATCGTCAACAATCGTCGAAAAATACCGTGAGCCACGACGCGGTTATGCGATATGGTCCCCATAAATCGACATGTATCAAATCAAAAACCTCTTTTGCTTTATTAGAACTTGAAGGAAAACATTGTCGAGTTTGTTTGGCTCGAACACATCACAACTGGTAAATAAATTCTCACTACTGGTACTACTAGTATTAGTATCTGGAAATAATCCCGTAACATGGGATGATGGATGACCCATCCTATTATGCCACAAAACTAATTCTGTCTGCAAGCTAGTCTTCAATGAAGTCATCGTCTCAATACCACGAAACCGGTACAGCCCCTCTCTCTCTCGTTCACCCGCTCCAATCAGCATCCTCGTAGTTCGATCCTGCAAAATGACCAACTTATCGGTAACCCCTATCAAGAATGCGTAACAAGTTGTCCAAAGGATATCAAATTAGTGTGAAAGCCATCAACATAAAAACATTCTGCAAACACAGCCGCGGAGTTAGTTGAATTGTGCCTTGTTTCGTTGCACAAGCATTAGAACCCGCAGGCAACTTAACCGGAAGTGGGGATATATCGCGGATATCAGTGAATAGCTCTATGCAACCTGTCATATGGTGCGTTGCACCTGTATCAAGAATCCACAATTTTTCATCAATCTTACCCCCAGAAGATGAAGATGTTTTGCCAGCATTGATCATCGCTGAACAATGTTCCACTGTTCATCAGACAGTCCAGTTAACCCAACACGATCGCTTTCTATAATCAGGCCACCTGAGTTCATTCCAGCTGAATTCACACTAGGTATTTGTGTGACGTTTGCTCTTGGAGTTGAGCTACCACCACGTCCACCGGAGAGGTTCTGAGTTCCTTTTCCTCCAATTCTTGGTCGCGGTTTATCAGGCCACCATTTTGGGTACCGATGATTTTGAAACATGAGCTCACATCATGGCCTTTCTTACCGCATGGCGGTGCGGTTCTGTTGAAGTCACGGTTACCACGAGATGGCTCGTCGAGAAGATCCTTGTCTTGTGATGTCTTTAGTCGAGACCGTTGCAGGAGATCTCGAGCCAGTCGAAGGTGGAGTTTGAGTTGCGAAGCTCATTACCGGAGTCTCCGTAACCACATTCGAACGGATTGTCTCGTTACGCACGATCGTCGGTAGACAACCAAGATCCGGAAGTGGTGTTATTGCACATAGCTGAGACCGAATGACGCCATGAGTGGCATCATCCAAACCCGAAAGAAAATCATGTATCTTTAGAATTTCTTTCTCTTTGTCGTGAGCTTCATTGAGATTGCACTCACACTTCCCACATTCACATCTTTTTGACTCCGTACATTCTGAAATTCCATCCCAAATCTTGGTTAAACGGTCAAAATAATCATCAACACTTGAACCGTTCTGTTTGCAACTAGCCAAGGAATTTCGGAGTTGTTGAAGTCGAGCACCACTTTTAATAGAAAATCTTTTCTTGATGATGTCCCATAAGTCCTTTGCAATCTTCCGAGTCGATATAGTCGATCTAATTTTTGGCTCAATCGTTTGTTTGATCCAGCCAACGAGCAAGTGATTATTTGCCACCCAGTCTTCGAGATATGGCGAGCCTGCTTCAGGTTTGGGAATACTCCCATCAAGAAATCCGAATTTCTTGCGAGAGCTAAGAGCCATATGGAAGTTAATGGCCCATTCATCATAGTTCCCTCCGTTGAGTAGAGGTTGTGATATGACAGCACCTGGATTATCGTTTGCAGACAAATTATAAGGCGATATGGTCTTGTACTTTGGATTAGTAGCAACAATCGACATGATGATGGTTGATTCTGTTCGTAAAGAATAACCGAGAAATTTTTATTTAAGAAGAAGGGCTCTGTTTTCAGAGATAAAAAACAGAGGAAACTGAATGGAAAAACACGTAACTTGTTGGAGAAGCAAGTTTCGTGAAGAAGAAGAAAATTAGGTCTTTCAGATCTTAAGCTCTGATACCATGACAAACTTTGTATTGGTCAATAATGTTCTCGTTTTCATTCATCTATCGATCTTTACATATATATGCATACAAGTATCCTGAAAAGGATATTCTCCAAATCTTATAAGATATATACAATATGTTAAATATAAGGATATAAAATATATCCTAATAACTACTATTGCAGCCCGACACTATAATAGACACATTTACAGTTATTTTATTTATATATTACTAGCATTTTATGCTAAACATCAAGGACAAGCCGCTAGCATTCCTATTTAAAACTCGTCTTGGTGGACAGACAGCATTCAAGTACCGCATTGAATTATTTTCTTGGTTGATAAGAAAATGTGATTATATATATGCAAATTAGATTAGGAAGACTTCTCGTTAACGTTCAATTTAGAATAGGGCTATAATACTGAGAAAGAAGTCAACATGAAAATGACATTTCTCTGTATAATAGTATAGTATTTCATGGACACTGTGTATCATTTTTCAGTTCCGTGTCAACGAGAGCTTACCGACTTCGAGCCTGTGGCGAAAACATATCGTACGATGTCGACAAACACTATAAAAATATATTGAAAATACAGTTCGCTAAAAATAAAATTATTTTACCAAAAAAATGATTCAGAAATTATATTGTTATGTATGAATATCATTATACCTAAATCACTAAACCAGCATTCAAAGCCCGAAAACATACGATCATTTAAAGCATACTGTTTCCATATAATGTCTGATTTTGTTTTATGTTTAGGTCTCAAACACCAAAGCTCAACCCATTTTGGAATCTGTAACAGTACCGTATGTACATTGGTATTGAGCACATGTACAATGGTACGTACGATTTTTTGAGATGTCAAAATAGTTTTATACAATAAGAATCGCAAAGTATAAATTAAAAATTGTTAAAACAAAACCTTATAAATTAAAAGATGTTACTCTTAGATCAAGATAGCATATTAGAATGCCACCAAATTAAAATCGAGACAAGTATATTTGGTTTATCACAAAACATGCGACTTAACTTACGTATGCAGATTCTTACTAATATTCAAAATTTAAAATGCCCATTTTTAAGTATTTACTAACTTTAGTCGTAAATTTCATTTAAAAATCAATAGCTAGCAGCAGTAGTGTTCAACTTGTATAAAAGGACTAAACTCTACAAATATTGTTCTTCTCCTTGGACGGGGACCAAATATTAGGATGGACCATTTAGCTTGATTTATTCTTATACTATTGAGAATTATCTGAGCTGTTTGTTTAGCTAACCTACAAGGCTCGTTTTTTCCGCACATGACACATCTAAACGCGTTCATTAGATAAATCAAATTATACACTAGGTAGAAGTGATACAAATATACTCTCTCTGTTTTTAAATAAACGGCACTTTGATATTTTTCTCACAGATTAACAAAATGAATGAAATATATGTAAATTGTTATTAATTACATATTTTTAACCAATAGTATTTCAGATAAATAAAATTATTTATAAAATCAATGCAGTTTACAATTAATTTTCAGCTGAAAGAAAGTATAATTTGCATTAAAATTGTAAAATAACACTTTTTTGTGTAACAAAAAAAAGATTAGAATGACACTTATTTAGAAATAGAGAGAGTACAAGTTATAACACTTTTAAATTTCTAAATCCAAGTTGCTACATCTAATATACTCCCTCTGTTCCTAAATGTAAGATGTTTTAAAAACTTTTGATGTTCCAATATATAAGATGTTTTTATTTTTCTAGGTAACTTTTATTTTATTAAAAACTGTGTGACCAATCATATTTAATCATTTATTTTATTGGTTGAATATCATTAATTTATTGTTTTACCTCTACTTTCTAGACAAAAATTAATTTTGTCTTAATATGTATGTTTTGTCCTAAACATCTTATATTTAGAAATGGAGGGAATACAAATTACGTCGAAAAAGTAAATTAAAATGTTCTACTAGTATTAAGTATTTATGCATGTCATTAATTTCTGAATACAGTCCCTCGATCACTGCACTAGATCTAACCCATTTTTTGTGGTAAAAAGATCTAACCAGTTATTGATATAATACATCCAAAGAGGCAAAAAGGACTTAATATCTGGGAATTCTCCAAAAAAAAGGACTTGATGTAGGAAAAAGAGACGTTGGAAACGAGAGATAGCTACAACGTTCAAATTTAGGAGACAGGACAACGGCACATGACTCCATTGTGGCAGATTCTTCATTTCACGACGAGACAAAATGCTCTTTAACAATTAACATCATGAATTGATTATGTAGTAACTATTACTCATCGGTATCATAAAAATGTCAGTTTGACACTTTTAAATAATATTCATTCCGTTTCAAATACTTGTTAGAGTATAATTTTTGTTTTAAAATAACTGTCGTTTTCAATTTTCAATACAAAATTTATTGATAATATTCTCTATTCTATTTTTCTATTGGTTGAAATATGGTTAGGTGTATTGGTTATGATGTTTTTATTTTGAAAATATGTAAAATTAAATGTTTTTTTTAATCTGTGTGCATAATACTAGAACGACAACTAATATGAAACGGAGAGAGTACATAGAGAGAATTATTTTAAAACTTTAATATAAAAATTTTGAGTATCTATGTTTAATTGAACTTTAATTTTATATAGAAATACTTTGATGTTGTAATTGTAGTTAATTACCACAAAGATTATGGATTAATTTAGAAAATATTAAAACCAAACAATTCTTAAATAAGGTTTTTATTTTTAGGTATTTGTAGTTACATCAAAATAAATTTAAATAATAATGTGTAACTGTTAGGGTAAAAAGAAGTTGTAATCTATTTTATTAGTAAAAAAGTGTCAAAACACATGCTTTGTAAAACTAAAACTGAGATGGTAATACTCCAACATTAAACGAGAAAATTTATCAAATTATTATGGTAGGGTTGATAAGTTAATGCGTCAGATCACCGATTTTTTATCCCTACTCCGACCAGATTCGTCGTCTATATAAAATTGTAATTATAACTTTAACGGTTATATGACTTATATCAGCTGTTTTCCAACAAGTTATTAATACCATAGCTTATTAACATCGAATAAATGTGTGGTTAATTTTCCTTAGTGAACATGTTGACTGAGTTACGTATGGCACAAAGTTTGACGTGGGTTTTCGTAAACGCTGCATTCATATCATTATTAAATTCAAAAATATTTACTGATTTCTTTTTCTTTTGTCAGATTACGTGATCTAACGTGATTAAAGAGAAAACTACAATTCATTTTTATCATCCATCATTCAGAACGTTAAGAAAATCCTCCAAAAGTATACAAAGCTGCAGTAATATTAAATAAACAATCTAAAATTGAGTGGTAATTTTGTCACGTACCCCACCATCTGACAACATTTGGTACAGCTCCAATCAGTACGATTGAAACGGTCAAATTTGCAGTAAAAAATAAAATTAATATTTACCATCACACGTCACCGAGTAATATCTCACGTGGGTCCTACCCACTCCCTCCACCTCCCTCTTCACAGTTCACATCCACTATATAAACAACAGCTTCGCCTCATCCGAAAACACAAACATTTCTCAATCTCTGCAACAATGGCTGTCTCAGTTCTCTCTGTCCTAATACTCTCATGCTTCTCAGCAATCCCCCTCACATATGCAGGTTAATATCTTCATCATCATCTCTCTTCATTAATGTGCCACGTGTTTGGATTCTTATCATCTTCGTTTGTTTTTGTTTCTTATACAGATTCTGGGATGATCGGAGTGAACTACGGCCGGATAGCGAACAACCTCCCGGCGCCGGAGAAAGTGGTCGAGCTTCTGAAATCCCAAGGAATCAACCGCGTCAAGCTATTCGACACCGAAAAAACCGTCCTAACCGCGCTCGCGAACTCAGGCATCAAAGTCGTCGTCTCGCTCCCCAACGAGAATCTCACCGCCGCCGCCGCGGATCAGAGCTACACCGACAACTGGGTCCAGGAGAACGTGAAGAAGTACACTCCGGCGACCGACATCGAAGCGATCGCCGTCGGGAACGAAGTGTTCGTCGATCCCAAGAACACGACGAAGTATCTCGTCGCAGCTATGACGAACGTTCAGAGCTCTCTGGTCAAGTATAATCTCGCCGAATCGGTTAAGGTCTCGTCGCCGATCGCGTTGAGCGCGCTGGCGAATTCGTACCCGCCGTCCGCCGGTTCGTTTAAACCGGATTTAATCGAACCGGTTATTAAACCGATGCTCGATCTCCTCCGCAAAACGTCGTCGTATGCTATGGTGAATGCTTACCCGTTCTTCGCGTACGCGGCCAACGCGGATAAGATCCCGTTGGATTACGCTCTGTTCAAGGAGAACGCCGGGAATGTAGATCCCGGTAACGGTTTGAAGTACAACAGCCTCTTCGACGCGCAGATCGACGCCGTCTTCGCAGCCATGGCCGCCGTAGGATTCGACGACGTCAAGCTAACGGTGACGGAGACGGGATGGCCTTCCGCGGGAGACGAGAACGAGATCGGAGCCGGTGCCGCTAACGCGGCGGCTTATAACGGCGGGTTAGTGAAAAGAGTGTTGACGGGAGACGGAACGCCGTTAAAACCGAAGGAGCCGCTTAACGTCTATCTCTTCGCTCTTTTTAACGAGAACCAGAAGACGGGCCCCACGTCCGAGAGAAACTACGGGCTGTTTTACCCGAACGAGAACAAAGTGTACGACGTTCCGTTCTCCTCCGCTACGGTGACGCCGGTGAGCGATAGCAAAGTGAAGGTTCCGGTGAAGACGGGGCAGGGACAGACGTGGTGCGTGGCGAACGGGAAGACGGCGAAGGAGAAGCTCCAGGAAGCACTGGACTACGCTTGCGGCGAAGGAGGCGCTGATTGCCGTCCGATTCAAAAGGGTGCCACGTGTTACGATCCGGAGTCGTTAGAGGCGCACGCTTCTTACGCGTTCAACAGTTACTATCAGAAGAACGCACGTGGTGTTGGCACGTGCGATTTTGGTGGTGCGGCGTACGTGGTCTCGCAACCTCCGAGTACGTATTCTATCTAATCCTATTCTTTGTCGAAAATTATCATACACTAATCAGATTAGTATAATGATTTTTCACACTTTTGCTCTTGTCGATATTATTTTTATTTTTATTCTTTTTTGTTGTTTCTTTCGTGTTTGCAGAATACGGGAAATGCGAGTTTCCAACAGGGCATTGAAATGGACATCGAGGATGGAGCCGATTCTATTAGTTGCTTTTCTCGTTAGTTATCTTAGAGTACCACTGTTTTCTCATTTGAGTATCTGATTATTCATTTATTTATATGCGTAGAATTCATTTCACTATTGTATATTTGGCTGGTTTCATCGTATAATATAGTTCTCAGTATTTTTTTTTTCTTAATTTCAACCTCTACGGACGACGTTTATACATACATACATGAAATCAAATCTCATACGGTTGCGTGACATTTAATTACTAGATGCTCGAATGTTTTTCGTTGAATCAGTGCAATTATGCTCAGTTAGCAACCAATCGGTTAATATATAGCCTATGCAGTGGTTCAAAGTTCAAACAGAGAATGAGTAAATCATACCATTTTAGCGCGTCTCTAGGATGAACATTTGTTGTTAAGAGGAGAGTTTCTCAAAGATGGACACTTCAAAAGATTCGGTTGGTGATGCTTGAAAACCCTTTTAGAAGTAGTTGAGATGACTGAGAAACGATTAGCAGAGGTTTATTACATGCGTTTTTACTGAGGCAGAACAAAGATCATACGGTGAGACTGGTGCTGAGAAGGCAGTATCATTCTGTGAAACTGCAGGTGTTTAAGAAATCTGGATTGGTGAAAGAATATCCTTTAAATGAACCCTTTGATCAAAACAAACATAACGCAGTGTCCCAAGTCCCAGATGCTTCAAAGCCACAAGGCACATTTGCCAATGTCATAAGGATTTGCTCTCTTTCTTTCTTTGGTAACTCTTTTAAGTACTATATGCTATCTTTTTGTAATGGTTTCTTATAACTCCACACCTTCCTGAAAATTTGTTATATTTATTTTCTTGAGAAACAGAGAGTTCAGCCCTGGTTCTCTAACTTTTGTTTTTTCTTTTTTGCAATTTTCTTTCATGAAGATATATAAATGGAACATCAAGCCCAAAAGGATGATATGATATGATTCTGATGGAAACAGGCTATTTGGTCATACATTATATAGCTTCCTCTAACTAGAGACACGAAAACCTACGGATCCAGAAGGATCAAAGTGCAATAAAAGCCTAGAATAAGTCACAATATTATGAGACATTATGGCACCATACCAAATCTTGAGACTTTTACTATGATTCTCTTCATTCTTCAGTCCCTTGAGAATTCAGACACAGTCCCAGTTTCCAGTGACGAGTTGTTTTTGCTTCCTACAGAGGAAGTAAAAAAGAACAAGTTAAGAACAGTGAACAAAACTTCGACAGTTCATACCATACCAGTTAAATTTGCTGACTTTTGAAGCTTATTACCTTAGCTTGGTCGGTGTCTGTCATGTTCATGTCCAGCTCAACCAGTGGCGAATCTACCTACATGATTAAGGGTGCAAGTGCACCCAGTTATTTTTCAAATATGTTAGTTTTATAAAGAAAATTGCTTTAATTTTGACAAACGTTTAGCTAAAACATGAACGTGCACCCATTGAAAATTTTAATATGCCCCCTTAATTATATAAATTGATGATTAGGTACTTATTATTTGTATATACATTAAAATATGCCCCCACTAATTTCAAGTTCTAGCTTCGCCCCTGAGCTCAACGCCTCTGTGAAAGGGAGATTCAGTGTCAAGCTCATCACTCTCTTCCGCTAAAGCTTCAAATTCAGAATCCTTACTGGCCACTTTCTCTCTACCCTCAAGCATCGCAATCTACAAATCGATAGACTCAATTCCCACACAAGGAAAAAAA
Organism: Brassica nigra; assembly: GCA_016432835.1. Lineage (NCBI taxonomy): Eukaryota > Viridiplantae > Streptophyta > Magnoliopsida > Brassicales > Brassicaceae > Brassica > Brassica nigra. The sequence goes on along the minus strand of CM028244.1, from coordinate 8,692,363 downwards.
AACCCTAAAATAGATTTTTTTTTTCCAATTTAGGAAAGCTTACTGGAGCGTATCTGAATCTTCGCTTAGGCGGCTCCTCCGTCTCGCCGGAGTCTGTAACCGCCGTCGCCGAGGATAGTGGGGTCCACTTGTGGAGAAGCAGATGGTGCTGAGAATTGCTCCGACCGCTGGGCTTAGATGCTCGGAAAACGCCGACTGATGAAGTCGAGACACGTACCCACTTCTTCTTCCACTTCCTCACACGGCCGTTGAAAACCGCCGCCGCGGACGGGCCACTGTATCTCGATGATGCCCGGCTCAGTCTCGAAGCTACGCCTTCCATCTCCGCAGGCAAATTCTCTTTCTCCGAATGTCACTGTCACTGCTCGGACAAGAATATAGTTACTTTATTGAACTCTCTGTTACTCTGTCCGTGGAAACGCAGCGTTTTAGGGACATATATGTAAATTACACAGTTTAAGGAAGGCCCAGCTTCCCGGTGATCCACGGGTCAACGAAACCAAAGCTCCATTTTTTTTCTTCTTTCAATTGCCTATATATTTTAACCAAGTTTTGATAATGTTTTTCCAAAAACTAACTTTATTGACTGTCAGATTTGACCAAAAGAAAAAATCGACTGTCTGATTTACATGAAAAAATATTACATTTTTCATCCTAATTTAATTCGGTAATACATCTGCACGGACATTCATGCTCAAATGAGAACGTGTTGCATTGAGGTTTTCGTATGAATGAGAATGAATGCAATGATCAATCTGTGAAAGTGAGTGTTTAAGTTCTAGCAAGTGTCAGTGAAAATATATCTATGTCACACATAAACTAAGTATTGCATATGTTAGTTAAGAGTGTCAACATCAACTATGGCTGCAACTGGATCAACAAAATTTGGAATTGGAATATGTGGAATGGGTCATTCCATTTAATTCTAGAAAAATATCACCAGTTATAATGAAAGATCATTCATAAAACATTCCTAATACTTTTTTGGAATAAATGGAAAGACAACAATTGATTAACAAAATCATTCAGCAAAGTAGATGTTGAGGAATAGGTGGAATAAATGGAATGCCTAATTTTATTTTTAATTCAATTAATATTTAATTTTTATCTCTGTTTCATTCCTTTTATTTCTATAACAACTTCTATTCCATTTATATTCATTCCATTCATTTCAATTCCTTTTATTCATGGTATTCCACAAAATGCTTTCCAGTTACTGTCTATGTATGTAATATGGTGTGTAATGTAAGATATTATTTGTGTAGTGTGTAATATAAGGTATCAAATATTTTCAAAATTGTTGTCAAAGAGTCCTAGGAGAGTTCACACATATACTTTTGTCTCCGTGAGAGAGAACACAACACAAAACAAAACGAAAAACATTGTCAAAAACTTTTGAATGTAGTTCCCAACAGATGAATTATTTAAAGTGGTTGAGGACTCGATCACATGATTCAAGAAACATAAACACGAATGCGATGAGGAACGTGTGAAAGATCAGGTTAGTTCTCTCGTCAAGATCAGGTTAGTTCAAGTAGTATCATTTCACTGAACTATAATAAGATAGCTGATCAAGAGCAAGGTTCGTCTTGAATTCGTGGTATAGGTTCAAGATATTTTAGGAGCAAAGGTTCTAGTGGTTGAAAGAACGAGCTGACATTCAATACATCACTCCTCGATTTAATGCTGGCTTTAAGCATGTGTTTCAGAGTGCTTTTGCACAGCTTTTTTTTTCCCACAGATTAGAGTCCTAATTTGCTAAAACACATACTCCCTCTGTATCTAAAAGATGTATGTTATAGAAAAAATTTTTGTTTTAAAAAGATGTATTTTTCACATTTTCAATGCATTTTTTGTCAACTAATTATGAAAAATTATGAATCTCAAAAATATTAATTGCATTTCTTGAAACCTCATTGGTTTAGAAATATCGGAAATATAAAATAACAAAAAACTATGCATTAATAACTAAGTTTTAATATGTTTTATTAAAAAGTGTGAAAATCTCAAAACATATACTCCCTCTGTTTCTCAAAGATGTATGTTTTGGTGTTTTCACACATATTAAGAAAATATATTAATCATGCATTGTTTTTAGAAATTATCAAATTCCAATGCATTTTAACCAATAGTCTTTCAGTAAATTCAATTAATTTTATTGAAATTTGCAATTTTTGTATAGGAAACCTAAAAAATACATCTTTTTGAAAGAAATTTTTTTTTCCAGAACATACATCTTTTAGAAACAGAGGGAGTATTATTTTGAAACAGGGGGAGTATATATTAAGGTTATAGTTTTAAAAATACAAAAGTAAAATTTAGTAAAGAAAACTACTCTCTACTCTGTACTATCCCATAAAATATGTGAGCCGGGCCGGTTGATTATCATGGGTAACGTATCATTCATGATTGCCATGCCATGTTCTGTTTTTGTATGAGCATTTTGTTGTTGTTGGACTTATGATTATTTTGTGATGAAATGAAGCCTTTTACTATATTTGATGGCAATAAATTATTGCCATTCTTTTGTATTTAAATGTTTGATGTCTAGGCACTTTACACATCCTTAAAGAGTGCAATTTTTAAGTTTTATTTTAATTAGTTTAATGCTTTATTTGTTTTTCAATAAAATTCAACTACTCATATTTTTATATTTTAATTTAAAATTAAATTTATTGATTAAACTCTATGACATTAATCTGTTATATACAGAAAAATAAAAATTAAAACATCAACCATTCAAATTTAAATTTTTATTTTTTCATGTATCGACAGATAAGTCCCAGCATAAAATAGAATAAATAAAAAGGTAAAAAATAGAGTAAAATTAAAAAGAGAATAAAATATTTTTCTACCAAATACAAGAGTAAAATTGTAAAGTGTTTTTTCAACTTTTCTACAATACACAGAGTAAACATGAAATGATAATAATTTAGTTGATTGGTAATTTCATAGCTGAATATGAAGTAAACAAAATTTCAGACAAAAATTTAGTCTATAAATATCATCCAGTTACACCTCTAAGAATTTTACTATATTTGACATTCGTTTGTAATATTAATGCATTAGTTGCAATAAATGATTTCTAAGAACACATTTTTTTATTTTGCAATTTGTTCATTTTGATTTTATTGTCTATGTGTTCTATCAGTATGTGGCATAAGTATAAGTATTTAGGTCGATTTCATATTTAAGTTGCCAACTAACATTGACCATGACATGTTTATTTTGTCACGTATTTATTTGACGCTTGACTAATCTAAGGGCAACTCCAACGTGACGTTAAAACGCCATTTTAGTGTCAAATATTAACTTTTCCATCTCCAATGAGACGGCATATGCGACGGTATTATAGTGTTTTAGTGATTTTTCAAACAGTGCCACACTAAATATAGTGTGGTACTGTAGCGACGGAAAAACTTTTTTTTTTTTTGAAACTTAATTATTTGTATTTACTTTTAATAAATAGCAAATAAAATTCACTGATATGTATTTACTTTTTCAAACAGTGCCACACTAAACTTTTTCTTTTGAAACTTAATTATTTGTATTTACTTTTTCAAACAGTGCCACACTAAACTTTTTTTTTTTGAAACTTAACTGTAACTTATTTTCTATGCAATGTATTTTCGTTTGTATATTTTTATTTGTTTTAATTTCATATGTATTTTCATTTGTATGTTTTTAGTTATTTTAATTTCGTTTGTATGTTTGTTGTTATTTTAATTTCATATGTATTTCTAAAGTATTATTCAATAATTATAATTATTGTTTTACACTTGTTAATCCTATTCTTATTAAAAATAGTTATTTGTATATGTCATAAGAATAATGAGCATTAAAATATTAAATAGTTAAGAGAATTTTTTTTAATAATATAAAATTAGAAAATATTTTTTTATTGTGATATTTGATGTTGTGGTTGGAGATGAAAAGATATTTGATGCTAAAATTATACTAAAATGGTGTAGTTTTGACACTAAAATAGTGTGATGGTTGGAGATGGCCTAAGTATCTAACGTTCCCTCTGACCTCATCATCACTTTTGCTGCTCGTCTTACGGGTATTAACGAAACTACCCCTCGTAATCGTGTTCAAACTCAAAAATGAAATACATAAATAAAATTTCACTAATCCTAAAACTTCTTACTAACACCACTTCCCCAATAATAATCTAAAAATCAATAATCATATTTCTAACTAGTCCGATAGAGATATTTATGAATTAATCAATTTTACAAAGAATTCCATCATTTTATACAAAACTTGTACTTGTACATAGTACTCCATCCGTTTTCTTTTATAAGTCGTTTTAGAACCTTGCACATAGATTAAGAAAAACATAAATTTCTTATTTTTTCTAAACAAAAACATCATTAATTATTTACCTAACCACAAATCAACCAATGAAAAAATAGAAAGACATATTATCATTGGTTATACAACATTAACTGTTAATAAATTTTACATAGAAAACCGAAAATGTCATATAATTTGAAACAAAAAATTTCCTCTAAAACGACTTATAAAAAAACGGAGAGAATATATTTTTGGATAAAGATACATTGTCAAGAGTTTTTCAAACTGCATTTATAATTATATTTCTTACAAAGATCTTTGAGAAACAATTTATGTCTATCTTTGTGAGAAAGTATCTAAATGGATGAACAAATAAGCAAAGTATAATTAAACAAGCAAAGTAACATGTGTGGTCAAACAAGCAAAGCACCAAAGTCAAGGAAGAGTAGAAGACACACATCTGTCTGTAAACAGTGTCATGTTGTTCTGTAATAAAGCAGGGAAACTAGGGGTTAAAATATTTTTTTCGGTTGGCTGTTTGTTAATTGGAGTTTCCATCGTACTACAAAAGTTATACAAAAGTTATGGGTCCCACACCACCTCCCCGTCTCTTCCACCTCTCCCATCCATAGATAAATTTGTTCCCCTTCAATTACATTTTCTCTCACTCTCACAAGTGAGTTTATACTGTCGTCACAGTGCTTCAGATCTAGAAGAAGAAGATCAAGAGTGTTGGAAGTGTCAATCTCGGTAACCAACCCCTCTCTCTCTCTTTTTTTTATTAATATGAGATTTTCTTTCTTTTGGTTTTTGATTGCTTTGGTTTCATTCACCAATGCTGTTTTGATTCCCTTAAAGTTTACAAAAAAAAAAGTTCGTGTATTACAGATATCATAGGATTCATTTGAATGTTTGGTCTGTGAAGTTAAATCTTTGAGCTACTGTGTTCATTAAGCACTGCGTGAAGCTATTTTAGTCAAACTGGAACATTTGTTTTGATCCTTTCTGCAGGAAACCTTCTGATTTCGTAACAAATAATGGTCACTGATACTGAAAGTACTCATCTTGGGGAGATTACTTGTGGTACCTTACTTCAAAAGTTGCAGGTAAAAAACCTCACAATCATCTCCCCCTATCTATAAGCTGCATGGCTTTTACTCATTCTTTTGTGTGTAACGTTTAAAAACATTTTTTTTTTGTTCTACAGGAAATTTGGGATGAAGTTGGTGAGAGCGATGAGGAACGAGACAAACTGCTACTTCAGATAGAGCAAGAGTGTCTTCATGTTTATAAGAAGAAAGTAGAGCAGGCTGCCAAATCCAGAGCTGAGCTTCTTCAGACCCTGTCAGATGCTAATGCTGAACTTTCCAGCCTCACAACTTCTCTTGGAGACAAAAGTTCCCTTAGTGGCATTGTAAGTTTTCTTCTTGTACCAAAGTTTAGAAGTGGAACCTTTTGTGAGTGATGGTACATGTGGTTTTGTTGCAGCCGGATAAGTCTTCTGGAACGATTAAAGAACAGCTTGCTGCTATAGCACCGGCTCTTGAACAACTGTGGCAACAGAAAGATGAGAGAGTCAGAGAGTTCTCTGATGTGCAATCACAAATCCAGAAGATATGTGGAGAGATCGCTGGTGGTTTGAGCAGTGAGGTTCCTATTGTCGATGAGTCTGATTTGTCCCTCAAGAAACTAGATGATTTTCATAGCCAACTCCAAGAGCTCCAGAAAGAGAAGGTAAGAAAATAAACATTAGTTGAGACATCTCAGAGAGACATAACTAACGTGCCTTTTATTTTGGCAGAGTGACAGGCTGCACAAGGTGCTCGAGTTTGTGAGTAGTGTCCATGACCTATGTGCTGTTCTTGGTCTGGACTTCTTAAGCACTGTCACAGAAGTTCATCCGAGCTTAGATGAAGAAACCAGTGTCCAAACCAAGAGCATTAGCAATGAGACGCTTTCCAAGTTAGCTAAAACCGTCTTGACTCTCAAAGATGATAAGAAGCAAAGACTTCAAAAGGTAAAATAGACAAATCTCTCTGCATCATTATCTGAGATGAAACATATGCTAAGATGACAGAGATTTTGTTTTCAGCTTCAAGAGCTGGCTACTCAGCTAATTGATCTATGGAATCTGATGGATACTCCTGATGAGGAGAGGGAGCTTTTTGATTATGTTACTTGTAACATCTCAGCTTCAGTAGATGAGGTCACTACGCCAGGTGCTCTTGCACATGATCTGATCAAGCAGGTATATTTACATTTGCATTGATCAATATATTAAGTATTAGTTACTCTTTTTCTAAAAGCTTCATGTGATTCTTGAAGGCTGAGGTGGAAGTGGATAGGCTCGATCAGCTGAAAGCTAGTAGAATGAAGGAGATTGCTTTCAAGAAACAATCTGAGCTTGAGGAGATATACATTCGTGCTCACGTGGAAACAAACCCTGAATCTGCTCGTGAGAGGATCATGTCACTGATTGACTCTGGAAACGTTGAGCCTACTGAGTTATTAGCAGACATGGATAGTCTGATAGCTAAGGCTAAAGAAGAAGCTGTTAGTAGAAAAGATATTTTGGACCGTGTTGAGAGATGGATGTCAGCTTGTGAGGAAGAGAGCTGGCTAGAAGACTACAATAGGGTAATAATGAATATCTTTTTCAAATACTATTACACATTTAAATTTTGAGTTGGTTCTTGAGCATGGTTTTGGTTTTTGAGAACAGGATCAGAACAGGTACAGTGCAAGCAGAGGCGCCCATTTGAATCTCAAGAGAGCTGAGAAAGCACGTGTCATGGTTAGCAAGATTCCTGGTATGTGTAGAAGAAGTTAAATATACACTTGCAGATTTCTCCTTTATGTCCATTTCTTATAAGATCTTTTTCGTGTTTGTGGAAAAGCCATGGTTGACACATTGGTTGCTAAGACCAGAGCTTGGGAGGAGGAACACAACATGTCCTTTGCATACGATGGTGTTCCTCTGCTAGCTATGTTAGATGAGTACGGTATGCTTAGGCAAGAACGAGAAGAGGAGAAACGGAGGCTGAGGGTAAGTTCATCCTTACTAGTCGTTTAATGTCAGTCAAGCAATAAACTCATCTTTTGTTTTAATGAACAGGAACAAAAGAAGGTTCAAGAACAGCCACACGTAGAGCAAGACACTGCCTTCAGCACCAGGCCGAGCCCTGCAAGACCGGTGAGCGCAAAGAAACCGGTGGGGGCACGAGCTAGCAACGGAGGAGCCAATGGAACACCAAACAGGCGTCTGTCTTTGAACGCAAACCAGAACGGAAGCAGGTCTGTTGCAAAGGAAGGAGGGAGAAGGGAGAGTCTCAACAGGCCGGCTGCTCCTACAAACTACGTTGCTATTTCGAAAGAGGAAGCTGCTTCATCTCCTGTGTCTGGTGCTGCAGATCATGTTCCAGCTTTACCGTGAAGATAAGAAAGGAAAAGAGCTGTAGTTTTTTTTTCCATGTTTGTGAAAGTTGGTTTTAGGGAGAGAAGGTTCTATGAAACCACCTGAGAAAAGACAAAAAAAAAAGACACTTGAAAGTTGAATGGTGTAGTAGAATGTGTATGTGTGTGTGTTGTTAGTGTTGTTTGATAGTTGGTATCATCTTGACATTAAAACCCACCTTTTTACCTTATCTTAAGGGAGAAACAAGAAAACCAAATTTCTTATATTCTCATTAAACAGCTAGAGGAGGTATTATGTCTTAGCTTAATCTAATCATTGATTAATTAGTGATGGTATCTTGAATTTGAGTTGTCTATGAACTTAGTGTATACTAAGCTTGAAAGGTCCAAACCTCCAGTTGAAAAGATAACTTATTATTAATGGTGAAAGTGTTGCATCTATTACTAATAATCTCTTGGTAGTATTAGTACAAACAAGTGATTAGTTTTTTCAAAAACTACATCAGTGCTGATGAGTTTCGGCTTTGTTAGGTGGTGATAAAATTTCTGGTTCTAGTCGAGAGACTGAGCGGAAACATAAAAAAAGCTATTAAAGAAGGAAGATAGCCTACTTGATAGCATTTCCAATTCCATTCTATATTTTACTCCAAAAATTGGAAAATAGAATAATGAACAAAAAAAATAAAAATTTATTTCATTTTATAGAGTAATTATTTTATTTTTTGTTCATTATTCCATTTTACATTCCATTTTGAAGTAAAAATATGGAGTCTGAGTTGTAGATGCTCTTAGACTGATGGGGTTGATGATTTGTATATTCCTTCCAGTGGGCCTAGGTGATCAGATACTAGTTTCTAGATTCTACATTTGATTATTAATGACACATCCATAGTAAAAAAAAAAAAAGGTTCAAATGAGTTTATAGTCTTTGGGATGATTCAGAGATCCGAATCTGCACTTTGTTGCAATACATGGATAAGCATAGACCCACTCTCGTTTTTTTTTTGTAGTAGTGTTTAGACGTTTTGACTCAAAATATAGCTCCGTTTTATAGATGAGTACTCATGCTTATTAGCTCAATTAGGACCTGAGATGATTGCTGATGCACACAACTATACAAGGCTGCAGGATTCGCGATGGTAGCTTTAGCCTTTGATGAAAATCACAGGGCTATATATGGAATCTTAGGTGTTATCCCGTGAAGACATTAACAACACTATATTCTTCCGACATCTCAGCTGTTTGTGAATAGAATGAGAAGTGAAGATACAAGAAAATTTCAAGAGGCAATTTTTTTTTTTGATTTATTCACACGGATATATAGGAATTAAAAACACGATAAGCTGTTTAAAGATCGAAGATACACAAAGATCAAACATTAGCTAGCAACCCGGCACATAAGTATCTCTAGTTTGAAGTTACATTCGATTCGTTCTTTTTTGGTATGAGTAGAGGAGTCTACTACTCTCCTTCGCTTAGGATAGGGACAATAAGAGGTTTCATCTGCGCAAGATACACAATTGCCCACCTGCCCCATAGTCAAAAAGACCACAGTAAGAAAGCAATACTTGATATTCAGAACGTTAGCATAGGCAAAAGATCAATGTTCCATATCGTAAGACATATCATGGCAATAAAGGATAAGGAAACAAGAATAGGTAGAAAGCAAGAGAAAGAGAGTGTTATAACTTACATCATCCAGCAACAGACTGTGGCAGTAATGACCAAGGTAAGATTTAGCCTGGGGATTATCAGACAAACAAAAGATTAATTATATAGTTTTTTATAAGACAGCAGAAACAAGGTAGACAGATCAAATGAGAGCTCCGAAAGGACATGCAACAAAATCAAATGAAAGTAAGAGATGAATTGAAGGGGAAGCATACAGATTGGTGGAGGGGCCTCTATTGAAGCAGATTATAACGCACAGAGAAGCAATTATCCCGACGGCTACGAAGATTAGGGTTGCTACAAGGAAACCCATCTTTTGATCTCACTGAGAATATTTATGTGACGTGTAGTAGAAGCCTTGGGCGGCGAGAAGAGAGTCTGTCACAGATTAAAATGAAAGCTTCCTCTTGGAGAAGAACGAAAGACGATGGTGCCTTGCCTTCTTGTTCGAGTGAATACACTGATCTGTATTTGGACCCGTGCGGAGTTTCAGATGCTTTGAGGGCAAAACCACACTTGAGCCGGGCCGTAACTCGGACCCGAATTCAAAACTAAACAATATATCCGAATGGATCTTATTATCGGTTTATGTATTTTTTTACTGATTTAGAAATTTATATAAAATTTACGAATCCAAATAAATTTTATTTATTTTCAAAGGACAAACAACCTTATTAGATTAAGATAGTTTCAACTTCGATCAAATGAGTCAGAATTACAAGATACAAAGGCACCAAACAACTCGTTAAACAAAGAACAAAATGGAAATAGAGTTCAACGAGAATAACCAAATAGGATGTAGTATCAAATAGCATTTGTTGAACCTTTTTTTTTTTGCATTTCTTGAATTTTTTTCTAAATTTTTTCCAAAGTATAAAGGAAAATAATTTCTTGACTGCTTAACTTGAAACCAAACATAACAATATCCACAATTTTCACTTCAACCAATGCACCGCTATCTTCGCTGCGACTAGTGTAGCCCACCCTTTTTTTTGTCACTAGTGTAGCCCCATAAGAGTTAGAAAATCTGTAACATGGACGGAAGAGCTTGATAGCCAGAAGGAATATCCTTTCCTATCAGCACGTCTTGTAGGGTGAAACCACTCAATACAATCAATTCCTCAAACAATCATACAATCCAATTTGTATTTAATGAGATTTCTCAAGACCTCACACTTCTAGTTCCTTTACATTGTTTTTTTTTTTTTTTTGCTTTCTACTCTAATTTTATTGCAATTGAAAATACAACAAACCTCAAGCGATTTCTACTTGCTGGCTATGCAATGCTGCCACTGGATTTAGAGATCACTTATTTTTTGAGTGTTCTTACTCTGCGGAAGTTTGGAGGGGCACGATCAGGGGTCTAGATAGCACAGGCTCTTCTGTTCAATGGCATACTCTGTTACAGCGTATGGTGACAGGTCTGCGAGACCATCTATCTACCTTTCTCCTGCGCTATTGCTTCCAAGCAGCAGTCTATGCCTTATGGTTCGAGAGAAACAAGCGCAGAGTAGGAGAGACTCCACAACCTGCTGCTAGTCTCATCATCTTTTTGGATAAGTTGGTTCCTAACAGAATCTCCTCTTTGAGAAAGCTACCAGGAAACAAATATGAGTAGGCAATGGAGATATGGTTTGGGAGTAGATAATCCTTCCTTTCCTTCTCAAAATTTTGATAGGTTTTTTCCTTTATGCACAAAATAGCATTAGGTTGTAAAAAGATTTTTTGAAGTGAATAAAATTTAAAATTCTTTCAAAAAAAAAAGAAAAAAGAAAATACAACAAACCTCTCCCCCTTTTTGTTCTAGCTACACTTTACTCTTCTAAAGTTATAGTGTAACATTTTTTTTTTGTAAACTAAGTTGTAGATTCCCTTAATTTAGATCGATACTGATTACTCAAGTTTAGTAGATATGACTACAAACCCAATCGACGAGCTGATTTTCACCTTACAGATTCGTTCGCCTTTTGCAAGATAGTTTTGAAAGTTTGAGCTTAATTCATATTCTAGAAGCCAAAAAGTTTATGGAGATCCAATAGCAAAAAAAAAAGATAGAACTAAAGATAAAGTATTTTTATGCAAACTATATATAGTTAGATAGAGTTGTTTGTCAGAATAATCTTTAAACCGATCAAAATTTAGTTTAGACAGATCAATTGTTTTTTTTTAAAAAAGAATGGATACTATGAACGTGATGATGCGTGTATATAGGAGAGCGTGATACGTCCTCTATTTCTCTTGTTCCCTATGATCTGACTTAACTAAAGACAAAATTTTTCATAAGGAGTCATAAAAAGAACACAAGTCAGAGAATATCCAATAAAAAGGAAGAGCGAGAACACATTAGAAACCACAAACAACAAGGACTTCTATCGCCTGAATCAAAGAAAATGAAAAACTTGCGTTTTCACGAAATCAGTGAGCAATAATATCTCACTAGCACGTCTCTCCATCACGTCACTTCTTGTAAGCTGAGGAAAAAACAGCCAACCACTAGTCACAACCACAAACCAAACCGTGATCAGCCGTGACACGGCCGGCCTCACCACCCACCGCCGCGCAAACTCCGTCCTCTTTATTGCCATTTCTGTGAGGCTAAGTATGGTTCATTAAACTGTGGCTCTACCTCGCACCCAAGAGTGATGGTGACAAAAACTTTGAGAAGCGTTAAGAGAACCTCAAGCTCCAAGTATATATGCAAAGGGTGGAGCCACAACTTTAGAAATGGATGGAGAGTTTGTTTGTAATTATACGCATGTAACACCACACCATAGAGTGCAACTTTAACGGTGAACTACCATTTGGGAAACCGAGCTTGAGATTTAGGGCTTTGTTCAAGCTTGACTGGGAAGCAAGTGTAACATACGAATTTGAAGAGATTTGAGGGAAGTGGGTAAAGAGGACCTTGATCGAAGCAGAAGAGGATTAGCTTTAAATTGCCAACCGCTGAAAAGAAAAGGGCAATGGAGCCAGATAAATGGATAGAGGAGAAAAAGAGAGGAAGAAGAACGAAGAGAGCACAAATGGGAAGAACAAAGAGTAATCTAGGTAGACCAGCTTTGATTCTTTGATGGTAAGTAGTAACAGTAAGATATACAGATTATTGCAGAAACCCATACTTTGATCAATGTCCTGAGGTGTTCTTCCATCAGTCAGGTCTTACTTTATTTTTGTGTTTCAGGAACTTTTTCAATCACCATGCTAGATTTTAACTGACTTGCTGCGTGTAATGTATAATAAGCAACCAAATAATATTTATTTGAATTTTTAAAAAATGAAGGCATGAGATCGTACAGCTACAAGATCGATGGGAAGAAGATTCTGACAACGAACTAGCTTTGGTTCTACGTTCACTCTTCTGAGGCTGCTTCCAGTGTGCTTCTTTCTTCTTCTTAGCAATTAAATGGAATCAGTGAAATCTACGACAAGAGATAATAATAATAAAACAAAACTTTGGGGCTTGAGGTCATAAGTCATAAGACGATTCAACTAATAAAGCCATAAGAAACGGTGGGGTCATTCTTTCATTCAAACTTGTCAAATAATATGGGACTAAGGTTCTGCTCAAAGGTTGGTTAAATGTGGTTTCTAGTCCTCAGAGATTGAAATATCTAAGTTTAAAGAATAAAAGAAAATTTATATTTACAATTTAGCAAAAAAAAAGTAAAATAAAATTATATTTAGTTGTTTCTAACCTAATTTGATACATTAAAATGATTTACGGTCACAGAGTTTGTTTACAAGTTTGATAGAGACCATAGAATATTACAACATTTGCAGGCAAAAGAGAGCGTAATTAATAACACATTAAGCTAAAGATTGAAATACAACCAACAAGTTTTAGGAGTTTTGGCTACCTTGATCTATTCAAAAGTGTTTTCTTCTACTCTTAATTGGTGTCCATTCTATTTTAAATTTTTTTTTGGATTGGTTTAGTTGATCTTTCACCTCTAGTCTTTGTCATTAGTGTTTGTAGTTTATATTCTTTTGAGTAGTCAACAGAGAGTATGATTAAATGTGGATTAATTAAGTCATCATCTTCAGAATTGATCGTCTTGGTGATGACCATGGATGAAGTTTCCTCCATGCGGTTCATATTTAGTTGTTGTCACTAGGATATTTTATTTGAATAAACGGAATCAATGCAATCTAAAGTTGACTTGGTATTACAATTATGTATGGAGAGGATAGAGGCCTAACATTAAAATCTGTATACATGAAATCTACGACAAGAGAAAATAATAGCAAAACTTTGGTGCGTCGGGTCATATAACTCACTAAGTCAGAATACTTTTTTTTTTAACACCCATAACTCAGAGTACGTAGGATTAACATTAACTACTTAATTTGTTTATATTTTATAACTATAGACAGGAAAAAAATATGAACATTTTGGAGTTACGTTGGTAAACCTGCATTTAAAGCACTCGTATTTGTCAGACTAACGATGGTAGTACTATTCTAGTGTTTTGTCAAACCAAAATTTCACCCAAGTAGTTACGAAGAATCTACCATCTGATAGGGAAGGGACAAACAGGGTTGAATCGAAGTTTTACAATTGCTATTATTTTATTGCTCACTGAATCACTTATCCATCCTTATACAATTTTCCTCCAAAAAGTTTTCTTATTTTGCAATATTCTTTTTATACTCATAAATTTTTCATAAACGGTAATTCAAAGTTTTTGATAACCCTAAATAATATCACCAAGCTGGCACTACCCTCTCTGGTGGCAAACCAGGTTGTTAGCGCAGTTGTAAAACGTCTACTTCCTCCCATACGCAGAGATGATATCCGGTTCCTCACTCCTTTATCAATGAATTTGAGTAAAGAAGTCGAAGTCTGATGTACTTCTCCATGTTTCCTTCCATTCCTTTCTCTCCATATTGTATGAATAGAGCTTTGAAAAGTATATCTAAGAAGAAACATCTCAGTGTTGTTTCCTCCACTTCCAGCCAAAATCTCCAGAATACAGCTCCAGTCTTCTTTCTAGGTATTCTTAAACAAACTCAGATCAAGTCACACATGATGAATTTTTTTTTTTTATTTGAATAAATATAGAAAATGACGACTCCTTCAGAAAAACGAAGTTATTGTTATCATTCTTTCAAAAAAAAAAAAACTAATATCACCAAGAAAACTAAAAGTTGAGCTTGAAGAAATCTAGAAACAACGAGGCTTCATAAACGACATTTTCAATTACGTTGCTCCGTATAAGCTGAGGGAAAAACAACCAACCAGAGGTCAGACACACAAACCCAACCGTTAGAAACTGCGACACGATTGGTCTCACCGGCCGCCGCCCCACAAAAGTCTTTTTCTTTACCAACACTTCAACCACCGTGCAAACTCCATGCAACACAAAGAACCAAGTGACCTCTCCTGTAGGCATCTCGCGGGTTAAGTAGACGTATAAAAGCTCATGCAACACACCGGAGGCTATGAAGGTCGCCAAAACTCCAATGATCATAGCCCACTCGGTATTTACAAAGTGTTGGCATATTTTCCTCACCGGGGTATAAACGCTTGACCGGAGGATATCCGAGACCATAAGATTCCACCGGCGACCCCAAAAATCTTGAAGAGAGGTGGCTAAGTACGGTTCGTTGAACTGTGGCTGGAGGTCCAGACCAAGAGTGAGTGTGACCATATATTTGAGGGTGGGGGGTTAGGATCATCTCATGCTCTAAGTATAAATTGAGAGGATAGAAACCTAGAAGTAGAATAGAAGGGAGATATTGTTTGTAATTATGATACACATGTAACACCACAATAAAGATCACAACTTTAATGATGAAAAGCCATTTGGGGAAAAGAGTTATGGATCTAGGGTTTTGTTGATGCTTGATGGGTAAGCAAGTGAAGGCAATGAATTGGGGGAGATTTGAGGGAAGTGGGAAAAGAGGGCCTCTATCAAAAGAGAAGAGTATGAGTTTGTAATTTGCAACAGAGAGAAAAAAAGCTGTGTATAAGCAGAAAGTAGAAGATGAGAGATAGAGAGGAAGATCCAAGAACATAGCACAAACGGGAAGAACAGAGATTAATCGGAAAACGCCAGCTTTGATACTAGTTGATAAGAAGTAACAGTAAGATACTGAACTTATTGCTGAAACCCATACTTTGATTAAGTTCTTGAATTCTTCCTCCATATCTCTGTTTTATTTTGTTTTCCCAATTGCCGAGGTTTTTACACCATCGAGGGAGGTTTTAACTTTGTTCTTACTTGGATGATAAGGAACTGAAACGAAACTAAGGCATGTGTGTGTGTTATAGGTGGATAATGGAAAGTGGGAGAAGACTACCATGCAAATTATAAATGGCGTATTTAATATGAATGCCTTTACAAAAATTAGAAATGGCGTTTCAGTCCTCGAGTGGTAAAGAAACGGATTTGGATTTAGGACGCAGACACGTTTCGGATTTGATCTGCTGCGCAAAACTACAATACAATTATCCTAGACAGTAAGATATGGAGATGTAGTAACAGTAAGATATGGAGATTAAGACAGAAATACAAACCTTCATTAAGTTTCTCAACTCTTCTTCCATTTCTCTCTCTATCTCTCGGTTTTGTGGGTTGCTAATTGTGTGCAGCATACAACTTATAAAACAACTAGAGATATTTTGGATTTTTAATTATTAGTAATATCTCTAGTTTCACATTTTTCATGTTGTGTCATTCTTATTTTGGATTTTTAATTATTAGTAATATCTCTAGTTTCTTTTTTTTTTGGAAAGAGTAATGTCTCTAGTTTCTATAAAAAGAAAAATTAAACGGAGCGAACATGTTAGAAAATTTGTTAAGGAGTGAACTACATTGATCAAAAAAAAATTGATAAAAAAAGGAGTGAACTACACAACGTGTTTAACACTTCTAAATACGTTTCATACATTGAAGGGAATTTCAAAGTTTTGTTGCTTTGTTATAAGCTAGGAGTAGTGGTTGTTTTTTGACTGAAATATTGGTTATTATATCCAAAAAAGGATCATGAAGAAGAAATGAATAGTTTGCCTTTGGCAAAGTCAATAACAACAAACATTCCCTAATCGCTCTGACATGACATCGTTTCTCAGCAGTGGAGGAACGAAGAGCCAATCGCCCGTCACGTTAACAGACGCCAGAACCGCGAGACACGAAGGAGTCTGGTGCGGTGATCTCCACCGCAATGTTCTCTTCACCGCTATATCTGTGGTGTTCGCAACACCGTGCAACACAAGGAAACAAGTGTCCGCCCAAGTTGGAGACAGTCGGATTGCGTAAAAGTAGATCAACTCGTGCATCAAACCAGAGACGAGCCCGACTGCAACAGTTTTGTTTGGACGTAGAAAGCGTCTGGAAAAACGCTGAACCGGGATGTGGACGGTTGAGTGTAGGATAGCTGAAACAATGAGGTTCCATCAACGATTTTTGAAGAGCCTAACAAACATCATCCCTAAAGAAATAACATAATCGATATAGGATGTTGGAGAATCTGTTTCGAGTATGATTACATGGGAGAAGGGCTCACCTTTCTATGGAGGACTTTATTTTGGGTATATACTGAAAATTTGCGTATTAATAATGCATATTACATCTAGGAATCCAACATATATATATATATATTTTTTTTTTGCTAAGAAAGTAAATATAATTTGAGGAAATGAAGATAACGTGTTATAATAAGTTATTGACAAACTGTAAAACCTAGGGTAATTGATTCCACGGCAAAAAAAAATAAAAAAAAATAAATAACGTGGAAGCACACAACAATCGGTAAAACCCAGGGCCGGCCCTGAGAATTCGGGGGCTAGAGACGGTTCAAGAAGGATTTTATAAATTTAGGGGCTGAATTTTTTTTTTTGTATAAATTTGGGGGCTTATTTATATACAAATTTTTCTAAAAATTTTGGGGGCTTGAGGCTAATGTTTCATCCGGCTTGGCTCAGGGCCGGCCCTGGTAAAACCCAATACTGAAGACTTCAGCTTGTAAGCATCGGTAGAGAGTGATAGCGATAAACCAGCAAATCTCTCACCAGTCTAGCAGCAAGGAAAAGAGGTGCTACACTGCAAAGAAGGTAAAAGGAAGTTGTTTCATCCGGCAGCAATAGCGAAAGGAATTTCGAGACAAAACACCAAAACAGCACAAACTAACAGAGTTAAGTAGCAGGAGTTCAGTCGCCAAGTCGAGCCGCATCTCCACTCCCAATAAATTGCTGTAAAGTTATATGATTTATCTCATTTCAGTTGAAAAGTTTAGTATGGATATTTTTTGCGTTAAAACAAATGTTGAGAGAAAACATATGGTCGATGTTAATAAAGACTAAGGGCATCTCCGACCCTACTTCATTTTCTACTTCAAACATCATTTTGAAGTAAAATCTTCTCCAACCCCACTCTATTTTCAACTCCAATGGAGTAATGGCTAGGATTACTCCATTTATGGAGTAATCTTACCCATTACTCCATTTTGGAGTTGAACTTTTTATATTTATGAAATGGTCCTTTAAATTTTTAATGTTTTTATTTCATACTTAAATAATATTTTTATGTTAAAAATGATACAATAACATGAAAACAAGATAATCTATTATTTAATAATTTTAGATAAAAATGCATAATATTATTAAAAAACATAAATAAAAAATAAAGATAACATAAAACAAATGATTTTAATAATCCGAAAACCGCTTCCGGATCCGCTAAGATCGATAAAGTATTTTCCAAAAAAAGATGAGAAAGAGCTTGTTGATCGTGTGACTCAGCATTTTTCTTTGATGTTATTAGCACTTGCTGAGCTTGAATATACACATGGATATTTGGATCTTGTATGTAATTCAAATCACAAAATAAAACTTGTTTTTCTTCTTTCCATGCATGATTTTGTTTTTGAATCTCCATATGAGAGTGAACTCGATGCACCAATTAAATTTGGAAGAGAAACTCTACCTCCAAATATCAAAATTGCAGAAGATGAAAATGTCCGATTTCGAAATTTTCTTGCTCGATTTAGGAATATCAAAGATAAAGAAGCTTATTTTTCATTACGAAATATAGTTGATTATTTGTGGAAAAAAATATCCGAATGCTCATTATTGAACCAATTTATATATTGTATTTTATTTTATGTTTCTGATTTATGTATTTTTTTAATAATAAATTTTTAATTCAAATAGATTATATTTTAAGAAATTTTTGTAAACATGAAATAATTGGGGTTAATTGGTAATTTTTTAAAAGTATAAGATGTTGAACTTTAAAAAAATATTATTTTTTGGAGTAAAAAATGGAGTAATACATTGGAATAAAATCCTACTCCAAAATAGAGTTGCACCATTTTGAAGTAAATTATGGAATAATACATTGGAGATGCTCTAATGCGCTTTTGGTACAAATAAAGCAGATGATCGATGTTATAAAGAAATTGTGCGAAGATTTACTTGCCTTGCTCAGCTAGCTCGTCCGGTCTGTGATGCATTTCAAAGTGCAACACAATGCGTGTTCGATGCTCGAGCAAGGCACAGCAAAGAGACCAGCAAGGCACATCAACAGCATCAACAACTCAACAAACAACAAACTCAACATATCATATGAGGTATTCTAAAATATCTCCTTTTACCTTTCGAAATAATTGCATATCAACAAACATTTGATCTTTCAATAATCTTTCTCACAAGCTCAATAACATTTCTTTTTAAATATTAGCGCAATTTTCTTTTCCAAAATGACGTATTTTCTATAAAAAGATAGAAAATAATGACATTTTAGTATCAGCGCAATTATATTTTTCACAAGATGTAATCCTTTTTATAATGGTAACAAATATAGTTTTATTATTAACACAGACAGAGAAGATGTGAAATAATGACAACGCAACTCTGTTCCGGCAAAGATATATATGTCTTGTGGTTCTATTCAATGGCTGCTTCCTCTGAGACGGAGGTGACATCAGACAAGATATCTGCGTCATTGTCTTCTTCGATGGTTAGGCTCGACACTTCTTCGTTTAAGGAAGAGACATCGTCTTCTCCAGTGACAGATGGAGCTGGTGAAGCATCAGTGCTCGTGCACGTCGTGGTTGTGCTATGAGTCGATGAAGTATCAGAACTCGAACTCTCTGACGATGATGACTTCTGCTGTAGACTCCAATACATTATACTTGCCGTTAAGATCAACATCATCTTTTGATTCACCTGCATTGCAACAACGAATCCCCACCACATAAGAAAACCTCAGAGATTTTTACATGCCATTTCAAAAGATTTAGATGATGTTTCTTACATCCACGATATCTTCTGGTAACAAGAAAACAGAGCAGCCGAGCTTTCTTGCTACACTGACGATGTATGTAGCATTCAACCTCTTCTCGTCCTCTGTAAAAAGTTTCAATATCCAGAAGGAACATTTAAAACAGAGAAGATAGAAGTGGAGAGGTAAGTTTTGTTAGAGAGAGTAAAGGACCTGCTTCACCCTTGGTGACAAGATTCCAGTTAACAACTCTTGGCTCAACCGCCCATAGAAGATCGAGGAAGAATAATCCGCTCGATAGACTCTTATCCTGTTGTAAGTTTAACAAGAAATATTTGATTCAGTATAAGCTACTTCAATGGATATTTTTAGATTTGGTGAAAGTAAAAAAAAAAGATGGAACCTTGAAGCTTTCAATCTGTGATTTACGTCCCATGATTTTGACTTTCCTGTTTGCCCAGCTCAGGATTTCTGTGTCAGACATGTCTTTGCCTCGCGTCCGAGTTCGAAGGTTCTTGAGAAGTTGGAGCATATGGGTTCTCATCAACTGCCATAAGAAGCCTGAGACATGTGTATATATACATCTACACTGTTATAAAATTTCCAAGGCTACAGAGCAGCTTCTAGAAAGAAAAAAAAAATATTGAGGAGAAGTAATTACCGAGGATAAGCTTCTTATTCCCTTGAACTATGTCATTTCCATCTACATTTACGAGCGAGAATCTCATCTCTTTCCCAATCTTCACAACTTGATTGCAGTTCTCTACTTTCTTAAACGGCATCTTAATTGGTGGTTTTGAAGCATGCCTCCAGTTAACTGAGCCTGGATAGACCTTGTCAAGAACTTCAAGAAGAATCCATCTGCATCAAAAGAAAATACGTAAGAAACGTTTCCTTCCCTATACATTCATGACCAAGATGCTTTTCAAGTATTTCCCAAACCACAATATCACTCCTGTCTTCACAGAAATCTTACCCGTTCCTAACATCTTCAAACACATTACTGACATAACTATCAATCCCCAGGCTGTTAATCCATAGCCGGTAGCATCTTTCATCTCTGCAACTCTGTATATCCTCAGTCATCATCTCCGCAAAGGAGAACCTGCCATCAGTGCTAAGGCCATTCCTGCAGCAGGTACAGGGAAGATAGTGTCAAGATCAAGTGAGTTAAAACCAAAACTATTATCTTTCTGTAATCTTTTACATACCTCTCGTGAAAAATCTGTGCCACAAACGCGAGATTCAAATACGAAGACCCTTCAACTATCTCTTCCGCAGTCAAGTACCGTTTGCAGTTCATTCTCTCTGCGTGTTCAAGGACCATGTTAGCCCTTTCAAGATCATCCTCGGCGTTTAAAGTAGCTGGATCACAGTGCTCAGGTGCAAGAACATTGAGAAGAAATGCATAGGCTTTTGCATCCTGGATATTGAATAAACAATCTCGACCATTAAGAGTAAGTAAAAGTACCCAATATTTTCATAACTTATGAGTGAACTTGTTTTTTCTTCCTATTCAAACGCTTGGTGAATCTATAAACTATTGAATGAAGCTTTTCAAAGGATAAAAAAGGAATGCTAGTTTCTCTGATTGCTATTTGGAAAGCGAAATACCTTTAGATCCGAAGAAAAGTTTCCAACGGTTTTCTTGTAGCCCCCTTTCTTTAGATGGAAGTTTAACCACTTGAGTAAGACTTTCTCCGGGGGTAATCTCAGGAACTCTTCTATATCCTGAAACAGATATGAAACTCGTATTGTTATTTACAACACACATATACTTGGTCAAAAATTCGCAAAGATATATAAGCTTGATCATTACGTCGTTGTCCTCCACCAACTCAATAAGCTGAGGCATCTTCTTCAAACTGAGATCAGCGAGGAGCTGAATCTGT
This sequence comes from Brassica nigra, assembly GCA_016432835.1. Taxonomy (NCBI): domain Eukaryota; kingdom Viridiplantae; phylum Streptophyta; class Magnoliopsida; order Brassicales; family Brassicaceae; genus Brassica; species Brassica nigra. Next base: position 8,670,861 of record CM028244.1, on the reverse strand, counting down.
AGTTCCCAAGATTAGTTAGTAAATCATCAAAGCACAAATACAAAGGAAAATGAATATAGAAAAACAAGTGTGGACCTTTATGAGCTGTGAGATCAATCCAAGCACCAGATGAGGCTGCAAAAACAAGAAAAGCATTCAATCGTCACAATCTTCTATAACAGTCTAAACATCAATATATTAAAAACCTAAGCAAGAAAAGCATACTCGTCCTTCAGCCAGGTCCTGTGTCCCAATATTAACCACGCTGCAGCCAACAGCTCTAGCAGAGTTGAGACAGAGCGTGTGATTCTCATTTCTCTCCCACGGGTTAAGTACTCTCTTCGTATTAATCGCTCGTTCATCAATCGTCCCGGGAACTGCTATATTAATAAACTTACTGTGCCAAAAAGAGAAACAGAGAGAATCAAGTCAAACCCCCCCCAGAAACCAAATCTAAGCCAACAATCCAAACACAAAAAAAAAATCTCTCAATAATTACCATAGAAGCACACCATCTTTCACAAGCTCATACAAATCATCTGAATCCGGGTCTAAAGGAAGAAACTGCCTCAAAAACGGGTCATCCCCAAGATATCTGTTAATATGATGAACAAAAGAGCCCTTCTCAGACTGGTTGATCGTATGAAGCGTCGTTGAGTTGGCTTTAAGAAACGAAGCCGAGTGCTTAAGAACACCAGATTTATCAGCAGCTTTATCTCGCAACAGTAAATATATCTGCAGGCAAACATTATCTCACTCATCAAATCCAAAAACCACATTTAACACATCAAAAGATGATCAAACTAACCCTGAGAAACGATTCGAAATCAAGATCATCGCAGGCTGCGTAATCAGAAGCCAAATCCGGTAAGATTTCTCTGATTTCTTTCTCCTTGAATGCAGAGGTGAGTGCCTTCACCTTCACCAACACAGGCGGAAGATCCTCCAACGTAACTTTCTCTCTCTGATTCTTCATCGACGCAAACTAAAACACGAATCCATAAGTTTTTTATCTAACAGATTCAGAAACGAGATTGCATAACCATGGATCCAAAGTTACCTTGGAATTGAGAGAACGGAGTTCGACTTGTGTGAGCTGGCTCTGTAGCCATGGATCCGAAACGATTACTCCCACGCCAGACATCTCTGCTGCAACAAGGATCACTGTTAAGCTTTTCGAAAGGAGAAATAAATTAAAAACTAGATTTAACTGGATTCCCGAAGATTCATTACTCAAAATAGCTAATCTATCAGTTTTTTCCAGATTAGATTATGACTCCGATTTTTCGCGAAATCCAGAAATCTAGGAGAGGAAGTTTTAGATTAGCGAACCCAATGTAATCGAGATCAGCGTCTCTACTTGTAACAATCCCAAGTTTTTCTGTGTGTGTATTATTTTTGTTTGTTTGCTTAGGTGTGGGAGGAGTTATAATCGCAATGTGAACGTGCAGAAGACGACGAATTCACGAGGATCGATTACCAATGTGAAGACGATGAAGAAGTTAGAGAGAGAGAGAGAGAGAGAGAGGGAGGATCCTTTATTTGCTTCCTCTGAGAGCAAAGCGATGAGGAGGAAGAGGAGAGAGAAACGAGGGAAAACGAGTTTTTTTTTTTTTTGCGAAGGAGGAGTTGAATTGAATTGAATGCGTCCTCTTCAGAATCGTGAGTAGGGTTTTTGTTTATTTTATTTTATTTTTATTTATATACGGGCTGTGTGACGACGACGACGTTTGGAGCAAAACGGTGGACCTCACGCTATAACGACTTGTTTAGGTGTCGTTTCCAAATCTGACCACTAATTAATTATCTTATTTTCGTTGCTTAACTAAACGTCATTTACCAGTTTTGACACACAAAAACAAAATTATGTCATTTAAAACCATAGATTATTTATTTATTTTGTTACTGCTCGATTAAATGCTGATTTGACCAGGAAAAAAAAAAAGTAATGGCTAATAGCTAAAAGTTTTGTTAGTTTGGAACATTTATTTTTGTAGGGATATTAGATTTGGTGATGAAAAAAAAAACAAACAAGATCTCTTCTCCACCGACGTTTTTTTGTCTTCTATATTGTAGATTTGCAGACCCATGTGTGCTATGCACGACGGTCTACAATAAAGACGCATTCGGAAGTTATTGAATTAATATATTTTCTCTGTTTTTGACCAAAAAAAATTCTTTGTTTATCTACTGATTTACGTTTTAGACTTTTGAGTTCTGTGGGCTTCGTCTGGGCTTCGATCTAGTTTCGTATTTCAAGTGGGTTCTAATTAATGGATTTTCTAATGATGGGTAACTGTGATCTCTTTTGATACAATTAAACCTTTTTTGTCACGATTGATACAATTAAATCTAAAAGCAACAAAATTTTCGAAAAATAAATCTACAAATAGTTTTTTTTTGTCATCAATCTACTGATAGTATGTATATTTTTGTGATAAATATGTCTTACGTTTTCAATAAAGAATAAAATGATTTGTTATAGGTTTTTCTTTAAGGATACAAAAAAAAAATCAAATAGTCTTTAAAAAATATACGGAAGTTTTAGTTTAAGATTGAGAATAACAAAATGAGTACAAATTGATTTTTCCTATTAACAACGCTACAACCTTTTACAAAAATCATGACAAGGTTTTAAATGCAGACTACAAAAGGTTTTAAATCATGACAATAGAACGAGGGCAACTCCAACAGCAAAACCAAATTTGATGTTTGGTCACTTGCTGTTGTATTTTAATTTTTCATTTCCAACCATAGCATCAAGTTTCACAGTAAAAACAGAATTGTATATTAATATTTTTAATTTTAATTATTTGTCATGACTAATTATTTTTTTTACTAGTTTGATTTTATGTTTGTTTGTTAAGATATTATAATTTTATGCTTTCAAAGTTTTTATTTTAACTAATTTATATGTTTTTAGTTACAAATTTGAATTAACAAATGACATTAATTTAGTTATATTATTAAATGAAATACAATCAAATATATTTAATAATATTTGATCTGATTACACTAAATTTGGTGGACTAATATCATTTTAAAGTTCTATCAAAGATGAAATAACACCAAATTTAATGTTTAAGAGTTCTATTGGAATTGGATGAGTGAATGTAGACTTTTTAATGGTAATCACCAAATAACATAAATGAAAAGGAAAAGGATGAAAATTAACAAAATAATATGAATGAAAAAGAATAGAGTTTTTTCTCAAATTTTATAATTAAAGAATATTTGTGTTCTATAATTCTTTTTAAAATAAATACTGAGAAGGAACTACATAGAAAAACACTTCAAATGAGATGTTATATTTTTTAAGAAAAGTAAAAAGGAGTTTCCTATTATCGTTCATTTATTTTGTATGTAAAATAAATAACCAAATGTTTCAAGAGATATACATTGCTGATTGCTGTGGCGTTATTATTGAAATTTGAAATAAAGTTCACATTATATTATCGAGAAAAACTCGTCACCCTAATTTACCTACTACCATAAAAATGTGAAACTTTTATCACTGTAGACTCGGTGCCGTACGAAGGGTTTTTAAGGGCCTAAGGCAAAATTTTAAAAATAAATTTATTTACAACTATATTGAAAACAATTTTTAATACACTATATCATCACTAAATACATAAGTCTAAAACATTATAAAAGATTCGACCCAAAAAAATCGTTAAAAAAGATGAAGTTTATTATGTATACTTATAACATGGAACCATAATTATATTATATAGGAAACAAATAGTTGAATTCAGAGAGGAAGAGCTAGTCGAACTCTTATGAAAAAAATCTTTACAAATTTGTCTTGACCACTAGATGATAAACTTGGGAAACCCTAAATCAACTTGGGCACGGCTCTGGTAGACTTCCAAGTATAAAACAATATTTGAAAAGAATAATCCAATCCATATTAGTTACTACTTGCTAATATAAGCTGACAAAAAAGTAACTAATATACGTACGAAGGGTGCTTGTTATTACCGTAACCACTGCTAACACAGCTAAGTAAAACCTAAAAAGAATAACAAAGTTTGACGAAAAAGAATAAAATTGTTGCAATGAGAAGTCAGATGCTCCAAAAAGGTTTAAATCCGATCAGATCTAAAATTTCAATAACTGTCTTACAAACCTTATTTTTTATTCACATTGGACATAGACAACCTTAGTAAGTTAGTAACTGTTGATCAAAAAAAAAGTTAGTAACTATAAATACAAAATCGCCAATATGAATTTTACTAACATTTTTATTACACGTAAAGATAAACAAAACAAAAGATTACTGGTCACGCAACGCAAGTTAATAGTCTTGTGTCATTCACCGCCCCGGATACTAGGCATGCAACGCAGCTAAGCCTTCACTACTTTGTCCGTTTCTTCGCATCCCAACTCGAAAGACTCCTAATGATTACATCACCAACACACACATGATATCTTACTTTACGCTCTTAATTACCACTACCTTTCAACTAGCATTAAAACTTTGCTATATAACAAGCTCATAGTATAAGCTATATATATCATGGTTTAAGTATAATATATGAACACCAAAGTTTAATTGCTACTTTTTTACATCTTGATAGTTTAAATGGCAATTTTCATATAATTAGTATGTTAAATATTACACTTGCATATACATTTCCAAGTTATCCAGCCCTATCCTAAATTGGGGTCCATTTATAAAGTCAAGACTCAAGGGTATCACCACTTGGCTGTATTGAAATATTGAGGTGTATTAGACTATTAGGTAGAGAAATCATGTTTCAGGTGACTTGTATTTTATAATAGAGGAAAAGAACAAGGTGAAAATTGAGGAAACTTTTTTTATATGTGGATTATGGAGAGCAATAGTTTACTCTATTTTTCTTATTTTATTATTTTTTCCAGCAATGTTTTCAATAACTGAAGAAAAGTTATGTGTCTGTTTTAGGTAACCACGTGACCTTGATGATTAGGGGATGCATCCTATTCCTATATATATGTATAAATATTTTTTAACAGAATCAAAGGAAAATGTTTTCTGCCTTTTGCAAATCATATACTATATATGTGGATGATGATACATTAATAACACTAACATAAATCATAAGTTGCATGTTTTTCTTAAAATTTGTTGTCGATTTTATTTCCAGGTATTACCGTATTGTGCTCAATTCAGATTAATTTTGTCTATATACAAATAATACATTTATTTAAAAAAATTTATGATGTATGTTGATTGAATTTTGAAAAAAAAAAATTGTCTGGTTTGAATTGGTTTAGTTGTTTTAATAACTAAAATTATAAAAACATACTTGAAGATATTCTATAATTTAATAAAGATCAAAATGTTTAATTAATGATTTTAAGCACATAATCTAATTAAGTATTAAGTGTGTTATGTATGTTGTCTTTTAATCTTTTCATATATAAATAAATATTCTAATAAAATCTATACTTAAACATGTTCTTAAAAGCAATGTGGCTAGTTTTTTATTACAAAACTACTTCTCAAATGCTACATAAGGATTGATAAATATTATAGAGAATTAATAGTTATGGCATATAATGATTTTATTTCATCGGACATGAATAAAAACTTAAAATATCATATATGAGGTAATATCAATTTAATTTTTTTACCAAAATTACAAACCCCAAAATTATATCATAATATGTAGAAAAAAAACTTCAAATTACATTCAATTTAAAACCAGAAATTTTTATAATAGTCATATATTAAATACTGAATTAGAAATTTTACTCTATTTCATTTGGGGTATTTGCCACGACTTATCATACCTAATGCTCCATATATAAATAAATAGAAAGTAGTTGGTAGATGAGTTGGACTGTTATTTAGTACACAATTGAACAAACATTTGTGTAATAGTTGAAAAATCCAATATCATTCATATCAACTGCTTGCGGTAGGTCGTCGTCTACTAACATGGATTTATTCATTACTCAATTTATTCAATGTCTGGTGGATCACGAGATAATATCAAAATACGTCGATGTGAACTTCACATGGGTCGATAAATACCCCACGCGATTTCAAAATATAGATCACTGCACAAAGCACTACTTTCTTCTACAAGGTCAGCTCTCAACATCCCTCTGATCCATCTCTTCTATATTATATGGTTGTATTTTGTCTAGGATTTAGTTATTTTCGTAACTAGAGGTTATAATATTCGCAAGCTATCAATCGCAGGCAAAAGAGATGGCCCAAAAGCTGGAAGCAAAGGGTGGTAAGATAGGAGATGCATGGGATGACGGTGTTCATGAAGGTGTTAGAAAAGTATATTTAGGGAAAGGCCAAGATTGTATTGCCTTCATCAAGTTTGAGTATGTCGTTGGTTCTGAAGTGGTTGTTGGGGAAGAACATGGAAAAGGGACACTGCTAGGAACTGAGGAGGTAATTAATAACAATATATATATTATATTATGTTGAAAATGTCTTCGATCAATATTGGTTTCGTACTGAGAGAGTTTTTTGGGGGTTTTCGTAGTTTGAGGTTGATGCAGATGACTATATCATATACGTGGAAGCTTTCCGTGAGAAAGTAACCGAAGAAACCATCGTGGATCTTAAGTTCGAAACTTATAAAGGCAAAACTAATAAGCACATCGAGACGAGTCCAGGGGTTAAGTTTGTTCTCCATGGTGGGAAAATCGTTGGGTTTCACGGGAGCTCGAGCGATGTCCTACACTCCCTTGGAGCCTATGTTACTTTCCCATCCACTCCTCCATTGCTAGGAAAGTGGATCAAGGTAGTACAAAGGACTCTTTTAAACACAGACACAACACATATCTAACTAAGGATTTTATTGGTAATACTATAGAATCATAAAATCATAGTAACAAATATATTCTTAATGTTTCAAAATTTTGAAGTTTTCAAAAATATTAAAAATAGATTAAACTTTTATTATAAATAGTTTTGTGATTAACTAACTTACACAATTTGTAACCATTTAAAATTTAATACACAATTATCTCTTGAAATTTACAGATTGTCATTATCATTTCATATATATATATATATATTGAAAATATTAAAAAATTATTTTTGAACATTTTTAAAAAAATATATAGATTTTTTTTGAAACGGAAAGAACATATAAAGTAGAATAAGTAAGAAATGTTGGATGAACATCCATAGGGACTAGTGGTTATATAATGGTAAACCTGACTTAATTAATAACGTGGAAATTTTGGAATGAGTCCGCACCCGTGTGACTACTAATCAGAATGCTAATCTCTTTTTTTTGAGAAAAAAAATCTAATCTCTTAAAATGCATTTTTAAACAAATATTATCCAAGCGGAGTAGTGGTTATATAACTGGTAAACTTGTCTTAATTAATAACGCAGATATCTTGGAATGAATCCGCGTGCGTGTGACTAATCAGAATGCTAATCTCTTAAAATGTGTTTTTAAACAAATATTATTAATTTATAAGGTGGAGCAAAAAGGGCAGGCTCCAGGACCAAGATGCTCGCATGCCATAGCACAGGTAAGAAACAAGATTTACTCGTTTGGTGGCGAGCTCACACCAAATCAGCCCATCGACAAAGACCTTTACGTGTTTGACCTCGAGACCCGGACTTGGTCCATTTCTCCAGCCACGGGAGACGTTCCTCACCTCTCTTGCTTAGGCGTTCGTATGATGTCTATTGGATCAACACTCTATGTTTTCGGAGGCCGAGACGCTTCCAGAAAATACAACGGTTTCTACTCTTTCGACACGACCAAGAACGAGTGGAAACTGCTAACTCCGGTCGAAGAAGGACCCACTCCTCGTAGCTTTCACTCTATGGCAGCCGATGAGAACAACGTTTATGTTTTCGGTGGAGTGAGTGCTACAGAGAGGCTCAAGACCCTAGATACTTACAACATCGTTGATCAAAAGTGGGTGCGGTGTTCGACTCCAGGTGAATCGCTTAGCATAAGAGGAGGAGCCGGGCTGGAAGTGGTGCAAGGGAAGGTTTGGGTGGTTTATGGATTCAACGGGTGTGAAGTAGATGATGTTCATCACTACGATCCTGTTCAAGACAAGTGGACACAACTGGAAACATTTGGCGAGAAGCCTTCCGCGAGGAGCGTTTTCGCTAGTGCGGTGGTTGGTAAACACATTGTGATATTTGGAGGTGAGATTGTGATGGATCCACAAGCTCACGTAGGTCCGGGACAGTTGATCGGGGGGACCTTCGCGCTGGATACAGAGACATTGAAGTGGGAGAGGTTGGATAAGTTGGGTGAAGGCGAGGAGACTCCGAATATCAGGGGATGGTCGGCATCCACGAGTGGAACTGTTGATGGTAAGAAAGGGCTGGTGATGCATGGTGGGAAAGCTCAGACTAATGACCGCTTTGATGATCTCTTCTTTTATGGGATTGAGTCTGCTTAAACGCTTTAAAACACTGTTTGATGATGACCGTTTGAAATGGTGTTGTGTGTATGTGATTCAATAAGGGGGGATCTTGATGGATCATGTTTTTCGTTTTTATTTTTGTATGTTTGTTTCATGTTTCGTGTTTGTGTCAATAAATTGCTTATTTTCTCCATATATTGGCTTATGATTAAGAGCCCCTATAATTAAAGGAGTAATAAATTTCGTCTTATTCAAAATGACACCCATCTGAGTATATACAATAAATCTGGTAAGTTTTTTATATAAATCAACATATGAAGCAACAAAGGAAATCTATTTTAAGTATATTGCATATTTAGTAAATTTTGTATATGACTGTGTTACTGTGTATGATGTATTGTAGAATATCACACGAATTTATTGCATTTCACATAAAGCAATCGATTGTGTAGTACGTTGCATTTTTAATAATTTTGTATATGTATTCTATAATATATCACATATTTTGTTATAATCAAATGTGAAAAGTGATTTTAATTTTATAGTTTTTTCCAAGAATCCACATGTAAAAAATGAAATTTCGTAAAAATGAATGTGTGTGTGTAAAATTTGTCTTCTCTTTAATCGAGTCTCTTGTTTTTATTGTCTACTCATGTTTAAAATCGTAATTTACCATATATACTTCATTAAATAACAATTTTGGTGGATTCGACCATTTATAGTCAAAATATTTAATCATTTTTTATTAAACTTTAATATTTTGTTTTGGAGTCAACACCGAATTTATTTTACTTTTGGATCCTTTGAAGATCTGGTGCCTGCTCTCGATGGAGGAGGAAAAAACAGTATCCGGAAGAGGAAAAAAGGATATCAATATAGAGTAATTGGTGTAAATGCACCCAAATGAACCACATATTAGTTTTATACCTTAAGTGTTGAGACAATATTTCTATGACCGTTTTACCCCTCTGAGCTAGCTTCCCTATGACATGTAGAGTCTCTGTTGCATGACAGACGACTGACACAATCTCATACCCACCTTTTATCTTTTCGTTTCTCTTCTTTTTTTTTTATTAACTCTCTTATTCTTTTTTTTTCTTCTTATTTTTTCATCTTTCTTCTCTACTTTATGTAAATATGAATCATCTTTCTTCTCTACTTTTTGATAAAAAAAAGAGTTCCTATCAAATTAAATTCTCCTTTATTTCCAAAATTCTCTCCAATTTTCTTAAACTCATCCAAGAGAATTTTTGGTCTTCTTCTCTTCCATTGTTATCTCCGCACCGTTTCTCGCTCTTCCGTCTCATATCTCTCGGATAATTAGTTGCTTAACAGAAGATTCTATGTTAAAGTCTGATTTTTATGCCGCCTACGTCGCCGTTTCCGCCGTTGATGACCAGAGACACGGGGAGGTTGAGCTTGGCTTGAATGTTATCAATTATTAGTTCGTATCTAAAATCTTAAACCATAAAGCATAATTTAGGTCGATAATTTGTCGTGTATATGTTAATTTTTTTTTTTTACACGCTAATTTTTCGGATATCAATATGGTAGACTAGTCAATTGTCCCAATAATGCTTGGCTATGTATCATTGTATATTTTCTTTTAGCAGTTAACATGATATAATATCAGCTAATCCATTTGCTTAACCTTTCATCAGAGTATAAGACTGTTATGGGTTTTTGTTGTAATTATAAACTACATTAGCCAACACATTGTTGAAGCCTTTTACTGTCTTAAGGTGCAAATGAGTTCCTCAAATCTCCAGTCCAGTCGATGCATCCGTCATGATTGTGCTCCTCCTTGAAGCTCATGCATTGCATGGCATTGATGTGTGTAAAACCATGTATTTTGATTATTTTAAAATGTAGCTAAGTTGCTTTAGACTTTCTTCATAATCATTTTGTCTTTAACAATTTTATCAGGTTTTACAAAGTAGGTGTACAGTATATATATATATATATATATATATATATATATATGTGTCACTAAGCATCTTCTTTAATCGCTAAATTAATTTTTAAGTGAAACAATTTATTTTGATTGTATTTAAATTATATATTTTTCTTATTTTTTTCAACCACGGTTTGTCTTACAACACAACCCAAGTACATTGTTGGTTAAACACATTTGTTAATTGATAACTATATTTGTACACGTCAACATTTTATTTAACGAGTACATTTTAATTTAACAATATTATCTTACTATTACTAATAATGCTTATGTATTGTTTGATGCATGATTTTATCAGATGGTAAATTGTTCGATATATGGTTTGTTAATTGATATTTTGTTTGATAGGAGATTTGTTAGCGATAAATGACTGGCACATGGGCTTGTGAACTGATATATTGCATGGATAAATAACTTTTTATCTGGTAAATAATTTGTTACATGTTACATGTTTTGTTAGCTGGTAAATAAATTCTACATGTTTTGTTAGTTGATATTTGTTAGTTGTTATATTCTGCTTGATATATAATTATTAGGTGATATATTTTGTGTTATCCAATATATATTGTTGAAGTAGACGATACATCGTTCTCTATTAGGTATGTTACTGATTCATTTAACACGCTAGACGTAATTATTATCCGTTCACAAAATATGTAGTAGTGTTTATTATCTGATACATAACTTGTTAGTTTATATATTTTTGTTTGTTAGATGATATATAATTTGTTAAATGATAAACAATTCTGTAGGTTAATACACTTTTTATACAATAGAATGAATATTTACTATTATGTAACGCAACACTCACTACGAAGATGACAAATGGCCAATCAATTTATTGATGTGTATGAATGTTTAACATATTACATTTTTTTGCTACGTTGTTGTATTATATATCAACAAGGATTATATGAGATATCTATCAACTATGAGAGCATATATCAAACAATATTTCAATTAACAAACTATCTAACAAACAATGTATCAGTTAACAAATTATTTATCGGCTAACAAATCATATATCCATAACTAACTATGTTATTTTCTAAGTATAGTTTCTAATAAATAAGTTATCAACTAACAGTTTATTTAACACTTAAATTAAAAGTTAGAACAAGTTGATTAGATCATTAATTAATCATATCAACTAGTAAGTTATACTTTATAACTTAATTATTGAGTAATTAATTCACAAAAATGTTTTTTAGTGGATAACATTTGTATTAGTCTGCTTTTGTTAATTGTCTAATGTTATTATAATATGCATTGGACATAATTTATAAACTTAAAATAATATGTAATAACAAAATGATAAAAATACATCTAACAACTTTATTTAATTTAGACTACACTACAATATAATATAATAAAGTGACAAACAATACATGCATGTTTTTTATTCTATAAAATGTGTGGAGGAAAATAAACTGTACTTCCACGGTGAACAAGAAAAATGTGTGAACGAAAATTCAATGCATAGCTACACAGTGAATAGGAACCTACAATCGTGTGTCAGTGTCCTTTGGCGATTTCTGCGCAGAGAAAAAGGGTAATTTCGGAACTCCAGCTAACAAAGTGTATCTCTGATGCTAGTTATGTCGTATCATGGTTACTTTTCTAATTTCAGCTTCTATTTAGGGTATTGAGCAAAATCTCTCTATCAATATATAACGTCCCAATTGCCCATGTAAAAGAATTTACAATAGTTAATGATAATTAAACAAAAGTTTTTCTCAAAAAAAAAATAATTAAACAAAAGCAATATGCATAATTCAGTACGTATAAGTAACGCAAAACTATAGAAGTACAAGTACAAAATCATTATAATCAATCTTACTACATTTATATACAAAGAAGAAAAACTTTCTAATACTAGTATATAGGACGAAAACAAAAGAGTACTGGTCAATCGACGAAAGTTAATAATCCTCTCTCATTCACCGCCCCGGATACTAGGCATGCAATGCAACTAAGTATCAGGGCCGGCCCAGAGGCCAAGCCGCAGATTAGGGCATCCAAATTAGTAGGGCATATTTTTTGAATTTTTTTTTATTGGTAACTATAAACAAATAATTTTTTGCAGGAAGAACCTTAAGATTGATTACTTTAACACATTCATAAATCAAGCTCTAGTTTTCCTTGAATCTAATTTAAACAATTCTAAATATATAAAAAATTGTTTGATTTACAGAGGCTAACAGATGCAAATGAAAATACATTGAGGGCATCATTTTTGAATCTAGAACCTTGTTTAATGAATGGTACGCATTCAAACATAGTTGGTGATGAATTGTTTATGGAACTAAACATTTTTCGAGAATCAATATCTGAAAATTTCAAATCCTTATTCAAGTGCTCAACTTTTGAAAAAAAAATAGAGAATTGTTATCAAAACACAGAAATTGGCTTATCACATATTATTACAATTTCGATGTTGGTCACCATAGATGAAAGAAGTTTTTAAAGTTGGAATTGATATAGAACTATTTGAACATGTTACAAAAAATGTTAAATGGGTTGGCTATGTTATCAATCGTTATAGCTATGGTTGAAAGGCCTGACTATATGAGTCTAGTCGATGATTTTATAAGAGAAAATGCAGGAAGATCTATATATTTTTTCAACAATTAGTGTTTTTAATATCACTATTTTTTTAAATAAACGTAACATGCTATGAATTTTTATTTCTTTTTATTAAAAATTTAAGTAGTTTTTTATACTATCTTATGTTGTTGATAAAATTAATACAGGGATAATTTTAAATTTCGATTGGGGCAGTATAAAAAGTTAGTCCGGCACTACTAAGCCTTCACGACTTTGTCCGTTTTCTTCACACATCTCAACTCGAATGACTTCTTATGATTACATCACCCACGCATATCTTACGTTGCGCTCTTAATTACTACCACCTTTCAGTTAGCATAAGAAACTTTGCTCTATAAGAAGCCCTTGGTAGAAGATTTAAAGATTTCACGAGCAACGTCTATAGGGAGAGGACAAGAGAAAAAATGGGTAAGAACGATACCAGAATCCTGATGAGATTTACAGTTCTTGCAATGGTTCTAATCGCTGCAATAATGGTGGAAGACGTTACAAGTCTTACTGTTTGTAAAATCGACACAAACGAAATGCAGAAATGCCGTCCAGCCGTCACTGGAAACAACCCGCCGCCTCCAGTCAACGAGTGCTGCGTAGTGGTCAAATCCGCTGATCTTGCATGCTTTTGCAGATACAAGTTTTATCTCCCAATTTTAGGAATTGATCCATCTAAAGTCGCGGCTCTTGTAGCCAAATGTGGCGTTACAACAATCCCTCGCAATTGCCGTGGTATAAACACGTATATTTTATTGTATGTTTTCATGTGGTTATTGAAGTTATTAGGATCTCGAAAATAAAGGTCTTTACGTTTTGTCTTTGCGCAGTTTGAAGAACTGAGATTGAGATAGGTCTCTATGGTGCTGTCCAGAGAGGTGGCTGGATCTTGTCCTACATCTGAATTTGTATGTTTTTTTTTAAATGTTCTGATCCAAATAAATCACTTTGTAATGATTTTCTGATATACCTTGTGTATATAGAAAAAACATGTTCAATATATTACGAAAATGGTAAAGCAGTACTTTTCTTTTCTTGACTATCCACTCATCACGGCTTTTCCTGAAGAGAACCAAACGCAGAAACTGTTTACTTTTCATGAATCATAGGAAACTGAAGTTAGGCAACTTTCTCTACCTCTGTTTCTGGTGTTGTGACTTGAATCGCTAGGAAGCAGATAGTTCACAAAGACAGGGACCTGTTGTTACATATGACAAGACAATATTTTGATCTCTATACAATAATCTATATTTTTCTTTTCTTTTTCTTTTTGATTTTAAAATCTACCCCGCAGTTGTAAAGGATAAAACAACAAAATACAAAGACCAAAACCATTGGGTCGCGTACATGGGGCAAGTTCTTTCATTAACCATTGGGAGACTTGCATGCAACTAAGAACATGTGCATCGCAGGCTCCTCATTTAAGGTTCTTTATTTTGATTTTTTTTTTTTCGATTTAAAAAAAAAGAAATTGCGGGCCGCCACATGTCAGTGGGGTCCGCAAACAACTCAAAAACTCAACGCAAATCGTCGCTTGGTCAGGGGACTTTTCCCTTGGGTTTTTTTTGTGGGTCTCCTCCCCTCAAAAACCCTCCGAGAACCCTTGGATGCACATGCTCTAAGGTCTCTCACATTTGTTCATTACAATATTACGGCACTGCGTCTTCACTAAAAAGACAGTGGCATCACTACGTTTTACCAACTTTCAATTGTAGCATTACGATTTACGAGGTGTTTTCCAGTCTTCCGCAGAATTTGCCTCGACCAGAAGAGTCTATAAGTTAAAATATGTAGGTTTAAAGCGGCCCATTAAGTAGTTATACCTCTCTTAGTAGGGTTAAAATATTATAGACTAGTTAACCCTACAAAAAAATCCTTATTAGACGACTAGTTAACCCTACAAAATCCATTTTAACCCTACAAAAAAGCCCATTAACTAGTCTATAAGTTAGGCTAGTCATTATAAAATCCTTATTATACCTCTCTTTTATTTCCCTCTCTCTCTCTGTGAGAATTAAAACCCTTCGATCTCGTCTAGTGTAACCCACATTTATTCGCACAAACCCTAGAAGAATCCTCCGGCAATGTCGTTATTTTGTCGAGCTTTGTCTACAGTGGCCGCTCTTCCCTTCCGCACGGTTAGATCTCCGGTGAGTCTCCTAACTGGTGTCCAGAGAGTGACTCTTGGTGGTAGCCATCATTTCAGCCGTGCATTGCTGGTTTCATTCTCCAGAGGTCGACGCTAAGTGCTATCACCGCCGACGAGAATCTGGTTATCTGGTTAGCGTCCTCGAATCTGAATTCGAAAGCGCCGATGTTAACGAGGCTCTTGAGGAAGACGAGGTAAGTTCTATATACATTCCCTGTTTCTCTCTCTCTCTCTCTCATGTGTTTGTATGGTTTTATGAATATGAATTTTGAATTTGTCAATGTAACAGTTGCCAGAAAGGTTTCCTTTCTACACCGTTGATTGCACAGGGGATCGAGTTGTGCATCTGATTAGGGAGTTTGAGGATGAAACCATTTTTGTCTGTTTTGACCCTTTTGCGCCCTTAGTGCATCTCCAACCCCATTCTATTTTTTCCTCCAAAATGGAGTAAAAGTGATTATGGAGTAAAGAATGTTCCAACCTTACTACATGTTCTACTCCATAATAAAATTTACTCAATAAATGGAGTAATCTATTTTTTGTTTGTTCATTACTCCATTATGGAGCAAGAAATGAAATAGGGTTGGAGCATTTTTACTCCATAATCACTTTTACTCCATTTTGGAGGAAAAAATAGAGTTTTACATTGGAGATGTTCTTAAGGGACGAGGAAGAAAAAGAAGATCCTCAAGCTGAAGAAGAAGTAGCAGTTGGTATCCCTATGGTCATCAGTGTGACCAAACATGATGATGATGGTCCCTGTCTTGAGTTTATAGTCAACGCTTACGTCCATTAGATTGTCATTGATGCTGTATACGTCGAACAACCCCATGAACCTACATATCCCTACAAAGGACCTAATTTTCTGTATTTATTCTCAGTGCTCTCTCTATTTATATATTTATGAGATTGGATGTGTGACTAGGTTTTTGGGGGTTTTTGGCAGGGACTAGGTTTTTGGGGGGGTTCCACAGGCACTACAAGAAATACGGGTATTGGTAGCAGTTCACGGTAGCACGAATTCACGAACTGCTACCAAAAGTTGAGAAATCCGGGACCCATATTTTTTGTAGCGTTATTTCCTCGCTAGCTATATTTATCAGTAACCCGGGAAAAAAATAATAAAAAATTCAGTGAAACAGAGTAAAGTGGTGTCGCGATGCAAGAGCTAGTTTTGTTTCAACCTTTTCCTCCTCTCCTTCTCTTCACTTAGAAACTATCGAAGAAAAAAAAGGATGGGGAAGCTCAATCTCGCCAATCTTTGACCACGATCTGTACGGTACGGTGTTGTCGTCGCCGGCGGACAGATTCCCGGGAACCCTGATTCGATTTTTTCTGATTAATTCCTCAGATATCTTAAATGTATCTGATTTCTCTGATGAATTCGATCGTTTGATTTGTTACAGCTTTTACAAATTCGATTTAACCGAAGACTAGGAGGAGAGAAGTCAGGTTAGAGCTAATCAGTTCTGTTTTGTATTTTGTATCGTGAGGAGATAGGTTTGATTGTTTTGGGCCGAACGCGAATTGATTTGTGGTTCTTGTCTGTTCTCTTTTGCTTTGCAGGTTTGAGCTTTTGATTGTTCGTTTTGGAGTGAAGTGGAGTTGAAATCCGAAGGATCTTCAGATTAGAAACACAAATTGAGGTGATTCTTTTTCACCCAATAGAAGTTGTTTCTTGTTGGTCGTATTGAATGACTGAGTTATAGTATTTGATAGATTGGCGATTGAATAATTGATTGTTTTTTGGTGCTTATGTGAATGAGAATGTGTCTGTTTGGTGTATGATTGACATAATCTTATGGCTTTGCTTGATTTTGTTGGTTTATCAGTTAGAAACTTAGGACATAAAATGGTTGAAAAGTCATGGGTTCATCTGAACAGGTAAGGAAAAACAATATATATTATATGAACTTATATTTTGTGTGTGATTAAGAGTGTTTAAATTATGCTTTCATGTCTCTAAACCGAAGAGCTGATCCTGGTTATGAGAGAGGTGCGTGGGAATTTGTGAGGTGTGTTGCTGCAGATTTGCGAGAGTCTGAGTTGATCATCTGCCCATGTATTGACTGTCGCAACGTAGATCGTCACTCAGCCAGTGTTATTGTGGATCATCTAGTAACTAGGGGAATGGATTTGAGTTACAAAATGAGGGAGGATTGGTATCACCATGGAGAAGTAATATCAGGGACTGACAGCATAAGCAATGCAAGTGAGAAGAGCAATGAGATTTTAGGGTTATACCAAGCAGCAGCCTATGTTGATGAAGAGTTTCTTAGGCATGGTGACTTAAGTGAGGTTGCTGAAGGTAAAGATAAGGCAGAAGATGAGTTTCTTGCTAAGCTAGCCGATGCAGAAACACCTCTGTATCCAAGTTGTGGTAACCACAACAAGCTCTCTGCAATTGTTTCACTCTTTAGGATAAAGACTCAGAGTGGTTGGTCTGATAGAAGCTTTGATCTGTTGCTTGAGACTTTGCCACAGATGCTACCCAAGGATAATGTCTTGCACACGTCCTTGTACGAAGTGAAGAGGTTCTTGAGATCTTTTGATATGGGTTATGAGAAGATACACGCCTGTGTGAACGACTGCTGTCTACATTGTTACAGCTCGCGAAAAACGCTACGCTAGGGGGAGGTCTATTATAGCTGCGGCTGTCACGGCGTTCTTCGAAACGCTATGAAAACGATATGATAACGTTTTTCGGGTGCTAATAATACACATATTTGTTGTAGTGGGGTTTTTGGAGATCAGAGGGATCAAGCCCCACCATCACTGAATTTGTGGCTGATTATATGGCCAACAAAGACAGCAGAGAGCGTCTTCAATGGCTCAAGGATGTCAAGTCTTTTGTTGACATGTGAAAACTCTTACTTGTTGGTTTCCAAGAGTGAAACTTTGAGTTTTATCTTAGATGAACTTGTTATCACCATTATCTTACAAGGAGTTGCTACTTGTTGACAATATTAGTTTCAACTCTTCCCCTATGAAAACTTGTCTCTTTTCATTAGGATTATTAATCCAAAAAAAAACATTGCCATTAATTCTGTTCTTGAACGACAAGGTATTAGGTTAACCTTGATGTATATATACTTTACATTCTATGTTACAGACACCTTTTCCTAAACATTTCGTTTAGTGTTCTGATCCAAATAAATCACAATTTTGTAATGATTTTCAATAGACCTTGTGTATATAGAAAAACCATGTTCAATATATTAATGAAAATGGTAAAACAGTACTTTTCTTTTCTTGACTATCCACTCATCACGGCTTTTCCTGAGGAGAACCAAATTAACGCAAAAACTGTTTACTTTTCATGTATCATAGAAAACTGAAGTTAGGCAACTTTCTCTACCTCTGTTTCTGGTGTTGTGACTTGAAACATGACAAATCTGATAGTTCACAAAGACAGAGACGTGTTGTTACATACGATATGACAATATTTTGATCTTTATACAATAACTTATGACTTTTCTTTCCTGGTTTTAAAATAAATATGAACGGAAAGGATAAAGAAAATACAAATACCGGACCTCCAAATGGAGCAATGCTATAACGACTACTTGCTGTCTTTGTGCTGCGATGATGGAAACTCGAAACCACCTTTTTCGAATGCAGATTCTCGGAGGAGATATGGAGAAACTTAACTCAGAAGCTATTGTTGGTTCAATACACTAGTGGTTGGAATGAGGTTACTCGCCTCATCTCTGATCAGACGAGGCAAAAGGTCCAATTGTTCCTGCTTAGATATGTTTTTCAGGCGGCACTCTCAACCATTTGGTATGAGAGGAATGGAAGACAGCATGGTGAGAAACCTAATGTTCTGTCAGTGCTGATCAAAATAATTGACAAACTAGTCAGAAATCGCATCTCAAGCATTAGAATGGTGGATGGTCGAAAGTATGTGACAGCCATGGAGATATGGTTTTCCTTACGATAAGTCTACTGTTAGGATCAGAGCTTTAATGTTTCCGTTAATGTTCCTGTTTTTTTAAAAACTATCAGCTAGAGCTACAGACATTGTACAAAAAAATTTTTTGAATGAATTTAACAATTATTTCAAAAAAAAAGAAAATACAAATACCAAAACTTATTGGGTCACGTACATGAGCAAGTTCTTTCACTAGCCATCGGGAGACTTGTCCATGCAACTACAGTCTTCCACATTTGTCCATTTGCTTACGAGTTCTCGACGTCTACGGCACTGAGTCTTCAGTACATAGACAGTGACATGACTCTACGTTTTACCAACTTTCACGTAGCATTATAAGAAGCTCATTAGAGTCAAGGGTTTCACAATAGAGTTGAGTTAGAGAGTGAATTTTAATAAAAACACACAGAAATGGGTAAGAACAATACCACAACCCTCATCATAGCTCTTGCAATGGTTTTAACCGCGGGGATGATGATGGAAGAAGCTAAGAGCTATCCTATATGTAACACCGACACAAACGACTTGCAGAAATGTTATCCAGCTGTAACTGGAAACAGCCCGCCTGCTCCGGGACCCGACTGCTGCGCAGTGGCTAAATCAGCTGATCTTGAATGTCTCTGCTCGTACCTCTCCCTGTCCGGGATTGACCGTTCAAAAATCAAGACTGTTCTGGCCAGTTGTGGCGTGAGCAATCCCTCCTGTTTGAGATGGTAAGAATCAAAGTACCATTTAAAATATCGGAAACTGGTTGAGTAAAGAGAGAAAGTCTTACGTTTATACATTATGTTTATTCTTTCCCTGACACGCAGATTCAAGAACTGAGCTGGACACAGCCGCAGAGTTTGTCTCGACTTGAGAAGTCTAATAAGTTATGATTATGTCTTTTGGCGTTGTGATTCAAATAAATTGCCTATGTTTGCACTTATTTTCAGTCGTCCTTTTAAATGTGATGTTAAATCAAATCTGATTTAACATCTACGTCCTTTTGGATTTTGTGTTTCAAATAAATCATGTTTAAAGTAAGGTTTGCAAATTGTTTGACTTATTCATGGTATTTCAACAACCATCACTTACCCTGAAGATAACAAATCAATTGACCAACAAATAGGTATAGTCAACTAAATCATTCTATTACAAAACTCACAGAAAGTCATTAACTATTACAAAGAATTGAATCAACCAATTGCAAGAAGAAGAAATAAAAACCAATGTTCATTACAAAAGTGTTTGGTCGGGATTGCTACAACCGCGAACGGGTTCATGCACGCGGAGTGTGACCGTTTCTTCTGATCATCTTTGGATGATCATGCCACGACTCATGAGCCAATGAGCCATGATGACTCAGTGACCAATACCGCCACGTGTGATCATGAAGCATATGTTATGGGACCCGCCTTACTTTCAATCAATCATCCAGCGCCATCTCAACCAAGAAAAAAAAAACTGTGTTTTAGCGTTTATATATCCCCGAGTGATGATTATCCATTTTAATCAATTTTCTAACAATCGTAAGTTGACAGAAGAAAAAAAACAATTAATTTATGAATTTTAGTTAGTTTTGAGATCATATATTCAGCCAGCATTAAACAGATAAGGATTGGAAAATAGATGGTTTTGGACATTCACCAAAACTGTTGAAAGTACAAGTAAATTTTCAATTTCATGCATATCTATATATACTAGTGCATGCTTATAGTTTAGCTGATTTTGGAAACAGGTAGGTCGTAGTAATAACTAACAAATAGGTGGCAATAAATGTAGAACACAATAACTACGCTAAACACACAAACAGTTTACCAATTACCAAACGAACAAGTGACAACTATTTTTACTATTTAAGATGTCCAAGTAGTTTAACTAAGTTTTTTATGATTTTTAAAAAGTATTTAAAAACAATAATCACAGGAAATTTAAAAAATTCAGATAAAAGCATTCACAATCGGTATAGCTTGTTTCGAAACTCAAAAACAAAAAGTATGAGAATCTTTTATATTTTCGTTCTTCAATTTTAAATTGAACGGATATATTTAAAGATAATTTCATAAAAAAATTTAAAATATTAGAAAAAGATACTTTAAGGTAAAACTTTCAGAATTTCAAATACCCGTAATAAAACATAAATATGTTGTATATTTACATTTGAGAAATTTGGGTTGAGGACCTCATTAGAGATGTTCTATGATAAAACAATCACAATTTCATAAATTATACATTGGATGTAATAATAATTCTTTATTGAATAAATTATATTGGTTAAAATCAAAACTTACTAAAAACTAGATTGCAATAGCCAGTAATGTTACTTCCAACATTAAATTATGTGAAGACATACATATAGGATTTGGTTAGGTATCACTAGAGTAGAGTAAAAGACATAGGTGAAAAAGATAAGAAAATAAAAAGGTGGAAAACAAGAAATAGAAAATGACATAAAAGTTATTACTCTAAAAAATGTAGAGTAAAAAATATGTGTATATTTCTCACCATCTAAATAGTAACTAAGAGTAAAAATGAAAAATTGATGTTCCACTTGATTAGTAAATTTTTAGTGGACTTTGGAGTACGTTAAATTTTAGAGTAATTTAGAAATGCTTTCTACTCACATTCATAAATAGAGATTCTTGTTTTTTTTTATATAAAAAGAGAGATTTTTTTTTTAAAGTGAAATTATTTTTTTTAAGTGAAATTATATTTTTTTATATAATAGTAAGTGAAATTATATTTTTAAAGTGGAAAGCGTATAGAAAACGAAAAGTTTTTTGTTTTCCCATTTCATTATTTCTTTAATAGTCAACGATTATATAAATTACAAGAAGAATTCCACAAAACCCAACTAAGCTCTTTTTCTCCTTCTCTCTCTCTTCTCACTCACTCAACAACGAATCAGTCTCCGAGAAGAATCGAAGTAGGTGAAGTCGCCGCCGGGATAACTCAGTTTGAACCGATGATCACATACATGCAAGATAACCCATCAATGTTTGGGTCTCGAGCTTCCAAGTTTCTACTCTCTGTTCTCATCTTGATCCAGCTTCTACCTACTCCACTCCTTGCTCAAAGATCCAAATCTCCATGGCAGACACTCACTGGTAAGCTCCTCTATCTCTTCACTATGAAGTTGAGAAAATAGAACCAAACGAAGTGAAAGATTAAAAAAAAAGTGCTTTACTTTCTCACTCTGTTTCACAGAACAAAGAGACGGTTTTTGTCTCAAAGTTTGTTCCTTTTTCTTGATATTTTTTCTTGTTTGGGGTAGGAGAAGCTCCTCTCATCATTGCACGAGGTGGGTTTTCCGGGTTGTTTCCAGATTCGAGTCTCAACGCTTACAGCTTTGTAGCGTCGACGAGTGCTCCCGACGCTGTCTTGTGGTGCGATGTGCAGCTCACAAAGGATGGAGTTGGCATCTGTTTCCCTTACGTGACCATGGACAACGATTCTAACGTCCTAGTTGCTTACCCTACACGGAAAAACTCTTACCTTCTTAACGGAGTCCCTACACAAGACTGGTTCACCGTCGATTTCACCTCCAAGGATCTGCAAACCGTGTTCCGTAAGCTTAGCCTCAGTTTTGCTGTTTCATCAAGTGGTCACTTGCTTGTATTTTTCTTTACACAATCTTTTCAAACCGTGGCAGTGACCCGAGGGGTATTATCACGGTCAGATGCATACGATTACAACCAAAACGTGATTTCAACGGTTCAAGACGTAGCTACACAGTTTAAACCCGCGGGATTTTGGTTAAACGTTCAGCATGACGCCTTCTACACGCAACACAACCTCAGCATGAGCAGCTTCCTTCTAACAGTCTCCAAGACCGTGATCATTAACTACCTCTCTTCCCCTGAAGTGTCTTTCTTCCGGAACATCGGTAACCGGTTCGGTAAAACCGGACCGAAGTTTGTGTTCCGGTTTCTCGACAAGGACGACGTCGAGGTGTCGACTAACCGAACCTATGGATCTCTCGTGAAAAACCTAACCTTCATCAAGACCTTTGCTTCGGGTGTTCTTGTTCCCAAGTCTTACATATGGCCGATGAAAGACCAGTACTTGCTTCCACATACATCCTTCGTTCGAGATGCTCACAGAGCAGGGCTAGAAGTATATGCATCAGGTTTTGCAAATGATTTTGATATTGCGTACAACTACAGTTATGATCCGTTGGCTGAGTACTCATCATTCATGGACAATGGTGACTTCTCTGTGGATGGTTTTCTATCTGATTTTCCATTAACCGCGTCGGCAGCTGTTGGTAAGTGACTAAGTGAATGTCTTCTTGTAATGATCACATCTACAAAATGAAATCATTTTTTAATTTTTGTTCTCTTATTCCTCAGACTGTTTCTCTCATCTTGGAAGTAATGCTTCAACACAAGGTATGTTATTGTTAATATTATGTCAAAGTAACTAACGGTATAAAAGTTTTATATTCTGTATATGGTTCATGATGATGCAGTGGATTTTCTTGTTATATCCAAAAACGGAGCAAGTGGAGATTACCCTGGCAGCACTGACTTGGCCTATTCAAAGGCTATCAAAGACGGTGCTGAGATAATCGATTGCTCTGTTCAGATGTCATCGGACGGGATCCCTTTTTGCTTAAACTCAAGCAATCTTGGAGAGAGCACGAACGTTGTCCAAAGTCCTTTCAGAAACCGCTCAGCAACTGTTCCTGAGTTCGACTCACTTGCTGGACTATACAGCTTTAATCTTGCATGGTCTGAGATTCAGACCTTGACACGTATGTTTCCCACATTATTTTCCATTCCAAGTCTTGTCTTCTTTATTTAGATTTTTTTTCCGTTTAGTAAGCCTCTTTGTCTTTGTTTCTTACATCATATCTGTTTGCAGCTGCTATTACCAACCCCTTCAGCAGGCTTTTTCACATGTTTAGGAATCCGAGGGAGAGAAGTTCAGGGAAGCTTGTTTCACTCTCCGAGTTCCTGAACTTGGCGAATAACTCCAGCTCTCTAGTTGGTGTGTTGATCAACGTTGAGGTATCATTGTAAACCACTGTTCAAGAAATAGCTAGGCCATAACTAGGTACTATATCATTTTAAACCAATGGAAAATTTTAGTTTTTTTTTTTGTTTAGTTATAAAATTATTTTTATGAATTATAAAAATAAGATATACAAAAAACAAAAAGAAAAATTAGACAAATTTATGGATTTGTACTAACATCATTGCTCGATTTAGCTGATTTAAACCAATTTAAACCGATTTTGAGTAATATAAATGGGATTTTGAGAAAATTGTTTCATCCATGAGTCAAGGCACCGCCTAG
This sequence comes from Brassica nigra, assembly GCA_016432835.1. Lineage (NCBI taxonomy): Eukaryota > Viridiplantae > Streptophyta > Magnoliopsida > Brassicales > Brassicaceae > Brassica > Brassica nigra. Next base: position 8,646,609 of record CM028244.1, on the reverse strand, counting down.
ACAGATATTTAAAACATTGCTTTAAACCAAGACTTTAAATCTAACATTAGCATGAAAGAGATGTTCATAATGTTTACAAACGACTATGTTTTGGTTTAATTCAGCATGCAGCATACCTGAGAGAGAAGCAAGGGCTAGACATTGTTAAAGTAGTTCTAGACACACTCAAAGAATCTGGTTACAGCAACACGGCCAAAAGGGTTATGATTCAGTCATCTAACAGCTCGGTCTTGGTCGACTTCAAGAAACAGACCCGGTACGAGACAGTATACCAAGTGGAAGAACCGATTCGCGACATCCTCGACTCTGCGATCCAAGACATCAAGAAGTTCGCCGACGCTGTTGTCGTCAGAAGACAGTCGCTCTACCCTGTCAGGGCTAGCTTCATTACCGGACAGACTAGTCTAGTGGAGAGGCTACAGAAGTTCAAGCTTCCGGTTTACGTTGAAACGTTCCGGAACGAGTTTGTCTCTCAGGCTTGGGACTTCTTCGCCGATGCGACCGTGGAGATAAACACGCATGTTACTGGAGCTGGTATCAGTGGAACCATCACCGAGTTCCCTCTCACTGCCGCGAGATACAAAAGTAATAAAAGAACCAAAAGACTGTCCCAAAACTCTGGTGATGTTTGAAAGTTTTTGATTGTTTCTCATGTTCTTTCTCAGGGAACCGGTGTGTGGCCCGCAAAGACACGCCTCCTTACATGAGCCCGATTCTGCCAGCTGCCCTGTTAGGAATCGTGAGTCTTGATTCTTTACCTCCAGCTGAAGCACCGAACCCGGTTTTCACAGATGCTGATGTCACTGAACCACCACTACCTCCGGTCACAGCAAGAGCTCCAACCACTAGCCCTGGACCCATATCAACCGATCAAAAAGCTCCTAACGGACAAACCCGAGTCGCTCTATCTCTTCTTCTGTCTGCATTCTCTACGGCCCTCGCCGCTATTCTACTTCTTTGATCACTCTTGACTGAGTCCTCAGAAACTTGTTCCTCCTAACGGTTCTTGAGATTCTTTGCAGTGATTGCTATAGTTTGTTCATATTCTTAGTTATCTTTCTAAGCATTCTCATTGGGGTTGGTTGGTTGTTGTAGCATTATTCACTGTAATGTTCTTTAAACTATTGTGTGGTCTGTAGTATTTATGAGATTTCTATCATTGTTGGTATATAAGTATGAGTGTATGTTTATACAATATGTAAGATTTTAATCTATGGAGATAGGATGAAAGTATGAATGAGTCTATTACATTTTTATCTATTAGATTCAAGTTGTTGGAACCAGAAGATTTACAAATCAATTTGTAGCTGTAAAATCACATGTCTCTGTTCTTCCTGTTTGTGCTCTGCTTCTTGCTCTTCCTCTGTTTTTCTCCTCTGTTCATCTCTCTGGCATCATAGCGTTCTTCATCTCGTTTCTTGCTAACGTAAAGCTCATACTCTCTTCCTTCGATCAAGGTCCTCTTTTCCCAACCCCACCTAGTCTCACTCTATTCATCTTCTTTACTTGCTTCCCAAGCAACAACACTAGAGAAAACCCTAAATATAAGAATCATTTACCCAAATGGGTGTTCGCCTTTAAAGTCGTGATCTTTGATGGGTTGTTATATGTATACTATCGGCACTACAATAAAATCCCGACTCCGTTTGTGCTATGGAGTCTACATTTTTTGCTTATTTACTTAGAGGTCGAGATCGTTTTAATGGTCGTCAAAGTTGCCGTCTTCATCATTTTTGGTTGCGACCTCGAGCCACATTCCAACGAACCGTACTTAGCCACGTCTCTTCAAGACTTCTGGGGTCGCAGGTGGAACCTCATGGTTCCGGCATTCTCCGCAGAGCCGGCCCTGAGCCATGCGTAGTGAAACATTTGCAACAGGCCTCCGAAATTTTCGAAAAAAATTATATGGACATAAGCCCCAAAAAAAATTTTTTTAGGCCTCCAAATTTGTAAAAAAAAAAAAATTACATAGGCATTGCCACAAGCCCCCAAAATCTCAAGACCGGCCCTGATTCTCCGACAGGCTGTTTACACTCCGATACGCCGGGTCTCTAGGCGGAAACTGAACTCAGAGTTGTCTCTGTTTCTAGGGTTCTTGGTCACGTTTGTAGTGTCCGGCGCAGTCCATGAGCTTATGTTGTTCTATTTAACACGTGAGTTGCCTACAGGAGAAGTTACTATGTTCTTCGTTTTACATGGAGTTTGTACTGTATCACGTGTTATTCATGTGTTGTTTAACTTGAGCTATGGTTAGATAGTGGTTAACTTTATGATTAGCTGGTTAAGCTTATGTTAGCTGGGTTAACACTTGTATATAAGCTGACTTTACTGTACAGTTACAGTTAATATTGAAGTAAATACTTTTCATAACAAACTCTTTCTCTCGTCATCAATCTTCATCTTCTTCAACATTCATACTCTTGATATGGTATCAGAGCTCAACGATTCTCTGTGATCATGAGCGTTTCTTCTTCGGATCATCTGCTTCTTCAATTGGTGATTTCGATTCTTCGAATTTTTCATCTTTTCACCATCTTCGTCTTCCGCGTTCTTCTTCTTTCGTTGACCTTATTGTGCTGAGTTCTTTGATTTTACTCGGTGCGATCTTTCTTTTCTCACGGATCTTATTGTTCGATCTTGTGAATTTTGCTATCTCTCTTATTGATTGATGGATCATCGTTCGACGCAATCGAATCCTGTTCGTCCGATGGAATCTTTGCTCTTGGATCATTACGATAACCCATACTATCTGCACAGCAACGATCATGCTGGTCTTCAGTTAGTTACGGATCGTCTTTCATCTGGAGCTGAATTCCATTCTTGGCGCCGCTCTGTTCGAATGGGTCTTAACGTTCGCAATAAGCTTGGGTTCATTGATGGTACAATTCGTAAACCCCCTTCAAATGATCGTAACTCTGGATCTTGGTCACGTTGCAATGATCTTGTTACGACTTGGTTGATGAATTCTGTTTCCAAGCAAATTGGCCAGAGCTTGTTGTATATGTCTAGTGCTGAAGATATTTGGAACAATCTTATGTCTCGGTTTAAACAAGATGATGCACCTAGAGTATATGAGATTGAGCAAAGGCTGAGTTCTATTCAGCAGGGTACTAAGGATGTGAGTGAGTATTACACGGAGCTGATTACCTTATGGGAGGAGTATAAGAATTATATCGAGCTTCCCGTATGTACTTGTGGCAAGTGTGAGTGTAATGCTGCTGTGTTGTGGGAGAAGTTACAACAACGTAGTCGTGTGACTAAGTTTCTTATGGGACTGAATGAAGTGTATGAGCAGACACGGCGACATATTCTCATGCTGAAGCCAATTCCATCCATTGAAGAAGTGTTTAATATGGTGGCTCAAGATGAGAGACAACGTCAAGTTCGTCCTCTACTGAAGACTGATAGTGTGGTGTTTCAAGCTTCTGATTCAACTCAACATTCACAGTTCATGGAATCTCCAGAGTATGCAGCTGCGTACAATGCTTACAAGCCTAAATCTACTCGTCCTGTTTGTACTCATTGTGGTAAACAAGGTCATGTTGTTCAGAAGTGCTATCGCATTATTGGGTTTCCTCCTGGATACAAGACTACGGGTTATCACAAGTCCACTTCTCAGGGTGGTTCTTCTCAGTCTGCTCATCATCCAAAAGCAGTGGCGAATGTAGTTGCTGCTCGTTCTGATGACATTGCACAGAATTCTTCTGATTCAGACTTGAAGTTATCACAATTTACTCCGCATCAGTTGCAGTCTCTTCTTCAACAATTGCAGACACAAATCAAATCCTCTGAGGTTGTTGCTTCCTGTTCTAAAGCTACTATTTCTGAACATGGAGTCATGGCTAATACATCTTCCTCTGGTAACTCTGTCTCTCTATCCACAAACCTTCGTTTTGAAAATCACATTTTTACCTTTAACCATCAATGCCTTTCCACCCTTTCTTCATCTATATCACCCACCTCTTGGATTATTGATAGTGGGGCTTCTAGTCACGTCTGTTCTGACCTTAGTATGTTCCGGGAAACCTTTACAGCATCAGACATAGTAGTTTCATTACCAGATGGGACAAAAGTTCCTATTCAATATACTGGAACAATTCACTTGTCTGATTCTTTGATCTTGCGAAACGTATTGCATGTTCCCACTTTTCATTTTAATCTGATTAGTGTCAGTACTCTTTTGCGTGACAATGATTGTTCTGCTCACTTTTTCCCTGATAATTGTTTTCTTCAGGCATGTTCTCAGGACTTGATGATTGGGAAGGGTGATTTACATCGAAATCTTTACATTCTTGACATTCATTCGCTTGTATCTTCATCAGTGCAGTCTTTTTGTGGATCCTTGTCAGTGGATGGCACTCTCTGGCATCACCGCCTTGGACATCCGTCTGCTGTCAAGTTGCAAGTTCTAGCTGATTCTCTTTATATTCCCCGTTCTGTTAGTCATTTAGATTCTCATTGTCCGATATGTCCATTGGCTAAACAAAAGCGTCTGTCATTTCTCTTTCCAAATAGATTATCTGATAATGCGTTTGATTTACTTCATTTGGATGTATGGGGACCATTTTCAACTGAATCAATTGAAGGATACAAATATTTCTTGACCATTGTTGATGACTGTACTCGGGTTACTTGGATTTATATGCTTAAAACGAAACATGAAGTTCTGGAAGTGTTTCCTGTGTTTTTGAAGTATGTCTCAACTCAATATAATGCAACTGTTAAAGCTATCAGGACAGATAATGCACCGGAATTGAAATTTACTCAATTGGTTAAAGACTTAGGCATGAAACATTATTTTGCTTGTGCGTATACACCTCAACAAAACTCTGTTGTTGAAAGGAAACACCAACATCTTCTTAATGTAGCTCGTGCTCTTCATTTTCAATCAAATATTCCTTTGCTCTATTGGTCTGATTGTATTTTGACAGCTGCTTTTCTCATAAACCGTACTCCTTCACCTTTGTTGAGCAATCAGAGTCCTTTTGAAAAAATGTTGAATAAAAGACCTGACTATTCTTTGCTTCGTGCCTTTGGCTCTCTCTGTTATGTTTCTACATTGCCTAAGGATCGTCATAAATTCTCTGCACGAGCTCGTCCTTGTGTCTTTCTAGGCTATCCTGCAGGTTACAAAGGATATAAAGTGTTAGACCTTGATAGTCAGAGCATTTCCATTTCTCGTAATGTCATCTTTCATGAAACTGTGTTTCCATTGAAGTTATCTACTCCTTTGGTGCCTGACTTCTTTGCTCACACTGTTCTTCCTATACATGTTCCATATGCACTTGATCATTCCGACTCTGAGTTGCAACATCCACCTGCATTTGTTCCACCTGTGCCAAATACTGATGATCTTGCGTCTTCACCTCTAGGTAATACGTCTAGTGTGTCTGGTACTGGGGGGGTTTCTCGAAACATAGGAAGGCCAAAACGTCAGACTAAAGTTCCATCTTATCTATCTGAGTATCATTGTGCCCTTCTTTCGACCCATTCTCCCACTTTACCTCCTGATCATACAACTCCTCACCCTATTTCCTCTGTTCTTTCCTATCATCGTCTTTCTTCTTCATATTATATGTGCCAAGTTGCTTTTTCTCAAGAGACAGAACCTAGAAATTTTAAAGAGGCCATGGCTTCTGATGTTTGGAAAGGAGCTGTCAATGTGGAGCTTGATGCAATGGAGTTGAATCGAACTTGGGATATTGTTTCCTTACCTCCAGGGAAGAATCTGGTTGGTTGTAAATGGGTGTTTACTATCAAGTTCAATGCTGATGGGACGATTGAGAGATATAAGGGGCGTCTAGTTGCTAAAGGCTATACGCAACAAGCTGGAGTTGATTTTGATGAAACTTTCTCACCAGTTGCTAAGCTGAATAGTGTTAAATTGCTCTTGGCATTGGCGGCTGTTGAAGGATGGGAACTTACTCAGATGGATGTTTCCAATGCTTTCTTGCATAGTGATCTTGATGAGGAGATATACATGAGTTTGCCTCAAGGATATACTCCTGCACCTGGTGTTGTTCTTCCTCCTAATGCGGTTTGCAAATTGAGAAAATGCATATATGGATTGAAGCAAGCCTCGCGAAGATGGAATCAGACTTTTACTGACGTGCTATTGGCTGATGGTTTCACACAGTCTCAGTCTGATACAACGTTGTTCACTAAGAAGACTTCTCGAGGGTTTCTTGCACTTCTCGTTTATGCAGGACTGCTCGGTTGCAAGCCCAGTTCTGTTCCCATGGACCCTTATGTCAAGCTCCGTAGAGACTCTGGTACTCTGTTACCTTCTGCAAAGCCTTATCGGGAGCTTATTGGTCGTCTCCTCTACTTGACGATTACACGACCTGACATAACGTTTGCAATGCACAAACTTAGTCAGTTCTTGCAGGCTCCAACGGATGTACATTTCCAGGCGGCTCATCGTGTCCTTCGTTATATTAAAGGCAATCCTGGCATTGGTCTATTTTACTCTGTTTCAGCTGACCTTTGCTTGAATGCCTTTGCGGATGCTGACTGGGCTTCCTGTCCTGACTCTCGCCGTTCGGTCTCTGGTTTCAGTGTCTATTTGGGAACATCTTTGATTGCTTGGAAGTCACGCAAACAGAATGTTGTTAGTCGTAGTAGCACGGAGGCTGAGTATCGCAGTATGGCTGATGTTACACGAGAGATTCTCTGGTTGCAACAGCTCTTACATGACTTTGGAATTAAGATGACTGCAACTGCAAAACTGTTTTGTGACAATAAGTCTGCCATCTATATTGCCTCTAATCCTGTTTTCCATGAACGGACTAAGCATATAGAGATCGATTGTCACATTGTTCGTGATCAGCTGAAGCTTGGGAATCTTCGTACGCTTCATGTGACTAGTGCTAATCAGCTTGCTGACATACTCACGAAGCCACTTCATCCTGGACCGTTTCATTCACTTCTTGATAGGATGTCTATGTCAAGCCTTTTCTCTCCTCCATCGGATCCGGATTGAAGGCTTGTGGGGGTGTATCACGTGTTATTCATGTGTTGTTTAACTTGAGCTATGGTTAGATAGTGGTTAACTTTATGATTAGCTGGTTAAGCTTATGTTAGCTGGGTTAACACTTGTATATAAGCTGACTTTACTGTACAGTTACAGTTAATGTTGAAGTAAATACTTTTCATAACAAACTCTTTCTCTCGTCATCAATCTTCATCTTCTTCAACATTCATACTCTTGATATACTGCGGCCGAGGTGGTGGTTAAGAAGAAGTTTGCGCGGCGGTTGAGGATAAATCTGGTGTTGTCGCGGGTGCTTACGGTGGGGTTTGTGGTTGTGACTGGCTGTTGGCTGTTTTTCCCTCGGCTTATAAGGAAGGGTATGATCGAGAGACTTGCTAACGAGGCCTTGTTTGTCAACGATCTAACCGGACTAATCCGATCAGTTTTTTTTGATTGATTTATCTTAAAAAAAATATTTACAAAATAATCAAATTCTAATAATTGTTCATTGTTAACTTTTAAGTAATCTATAGTTTATATTTATGGTAAATAAATAAAACTGTATAAAGTATTATTATGTTCTCATACAATGGGTCCAACAATGTAACCATTATAGCCCATATGAAACAAATTAAGTTTTGTTAAGTTTCCTTTTGCACGACTGACCTGGCGTGCGGAATAAGTAGCGTTCACTTTAGGGTTTACATGTCTTAATAAATAGAAATGCTCCTGTTGAGACCGACAAGACAACCTCCTGAACTCCTGTTGAACTCAACAACTTCAACGACAAGAAGCTTGAATCCTGTTGATCTCTAGCTCCCTTGACGTTTACGTTACTTAACCTGTAAAACAGCTGTGGTGAGAGAGAGAGAGAGAGATGGAGTTGAAGCTGTACAACACTGCGACGCAGCAGAAGGAAGTTTTCAGACCGATCAATCCCGGAAAGTCGGATTGTACGTCTGTGGAATCACAGCTTACGATTTCAGCCACATCGGCCATGCTCGCGCAGCCGTTCCTTTCGACGTTCTCTACAGGTCTCTTCTTATTAATTAGGGCTTTTAAATTGAATTGAATCTGTTAGGTCGATGATTTTGGGTATATGATCCGACCGATCTCAAAAAAGCTTGAATCTTAGATCAAAGAGTGTTGTTTGGTTATGCAGATTCTTGATGTATTTGGGTTATGAAGTTACTTACGTCAGGAATTTCACAGATGTTGATGACAAGGTATTGATTTTTTTTTCTTTCTTGTCTTTTAATCTGACACATGATTAACATATGACAAGAGAATGTTATTTGTCTTTTATGCGGTTTTACTCCATTCAATGAACTTTGGTCTGTAATGAACGTTGGTCTAATTAACAATCTCCGCAGATCATCAGACGTGCTAATGCTAGTAAAGAGAACCCGGTAGAGTTGAGTAATCGATTTTGCGAGGAGTATTTGGTTGATATGGGTGCTCTTCAGTGCCTCCTTCCCACCCACCAGCCTCGTGTCAGCGACCATATGGATCACATTATAAGCATGATTGAAAAGGTACGATGATGATCCATATGTTGATGTGTATGATGATGATGATGATGATGATCCATATGATTAATGATCTCCTGGTTACAGATAATTGATAATGGTTGCGGGTATGTTGTGGAAGGAGGCGACGTGTTCTTCTCTGTCGACAAATCACGAAACTATGGTAAGTTGTCGGGTCAGCTGCTGGAACATACTATTGACATGAAGAAGAGATAGAATAAAAGAGCAAAACAATTCACTGCACTGCACTTTGAAGATTAGACAGATTTGAAATCAAATCTGATATAGCTGTTGGGGATTGGTACAAGCTTTTGTCCATTGTGTATTTCAGTCACCCTTTCTCTCTCTTATTTATCTATATATGTGTTTGTATGCAGAAACTAAAAAGTTTTAAGGAAAATAAATCCTTCTTTACTCTCTCTTATCTCTCTCTCTTGTTCTTGAGCATTATCTCTCTTGTTCTTCATTTACTTTCATGGTATCAGAGCATTAAGCTCTTGAGAACCTAAATTACTTCCGCAAATACACTCTGATTGTCTTTCTCCCTTGATTCACTGGTTTAGTTTCTTAAATTTCTCTCCAGATTTCTTTTATCCAGTGGATAATAGATCTGGGTTCTTGAGTTGTTCTTGAGTGTTCTTGAGAGTTTTCTTAAAATTTTGTGGAGAGATGGAGCACTACAGAGCAGTTCACATTCCATGTACTCTCAAGGGACCAGGAAACTACATTACCTGGTCTAGAATGACCAGAGCAGCCCTTGGAGGAAGAGGTCTTTGGGAGCATGTAACTTCAAGTTCAGAACCAAAGCAGATCACCCAAGGAGAAGATGGCAAGGAGATTGTAGTGGTAGATGAAGGCAAATGGGGTCAGAAAGATCTCATGGTGCTGTCTATCTTGCATAGCTCTCTTGATGGTCCTCTTATGGATACTTACTCACACTGTGCAACCCCAAAACAGTTGTGGGATACTTTGCAAAGGGTGTATGGCAACACTTCAAACCTCACCAGAATCTATGAAGTGAAGAGAGCCATCAACAACTTGCAGCAAGAAGAAGGGGACTTCACCAAGCATCTTGGGAAGTATAGCCAGCTGTGGTCTGAGCTGGAGATGCTAAGACCAAACACCAATGACCCTGAGACACTTGAAGCTAGGCGTGAGCAAGATAAGATCTTTGGATTGCTTCTCACACTCAGCCTAAGCTTCACTGATGTGGTCAGGCACATTTTGAGAGAAAAGGAGCTTCCAAGCTATGATGAAGTGTGTGCTCAGCTACAAAAGGAGATAGGCTCAGATGGACTCTTTGGTGGTGGAAAAGGAGAGCTATCTATGGTACACAAGGCTGAGAAGGTGGAGAGTGCATCAGCTAACAAAGCTCACTTCAAGCCAAGAGGAGGAGGAGACAAGTCAGTAACTTGTGAGCATTGCAAGTATAAGGGACACTCCAAAACCAACTGCTGGATCCTCCATCCTCATCTCAGGCCTGCCTCAAACAACAAGTTCAACCAAGCCAGAACTCATGAAGCAAGAGCTCAGGAGCATCCAGCACCTAACCTCATGCGCATGAGAGATGATGGAAGAGCTTTGATCTCTACCACTCACACTGGTGGCTCTACCTCTCACGCCATGCCTCAGCCATCTCATGAGGATGCATTCATCAGGAAGTCAGACATTGAGGCCTTGATCAAGGCTCTCAATGCAAATTCTGGTAACCAAAGTATTAATGCTTTAAATTCTATTCACAATGCATCTCACACTGCTAGGCCATTGATCATTGATTCAGGAGCTTCTCATCATATGATTAGGGATGCAAGACTGATTAGTGATATTAAACCAGCTCTAGGGAGTGTTGTGATTGCAAATGGTGATAGAATTCCAATAGAAGGAGTAGGAAATCTGAATCTATTTAATAAAGAGTCTCAAGCTTTTTACATGCCAGCCTTTGCTTCTAATCTTTTGTCTGTGAAAAGAGCAACTAATGATCTAAATTGCAGTGTTATTTTTAGTCCTAATGATGTGTGCTTTCAGGATATTAAGACCAGTAAGATGTTGGGCAAAGGTGTGAGCAAAGGAGAGCTGTATTTCCTTGAAGATACCAAGCTTATATCAGATTCTACTTATGCTTTTAATTCTGCTTATGTTTTAGCTAATGATGTGTTATGGCATGCTAGATTAGGTCACCCTCATTCTCTTGCTTTAAAATTGATGTTACCTAATCTCTCTTTTCAAAATGAAACTTGTGAGGCATGTATCCTTGGTAAACATCATAAATCTGTTTTTCCTTCATCTATGACTATTTATGAGAATTGTTTTGATCTAGTTCACTCTGATGTTTGGACTGCACCTTGTGTTTCTAGAGAAAACCATAAATATTTTGTGACATTCATAGATGAGAAATCAAAATATACATGGCTCACACTGATTCCTAGTAAAGATAGAGTTTTAGAAGCTTTTATTAACTTCCAAAACTATGTAACTAACCATTTCAATTCCAAGATCAAAATTTTTAGGTCTGATAATGGGGGAGAATACACTAGCAATGCTTTCAAACTCCACTTAGCAAAACATGGAATTATTCACCAAACAAGCTGCCCATACACACCACAACAAAATGGAGTGGCTGAGAGGAAAAATAGACACCTTATGGAGGTTGCAAGGAGCATGATGTTCCACACCAATGTTCCAAAGAGATTTTGGGGTGATGCTGTGGTTTCTGCATGCTATCTTATCAATAGAATCCCAACCAAAGTCCTCAAAGATGTCTCTCCATTTCAGGTATTAAACAAGACTAAACCTCCCATAGATCATTTGCGTGTGTTTGGGTGTGTGTGTTATGTCTTGATACCAGGTGGGCAAAGGAACAAACTTGATCCCAAGAGTATCAAAGCTATGTTCATAGGGTATTCTCACACACAGAAAGGGTACAAGTGTTATGTACCAGACTCAAGAAGGGTGATGGTCTCAAGGGATATGAAGTTTGTGGAATCAAAGGGGTACTATGATGAGAAGAGTTGGGAAAGTCTTAGAGATCTCTCACAAGGACCATCTGATAGGGCAAACAACCTGAGAACCATTATGGAGAGTTTAGGCATTACTCAACCTCGGCGGTGAGGCCTACAACTACTCCATCACCACCAGTTGCTGTTAACCATGAAGAATCAGCACCAATTGTTGAGCCCGTCCATCCTGATCCTGAGGGAGGCAATGCACATGAATAACCACCAGAAACACCAGGAGATGATTCAGCATCAGTTCATGATCAAGATGGAGCTGAATCTGATCAGTCTAGTGAAGATCAGTATGATGGTGATCAAGGACACAAAGAAACAGTGGTAGAAGAGCAGATTCAACCATTGAGAAGGAGTACTAGAGAGAGGAGACCATCAAAATGGTACAACACCAGAGTATATTTCAACAGCAATGCAGTAGCTCATCCTATCCAAGCAACCTGCTCTTTTGCAAGCTATCCTCAAGATCATGTAGCTTTCATCACCAACCTGGATCAAGAATATATTCCAAAGACTTATGAAGAAGCTATGGAGGATGATGAATGGAGAGAGTCTGTTGGAGATGAAGTGGGAGCTATGATCAAGAATGACACTTGGTATGAAACTGAGCTTCCCAAAGGAAAGAAGGCAGTCACAAGTCGCCTACTCTTCACCATCAAGTACTTGGCAAATGGAAAGCCAGAAAGGAAAAAGACAAGGCTAGTTGCGAGAGGATACACTCAAGTCTATGGAGAAGACTATCTGGATACTTTTGCACCAGTAGCTAAGCTCCACACTATAAGGATTGTACTCTCCTTGGCAGTGAACTTGGAATGGGAATTATGGCAAATGGATGTCAAGAATGCATTTCTTCAAGGAGAGCTGGAGGATGAGGTTTACATGAGACCACCTCCTGGTATGGAAGACATGGTCAAACCAGGAAATGTCCTAAGGTTAAAGAAGGCTATCTATGGATTAAAACAGTCGCCAAGAGCCTGGTATCACAAGCTGAGTGCAACTCTCAATGGAAGAGGATTTGTAAAATCAGAAGCTGATCATACTCTCTTCACCCTCACAAGCAAGCAAGGAATTGTGGTGATCCTGATCTATGTGGATGATATAATCATCACAGGAAGTAACAAGGAAGATATCATTTCTACTAATGCTTTCCTTAAATCTAGCTTTGATATTAAAGATTTGGGTGAGCTCAAGTACTTTCTAGGGATAGAAATATGCGCTCAAAGAGGGTTTTCTTATCCCAAAGAAAGTACACACTTGATCTTTTAAATGAGGCAGGAAAGCTTGGAGCAAGAGTAGCTAAGACACCACTTGAAGAAGGTTACAAGGTCTTGCGTGAGGGGGAGATAGAGGACACTCCTTTTGGTGACTTCAAGTTCTATAGGAGAATGGTTGGGAAGCTGATCTATCTCACCATTACAAGACCAGACATCTGCTTTGCTGTGAATCAAGTCAGCCAATATATGCAAGCACCAAAGGTTCACCATTGGAATATGGTGGATAGGATCATGAGATACCTAAGGGAGGCTCCTGGTCAAGGTGTTTGGATGGGTTGCAACAAGAGCACGGAGATTGTGGGATATTGTGATGCAGATTGGGCTGGTGATAGAGTGGACAGGAGGTCTACTACAGGCTATTGCACCTTCATAGGAGGCAATCTGGTTACTTGGAAGAGCAAGAAGCAAAATGTGGTATCATGTTCAAGTGCTGAGGCAGAATATAGAGCAATGAGGAAGCTGACCAGTGAGCTCATTTGGATCAGAAACTTGCTAAGAGACTTAGGGATAGAGACTACAACTCCTATTACCATGCACTGTGATAACCAGGCGGCCATTCATATAGCTTCAAATTCAGTGTTTCATGAGAGGACAAAGCACATTGAAGTGGACTGTCACAAAGTGAGACAGGCTGTGGAGCAAAAGATCATCCTGCCTTGCTACACCAGAAGTGAAGACCAACTAGCTGATATCTTCACTAAGGGAGCAAGCACCAAAGTCTGTGAGTTCATCCATCCAAGGTTGGGACTCATGGACCTGTCCAGATCATGATCCCCTTAAGCCATGAAGCATCTACTCTTTTTCCTTTGTGTGTTTTTTCCCATTGGGTTTTTCATACAAAAGGTTTTAACGAGGGATGTTTTCATGGGTTCCAAGTTTAACCATATCTTATGGCTAAGCTTGAGGGGGAGTATTGACATGAAGAAGAGATAGAATAAAAGAGCAAAACAATTCACTGCACTTTGAAGATTAGACAGATTTGAAATCAAATCTGATATAGCTGTTGGGGATTGGTACAAGCTTTTGTCCATTGTGTATTTCAGTCACCCTCTCTCTCTCTTATTTATCTATATATGTGTTTGTATGCAGAAACTAAAAAGTTTTAAGGAAAATAAATCCTTCTTTACTCTCTCTTATCTCTCTCTCTTGTTCTTGAGCATTATCTCTCTTGTTCTTCATTTACTTTCACATATACGGGCTGGTGAGCGAGTTGCGGTTGATTCTAGAAAGCGTAACCCTGCTGATTTTGCATTATGGAAGGTTTGACTGATTCAAATAATCGTTTTTTTTTACTTTAATCTATGAACAGCAAATTAATAATGATGAAGTGTAATTTTTTTTTGTGGGTGTAATATTGTTGGTAGGCTGTAAAACCTGATTAGCCGAGTTGGGAGAGCCCATGGGGTCGAGGAAGACCGGGATGGCACATCGAGTGCAGTGCCATGAGTGCTCACTATCTGTCCCCGAGATTTGACATTCATGGTGGTGGTGCAGATTTGATATTCCCACACCATGAAAACGAGCTTGCTCAGACATGCGCTGCATGTGAGCATGGTGGTGTGAATTACTGGTTGCATAATGGTCGTCTCACTATCAATGGCGAGAAGATGGCAAAATCAAAGGACAACTTCAAAACAATCAGAGAAATCACAGAAAGCTACCATCCATTGGCTCTGAGGCACTTCTTGATGAGTGCACACTACCGCTCTCCTCTGAGCTTCTCAGCGTCAAAGCTAGACAGTTCCTCTGAAGCTTTGTATAATGTTTATCAGGTGCAGTGCTTCAAAGCTCTACTCAACAGTTTTTATTAGCCGTGATTTTTTTTTTTTTAATTCAGTACTATCTCTAACCTGTGATCTTTTGTTTACTAGACATTGCAAGATCTTGATGATGCTCTCTTGCCATATCGAGAGGCAATGTCTGAAGACGGTGGAAAAGCTGAACAGACTTCAGAAGCCAAAGACATCACCATCAATCTCAAAAATGAGTTTAAGGAAAAGATGTCAGACGATTTGAATACTCCCCATATACTAACGGGTGATTACCAAGTTGCAATGAAATTCATCAAAGACTCCATCGGCAAGCTCGAGAAAATGCAGAAGAAACAGAGGATGCCACTGCTTGTGTCACTTGTTGAGATTGAGAGAGAAGCCAGGAAAGTTCTTGAAGTGCTTGGTTTGCTCACTACCCTGAGCTACGCCGAGATTTTGAAAGAGATGAAGCAAAAAACACTAGCAAGAGCAGGATTGAGCGAAGAAGACCTTTCACAATTAATACAAGAAAGGATGATGGCTCGGAAGAACAAAGAGTTCGAGAAAAGTGATCGGATCAGAGCAGAACTGACGGCTAAAGGGATAGCTTTAATGGATATTGTTGGCAAAGAAACTGTGTGGAGGCCATGCTTACCTTCTTCTCAGGCTAATAATTCCAGCGACTGTTGGGTTTTACTCAAGGTCAAGGCGTCGACTTCCTTGACTCAAGCAACACAAAAGCTCGTAAGTGACTTGTTTGAAAGACTGAGACTTTGAGATAGCAGAAGATAGAGAGATGAAGAAACAGAATAAGAAATGGAAGAGAAAACATGGGAGCACACAGCACAACTTTATCCAGTTCACGTCCGTTAACGAGGGTCGCTACGTCTGGCCGAGTCAGCACTCGGAATCCACTAGAATCTGTGTAGTGATTACAAGACACAAGTCAACAAGTATCCCCACACCAATGCCCTTCACTAGCACTTGATGTATACTCTGTTCGACTTGCCTAGAGAATACTCTGTAATAAGTTTATGCTTACACAAGCTATTCTCTCTCACACTAACACACTTACAGAATAATGATTTCTCACTTTCTTAACTCTCTCTCAACCCTTAAGCATCCAATATATAGATATCTTGCATTAGGGCTTCTCATACGGTCGATATAGCTGTCACCTTGCTGTAAAGAGCACGCTCCATAGTCACGCCGAGACAGTACTCTTGCTGCGTAGGACAAGCAGCCAAAACGTCCTTCTTGACTGTCCAAAATAACAAACCCGGCGTCCTTGAATACTCCAAGTAGCCGTTTTGCCTTTGATGACCAAAAGTAGCATTTCACTTAACCATAGTTTGATTTACATCAACCATGATTAAGCTAGAGTAATCCTTGCTGGCGCTTTTCAAACTTAAGACTTGCTCATCAAGTTAATAGCTCCACAAATCTCCACCTATTAACATAGATGAAGAAGACTGTTCATTAGTATGAGAGTTGAGAGAGATTGTTATACCTTGACTCTAGATTTTACTTGATTCCCCGACTCGGTTTCCCTGAGTTTTATTACTCAGACTTGACCTGAAGCAAGTTCAATGCCGATTGAAGCTTGCTCACTGCCAAGACCTTTGTGAAAATGTCTGCTGGATTCTTCTCAGTAGATATCTTCAAAACTTCCACTACTCCATCACTGATGACATCCCGGATGTAGTGATACTTTACATCAATGTGTTTGGTTCTTTCGTGATGCACATTGTTCTTAGAGAGAGCAATGGCACTTTGAGAATCACAGTATATCTCCACTGCCTTCTGATCATAACCAAACTCCATCATCAAGCCTTTCAACCAAACTGCTTCTTTCACCGCTTCGGTTAAGGCCATGTATTCCGATTCAGTGGTTGAAAGAGCCACCACTCTTTGTAGACCCGACTTCCAACTTATGGTATTTCCTCCAAGTGTAAATACCAAACCAGTTATAGACCTTCTTCGGTCTGGATCTGCTGCATAGTCGGCATCACAAAACCCGACTATCCTGAAGTCGTTGCTCCTTTTGTAGTACAGCTTCGTTGCAAGAGAACCTTTGATGTATCTTAGGATCCATTTGACTCCAGACCAGTGCTCCTTATTGGGATTGCTCATGTATCGACTGACAATTCCCACTGGATAAGCAAGGTCAGGCCTTGTTCCAACCATCGAGTACATGATACTCCCAACCGCGTTGGAGTATGGAATGGACTTCATGTACTCTTCTTCTTGCTTCAGCTGTTCTGATGTAGCAGCACGCATGTTTAGATGAGCTCCCAGAGGCGTCACAGTGTGTTTAGCCTCTGTCATGTTGTAGGTCTCAAGAATTTTCTTCAAATAACCTTCTTGAGACAGCCAAAGCTCACCAGTTCCTCTGTTCCTGCTTATCTCCATCCCCAAGATTTTTTTCGCTGCTCCTAAGTCCTTCATTTCAAACCTGAGGCTGAGTTCTTTCTTTAAATCCACAATATCTTTCATATTTTTAGCTGCCACAAGCATGTCGTCAACGTAGAGGAGCAGGTAGATTCTTGAGCCATCAAGGAGGTTCTTCACATACGCACAATTGTCATGACTGCCTCTCACAAAACCTATCTCCGTCATGTAGTTATCGAATTTTTCATTCCATTGCCTTGGTGCTTGTTTCAGACCGTACAATGACTTGTTGAGGAGACAAACTTCATTCTTCTTAAACCGAGACTCATATCCTTCAGGAGGAGTCATGTAGATCTTCTCCTTGAGCTCTCCGTGAAGGAAGGCAGTTTTGACATCGAGTTGTTCAAGCTCAAGATCTTTTTGAACAACTATGGACAGTAGTATCCTTATAGATACATGCTTCACAACTGGGGCAAAGATTTCATGATAATCTATGCCTTCCCTTTGAGCATACCCTTTGGCCACCAGACGAGCTATGAAACGAGGTTCCTCCATTCCTGGTGTTCCCATTTTGTACTTAAAGATCCAACGGTGACCGATGATTCTTTGTCCTTCAGGTCTGGTGACAACAGTCCAAGTATGGTTCTTGTCTTGAGACCTCATTTCTTCATCCATTGCTTTTCTCCATTCACTCCAGTTTTGATCCATCTTAGCTTCTCTGAAGTCTGATGGCTCTACTGCTTCACCGTCTTCTGTGGTGTAATGAGCTTCAGCGAAGTATTCTTCATCATCATAACGTTGAGGCGCTCTCTTATCTCTTCTGCCTCTGTCTCTTACGAGATGATAGCTAGGAGGAGTCTCTGAAATTTCCATCTCCGCGTCTCCTGAAGTCTCAGCTTCATATTGTGAATGTGCTGGTGAAGATGGAATGACAGCAGAGCTCCTTCCTTCTCTCTGATCTCCACCTGAGATGATATCCTCTTCGGCTTCGAGATCTAGATCAAGGTAACTCCCATCTTGATCTTCTTCTTCTGTTACGGTGACCTTCTCCTGCTTCTTAATATCTTTGTAGACTGCATTTTCTTGAAAGATCACGTCTCTGCTTACTGCACACATCTTCTCGTCCAACAACCACACCTTGTATCCTTTCACTCCTGCAGGGTATCCTAGAAGCACACCTTTCTTTGCTCTAGGGCTCAGCTTCCCATCATTTGAGTGGATGAAAATGACGCATCCAAACCTTCTCAGATAGCTGTAAGCTGGAGATCTTCCGTACCATTTCTTGTCAGGAATGTCGAAGTTGAGAGCTGATGATGGTGTCTTGTTGATGAGGATCACTGCTGTGTGCGTAGCTTCTGCCCAAAACTTCTTAGGAAGTCCTGAATCACTCAGCATGCACCGTACCTTCTCCATGATAGTGCGGTTCATACGCTCAGCAACTCCGTTTTGCTGAGGCGTATAAGCACAGGTTATGTGTCTCTGTATTCCTTTAGACTCACAAAACACATCAAACTGTTTGTTGCAAAACTCAAGTCCATTATCAGTTCTAAGAGTTTTAATGCGTTTGTTGCTAAAGTTCTCTACTAGACTTGACCATTCAACAAATTTCTCAAAGGCCTCATCTTTAGTATGAAGAAAATAGACCCATACCTTCCTGGTGAAGTCGTCGATGAAAGATATGAAGTATTGACACTTCCCTAGAGACATTGGAACTGAAGGCGCTCCCCAAAGGTCAGAATGTATGTATTCCAGCTTCTCCTTAGTATCATGCTGCGCCAAATTG
The DNA here is from genome assembly GCA_016432835.1 of Brassica nigra. Taxonomy (NCBI): domain Eukaryota; kingdom Viridiplantae; phylum Streptophyta; class Magnoliopsida; order Brassicales; family Brassicaceae; genus Brassica; species Brassica nigra. Next base: position 8,627,903 of record CM028244.1, on the reverse strand, counting down.
AACCCAACTCTCTTAGCTTTGCCGTAGACACAATCATCACAGGCTTCCAGTACTGATATTTTCTTCTTGTCTAACAGACCCTTCTTTGCCAGGAGATTCACATTTTTCTGACTCATGTGGCACAGTCTCCGGTGCCAGAGAACAGTGTCATCACTTCTGACGCTTACTGTAAGCGACTCATCTGTTGAAAGTCTCCACCTGAGAAGATAAAGTGTATCATATCTTCTCCCTGTTAACAGCTTTTGTTCTCCATTCTTGATGCTCAAGACTCCACCCTTAGACTCAAAGCTGTAACCTTCCTTCTCAAAAGTTCCTAGAGACAACAGATTTCTATCCATGTCTGGAATGTATCTCACATTGGTGAGTTCCACAGTAGTTCCATCCTCGTTGATAACCTTTACAGACCCAACTCCTTTAACTCTGGCTACCGTCTTGTTCCCCATCCTGACTGAACCACCAACATCTTCATTTAGATCACTGAACCACTCTCGTTTATGAGACATGTGATAACTGCATCCGTATCCATTACCCACTCATCTTCAAGATGAATGTCGGTAGATGACAAGGCTTCATGGACATACAATCCAGCTGCTTCTGCTAGATGTCCTTTTCCTCCTGAAGTTTCACCCTTGCTTGCGACTTGATCTCTGTTCTTGAAGTTGTTTTTGTTCTTGTTTGGACAGACATTCTTGAAGTGTCCTTCTTCACCAAATCCAACATCCGCGTTTACTCTTGGACTTGGATCTAGACCGGTTCTTGTTACCCTTCTCTCGGTGTTCTCCTCTGCCTCTAGCTTCTGCTTTATCCTTAGCATAAAGACCTTCAGCTTGTCCCTTGATACTCTTTTTGTTGGAACCAAACTCAAGCTCCTTTGAGTAAATGGCTGCAATGACCTCATCCAGGGATAGCGTTCTCCCAGATCCATACTTTAGAGTACCCCTTAGCTGATCAAAGGGCTTTGGTAGCGACATGAGCAGCAAGATCGCCTGGTCTTCATCAGATACTAGAACATTTGTGTTCTCTAGATCTGCAATAATGTGTAAGAACTCATCTATGTTGCATTCAATAGACAAGTTCTCCGACATCTTGAAGCTGTAAAGCTTCTGTTTGAGATAGATCCGGTTGTAAAGCTTTAGACATGTAGAGCTTGTCCAAAGCGTTTAGCATTGAGGCTGCAGTCCTCTCCTTCTTGATCTTTCTCAGTACCCTATCAGTGACACTCAACACTATTGTGCTTCTAGCCTTTCTCCTTTTTTCTTCCAAAGCTTCAGACTTTTCACGTTCTGCTTTGACATCTTCTTCATCGATTTCCTTCAGAGTGCTTTTACCGGAGCTTCTTCTTCTTCTTTGAGAGCTGCGCTCAGGCCCGGATATCCAGATGGGCCATGAGCTTCTCCTTCCACATCGTATAGTCCCCACGTCCATCGAACTTTTCAACCTCGATCCTTGCTGAAGTCATGGCTCAATACAAGCCACTTTGCAGCAACCAGGCTCGATACCAATCTGTTGGTTTTACTCAAGGTCAAGGCCGACTTCCTTGACTCAAGCAACACAAAAGCTCGTAAGTGACTTGTTTGAAAGACTGAGACTTTGAGATAGCGAAGATAGAGATGAAGAAACAGAATAAGAAATGGAAGAGAAAACAGGGGAGCACACAGCACAACTTTATCCAGTTCACGCCCGTTAACGAGGGTCGCTACGTCTGGCCGAGTCGGCACTCGGAATCCACTAGAATCTGTGTAGTGATTACAAGACACAAGTCAACAAGTATCCCCACACCAATGCCCTTCACTAGCACTTGATGTATACTGCTCGACTTGCCAGAATACTCTGTAATAAGTTTATGCTTACACAAGCTATTCTCTCACACTAACACACTTACGAATAATGATTTCTCACTCTCTTAACTCTCTCTCAACCCTAAAGCATCCAATATATAGATATCTTGCATTAGGGCTTCTCATACGGTCGATATAGCTGTCACCTTGCTGTAAAGAGCACGCTCCATAGTCACGCCAGACAAGATTTTCTGTGTAGGACAAGCAGCCAAAACGTCCTTCTTGACTGTCCAAAATAACAAACCCGGCGTCCTTGAATACTCCAAGTAGCCGTTTTGCCTTTGATGACCAAAAGTAGCATTTCACTTAACCATAGTTTGATTTACATCAACCATGATTAAGCTAGAGTAATCTTTGCTGGCGCTTTTCAAACTTAAGACTTGCTCATCAAGTTAATAGCTCCACAGCGACTAAGCAAAAAAAGAACATTTTCTTCATCTCTCATTCCTCTTCTTTAGCTTTTGTTTAATACTCTCTTTGTTACTCTATTTTAAGAGTTGTTCACATGAACTCTACTCGTTGCTGTTTTTGTTTGTTTCTGAATTTTCACAATGACAATTTTATATCAATTGTAACTCTATATGTTACTCTTGATATTTGATCTAGCGCCGAACATGATTTAGATTGTTCACTATGACACGTATATTATCTAGTTATGCGATTTCGGTTTTCAGTTAACCAAAAAAAATTAAAATTAATTCAGAGATTACCCAAATAACATTTTGTTTGGTTTGGTTATCGGTTGAAACTTGAAACCGAAATTCACCGAAATTTGTTTTTTAAAAAATGAAAATACGGTTTAAATCGGGTATTTTCGGTTAAATTCGGCTATCTTAGTTAAATTAACATCGGTCCAATTTCGATATAAACTGGTTTAGTTTTGGTATAATTTTTTATTTTTCTTAAAAAATAATAAACAGAAATGGACTAAGAACACGTTTTTGTGAACAGAAAAAAAAACTCACTGATTACATCTGAATCACACGACGGATTCGCAGATCCTCCGATGAAGCTTCCTGCAAAGACGACGGCGACGGGAGAGGTATTCTGGGGATACTTCTTCGTGATAATTGGTTCAGTTTCCTTCTTCGGATTCGTTTTCGCAGTCATCGCTTCGACTTTGTTTCCGCTCTCTCAGAATCCGTTAAACCAAGGTCTGAAGAATGATAGGTACTACTACTGCTTCTTGGTTCCCCTGACTCTTCCCGTTATAACGGTTGCCGTCTACTTTCACTGGCTAAGCATGAAGCTCTTCAAGCACGCCTGATACACCCGATCACTATTTTCTTCTGAGGATCTATTGTTTAAGGATCAGAGATTTTCAATTTCACTCTCGCGTGATGAACATTCATTCTCATTTCTGGGTAAAGGAGAAGCAACCGGTGTGAGTATTTCGGATTCAATTTTGTAGAAATGGATCTTGAAGAATCTTTAGAACTTTGATTTGATGTGTGTAATCTGCATTCTTCTAGAGTTTTGATGTATTCAGATGAAATTAGATTGTTCAATTTCTTGAGATTACTTCGATATTTTGTATTCCACTGAGTGACTGTTTATGCTCAATTCATTTGATGATAAATGCAAGAAGAACCGAGTGTCGCTACCTCAACTAGACCATAGGCAAAATGTAGAAGTCTCAGAAGATAATGAAACTTTTGAGACAAAACTAATATGAAATAACATACAAAATACACGTTTGATCCAGTGGCTGAGTATTCGTCATTGTGTGGACAATGTTGGAAACTCTCCGTTGACAATGCATCATCTGATGAATGTTTTGACTGATCGCTGGTTCTATCGAGCACGTAGATTGTACAATCTTGATGAGGTGAACACCGAACTATCCATGATCTGTTCTGGAACCTCGTAATCAGGATCTCTGAGACTGTCGCCATCATCGATTATATCTGTATCTATCCAAGTATTCCAATCAACCTCGCTCTCTGTATCTGTATCTTCATCCCACGAGAGATGTCTCTTGCTTTGCATGCTGTTAACCTTGTCAACTAGTCTTAAGAGAATGTCGTGGTTTAGTACTTCATAGTCTCTGCAGTTTCAGACAAGAGTATAGATATCAGCTTCTGAGTGTTTGGTTGTTCAGAAAATATATATATATTTTGAGCATTTGAGACTTACCTGTATGTAAAAGCAGCATGAAGAAGCTGAGCTGAAGCAAGAGCAGCAAAGATAGCCCTGAGAACATTGATAATCCATGCTCTGTTTTCTGCATCATTCACGTAACGCAAACTTGCCACTTCTAACGCTAAGGTAACGCACAAACCTGCATCAGCGAAATAAAAAAACTGATCTGTTAAACAACAAATGTATCCCACTACGAGAAAGAGAGATCGAGTATGATACTTACCAATGTAAAGCCTTGGCCTTATAGTGTAGGTTTGTTTTGTACTCGTAAACATGTAGATAACAAAGATCGACAAGAAGTAAATGAAGAAAGCTTTAATCACCCTAGACTCAAGAAGCATCGCATTGTGCAAAGCAAACAGCTTATCCAAAGCCACAAACATACTCGCCTGCTTTGCCTCAAACGCTTCCTGAGCTGCCAGCATCGATTTGGAATTCTCAAACAAGTGATCATGAACCTGTTGAAGCTGTTCTTGCCGCTTCGCAAGATCCTCCTGTTGCTCCTGGCTAAACTCCACAAAACGTTGCAGTGTACTCTTACTCTCTTGCAGTGCCTCGCTCTGAAACTGGTTAAGAGACTGGATACTCTCGATAGCCACTGATTGACCGTCTAAAAGCTTCTGCTGCTTATCCAACGTACTGTTCGTTATAGTTCCGATGGCACTGGTTTGATTCTCCAAAGCAGTCATTTTACTCGTCATTTTCTCTCCGAGCACGTTTATCTCCCCACCGATTTGCTTTGTGTCGTTCTTTAACTTATCAACACCTTCTTTGACGTCAGTGACAGTATCGTTGAACATCTCCATTCCAATCTTCATGGCTTCACCCATCTTCTCTTGACCTTCCCTTAACGCCAACTGTGATTCTGTGATGCTCTGCTGCTCTTGATAGATCTCTTTGGTTTGCTGAGACAAACCACTCACTTGAGTTCCTATTGTGTTTGTCGTGTGAGCCACGTTCTTAACCACAACATCTACTGACCCTAAAGATTCATGAATCTTGCTCGTGCTCTGCAAAAGCTCATCTGATTTACTCTCTAGGATATCAAGTTTCTCTTCTGTGTTATGAGCTGTTCTCTTCAAATCATTCACAAGCCTTTCTATCTCATTCTTGAATGCATGACTCCTAACCACACCAAAGTTAAATTCAGAATCCATTACACAAGTTTGGAAAAGACAAAACTAAAAAAAAAAACTTACTGTAACTGTTGGCAGATGGTGTTAGTCTCAAGCATGAACTCGAGATAGATCTTGTGCTCATGATCATCTAGCTTCTTGAGGCAACTTATCATCGTTGATCTATCGTTGCATGTGGGAAAGTTCGGTCTTCCTGATTCCTTCTGGAAGCAATCGCTGAGATGCCAAGCGAATCTCTTCCTCTGATCTTCTGTGGCGATCATGTCTTTGCAGCCAGAGATGAGGTAACCATATGCAGTTTGCCAGCAACTGCTTGGTCCTACGAGCTGGTTTTTAGCGTTTTCGAGAACTTGAACCGCCTTCTGATCATTGAAAACTTCTATGGAGAAGTCGGGGTTGGATTTGATGGGCCGTGAGAAGGAAGTCTCTGTGTTTTCTCCAGAAGAAGAGAACCATCCCCAGCTGTGGGATAATACTGAAGAATCTAAAAGTATAATGAATAGAAACAGGAGAAATCTTCTGTTAAAGTGATCCATTTAATCAGGGTTTAAGGTTTTTCTTTCTCCTTTGTGTTGATCCTCTTCTTCTCGAGGAGATGGGTGATTGATTTACCTACAACAACAACAAAAGATCAGAATGTTACGTTCTGAAAATTGTATATAGATAATATCTGCAAACTTAGAGCGCAAGCAAAGGAAACTACTTGTGTTTCCCATGGCAGTTTTTATTCGTGATACCGTCATTAATGAAGTTAACAAATAAAAAAGGATTATTAACAAATAATTTGCAGATTAAAAAGGACACAAATCAAACCCATTAATCCTCGTTCAGGATTTAGAGAAACATCTTTACATATAAAACAAAAAGGAAGAATTTCGTTTTCCTGAGATAAATTATAAATACATGCATTTTAAGTCGTATCAATAAAGTTTAAAAACGCAGGAAACACTATGATCAATTCTTTTGTCAATCAAACTAGAAAAAAAAACTACATGCATGAAAAGGTTTGATTCAGACGACTGTTGGGAGAAAAAACCAAAACTCTAAAATAAGTAAAATTACTTTGAATCAGGGAAGAAACTCTAAATATCATTACAGAGTGGCAAAACAGATTAAATACAAAAATAAACACGGAAAGCAAATTTTATTTCTCAAATGTACTTTTTATCTTTTGAGAAGTATAGTTGCACACAACCATTACATGAATTAAACAAACATTTTCACTTCAAAATAAGTTTTCAAAAAGTAATCAAGGATTAGAAATTAGTAAGATTAAGCAAGGCTTACCGAACAGAGAGATTGCAGATTTGTTGAGTCCGCGATGGGTGAAAGTGTGTTACCTTCGAAAGAGAGACGCGACTTAAAAAGTAGTAACAGAGCGCGTTTGACAAAAAGAAAAGGAAACGTTTCGCGAACGATTGGTTTACTCCGGTTTGAAATGATTTCCGGTATGAAATAAATTTATTCCGGTTCGGTCTGGTTCAGTGAAACAATCAAAGAGAAAGTCAAGAGGAATCCATGGAACTTTCCTGCTTTGAATAAATCGGCACCTTCGCAAAAACTCCCGAGATTCTTCTTCTTCTTCTTCTTCTTCTTCCTCGTTCACCTCTGTTACCTTTAAGAACTTTCCGGCGAAAAATCCGATAAAGATTTCCACTAAATCTATCACTTGATTCTGATTTTCCTTCACGATCGAGTGATGAAAATCTAAAAATAGAAAGTCCAGTTCCATTTAATTAAACTCAATCCGCAGATCAAGGGAAACGAGAGAGAGAGATGATGAGTAAGCGAAATCCACGGATCCTGAAGATAATCCTCTACATGCTCCTCCTCAACACTCTCTTCCTCTGCATCTACTTCGCTTTCCACTCCTCTTCCTCTCCCGAGCCACCACCCCACCCCCATCTCCCTTCGCGATTCCGCCTCTCCGTCAACAACAACCAATCCGCGACGATCCAGAAGCCCTGGCCGATCCTACCTTCCTACCTCCCCTGGACGCCGCCGCAGAGCAATCTCCCCGCTCGCTCCTGCGAAGGCTACTTCGGGAACGGATTCACCAAGAGAGTCGACTTCCTCAGACCTAGTAAAGGAGGAGAAGGAAGCTGGTTCCGATGCCACTACAGCGAGACGCTGGGGAGCTCGGTATGCGAGGGGAGGAATCTGAGGATGGTTCCGGATCGGATCGCGATGTCGAAGGGCGGTGAGAAGCTGGAGGAAGTCATGGGGAGGGGAGAGGAGGAGGAGCTGCCGGATTTTCGTGAAGGCGCGTTCGAGGTGGCCGAAGATAAGAGAAACCGCCGCATTGGTGGAGGAGGCCGCGGTGTTTCGCGGCGGTTGGTGGATGATGAGATGTTGGATGAGTATCTTCAAGAAGGTGGCATTGATAGGCATACGATGAGAGGTTTGGTTGGTTCGATTCGTGCCGTTGCCACCGATGATTTCGTTTGTGATGAGGTTCGTTCTTTGTTCTTATTGATCTGGAGATTACATGTTAGATTGTTATTAGATAATGCAGAAACAGATGATAAACAAGAAAAGTAAACGAACATAGATTGCTAGCGAGTCATAGCAGATTCAAGGTATATCAACGTAGATAGTCAACACACGTATTCAATACATTTGCATAATTAGAAATTTTTGCCTTGGATCAAAAACAGTTTTGGAAGATCAAATCCAATTCAAGATATCATTGACATTGTAATCTTTCTTAGATTCTTGAAACATATGTAATGTGACTTGTTGATTGATGTTTGTTTTTTTGCTTTGGCTCTAGTGGGTGGAGGAACCAACTTTGCTCGTCACTCGATTCGAGTATGCAAATATGTTCCATACCGTAACAGATTGGTACAGCGCTTATGTTTCCTCTAGAGTCACCGGTTTGCCTAATCGGCCACACGTTGTTTTCGTTGATGGACACTGCACGGTACGCTCCTCTTCTCGGTAGTTACTTTTCGTTACATGAATCTAGCAGGAGTATCACGTCCATGTGAATTGTGAACCTTTTGTGCAGACCCAGCTAGAAGAAACATGGACAGCTTTGTTCTCCGGAATCAGATACGCAAAGAACTTCACCAAACCGGTTTGTTTTCGTCACGCCATTCTCTCACCACTGGGATACGAAACCGCTCTTTTCAAGGGCTTGTCCGGAGAGATTGGCTGCAACGGAGAATCAGCTCGCAACCTGTGGCTAAACCCAGACAACACAAAAACCGCGAGGCTCTCGGAGTTCGGCGAAATGATCAGATCATCGTTCGGTTTTCCTGTGAACAGACACCGGTCAACAGAAAAACCGCTGTCCTCTTCATCATCATCCCCTGTTCACAACGTTCTCTTTGTCCGACGCGAGGACTACTTGGCACACCCTCGTCACGGCGGTAAAGTCCAGTCACGGCTCATCAACGAGGAAGAAGTGTTCGAGTCGTTGCACCAGTGGGTTGCGTCTGGCTCCACGGGTCTGACGAAATGCGGGATTAACCTTGTGAATGGGTTGTTTGCGCACATGTCGATGAAAGATCAAGTCAAAGCCATCCAAGACGCGTCGGTGATCATAGGAGCACACGGAGCGGGACTGACGCACATTGTGTCTGCAACACCAAACACAACGATATTTGAGATTATAAGCGTCGAGTTTAGGAGGCCGCACTTCGAGCTTATAGCTAAGTGGAAAGGTTTGGAGTATCATCCGATGCATCTGGCGAATTCACGGGCGGAACCAACGGCTGTGATTGAGAAGCTAAAGGAGATAATGAAGAGTCTTGGCTGCTGAAAAACAAAAGGGAATCTTCGGTAACCCGTGAGTTCGAACCTTAGCGGCCACGGGATGTTTTTGTATTATTATTTTTTTCTTCATTTTAGGTGGGTTAATGTCAATGTCAAGTGTTGTAGATTGGCTTTTGCTTTTTTGTACCAAACATGCTTTTTGACCCGTGAGTACGAGACTTAGCGGCCACGGGATAATTATTATACAGTCTTACTTTTTAGATTCCCCCATACAATATTTGGATGTAAAAGTCATACATGTTTCCTAGGTTTTCCTAAAAATAAAATGTATATAAAGATTAAAGAACGTCGTTCCACGATCCCTTCCTTGAAGCTCCTATACTACCACCATTACTAGTTAAAATTACATGGCGGACTGCTGCTAGTGGATACTACGTTTTCCTTGTTACGTATGTGATATGCAACAACAAAACCTAATATATCTTCTTTTATACTTTTTTTTTTTGAATAAATGTATCTTCTTTTATACTTTGCAGATTACTATGATCCATTTAGGGAAGATGAACTTGAAAATAGTCCCAAGGTCCAAATATTGTTTCCCTCTGAACCGCAGGTAAGTTTTATGGCATGCAACGGATATTGTGTTGGAAGTGGTAGTAGGTCTATATGATTCTTTTGGGTATTTTCTTCTTCTTTACAATGGAACTCTAATGTTCTTGTTTGTGCAGGTTGTTTGTGACTTTGACTTGGGGTTTAACAGGTTTGAGGTGTGCGTTTGGCTTTTCTGTAACCATAAAAGTTAAAATTAATTGTTCATCTTCGCACTGCTGCTTTTAGTGCATTCACTGTAATTGCTGAAGCTTGAGATGACCTTTTTGTGCATTTATCTCAGGTGTATGCTGATAACTTGATTGAAGCAGAATAATAATCTAGGAAGCAAAAGGATGAATTTAAAGTACGTGATTGAGTTGTGATTCAATTTGTCAGTTCATGAGAGTTCAAGGGTATAAAAGAATATATCTTTTGAAAGGGAAAAAATATAATAAATTGGAGATGCGGGGTATCGATCCCCGTACCTCTCGCATGCTAAGCGAGCGCTCTACCATCTGAGCTACATCCCCATTTGCTTGAAGTTCCATAGATTACAATCTTTACAAATCTTTTGTTCAGTTAAAAGTTACAAATCTGCGATTCAGTCTCAAAATTCCAGAAGAACTAACCACGCAAGCGAAGGGAGGAACATTTTAACAATCGAGACAGGAACTCAAATACCCTCTAAAAGCTTACGTACAGATTTGTTGCCATTATTTGTTCAAAAAAAAAAAAAGATTTGTTGTCATTGAACTTGTCTGAGTATCTAGGCTCAGAATGCAAGTCTAGAATGATGAATAATAATGATAACGATACAGATGATGATGAGATGAAGCAGAGAGGCCATTTGAGAGGATCCATGACCTTTTGCGCTGCTCACAAATGTCGTTAGTTACTGTTCCAAAGCGCTTTGGACCTTTGGTTACAAGTAAAGGACTGTTTAGTTTGTTTTCATTATGGTGATAACCATTGGTATTAAATCCTTAATATTTGTTAAATTGTCTGAAAAAGGCACACACCTCTATTTCTCATTGGCGCTTATGCCACAAAACCATCTTCATCTTGTTCTCAACATCTACAAAAAGTCCGAATTATAAGAGGGTTGGCAAGAAACAAAAAACTCAACGGGGACGGGGAAATGAGAGCTTCTTGGGTTTTGTTAAAGAGTTGCAGAAGGAAGAGAAAGCTCCTTTGATTTCTTCATGGATTGGGAGCGCCAAAGAGAGTGGTAAATCATCTTTGAGACTTCTGGTTTGATCATGTCTCAAGGAGACAGAGTGAGCCAAAGCTGTTTGCCTTCTGTTAAGTCCTTCAAGGATGAAAGAAAAGGCTCCAAAAGTGAGACAGCTCTGTAGCATTGCTTGTGGTGCTCCTGCAACACACACGATTATCAATCGCATTGTTAGCTTGGCTATGCATCTTTGCTCTTTAGTTCAACCGTTCAGAGAGTTTTATCATCTTAATTGCAAAAGGAACAGTGCAGATAAAACACTTGCAAATGCCGGGATATGAATTTAAAATGTTAATAGTTCTTACCGGGGAAACTAAGAGCAAGTCCAGTGCAGCACCCAGCAACTCCAACGTTAATCGCTGCATAAACGAAGAAGTGATATTATATCGTAAAGTGAGAAAGGACAAGAAGGAGAAGCATGTTAAAGAGTCTCTCACCATCATCTTTCCCTCGCAGTTTCTTCAGAAGGCAAACAACCAAAGTGTGTACTCCTGATAAAACCGCAAAAGTCTAAAAAAGAAAACCACAGTTATTCTGTGAAGTTCCAATGAACATACTCAATTCATAAGATTTCAAAACTTAGTCACCTTAGCAGACTGACCCGCATCAGCAAATGATCCCTTAAACCCCTTCTTCTTAAACAATCCGGAACCTGAAACCCCAAACTTATTTCCGTGAGATTCTCTACAGTCACTAAATCCAAGTTGACTGTAAAACATAAACAAACTTGAGAAAAGCTCAAACTACACCAATGAAGTCTACACAGACCATTGTAGTCCCTAATTCAAGTAATCTGGCTGTTCCTCCAGTCGTTAGAGACCGCAATTAACGAAAAGCATACGGATAAAGCTAAGCTTACTCAAATGAAAATCAAGAATCATAATCTTAAGTGCTCTGCTACAGAAAAGCTCTGCCTATTGTCAAAAAAGTAGTCTGCTGCAAACACACACTATTGTTATTTCCCAAGAACCTCACAAGTCTTATATTCTTTAAGAAACCCTATGATCGCTAAACCTCAAGCTCAAGTACTCTGATCGAGTTCAGATAAACTTCACTCTCGAGGAAGACGAAACTAGATAATCAACCATCCACGACGAGCACATACAAGAAGACATAGTACAAAGCAACGAATAGAGATATCACCATATCCGATTACAGACCCCATGACGGCGCCGCCAGCAGCATCTCCGGCGAAACGGACGAGACAAACGGCGGGAGAAGGGACCGTCAACGCCTTGGAAGAGTCGTGATTGGTCACCTTCACATCGGCATTAGCGTTAGTGTTGGGGATTGAATCGGAATCGAGACTCGTATCGACGTCTGAGGAATTCTCGGCCGCCATAGCTGAAGAGCCTCTGAAGCTACTGAAGATAGTTTAGCATTTCTATCTGAATTTATTTTCTTCTGGATTACTTTTCCACCTGTAGGCAAACAGTATTTATGGGCCTTTGTTAGGCCTAAAATATAGCTATCGGGTCTCTGGGAAGAACCCACTAGAACTAGACAGTACACAATAGACATAAATCCACTTATTTTGTGTACAAGGCTCTTGATTTCTTAGATTTTAGTTTTTTTGACCCTATACTGAATCAAATGCTAGTATAGACCACTAGGGGTCCAAAAAATCTCAATTAGACCCATCCTTTTTTTATTTATTTTACATTTAAATTTAAATAGGAATCAAAGCAAAATAACTAAAAAACCTAAAGACTTAAATATATTTACTAAGCTATGCCATTACTATCCTACCCAAGATCCCAATTTGATGACCCAATCTTCTTCTTCCCCTTTTCTTCTCCATTAATAGTTCTTTCACCATAAAACTAAATCAAAAAATTTCTTCAAACATCCACTAATTTTCTCTTTCTTATCTCAAATCGATCAACCCATAGTCATATTTAATCAATTATATCTTATCCATAATCAAATTTCATCTCTTACATACGAGATTCAAGATAAAGAAGAACGCAGAGTATTACTAGAACAACTCAAACTAGTACAACCAGTACAACTCAAACTAGTATAACTTGTACAATTACAATTTGAACAACTAGTACAACTAAAAAGAGAATAACTTATATACAGATTGAGTATCCCCTAGGCATTATTTGAGAAATGATTTTCTTATATGTCATCATGATATTCATTCACACCGAAAAATATGACATAGCTTTGAGAAATTATGAAATCATGAAATGGCATAACTTAATTATGAGATGTATAATTTCCTGTATTTATTGTTTTCAGCATATGAAGATGCTAGAAAAGAGAATGATGTAGAACCAATAAGACATATTGGTCTAATCTGCTTCCTCTCTTTGATTGATTCTAGACAAGCAAGACCAAAATAGGGCTCAATAGATATTGATGCATTTATAAATTGTACTAGTTATACTAGTTGTACTATTTTCGGAAAAAATCATCTTCATGTTTTTGCTCTCTAGGCCAAAAAGCTAGATGTGAGCCAGAAAATTCTTCAACCATTGCTCTAACATATTTTAAAATCACAATTTTGTAAGCAAATACAAAGTATGTTTTTCCAGAATGATGTGGCTAACCAAATAAGAGAAACATTAAAAGTATAAGGTATATTACGTAAACTTATAGGGTGGTGTAATAATTAGAAGAAAAAAAAAGAAATCATAAAACCTTAATAAAATTAGGAATATATCACAAAACGGGCTCATAACATTGACATTAACTTAAACTAACAATTTTCAAAGTTAGATTATGTTTTTTCCAAAATAATGTGGTTAATCAAGTAAGCAAACAGTTAAAGTATAAGGTAGATTATGTACACTTATTTGATGATATAATAATTGTTAAAAAATTACTTAAAAATATTCAACATTAGTATTCAACCACAATGTTTAAAACATGATACACATTTAAAAACGTGATGCACAATATAAAATGAAATAACATAGTTGTACTAGTATTTAAGTTGTACCGGTTTGTACATAGTTGTACTAGTTTTGAGTTGTACGGTTTGTACATAGTTGTACTTTGGCGTGAAATCGGAAAATTTTAGTTGTACCACATAATAAATCTGAGTTGATGGTACCACTTATTTATGTTTACATGCTTTTGTCTGGTTACAATGAAATCAGCAATTTTGTATAAATACATTTCATGTATGTTTTGAAAAAATTATGTGGACAAATAAGTTAACAAACCTTAAAAGTATAAGGCAGATCATGTAAACTTATGGAGTTGTGTAATAATTTTAATGTTTTTCCAAAACTTCAAATAAATTAAGAGAAACTTTCGAGTACATATCAATTGAGATATTTGATTGCTTTTCTCATATAGAATATCAAATTGTTTTTTTTCAATTTCTGAAATGTCAAAGTTGTTTAGTTATGAGTAATACTCGTTTAATATATAATAAAGATTATATCAAATGTTTATATGTCTAGTTTTAGGTTGTACCAATATTTTCACATCGTAGCTTTGTAAAAGTTTGTTTGATGTTTGTTTATCATAATAATATAGCTAATATAATTACTAAACTTCAAATGAATAAAGTATCTAATGTAAAATTAAGAATATAATGTAATAATTTAATAAAAAATTGAAAAACCTCAAATAAAATAGATGAAATTTTGTCATTATATACCAGTTAGATATTTGTTTGTTTATTTTATGTGTGAATTATAATATTTATCTACCAATTATACAATTTATTAACATGTTTATTTGTTCGAGTTATACTAGTGGTACTAGTTGTACCCAGTCGAATAAGAGAAGAAGATGAGTAAGATTGTGTGGTTGTGAGTGGCTCAGATTAAAGAAAGAGAAAGAGAGAAAGAAAGAGAATGAATAAAATCGTGTGGCCAAGATTAAATCATAGATGAGATGATCCAATGGTTCATATTATCAATTCATTAAAGATAATATTGTAATTTATATGCATTTGGTCCATGTAAAATAATTTTGGATGTGAGAGATTTTGTTTTGGCCTTTTGATCCATCTCAGAATTTGGTCCCCCAATACTTTAGGGTTTCATTCCGGTTCTATTTCAAATTTTAGATTTTAGAATTCTGAAATACACAGTGTTTTTTTAGGATGGATATAGAAGAGAAATTAGCAATGTATGATGTGTTATTGTTGTAGCTTACAAGGCTTTCTATATTTTCGAATTATTTCGGGATTCCAAATTTTCATATGCACTTTTCCAAATTTCTTCTATTTAAGAAATTGATTTAATTAACTAATAAATGTCTAAACCGGAGAACAGCTGCACCGTCCAAAAAATTCACCGTCCCTGCACAAATCAATCTTTGTCTTTCAGGTTTAGTTCATTGCAAGTGACTAAAAGGAAAGATATAAATATGTAGGATGGAGAATAATTTAACAATAAGTTAGGGGGAAAGTTGATTTCTGAGTTAATAAATTTGAATTTAAGATTTCAAGCAACTAAAAGGAAAGAGTAGGCATCGAGCTGATGGTGACATTTTTATTTTATAATGTCAGCAATTATAGTTTGAAAAATGTGTCATCAAAACATATAGAACCAATAATTGTGAAAAAGAAAAGGAAAAATGATATTTAACTCATGAATGATGACAATATACAAAGTATAAAAAAAATATCAGCACTTTAGGATCTTTTTATATCATTTTAGCTTTCTTGTGGGTTCTAGATATCTTCGGAAAAAAATCAATACTTTTTAATATCATAGATAACTTTAGCCTTTGTAGTCATGCATTCATATCCACTCATTTATCAAAGAAAAAAACAATATGTGTATCTGTTTATATATAATTGCAGAAAGGTATAATTACAGTTTTCGTCCTCTTCTTTACTTCAGAAATTCCATAAGTATTTTAGTAATCAAATCAATATTTGTTTGTAAATTGTATTTGGAGAGAAGAAGAAAAAACATTATTAGAGATCATGAGATTGAGAATCACTTGATAATTGTGATATGCTTTGCTAGAAACTGACGGGTGGGCCCAAAAGAGCCCATTAAAAGATTTAAAAACGCTATCTGCTATATTTTATTCTTTTTAACTTGGCGATAATATTTGCCAAATTACAAAACCAAGCAAAAGCAACAGCAAGACTCCATTAACGCTACCTCATCATAGCTTTCCTTCTTACAAGCAGCTCTGTATATGCGATTTCATCCGCGTGAAGTATCAGTGTAAGCTTTTACGATCTTCCCTTTTTTATTTAACGGTCTCATGGAAAAAGCTTAAAACTTGCAATCTACTTTTTTCTTTTCACAGCCGAAACAGTTGAATTTTGTGACTATGCCCCACACTTTCTTAGTGTTCCGCCATCGAAGTGAATTATGCAGAACCCTAAGCTTTTTCTCTCTCTTATATTTCTCGCAGCCGACCTCTAAAGTTCCAATCTTTTTTTCACCAGTTTTGCATTTAAGTCTCTGTTTGAAAACTGCTCTGTTTGTTTCTAACTTTCTTAAGTAACTCACATGCTTGCTTGCTATTCATCTTCTTACACGAGTAGCACTACGAGTTTGTCTTTTTACTCTCCTTTTTTCTTTGTTTTAAGTTTCTCTTTTTTTTTGGGTTTCTCTGTTAGACAAATCTGCTGCCTTCTCTTCTTCTTACCTAGTTGCGGATCAGAGCTTGGTTCTGGATTTTAAGGCAAGTTTTTTTTTTCTTTTTTGTAAGTAATCACACCTTCTTTTGTGTGTGTTGAGTGCGAGCTGTGTCATAGTTCTTTAGTTTGTGCTCTCTTATCTGATTGGAACGAGCAAAAAAGTTTGAAGCTTCGAGTTAGGTCATGCGTTGTTATCATGTCACTAAGAAAAAGTCTATTGCTTTATTTTATTGAACCCTCTCATGAATCGGTTGACTTGGTTAGAGTTTTGAATTGAAATTTAAGACTTGTACCTAAAACATGACTCTACTTTTCGAATTTTTTTTTTTTTGAATGTCTTTGTTATCTGAATTTGATCTGTTGATTTTGGCTGTGTTGATGGGTCCATCTTGAATTCTGAGTGACTTTAGAATCTATGGGAAGAGATCTCGTTTCATTGTTCTTGAAAATCTCATGTATAGCTATCTCTGCTTTGCTTAGCTTGTGCTAAAAGCATGAAAGAGAACTCTTTCAGTTACATTAATACTTATTAGCCTTTTATTTTTTGCAGGATTGTTTCTTTAGGTTTTGCAATGGACTCCCCACAATCTGTTGTTTCACCATTCAAGATCGGTGAACCCGAGAACGAGAACTCAGCTTCTGTGCAGAGCTTTGGAAACCGATCAAAAGGCATCAACTCCAATGGAAAAGACTCCACCAGCTGTGGCCAGGAAGACCTTGTTGGTACTCTTGAGGTTTATGTACATGAGGCAAGAGATATCCAAAACATTTGCATATACCACAAACAAGACGTGTACGCCAAGCTTTGCCTTACAAGTGATCCTGAAAAGTCTGTCTCCACAAAAACCATCAACGGTGGTGGGAGGAATCCGGTTTTTGACGACAAAGTTAAGCTTGACGTCAGGGCTCTGGACGCTTCCCTCAAGTGTGAGATTTACATGATGAGCAGGGTGAAGAACTATCTGGAAGACCAGCTTCTTGGTTTTGCTCTGGTTCCTATGTCCGAGCTGCTCTTCAAGAATGGGAAACTAGAGAAAGAGTTCTCTCTTTCTTCCACTGATCTGTACCATTCACCAGCTGGTTTTGTTCAGTTGTCTCTCTCCTACAGTGGATCTTACCCTGAAGTGATGGCTTTTTCCACTATGCCTTCATCTGTCTCTGTTGATGATCAAACTGCCAAGAATCAAGAAGGGTCTGAATCAGTTCCGGATGAGTTGGATAAGATAGAGTTTCCAGATCCTAATGTTGCAAATGAGAACGAGAAGATGGTTTCCGAGTATTTTGAGATGTCCTGTTCCACTATTGAGTCAGAAACTTCAGACAGCTTGGTTAGTTCTCACACTGAGAAACATGTAACTAGTTCTGTCACTTCTGTAATGAAGCAAGATTCACCTGAGAGCAGCAATGCAACAAATGGTGCTGCTTCTCCTCACGCTTCAGCTCACTCCGCCACAGAAACACCAAACCATGATCATCTCTCGCTGGTGAACTCCAAAGAGGATTCTCAGGAGTCAGAGAGTGAGGCTTCAGCTGAGACATCCGAGGAGAAGACTGTGAAACCTATTCTCAGTGTGAGGGTTGAGACAGAGTCAAAGGTGGTGCAGCAGGATATAGTCGACATGTACATGAAAAGCATGCAGCAGTTTACTGATTCACTGGCTAAGATGAAGCTTCCTCTGGACATTGATAGCCCAACAAACTCAGAGAATTCAAGCTCTGATTCTCAGAAGCTGCCAACACCAAAGAGCAACAAAGGGTCCCGTGTGTTCTACGGAAGCAGGGCCTTCTTCTGAGCATCTGTTTTACCACCATGTTCAGAGGCAAGAACAGCATGTCAGACTCCCTAGACTTTTTCTAATGAAGAAAGACTAATCTCCTAATGATGTAATATTGTAATGTTACTATTTGATGTCGTATCTCCCATGCTTTAGTTGATGTGAAGTTATTATAATTCTGTATCACTAGCCTTTGTACTGTTATAAACATAAGCTGCCTAATCATGTTTGTTTTTCCTGAAATGCTGATTTATAACATCCACAAGAATCTCTAAAGCATAGTGATCAATGGTAAGATTGCTTAATTATTAGCACAATCATGTGTTGTGATTGTCACTCTCAGGACCCATTTTTTCCTGTGTGACCATCAAGAGGAGGTCCCATAGGAAGGTGGGGTGGGAGAGAGAAGCAAATGGTCCAATGATTCAGCTCTCTAAAAACACAAACAAAAAAATCTTGAAAACAAATGTTTGCATGTTCTGTGGTTAGTTGAAGTGTCTTTTTCATAGGATCTTGAAAAGATGCTGTTCTGTCTTTGCACCATTGGGGTACAAAAGGATAAGGTATCCAACAGTAATATTGGTAAAGGATTTAAAGATTAATCATATAATAACAGTGAATGAAGATGGTTTTTGACTAACTAAACTACTTTCTCTAACACAATTTATTAAGTACATCAATGTCATCTCTCAACTCCACTTTAATATTAATGCCTTGGATCGTTATAGCGATGAGGTTACTTCTCAAAGCTATAAAAGTAGCACCCGTGTTGGT
Source organism: Brassica nigra (assembly GCA_016432835.1). NCBI lineage: Eukaryota > Viridiplantae > Streptophyta > Magnoliopsida > Brassicales > Brassicaceae > Brassica > Brassica nigra. Next base: position 8,609,124 of record CM028244.1, on the reverse strand, counting down.
TCTTCAGTTCCATGATTCTGTTGTGAAGACTGCAGGCAGTAAGAACCATCAGGAAGGTTTGAGTTCTAAAGAGATGAAAAGAAACAGAGAGTTTTATTGAGCCTTTGCCTCTGTATGTTCTGAAATTTTGAATGGGTTATTTTTTTATATAAAAAAAAATGGTTTCTAGTCCTATATATATTTCTAGTTTATTTCCTAATCAAGCATGAATATTAATGTTTATTACCTAAAAAGATCTAAAAGCTAAAGAACCACAATATCAATAAGAGATCCTTCTCTTATTCAACTCAATCAAAGCTTTAGGAAAATACCTCAAAACTTAAAGAACTCAAATCACAACTCTTAGCTCATGTCACAAGTCGACATTTGCTATTTATAACACAAAAGCATAGATTTTTCGAAGGCCTGTCCAATAGCACTGTTCAGTGAATGTCTTAAACACCATAAATTTTTCGAAGGCCTCACTCTTCTCTTTCAATAGCACTGTCCACATATACTTTGTATGGTCGTCTATCAGCACAAAGACATATCTCTTCTGATCTGGTGTTGGTGGCGAGATCGGACCACACAAATCTCCATGGACTAACTCAAGTGGTGTGGAGGCTCGGAATGTTGTTGCTTGTGGGAAAGGTTTCCTGGATTGTGAGCTTTTGTGTTATAAATATCAAATGTCGACTTGTATCATGAGCTAAGAGTTGTGATTTGAGTTCTTTAGGTTTTGAGGTATTTTCCTAAAGCTTTGATTGAGTTGAATAAGAGAAGGATCTCTTATTGATATTGGGGTTCTTTATTTGGTATCAGAGCCTGCAATCTTTGAAGTTCACAAACGACCATGGGAGACACTAAGGATGCAATCGTGTTACAAAAAGAATCCGGACCAGCCTCGATAAAATTCCCGATGTTGACAACCACAAACTACACAGTGTGGTCCATGAGAATGAAGGTGGCACTCAAGGTCAGTGAAGAAAAGAAAAATGAAGAAACTGAAGAAGCTGATGAATTGATGGTACATGAGGTGGTTTACCTAAATGAAAAGAAAGTGAACCCTGCTATCTTTCGAAGCTGATCAAGATACAGAGAACATTTGGTACATTGATAACGGAGCGTCGAACCACATGTGTGGCAACAGGATGTTCTTCTGTAAGATAGACGAAACTGTGATAGGAAAAGTGAGATTCGGTGACGACTCTAGAATCAACACAAGAGGAAAGGGTTCTATCAGGTTTGTCTTGGATGGAGGAGACAGGAAGGTCCTCAGCAACGTTTATTACATTCCAGGGTTGAAGTCGAATATTATAAGCTTGGGCCAAGCTACTGAAATGGGATGCGAAGTTCGTATGAAGGATAATGTGCTGGCGTTATTTGATAAATACGGAGAACTGATGGTGAGCACTACAAGAACTTCAAGCAGACTTTACAAAGTCATCCTAAAGGTTGATCGTATGATGTGCCTACAAGTGAAGACAACAACGGAGTCTTCTATGTGGCATGCTCGTCTCGGTCATGTGAACATTGATACGATGAAGCTGATGATAAAGAAAGACCTTGTTACTGGTATTCCGGAGGTAGAGATCAGAAGAGAAACTTGTGTATCATGTCTATTAGGAAAGCAATCCAGGTTGACGAGAAATCTGCAAGAAGACCAAAATACCATTCGAGTAGGAATGGGACCATTCAGATGGAAGAGGAGATCTGTGGCAGAAACGTAAGAAGATAATGAAACTTGTGATGATGTTGTGAGAGAAACATTCTCAAAGGAACGAGAATGTGAGATACATTCTCAAAGGAAGAAAACACACGAGATGAGATGAGTGTGGTCCTTAGTTTGAGGGGGAGAATGTGAGATATCAAATAAAGTCCCACATTGGATATTAGACAAAGGAGAGTCTAATATATAAAGAGATGTCCAACTCTAATAGTATGAGACCTTTTGGGAAGAAAACCAAAAGTAAATCCATGCAGACCAGTCTCTAAGGCCCAAAGTGGACAATATCATACTAATGGAATAATATAGAGTTGGACACGGGATTTCGCAATAACAACAAAAGCAAAAAGAATTTTCACAAAAAAATTCCACAAATAGTAAACATAAAAAGTAAATATAGCTCATTAAGGGAAAAATGCAACAAAATAGTCATATCCCTCTCTTACACAATATTTTATCCCACTCTAAATGTAATAAAACAACAGTTTTCATGAACAATTCCACTGGAAAATAAGAAGAAAAACAAAAATTAAAATTACAAAACAGAGCACAGAACCCTGAAGAATCTTGATCGAAAAGTCCACGATCTTTGTTTGGTTATTTCTAATTTAAAAAAAAAAAAACTTTTGAGAAGAACTTTGGAAAGAAAATCTTCATTCATTCATCTTGTTTGTATCTTTGGCTGCTGCTGCTAAGATCTTTATCTTTATGTAAGAACACGAAAACTGTTATCAACAAAGTTGGTTTCCTTTGTCACGAGGAACCTCTTCAAACTCTGTAATGTATATATCTTTTTGCTTTCAGTTTTGATAACCTATGCCTCAATACCTAAAGAAAACACAGAGCAGACATTACAATCTCCATCAAACGTATCAAAGTCCAAGAAAGTTAAAAGTGTAGTTTACCTCTATTAGTTTGTCTATTTCCAACATTGTAACCTTCTGAGTCATTCGCAGATGGGTCTGAGCCTACATTGTCAATGTCATAACCGTAAGAGAAAGCGTCTAGCTCCTGAGAAGACTGAGGTGGTAGCTGCTGCTGCTGCTGCTGCCACGTTGAGTCGCTATAAACCGAACCCCCTCTGTACAATCCCCCTATAGAACCTTCAAAAGGGGACGCGGAAAGTCCAGAGACCCTCCCAAAGTTACTCCCGTAACCATTGTCATCATTACCAACAACAACAGAAGAAGGAAGTCCCCAGTTCCCTCTGTTGTTTCCACTTGACACATTCAAGTTCCATCCAGGACCTGCAGGGTCACTTCTGTTCCCCCACAAGTCTATGTTGCTTGAACTGTATAGAGATTCGGTTCTGTTCTGCCCTATTGGAGAGGTGTAACGGTTTGGAGAAGCGGTATTGAAGTAAGGGTTGTTAGGGAACCGGTTAAACGCAAATGCAGAAGAAGCTGTTGTTCCATCATAGCTAGGATTCAATCTACCGCTACCAATAACAGGACTAAACCGACCACCACCAACAGAGCCTCCTCCTAGATTGTTGTAATAACCACCAGGAGGACCAGGTGCAAAGTTGTTGAAGTAGCTATTATTAACAGACATCCTATTAGCCCCACCACCTCCATAGCTGCCACCAGCACCATGAAGAAGCGGGCTCCGGGCGTTGGAAACAAGCGAAGCCTCCTTGGGGACAGCTCTTTTGACCTCCACTAGCTTCCCATTGAGCTCATGGAACGTCTTGTGGAGAACCCTATCAACAGCCTCATCAGAATCAAATGTGATGAAGCCAAACCCTCTCGGCCTCTGCGTGTTGTGATCGTACATCACCACAACATCACAAACTGTACCGAACTGATCAAAGTAGTTCTTGAACTCCGCTTCTGTGATGCTAGACGGTAAACCTCCTACGAAGATCTTCTTTGTCCTGTTGCCACCAGGTGACATAAGGTGTATAGGACTGGCCTGTCGTTTCAACAACACCTGCTGATGATCATCTCTAGGCACGGCCTTCTTGGCCTCAACCTGGAAACAAACAATGGGTTCTCCTAAGATCTGAGCTTTTTTTTTTTTGCTATGGACAAGATTGAGAAAGTTGAAAAAAGAAAGGTACCGTGCGGTTATCGATGATGTGTTTCTCCAAGATGACTCTCTCTGCGACGCTAGGATCAGCAAAGACGATGAATCCGAAGCCACGAGCACGTCCTGTGGCACGGTCTCTCATGATCACAGCTTCGACCACATCACCATAGTTGCTGAAATACTCTCTTAGCTTTTCTTCATCTGTGTCCCATGATATCCCACCAATGAAGAGCTTCCCTAGATCCGATTCCATCTCTTGGATTCTCCTCTGCCTATAACACAATTCAAACTAACTTCAATCTCAAGAGTCGTCTCAGATGAAACTGAAAAAAAAAAAGCAAAGACGTGGAGGAACATACTTATGTTGTCTGTAAATCTAAGACAGAATCTGATCTTCTTGTTCTTGTCCTGATCAAAAAGTAAAATTTGGTGTTGTTGAAATCTGAAAAATGCATCATCATCAGAATCATAATACCAAAAACCCCATAAAGATAAAAATTTAAACTTTGAGAAAGAATCACCATTAATGGGGAAGACCCAGATGAGGAAATGTGAATGGACAGAAACAGAGGATGTTTTTGTTCATTCATCCTTTTAAGAACATCTCTTCTCTGGTTATTAAAAACCTTTCCTTTTGATATCTGTAGATGAGTTTCCTTAATATTCCATTAAGAAGACTTCTTTTGGTAATTAATAATTGATTGTAGAGAATAAATAGTCTAATATTAAGGCAAAAAGATTTGAGATTTGGCTTTCTTATGGTTTAAGCATCTTTTTGAGGGAGGGGGATTTGTAAGAGAGAAAGAGAGGTCCTAATGAGAAATGACAGAAGATGATGGCGACTTCCTTCTTTTATAATTTTATACAGTTTTCAAATCTAAATATAACTGAATTCCAATATAAATAAATCAATAAAAATAAGGCATGTTTAAGCTTAAATTGAATGCAACTGAGATAGTTGATATTAAATATATATTTTTGAAATATGACTAAAATATTACTATCATGGAGACCCATAATATCATGTATATGTGACCTAACTTTTCAAAATAAACAATCGAAAACTTTGAGATTTTTATTTTATTAGCTTTTTAAAAAAATACTTTTACAATATTGTTGAAAAAGACTAATTGTTATTCAACATTTTTCAGTTTTCATTTTTCATTACAAACTCGAAAAGCATCATAACTTGTTTGTTTTCGTTTTTATATTTTTCCTAAACAATGTTTTTCTTACATTACGTTCTATGTCATCTTTTATAAAATGGTATATATATATATATTGTAAGTAACCATTATTGTGAGTCAGCCATATGTAGTAATGTTTAGGAACCTTGATTCTATATAATAAGCGGTGTCAGAGTTCTGACTCGAATCCTGACATCTCGAATTCAAAACTTTAATGCAACTGAAACGAACTTTTTGTGTAGACAACAAAAACTGTAAGAATGGTATCGTCATATAAAATAACCATCGTTCATTGGAGAGAGAATAAAGGTACCTTAATACATGTATACAACTTGTCTCGTGTGTAGGCAAAGACTAGCGAAAAGGATCTTTCTGGTTTAATGATGTTTATTGAGTATCTAATAAGGGACGCATTATAGACAAACAATAATCACCTCTTGCAACATTATGGAGTTCTTGATACTAGTCTCATAGTCATAGACAACTCACTTTTTGTGATTCTCAATATTTTTTAAATTATCGTTATATGTTGTCAATAAATCAGGAAATATTCAAAATAATATGGGTTCATAAGATGACAGTGCATTTCCATTAAAATAATAATATTATTGTATATATATTAAATCACAAATAAATAGGAAACAAATAAGTGTAATTCGTGGTTGCTAGACATTATTAAAAGTATAATCTTTATTTAATTATGCTAGATTGAAACAACTGTTTTCTTGGTGTAACATGATGGTGGTGGTGTGTGATTATGCGAAGGACAACAACTTTTTGGAAATTTAAATTTTCATGCAAAGTTGTCGTTTTTAATATTATAATAACGTCTCTTTTTTATTCCTTTCTTCTTTTAAAATTGTTGCAAGCTTTATCAACTTGCAAGAACAACCTTTTTAGATTGTTTAAGATTTTCTTTCTTACCTAATTTTGTTATGATACACCACACATTTTCGCACCGTATTTGATCGTTTTCTGATTGTGATGCAACATAAACAAAAATTGTAATTAGGAATTCATCATTGCAATGATGTCCCTGCAAGAAGGAATCAAAATAAGAGAAATACATCAGATAATCTTCATTCTTCAACACTCAAAACGAAACACAAACTCAAATTCATTGATACAAGGAGCCAGTAAGTATATAAATAATTCATTTTAAACATATATATAATAAGAATGAGTCTTCTTTTGTTTTTCTTTAGCTCCAATAGGTACCCTATATCATCTACATAACCAAACTCAACTACTCATGGCAAGTTTGATTTCCCATATGTTTTCTTGCTTCAACATTCTTTTTTACTTTCATATGACATAGTCATATACTCAGATTTAAATAAAATCAGTATTTCTCTTTACTTAGGTTTAATGTACTGTATCGTTGAATCCGATCACTCGTGGACAACATTCATCAATAACATAAATGCATGGTTTAGAGATAAGTTTGTTACAGAAACTAGACAAGCAACAGTTGAGCCATCACTAAACTTGGTCATCAAGAAAGTGGTAGAGTGTAGTGAACAGTAAAAAGAAGGAAAAAGATAAGTTAAAAAAAAATACAAGTAAACTATTTATCAGCTGTATATTGGTATATATCTTTTTTTTTGGGTCAAAATATTAGTATATATCAAATCATTGTTAGTACATGATCTTAATTTGATCTTTATTGCCAGCCACGCATCTCCTCTTTATCCAAATTCTTCTAATTATAGTTTATTCTTATAAAATAGTGGTAAACATATTTTTACAATATATTTATCCTCTTTTAGTTTCTATAGCCTTTTCCAAAAGCTTACTATTATTTTTGGGAATTATTTGATCTGATTAATAAAATTTACTACCAAAATTAATTTGGTTTTCTATTTGTATTTTCTTATTTACATTTTTAAATCGTTTATAAACTCATATATATAATTAGATTATATGAATTAAATGATAAAGTAATAACTTATGTTATTATATATTACTTATCATTTAATTAATCTAATCTCTTTTTTATTTTTAAAATTGTTTATAAATCCATATATATAATGAGATTAGATCAATTAAATGATAAAAGTAATAATTACATATATTATTATACCTGCCATCCATATTTGTGAAATACTGAACTCAGATACAGTTTCTACAGCATTACCCAATCACCACCACATTCATATTGAAGGTAAAATAATAATATTTTACAGCATATATTTAATACAGTAATAGTAGTACTAGTTTAATTATTTGATACTAGTCAGTGGTTTTATCTATTTCTTTTGATGCAAAAACAATTAACAACAAAAATCATGATATATGAACAAAATAAGTAAAATATAGATAAAATCAAGCGATTTCATGGGAGAGCATGGCCAAACCAAAAGCTACGGGGGGATTAGGCTTTCGAGATTTCCAAAACTTCAATGTCTCCTTACTAGCGAAAGTTGGATGGAGACTCCTACAAAACCCAACGTGTCTACTCGGAAAAGTTGTATTTGGGAAATATTGTTTAGACAGTGGTCTTCTTGATGTCTCAGTAACATCGACTTGCTCTCATGGGTGGCGCTCAGTACTCCTTGGAAGGGACCTTCTGGTACAAAACCTTGGCTGGGTTATTGGAGACGGAGCCTCGGTTAATATTTGGACGAACCCTGGTTAAGTTTGGATGGTCAGCTACTTCTATGGGCCCTCCAAACGAAGCACATCTGGAGCTCAAGGTGTCGGATTTTATCATTCCGGAAACAAAAGAATGGGATGTCCTAAAAATCAGACGTATCATACCTGATTATGAAGAGAGAATTCTCGCAATTCATCCAAGCCTAACGGGAGCTCCTGACAAGCTCATCTGGTTGGGTACAAGATCAGGAGAATATTCAACAAAATCCGCTACTTTACTGCTGTTACAAGCGATGAGGACAGACTGAACCTCCAAGATGATCAGCAATTTAAATGGAAAGCTAGAGTCTGGAATATCTCCTGCGCACCGAAAGTAAAGCTTTTCTCTTGGAAAGCACTTCGAGGAGCTCTCCCTGTTGGGGTACGCCTAATGGAGAGACACGTACCTGCGGACCCTCGATGCAAAAGGTGTGGCTGCTCAGAATCTATCCTTCATCTCTTCTTCCAATGTCAGTACGCACAAAGGGTATGGAAACTCGTCCCGCTCACTACTGCATTGGATGTGAGCAGAATAATAGATTTGATGGCTAGTGGGAGACTTTATGTTCACTTAACTGTCTCCCTCCAGCTGGTATCACTTCGGGGTCTCTTTTCCCATGGGTCCTCTGGTCGATTTGGAAAGCTCGAAACAAATTTGTATTTGAAGGACACTCTGCGTCTCCTGAGGACACTCTCTCGTCGGCCATAGCCTTAGCTCGGGAATGGAGTCAGGACGTGAAGAAAGAGAGCCCAAATGCTCTTAGATCGCCTCCTCAACAACTCCCATCCCCGCTGGAACGGTTGTTGTTGGTCTGATGCAGCCTGGTCCTCTGTTTCAAGAATGCAGGTCTTGGATGGATTATACTCGATGAAGCAGAGACGCACTCCTTCCAGTGTTCGGCGAGCTCGGTGCTTTCCCCACTCGCAGCAGAGGGGTTGGCTCTTCGCGAGGCAGTGAAACATTGCAGAGGAGAGGGATGGAATCGGACCGCCTTCGAACTGGACTCAGCGCAGCTAGTGAAAGCTCTCAACTCTGGAATCCCTTCCAAGGAGCTCTATTGCATTATCGCTGATGTTAACTACTTTATCTCAGCTTTTGAATTTGTCTCTTTTGTTTGGATACCTCGTGAGAGGAATTCCATGGCAGATTGTCTTGCCAAAGATGCATTGAATGTATCGAACAAGAGGTTGGTGGTGCTTTCATAGCTCCCAACTAACTACTTTGGTTTAATCTAATGAATTGGTGTTCAAAAAAAAAAAAAATAGATAAAATCAAGCAAAACATAAACGAAAAATAAGTAAAACTAAGAAAATATAAACAAAAATAATTGTTGTTTAATTTTCTTTGATGTTTGTATTTTATAATCTAACTAGTGGTCTTCTTCTGTTCAGATATTTTATTTTTAAATGAATTTACATTTTATTTTATGATTTTAGTAAAGAAAATATGTTCAAAAATATGAAGATAAATCTATGTTGAAAAAAAATTATATTTTTATGATATATTTGATAGTGATTAGGGACCGTATTGAATTTTAGGTCAATGTGGATTATCATAAGTGGTCGTGACTGATCAATTCAATAAAAGTAGAACAAAAAGTTAATAATTATAACAAAATAATATACTTAACTGATTCTTGTTAAGTATAAGTGGTCGTGACTAATCCATTTGAAATTTGTTTTTGTGATTATATTGTTGAAGGAAAATAGTAAGTAGTCCGATGAAATTATAATCGAAGAAAGGCTAAACACTATTGAACAACATCTCTAAGCTCAATGGATAAGATGAAATTCATGTTTTACTAATAACTGGTTCTTGTTAAGTAATTATCAGTCTGTCTATTACGAAGCAAATACATCACTGGACATGTGGTGCTCTGTTTCACCTAACTTGAATATATCCATTGGTGTTTTCAGAATAGTGCTTAAAGAATTACATTTCTAAGATTAAAATTTTGCAAGGCTTAATTAATTTTTTTTATTCTATAGAATTATTATCTCAAATTATTTAAATATTTTTACTGGTTTAAGAAATATTTGTTTTTGTATTAATCTTTCATTTTATTTATATTAATAATTTAATTTCACTTTAACCTAATTAAAAATATCTATTTACAAAACTGTATCCTTTAAATTAACTACCATTTTCTATCTTTTATTTATTATATAAAATACTTTCATAATTATATTTTATTGTTTATAAAACTGTAAATTATATTTTTAAATATCATATAATTTCCGGTGCATATAAATTTCTAGTATATATTGTTATATTTGTTGTTAATATTTTTAGCACTACTTAGAAAACTATTGTTCCTTGCATCTTGTTGATATTTTTTCATTAATTCCTTTTCTTCACAGTGAACATTGACTCTTTGACCATTATATAAAACGAACTGATAACCACTGGACAACAATCCCCTTCACACTGTCACCACGGCGATCCGCAGTCACCGCCATGAGAACACAAACAACATTAACTTTTCCAAAGGTTGTTTTTGGTGTTTAGAGACCAGCCTGAGATTTGCAGTATACAAATCTGAGATTCCAATGCCAATAGCTAAGATTGACCCTCTTATCAATCCAGCGTTAGCAATCACCATCAGAACAAACACTTTCATAAAGTCCCTTTTTGATCTACATTCTCCACCTTGTTCTTCTTTAACATCTTTATATCTCTCCAACAATGGCAGATTAAAACCAATCTCATATCTGTTCAGATATTTTGCTCTCCATTCTATGGTTGGAGACACAAAAGTCAGAATTCTATCTACTATATTTTCTGTCCCTTCTATGGCATCTTGACCTACACAATATCTCTGTCTGAGAACCATTCGGTATAAACACTGCACCTCCAATATCTTTTCCAACACTAAACTCGTTGTGGTAAACTTTAATACAATACTACCACTCGAATAGGCAATGGTGTCTTCTCTGAAATCTGGAACTGGGACATGACTGTGCTAAAACCTACTTTCCTCTTGATCCTTTCAAAATAATAAGAGCAGGAACATGATGGCATTGATGCTTGGTTTGAGCCAGGCTTACCATTAATAAGACGGTCAGAGTTTCCATTGCGTCGTCCCTCTAGAGAAGTTTAAACAAAAGACTTTTTGAAAGTGGTAGTGTATTATAGGTTGTCTTTGAAGAGATTTTTCATTATTACTTGTGGACGGCTTGTGGACGCGTGAATATGTTGTAGTGTGAGCCAATTCCTGCATGATAAATAGTTGTTGGACTGAGCTTGATTAGTGAAGTGAATAGGAAATGATGGAAATAAGATTAGTGCAGAGAATGTTACGTTAACACTGTTTTGAAAGTTGAAGTGATCAAGGAAAATGTTGATCCTTGCGTTATGCAAATGGTACTTTAGCATGGAACTTTACCCCAAGTAACAAATCAAATGGGAGACTGTACAATGGTCTGGTATTTCCTTAGATCAAGCACCATGTTCTCATTCTCAGCCAGAGGCACCAATGGCGTTAAGACAGGTTCCTCTGGAGCAAAACTTTCTGAATTACAACCGAGCAGATGATCCATCCGATACTTGTTCACTCTGTTTAGTACCATAAGATTAAAAAAGTTATGGCAAAGAGAAAGTTCAAACGTAGATTTTTGTCAGATAAAAACGTTGGAAAAAGTTATACACACCTTAATGAGTTTGTTTTCACAGATCCACCTTGATTCTTTTTTCTCCACCTCAGACAATTTTTGATTTCTTCGCCTTCTTCCTCACAGTCGCAGAGGCGTCAACTTCCTCTTTCTCAAGAGCAGTTTGGTTTCTTTTTCCAACCATTGATATGCAGTTACACGCTTTTCCTCGAGCTTCACTCTTTGTTCTTCTTTGTTGTCCATTACCCTTCTTCACTCTTCTCTCTCTCTCTCTACCTGCTAAGCCTTATTCCTTTCCATTAATCTAACTAAATAGGAAGATTCATATAAAGCCTAAATTAAAGACAGGCGGTGGTGGTTCGCCATAGTTAGCTTCCCGTCAAAGAGTAGGAAGTCGACGCCTGAGTTAACCGCCTTTCCTCACATTCCTACCCTCCCAGAACCTAAGCAAACGGACTTCGATGGTGCTTGAACAGCGGCCAGCTTTCATATAGGTAAGTAGGGTAAACGAATTAGCCATCATCGGAGTCGGTAATTAGCAAAGAGCATTCTTTATGTTTCGTTGAGGTCGTGATGTTCATCGTAGGGAGCTTGGAGATTTATAGTCGCAGTCGCAGCGTTACCAAAGGAGATGATGAGTTTAATTGAATGCTTGAGAGTGGGAGGAGTGAGTTAATGAATTTAAAGATCGGTTTAAACTTTAAAGGACGTATTATTGAGAGTTTTAGACGTTACGAAGAGTTGATCGGCGGCGTGACCGTCTGAATCACTCCGCATGTGAAAGTCAAAACTTAGAAGATGATGAAACCGTAAACTTGATTGGGCCAATAAAAACGTGGTTAAAAGCCCAAAGTAACACATCTATAAACTTAACTAAAGACGCAACATAAAAACCTACACAACAAAAAAGCAAAATAAACATTCGCTAGTTTAACACTTGAGGAGATGCCACGTGGCACAAAACCCCCCCTATGTGAATGATGATGTGGACGCCTAAAAAAGAAGATACTTCAACTTTATTTATAAAGATTTGATTTGATGTTTGAACTATGTACAGTAACTACACAACACTTATAAAAGATTTTTGGTGTTTCTCTTACTTTCTTTATTAGTTTGATTTTTTTTTGTATAGTCTAATTTTTAACTTTTGATATATGTTTTAGAGTTTCTTTTAAGTACAACTAGTGATATTCCGGCGCTACGCGCCGGATTCGTATATTGTATTCTTACTTAAATTTATAGTTTATTATATGGTCTTAGTAAAGAAAATATGTTAAAAATATGTAAAATGAAAATATGTAAGAAAATGATTTTTTCTGATCTCTTTGATAGTGATTTGCGACCGTAGTATATTATTTTATATGAAGTTGTTTAGTTCAAAATATAATAGCATAAGTAGTTGTTACTAATTGATTAATAAAAATAGAATAAAAATCGATAGTCATAAAAAAGTTAATTTAGTTGGAATCTTAAATACTAATGTCATAGACTGAGCTTTCTTTCAAGAAATGTTTGAAGGTGTTAAACCTGAGAAAGTTGATTAACGCATGTAAAAGCACCACGTGAGAAAGAAAATGATGTATAAGAAACTACTACTTTAAAAGTAAGCAATCATTAATAGGTAAACTGAAATAAGAAACCGGTGTACCTTCCCATTAATCAACAACATATCAACCCCAATATCTCACTCCTTTCTTAACATTTCAGGTTTGCCAAAATTGTTGTAGTCTAGTCTGAATATCTCTACACCGATTTGTCTTCAATTCCGAGTAATGAAACTGGGAATTCGACAATGATTGAATTGGGAAAAGTAAAGGGATTATCGTCCGAACTCTCACACCATATGTACATATACAATGAAACTGAGAAAACAGGAACTAAAGAAGCATTCAATAGGAGATAGTGGGATGAGTGAGATTTCTGGATTGATTATATGAACGATTACGTCGATTGCGTTAAAGAAGGACAATTGTAGAGGCTATATTCTCCATCGTCAACATCAAATACAAAGAAATCCTATAAATCAGTATTTTGAAATCCGATCCGGACACTGAATCGGATGAGTTTACCGGATCAGTGGATCATTGGATCAACCACTGATGAATCGCGGATTAATAAATAAATTAGTTTATTATATAATAATATATTAGCTGTGAAAACAACTATATATAAAAATAAAGTTAAATATTTTAAGTGTACATACAAAATATTAAGAAATAGTTTAGATTATTCAAAAAATTGTAACATAAGAGTTATGACATCTAAAAAAATCAAGACATAAAATTAAACTTATAATGGAAATACGTTCTCTTTTTGCACTTGCATAAGATTACATGTGTAGTATTTTAATTTATTTTTAATTGTGTGTAAATTTTTGTTTGATTATGATAATCATTCGTATTCTATCAGTGATTATGAGTGTGTCTCTAACAATGTTTTAATTCAAAATATTATGTAACCAAATACTAAAATCACATTGTCTTTGCCTAATCTAGCATGTTTTATCTTCTCATAGTTTTTTTGTTTAGTGTTAAATCAATTTTTATTGCCAGCAGAGGAGAAAAGGTATTTTAGAACATAATTATTAATTTATTATATTTCACTTAAATAACGGAAAAAATTTGTCATTTACTTATAGTAATAGCATGTGCCACAGCGGTTAGTTAATTATGTTGGATCAGTGACATATTATTGTTGCTCGAGTGCATCTATAATTGGTCGATAGCATTCTAGTCAGGTGACTCTCACTCCATGAATAGACCTTTTGGTTCGTTTCAAGCATTTGTAATGCGAGTTTTATCTGTTTTCCATTCAAGTGTATCCAATATTTCAAGTATAAAGAGAGCCAGAGAGGATGGGACATTGTATTTTTTATTTTTGCGTTTGTTATTAAGGTCTGATGTGTTGGGTCAATTTATAGGTGACATGTTATATTATGTGAGAGTGAATCATGCCGGAGTTATTGAGATGTATATCGAATATTTGTTTATATTTCTGTTATGATGGGAGTTTATTTTGTGATTGTGCTTTACTGCCGTATATTTTGGAAATGAAAGTTAATACTGTGATTTAGTTACGATCTTTTTTTCCTATAACCGATGCTACTGAATTTCTTTCACCTTTGAAGTTTGTATGTGGAGTTGTGATTATCGTACCATTATAAAATTAAGTGGGAGTTCTATTGTTATTGACATGAATTATTGTTTGGTCCTTTGCACGACACTGTCAGAAGACGGGGTCCTTATGATATCTTCTTGCTTGGGGTGTAAGTTAAAGAGAGCCATTATGTAGAAGTGTAATTATGAGCGAATCATGTTTCATAGAAGCTTATTTTCCAAATTAGATGATCATGTTGAATTGATGGTTGTTTTTAGCTTCCCCTTTAACTCTGTTGTTAATTTTTTTATTGTGTGGTAAAAATGTGTCAAGGACGTTTTGACTTAGATAGATTTCATGAGGAGATGCCGTCTTACTTAGTAAATATGGACACAAAGAACTAATTAATTTTGTTGTAGCACATTCATATAGTTATTGGTTTTCAGTTAACTGTTTAATAACAGAGAATGTGGACTTATGATAGAAAATCAACAGTGAAACTTGAAAGCTTGACTGTAAAGGACAGTAAATTGTGAAGAAGCTTTTTTTAACGTTATTGTTGGACATATTAATTCTCTCGCTGCATTACAGCTTTTGTACTTGTTGAAGAGTGAACCTGGGATGCAAGTTTTAAAAAAACATTCTAACATGTAAAAAAATCAGTGTTAATGAAAAAATGATTGTACATGTCGATCTGGAGGTTAACCATGATCCATTGAGTTGTTGCTCATGGTCATTGAAGGAAGATTTGATCTCACCAACAAACACAAATATGTCTACAAAGCATACAGTTGAGGTCTTTAACTTCGTATATTGATTCTCGAATAGTTGTGTATATTCAGTTTACCGATTTACCTGGCAGCTGAGTATTAGTGCGCTTCTTAATTCCATGAGCTGACCATAGTCACATAACCTAAAATTTCAACAAAGTTCGAAAGATGTTGAGGCGAATAAGGACGCCAAAATCTGCCAGTTTGAAGTGGGTGTTTCTTCTTGCAACGTTCAAAGCCACTGATATTGTAAGTGACCCCTTCTTTCAGAAGGTGTTTGATATTGTTAAGCCGATGCATGTCGATAGACCCTTGCAAAATGGTCGACAGTGAAAAGTGAAAACATAAACGTGGTTGACGAATACTTTTGTCAACATATATTCAAAAAATTGTTTACAAAGATATGCAACACGAAAGTATTAATAATATCTTATTTTGTTCATTGTGAGTTTTCTACCAACACTTTAGTGTAATTTTTTCAACATATATAAAACACAATATATATGTTGGGACAGCTCAAGAATACTACAATCAAGGTAGAGAGAGAGAGAGAGAGACTTTCTCATCAGGACAAAGCATGTCAACTCCCATCAACTCATCTCCTTTCTTAAGATTGCATGTTTTCTAGAGACAGAAAAGACGTGTCATCATCTGAGAGCAACAACCGAACTTAAACTTAGAAATAAGGATGTAGGATGAAACCATTGTGGTGGTATGTGTGTGTAAGGAAGCAGAAGGGTTGAATCTGGTGAAGCAGGGAAAGTTCGACTATCTGCATCCCTATTTAGTAGCAGTCAAAATTATGGATTTCAATGGAGGTTAGGAAAAGGGTTATTAAAATCAAAGTCGTGGGACATATTTTCAATGAAAGATTAATGGCCAGACTTGGTGAGCAGGTTTCAGTGACACGAAACGTTATAATTCGGTAAGATTTTTGCAGGCGGAATATAGATATTGTCCATCGAAGAAGAAGAATGTAAATAATTGGGTTTGATTGTCAAATTCTGGAATTGGGCCTCAGCATCTTGATTAAACAAATTTACCTATCAATAATTTTAATGGCCCAATATAAGAAGAAGTAAATGATGACACAAGGCATTTTTTCCCCCTATGGAGAAAAAAAAGTCTATTTTATTATATAAGATAACTATTTAACAGTTTTGTTATCTTTAATATATATTAAATTTATTTTCTAATTCAACAATAACTGGCTTATATAATTTATTTAACTAATTTTCATATGTCAATTCAGTTTAACCTATATGAATAATTAAAAATTAATATAAAATATATTCTAATAAAAATTTAGATATTTTAAAGTTAGTCAAAATTTAAATATTTTAAAATTGATGTGTTAGCTCATATCAAAGCTAAATATTATAATACTATTTTACCCAAGATTATTACTCCCTCTGTCCCACTTTAAGTGGGTTTTTAGGGTTTTTCTTTTGTTCCATTTTAAGTGATGTTCTCTTTATCCTAGATACAATTTATTGTTGTTTGAAAATTTTGACCAACTACAAAATACTACATCTTTTTTTTATTGGTTGCATTAGTTTAATTTCATACTAATACATAAAATTTTGTATTTTCTTAATATTTGTGCAAAAATCTAAAACACCACTTAAAATGGGACAGAGAGAGTATTACTTTTAAGTCATCTATATTTAGATATATTTAATTTTAAATCTCAAAATAATTATAGTATATAAAGTAATTTTCTAGATATTTGTGTAAAATAATTTATTGCATATTAAACTATAATTTTGTATAATATTTTGTACCACTTTTATCATTTTCATTATTCAAATATATATTTTTGAACTGCTAGATCTGTTTAATTAATTTATAGCTAAATTATCTTTGTTTCACTCTATTTTTTTTATCTGATTGATCCATAATGTTTGATACAGTTTTCCATTTAGCTCTTAAATCATTAAAAAAAATTTAAAAAAAATCATAGCTTTGGCTTTATTGTTATAATTCTGACTTCATTGGTCATACATATAATGGGTCTACTACCCATGTTAGAAATTAGAAACAAAAATAAACAGGAGACGATAATTCATATAAGAAATAAAATAAATAAATACACCAAATGTGGACGGTAGCAATCGTTCTTTTTTTGGCGCAACGAACGATAGTAATCGCCTTCTTCTTTTTTTTTTTCCAACAACTTTGAGCGTGACAACACTTTCACATAACCATAATTTCTACCTCTCATTTTTCTTTTCTCTTGAATATTGTTTTGTTTTTCTTGGTGTCGGGATAGTGACTTTAGACTTCTTTTTACTAGGATGTTTTCCGCCTAAAGATTACACCAAATAAATTGACAAGAGAAAAAAAGATGACACCAAGTAAATATTTTTGGTGTTCAGTAGTCCACTCATTTTTATCTTGTTACGTAACCAAGAAAGTTATGGACTTAGCTTAGTCCCATAATCTTTGTGGGTTTGGGATTAGAACATGTTATTGTCCATATTCGAACTTGTGAAATTGACCACTATTTCTTTTGGGGTGTCTAGCTAATGGAACACCAGTTAAGTTACTGACACGAGGTCCTTATGATTTGTTACGCATTTAAAGCATAACTTTTTGAAAAAAAAAACTTAAAACATAATTTTTTTCTTGAAATGACCCAAATAGATTACTTTATATATATATATATATATATATATTATTACTTTAAAATAATTATCCAAACCGGAGGGCATAAGCCACAACACAAGAACGGTTGTATCTTTTGTTGAATTTGTGCGCGTGGGGATGTCTTATATAAATATTTTCTTGCAATCAAAGTTGAAGACAATTCGTTTGAATTGTTCCGTTGAACGTGGTATAAAATTATAAACCCCAGAAAACTTTAGGTATAGTTTAAGATGATTGAACCGATAGAGAACGTTTATGTAACATTAACCTATTTAACTGCAATACGAAAGCTTCTAACAGAATAACTATTATAACCATGACATCTAGTATATAATACATCGATTGTTTTAGAATCACCATTGTATCGTCACCTATTCACTGATCTATAATTAATAGTTTTCTCCATATTAGATCACCATGAGCCGCCATTCCACATGAATTGGTTGGAAACATATAGCTTTACATGCTTAAAAAGAGACAATGTATTGACTGTTCAGATAGACAAATAGTTGACTATCTCCTAATATAGTATATATGGTTAGTGGGGGCATGCCAATGTCAAAGCATTCTCAAATTACGAAACAGCTGTAAATCATCATGACGTGTGTAAGAGTACATAACCGGCCAGAAACTTAATTAAATTTTGTTGACGTGTGTAAGAAGAACCATGCATAGCTGCTGAAAAAATAAGCGAACTGTCGGTATTTGGTAGAATGAGTATTATATGACCGGTAAGGAAAGAAAATTAAGTGGTATGGTGTAATTTTTTTCAAGTTCGTAAATTTATCAATATTATAATTATGTAATACACTAGTTCTCTGATTAAGATAATTTCTAAATCCAAACTTTTTTTGTTAATCCAGTAATATCAATATTATCGTATTATGTAAAACAGTATTATTGTATTATGTAATACACCTAGTTCTCTGGTTTCGATAAATTCTACTTCCAAACATTTTTTTTTTAATCGAGTATTCTTCAACATATATAACAATGATATATTAATGTTTTGCGATCATTATTCCTGAACAAAATCATTTAAGAAAAATATTAATTATTTGAAGAAATATGTGAAGGAAAGCATAAACGATTTTCAACTTGTTTTGCAAAATATGTCACTACCGTTTTCCGTTAGGAAAACAAAATACAATTTACAAAACTTTCTCAAAGATTCAAATAAACTAGTCAATGTATGTATTCATCCATCATCAAGAAACAATAGGACCAGTTCCATTATTATCGTTGTTTTCATCATCATCATCATCTACAATCCCATCGAAAAACGGGTCACGAAGAAGCTCAGCTGCAGAAGGTCTCGCCTTGGGTTTCGCATTAATGCACTTCTCAATAAACGCCTTAGCTTCCACGTCCTTTACTTTGTTCAGAGCCGCTGGTTTGACTCCACTGCTCACCTTTCTGTATATCTTGGCGATGCTGTCGCATTCGCTGTACGGAATCTCGAGCGACACAAGCTCCAAAACGCACATCCCGTACGAGTAAATGTCAATCATCTCAGTGTAATCCTCCTCGTACAGCTCCGGAGCCATGAACTCTGGTGTACCGAGGACCGAGTGAGCTGAATGGTTCTTCCCCACGATTGCAGCTAATCCAAGATCACCAATCTTGACCTGTCAAGACACACAAAATCATTAACCCAGTCTAATATATATTTCCCGTTCCACAGCTTAATTAACTTTTTCCGCAGCTTAATTAACCTTTTCCGGAGCCTATGTTTATATTACCTGACCGATGTTCCCATTGACGAAAACGTTGCTGCAGTTGAGATCTCTATGGATGATACAAGGATCATGCGTGTGGAGATAAACCAACCCTTTCAGTATCTGCTTAGACCACTTCTTCAAGGCTCTCATGGACACGTGTCTATGCTTCTTCCTATACTCTCTCAAGTTCCCAGAGGTACAGATCTCGGTGATGAAGTTCAGAGTATTACTCATCTCGTCTCTCCACACCTTGTACAGGGCGATGATGCTGCTGTTCTCGAGGCTCTTGAGCAGCCTCACCTCCGAGTAGAGCCTCTCGGTCATGGCGAGATCGTCGGAGAAGCATCTGAGCTTGACCTGGTTCCACGCGACCTCGATGCCTTCTTCCTGGTCGAAGGCTCTGTAGACTTTTTTGACGGCGCCGGAGCCTAGGAGCTCGTCGTAACGGCCGTAACGGCCGGTGGGATCTGTCTCCACGAATGGCTCGGAGTCCTTATCCGATGGATCGGAGGAGCTCGCCGAGCAAGGAGGCATCTGATCAAAACGACAGATCGTTAGTCACAAAACGGCAACAGAGACTGTTTCAGCACTCAAATCATTTCGAAATCGAGAGATTCGGTTTAATCGAATCGAAGGAAAACCTAAATCGAACCGTACGAACCCTAAATTACGGAGAAAACTCAAATCGAAACCTCTCGTAGTGAGAACTATGTAGAGAGATTGAAGAAGATTACCATCAAAATGGACTGAATCGGAGAGGATGAAGAATCGAAATCACTTTGCTGCTTTGTGAAAGGAGAGCAAACGTAGCGGAGGAGATTTCAGAGAAAGCTGTTGAAGACGAAAGAAGCGGAAGAGATTGTGGCCGATTTTGTTATATATAGTGCAGATTTTAAATATTTATTATTATTTATTTTGTTTGTGCGTATCTGTAATTCGACTCCTGAAGATATTCGATATCAGTTTACGATTTTTCCTTTTTATAACACCGAATTTATCAGGGAAAATGAAAATAATAAAAGTTTGATGCGAAATTAAGGAAATTTTGAATTATACAATTAAATTTTCATTTATTCTAAGTTTTTATAGGACGATCACAGACAAAAAAAAAAGAATATTAATACCTAATTTATATTCCTAATTGGAATACAATTTTGTTAAAAACTTTCTTCTTGGGTCAAATTTTTAAAACTTAAAAGAGAAAGTTCATATTCTGTAGACTTTACAGAATGAAAGTCAAAATTTGGATGCGTGAAAGAGAGAAAGATAAATAATGTACACCGTCCGATCTATCAGGAATGTTTCTGTGCGCCACTTGGATGATCAGGATGAATTCAGAGAATTGTGGAGTTTCAAAGCATGAAGGCTGCTCCTGAGTCAAATGGTTTGACTTTCATGTAGAGTTTTGAATTTAGGAAGAGGAAATTTAACTCGTTTATCTGGTAACATATTCTTTAATATCTGGTTGGGATTTTTATTTTAGTCAATTATTATTGTTAAATCTTTTTTTCCTTTTATTTTCGCTAATAATCTGGCATAAATGAATATTTTATGATATATGGATTAGATGACTGAAATTTAGATATTTTCAAAAGGATTGTAGTGAATCTATCTATATATATGAAGTTATATTTCCGAAAAATGCTCTGAAATCCTTTCCAGATTTTGTTTGTATAAGAAACTGTTTTAGATTTACATTAATCGGTTTAATATTTTTCTACAGCGAGTTGCAGATATTTTATTTTAATTGTTATAATCTCTCATCAATGTGTGGATATTTTTGTAAAAATTAGGTTCCACTTTTTAGATCTCCTATATATATCCGTGATGTTTTAAATATAATAAATACTGTTGTAACGAAAACCAATAGTATTTTTAAATTAAAATCTACACGTATTTATGGTATTTTTTGCAAATTTTCCAATTATGTTAAAGACCAACTTATAGCTTGAATTCGGATTTTATTTCTCCAAAATTTTGTACTTTGAATAACTGTTATATTTTTCAAGACAAAGAGAGACTATTATGAAAAAATAGTTTGTAGTTTATACATTTTGTATCTTCTGGTAACAAACAATGTACATTTAATTTGAATGACCTTGCCTGAAAACGTGGTATCTGGCCTATTAGCTTATAGCCTAAGTGATGTGAACATAGTTTATAGAAAGAGCAAAGCTGCATGTGAACTTTGAAGCTGTTATCTTCCTTGTTCACGTTAAGCTCATATTAAAGGTTTTGTCCAACTTGTTGTCTTGATTCTATTTATTTCAAATGCATGTATTTATTTGTTTGCATGTGAACAAACCAAATTACTAAACATCTTACCAAATATTTATTTTTTAAATATGTATATTGATGTTTATTACATATATATATATATATATATATATTTCCTTAATTTGTTTTATATCATGGTTATGGGAAACTATCCTTGGTTAGGTACCTGCAGTTACAGCCAATATCACTTAAAATAAGAATTAAATTAAGATTTTTTTATTTCACTAAAAAGCATCATTTGCAGTTTCAATATCAACTTCTACGTACTATAATGGAATCTCCAATTTTATTAGTTTTGCCATTTGATACCAACTACTAACTAGAGAAAGGATTGTACGGTTTGGAACGAGAAATGACAATAAAGATATATTTACAAAACAAGGATATATATTTACTTCCACTTTTGTGAAAATGTATATATACATATAATGGAGTAGGTAACACATAAACGCTAAATTGTTTTTCTTATTAGATTATGTTCAAGATACTAGTGATTTTATAACTTATTTGATTCGTAAGGTAGATATCTAAATGTTAATTATATTTGTATATAACTTTAAGTAATGAACACCAGGTCATGTTTTTCACGATCAAATCTTCTTGTAGAGATCAGTTAGAAACGGTGATTGAATGAGAAGTGGAATGGAATGATGATGTTTGCATTTATTTTTCTCCTTTCCACCTTTCTTCAAATCCGTGACAACTAAAAAGTGGCAAGAAAGCTGATTCCAACAACGCCCAGGAACATTGTAGATTAATTGAATTTCCCAAATATATAATGTACCAAAGAAAGTAAGCAATTGCTATGATTTTTAGGAAGGGCCACGCAAATTGTTCATTCAATTTATTGACCCACTCAGCTGGTAATCATAGAGTCATACTCATACGTGATGTATATTATATTAATATCACTGGCTGACACATCATGAACCGAAATATTCGAATTGCCAGTTTAATAAAATCGTAGAAGTTACTGTAAAATTACACAACGACACAAGTAAACAGGCCTCAACACAAGTCATTTATTTCAAATGTGTTATTTTTTTGCTATGCTTAGTCGACTGCTTGAAATGAATTAAGTTATAGCAAAAGGTGGATAAAGACATCATGTCGACACACATTCGGTGAGGTACCATACTTCTATTGTTCACACAGACACAGTAAGAGTCCAACTGTAAAGGATTGGGTTTTAAATGTAACCAGGATGGATCCTACTCACCACAAACATGGGAGGTTTATAGAAGTTAAATTATTCGAGACTCATCTGGCGTTTTGAAATGTTACGGTTCCTCGAAACTAGGCAAAGCTATACCATCTTTTAAATAAAGATTTTGTACTCAATTCGATGTAAATGGCATGAGAAAAGCTATCGGTAGCTACAATTTGAAGGAGCCAAACAATCTTTCATTCATCTAGTCCAGCATAAAGTTTGTGACTACATATACATCTTGATGGAATTCTTGCTTTGCTGACTCCTTGATATTCGCTAATGAAAAGCAATGTGTATATTAACCGAACCCATATATGACACTCAATAAAACCATGTTTTTTCGAGAACAAATCTTGAATAAGATATTTTTGTTATTATTACATTGATTTTGTTAGTATTTTAAAGAAACACTTTTCTGGTTTTATGCAGCGGGACATGAGAAAACTTCAAATATGAAAGTTGAAGCGGTCCACATATATGCATTTTGGAGCGTGCAAATCGTTCAATTAAGCAGCACATACTCATTGACGTCTAAGTGCTCAATACTCATGCCCGTGGTCGACTTCTATAACTACCCCACGTTTCAAAGTTTTATAATATTTAAAACCGAGTATTACGATTAAACATAAGCAAATTTTAATTAATTTTTATATTTGAAACGCGTTTCAGGCATCTAGAAATTCTAGATGATGTAAAAAGCTATCCTGAAAGTGAAATTAAGAATCTAATATCAGGTTGTCATCTACTATTGGTGTAGGCTTTTGAGAGAACAAAAGTGAAGGCGCTATTTTCTTTATGAAGGCAATTCATGTTGATATGATGTTATCTTCTTTTAGAATATTAATATGTTTTGCAAGATGATGGTTAGATCTTTGGACTGGTGTTGTTATTATAGGTCCCGAGTTCCATTCTCGAAAGGCCCCTTTTCTTTACTTTTGTTAATTGTGTGTGCCTTGGGAGAGAGAGAATCAAACATTCAAGAGAAACTTTTATTGTGTGCGCCTTTGGAGAGAAAAAATCAAACATGCAATTGGGCCTAAGTGAAAGGCCCAAAAAAATTACATCTCTCTCCCAAACAAACTCTCTTCGGTCTCGTCAATGCTTGTTTCAAGAATCCAAAATGAAAAATCAATATTCTATCATCTCCTTATTTAATCATCTAATCATCAACGGAGTACAATACTATGTGAAGACCAGAAGCATAGGCAAGGTCTCGCGCGTGCTCACTATGACCCATCTATGTATTTATTACTACTATAAAATTAGTTTGCCATTAGATATAAGCTAGATGCTCATAGAGTATCTAATAGACATTATAGACTAATAACATCATTATCAGCATAAATTCTTTAAAGAATATCTGATTTTATAATACTATTATAATAATTTAGTTTAGTTATCAAGTTTTAAATTACAAAAGGATGAATCAAGGACATGTACTGCTGTTCATTACTTTTCAAAAAATTTATAATTTCCGAGTTAACTGTATCCAGCCAAAATTGACTCACTAAACAGAGGGTAATGAAATCGAATGTGAGAAACTAAAAAACATGATAAATATCTGGAGGGATTTGTCACAAATGATCTTTAGTTAGTCGGTTTAATCACTAAAAACCCCAAAAAAAGGAGCAGGTGAATGATGAAATTAGCAGTAGATCTTTGTTATGTTCTTGTCCCTGGCAGAAGAAAAACGTCGCCGGAAACTGTCTGACAAATCTCCTTTTTAGTTCCAAGTTAAATCATTCTCGAATCTTTGAATCATTAGCTCCTCAATAATGCACTGTCTTTTTGTTTTCTTTTTGACATTTTAGCTTTTGTCTTTTACACCAATAGTCCAAATACCATAAAAATCTCCGTCCATATATTTTGTTTAGAAATATATATAAAGCGACAATTAGTAACTTTTGTCGTTTGTGGTGGAGCTCCTCAATTTCCTTTTTATAATTAAAAATAGAAACAAATCATGACAAAATATATAAAATTATAAAATAAAAATTTAGATGTAAGAAAAAAAAAAAGATGAAATGATGAAATGAGAACAGACCAGAGAGCGGATCAGATGTGAAGTCAACTGCCCCCTCACTCACAATCTTCACTAACACATAACCAAAACATTTAACCCTCTTCTGTGATTTGCTTTCTCTAGCCTCAAAAAAAATGGACCCTGATGATGTTTCTAACCGGATCAATTGTTCTGAATCGAGACACGATTCATCCGGTGGTGGGGCGAGGTATAAGCTGATGTCTCCGGCGAAACTCCCGATCTCAAGATCGACTTGCATCACCATTCCTCCTGGTCTGAGTCCGACTTCGTTTCTTGAGTCTCCTGTCCTTCTCTCCAACATCAAGGTTAGTGTTAGCAAGTGTGTGTGTCGTGTCCTTAGATAATGGTTCGTGTGTGTCAGTGTATCTAAAGACACCTGTTCTGTCGGTATTTTAAGATCTGAGGTTTGGTTCTTTGGTCGCTTCGATTCAGATTCTTTTCTTTGAGCCTAAGGAGTTACAGCAAGGTCCTAGTGTTTTTTTTTTTTTTTTTGCTTAAAATTTGCAAGGTCCTAGTGTTGCTGATGAAGTTTTGATAATGTGAGATTGTTATATTTTCAGGCAGAACCTTCACCTACTACAGGTTCATTGTTCAAACCTCATGCAGTTCACGCTAACTCGAGCTCCTATACAACAAGAACAATCCATCAGAACATCTCCGACGAGCAAAAGTCCAACGAATTTGAGTTTAGACCCCCTCCTGCATCCACTATGGTAATAGGTTTGCCGTCATAATATTATTCTTTGGTGTTTCTGCTGTGTACTTGTCTAAAGAAGCTTTGTTGATTTCAAGTTCTGTGCAGAGCTAGACAAGCATAGAAGTGAAACACCACCACTCCAATGTCACAGTTTTAATAAACACTCACCATCTTCAGCCACTGAAGCTGCTGAGATAAGCCCACAAACTGCTGTTCCTCATCAGACAACAGGGTCATGCTCCGAGAGATCGGATCAAGATGAATGCAGAGGAAGTGCACCGTCATCGATATTGGCTGATGATGGATACAACTGGAGAAAATACGGTCAAAAGCACGTCAAAGGAAGTGAGTTTCCACGGAGCTATTATAAATGCACGCATCCTAATTGTGAAGTGAAAAAGGTTTTCGAGAGATCTCACGATGGGCAGATCACTGAGATTGTGTACAAGGGGATTCATGACCATCCCAAACCTCAACCTAGTCGCCGGAACTCAGGTGGTCTTGTTATGCCTGCACAAGAAGAGAGACCGGACAAGTATACTTCTCCTAATGGCCGAGATGGTAACTATATTTCATGAAACTATAGTAGTGTTTGTACTATTTTGCTTCAAACATTCATTTGTTCATTCTGCTCTACAGAGAAAGGTTCTAGCTTATACAACCTGACTCCTCCTGTGGAACAAAACGAAAATGAAGATGGTGGAGACCTTGCAGTGTCAAATAGGAACAACGATGATGACGTGGACGAGAATGATCCATCCTCAAAACGAAGGTATTAAAGGTTTCAGGTTACTGCTTTTGAAAATGTGTTGTGACACACACACATACCTGATGCTTTCTTGTGACTATTGTGTAGGAAGGTGGATGGTGCAGTGGAAGTAACTCAACTTGTGAAACAACCCATAAGAGAGCCTCGCGTTGTTGTTCAGACTCTGAGTGAAGTTGACATACTGGATGATGGGTATAGGTGGCGTAAATACGGGCAGAAAGTTGTAAGAGGCAACCCTAATCCCAGGTTTTTTGTAACAAACCACTTTCAACATGAAAGTCAAATGCTTATCTATCTCTATGGTCTCGCTGATTCTGCTCACATGTGCTGACGTGTATGATGATTGGAGTTTTCATGTTTATCTTTTTGATTGGGTGAATGCAGGAGCTATTACAAATGCACGGCTACTGGATGCCCAGTGAGAAAACATGTGGAGAGAGCGTCCCACGATCCAAAAGCTGTTATAACCACATACGAAGGCAAACACAATCATGATGTACCAACCGCAAAATCTAACAACCATGACTTGTCAGCACCGAGATTCAGACCAGAGACCAACACCAACACAGTCAGCCTCGACTTGGGTGTTGGAATCGCATCTGGCTGTCCTGACCATACATCAAATCAGCACCTGCATCAGATACAACAACGACAACAAAATATTCTATCTGAATTTGTACATCAAACTCAAACTCAGACCAATGGAGCTGCTGGATTCAGATTTGTTCATGGACCTCCTATGGGATCTTACTATGCTAATAACGGCTCGAGAGAAACCGCAAACGAGGCTCAAACAGGTGACATCTCGTCCTCTTACTCTTATCCACATAACATAGGGAGAATACAATCTGGTCCCTAGAGGAGTATGTGTCTCAACAAGCCAAACAAAGTAACGCAACCAAAAAAAGAAAGAAAATCAAAGGCTCTTTGGTTCCACTCTTTTATCTTGATTCGTCTTAGGTTAGAAATGGAACAGAAACTGTTCTCTGTAATCTATGATCTATCTATATATGTATGTATATCATGACACACTAAGATAGAAAAGAGTGAGAGAGCTACTGGTCTTGATTTTTAACTATCACCCAACATACTTCTTTGTTTGTTTTCTGAAATTCCAAAACGTGTTGTAAAATTACACAAAAATCTTTAACTAAAATCGAGAATTTCTTCCTTTATACCCTCTTGCTTTCGTATTTTATATTATTGCAGAGATCATCATCAGCCTGTAAATAATATTCTCCATGACTATTGACTGCCATGGAAAAAAAACCGACCTGCTGCAACCAAGATCCCAAGTCCATCACAGCAAAGAAACATCACTAAATCTTCCTCTTATTTGAAATGTTTTCTTGAAAGGTAAAAGAGATAAATCCAAGTTTACCACATCAGGACCACAAAAGTAAAGTACTTTTTTTAATCTGTAAGCAGAAGTCCTGTCCCTATACATTCTTCACATCTCTTCAGTGCAATCTGAAACCAGAACTCAAGTACAATGACACTGACAAACATAGACATACTTACATGTGTATAGATTAGAAAATGTTAATCAGTAATATTTACCTTTAGAGTATCCTAGACCGTTCCAAAAATTTAATCCAAAATCCTATATTTTTTTAACTAAAGAATCATTGAAAACTAATAGACATCCTTAACACATAAGTTCTAAATAGGATTTAAAATAAGGTTTACCATAGCATGTATCTGGTTTTTCTATAATTATTGATTTTCAAAATTTTATCAAACCATTTAAATTCTTATTTTGTGTGTGTGTTTTTGTTAAAAAAAAAACTTAAAAGTTCGATTTTTCCCATATGTAATTTTGCTGAATTCAACAACGAATGGTGGGATTCGGGCCACGTCGACCGCTTTTGGGTCGGGTTCGCGTCAGCCACGAGAAGAATGCAAAAACCATCATGGGTGGTTTTAAAGTTTACCATAATGTCTTCTGTATGAAGAAGCTCAAAAAAAGTTTTTTTTTCTTCTTCTTAACTTTTAAATAAAAACAAATAAAAATAAAAATAATGGAATTAGGGTTTTAGAGAGTATATACGAAATAGCTCTTTATTGGATAACATTATCCTCTTCCTGCCCAAAAATGGCGGGTTTCTCATTCTCCTGCTGCGTCCTTATAAACCCACCAATCCTCTTCACTCTTCCTTCGGAATCACCTCTCTTTCTTCTGGGTTCCGGCAAAGATTCTCCCGCGACGAGACGGAGAGGCGGAAAGCTCGTCGTATCGCACGCGCACTCTAACCCGAAGATTATAAACCCGAAGAAGAAGTCGAGGTATGGGCAGACGTTGTCTCCGTATGACAGTGATGAAGAGGAAGAGCTTGATGATGAGAGCGACGATGATGATGATGATGACTGGTTACTCAATGTATGTCAGTTTCTTTCCTCTTCCATCTCATTTTGGTTGTTAAAATTCGATCTTACATGATGTCAAAGATTCGTGCTTTGAGCTTAAATGTTGCCAAAGAGATTAGATGTGTGCTTCTTAAGCTTATATGATGTTAAAGATGAGTGATTTGAGCTTACATGATGTCAAAGATGTGTGCTTTTTAAGCTTATATGATGTCAAAGATGAGTGATTTGAGCTTTGTGGTTGGGGAATTTAGCTTGAATTCTGGGTTTTGTGGTTCTATAAGTATGTGTGATTAGTGAAACTTGTTAACGATATTGAAAGTTGTTTTTTTGTTTTGTTTAGGATGACTTTGCAGAGGTCACAGAGTATGAAAAGAAGAAACCTAAGTCACAGAAGCAAACCATTGCTAAGAAAGGTTTGTGTCTTCTTGAATACCATTTGAATGTTCTTCTATACTTAAACTTCATGTTGCTTAAGATGTTGATTTGGTTGTGAAGGTGTGAAGAAGGAGGCCGTCAAAAGCTGGGAAACTGATGAAGAAGACGATATTAGCATTACTCGAAAGGCCTCTGACAAGAATAAGAAGATGGAGAAGGATTCTTGGCGTTTAGATGGCCGTGGAAAGGTAAAATATTGAATAGTTTTATCTGCTGGAGAGAGTGATAGAGGTGAGAAAGCAACTTAGTTGTTTTTTCCTGTGTTTCATTTAGGTGAGCTCGAGGAAACATGTAGCTAAACTATACCCTCGGCTCTCGGAAGAGATAGACATAGATCCTAAATGGGTACCGCTCCTGGATTACTTGAGCACGTTCGGTCTGAAAGAGTCACACTTTGTTCAAATGTACGAGCGCCACATGCCGTCCCTTCAGATCAATGTGTTGTCAGCGCAAGAGAGGCTCGATTACTTGTTGAGCGTCGGTGTTAAACACAGAGACATCAAGAGGATGCTGCTGAGACAACCGCAGATACTTCAGTACACGGTTGAGAACAATCTCAAAGCTCACATTTCCTTTCTGATGGGACTTGGGATTCCCAATTCCAAAATAGGACAGATAGTTGCCGTAACTCCGTCTCTGTTCTCTTACAGTGTTGAAAATTCCCTGAGACCCACGATAAGGTATCTGATCGAAGAGGTTGGGATAAATGAAAACGATGTTGGCAAAGTTGTGCAGCTTAGCCCTCAGATTCTGGTTCAGCGGCTCGACATTACATGGAACACTCGTTACATGTTCCTCTCTAAGGAGTTAGGAGCACCTAGGGACAGTGTAGTGAAGATGGTTAAAAGACATCCGCAGATTCTTCACTACAGTATCGATGATGGGTTCATGCCTCGGATCAATTTCCTTAGAAGCATTGGGATGTGCAACTCTGATATATTGAAAGTCTTAACTAGCCTTACACAGGTTAGTAGGTTTCTTGATTCGTTTTTAAAACTTGAAACTCTTTAGAAGATTTGCTCTAATTATACATCTCAAATGGGTCTTGATAGGTTTTGTCTCTTTCACTGGAGGATAATCTAAAGCCTAAGTATATGTATTTGGTCAATGAGCTCAAGAACGAGGTGCACATTTTGACTAAATATCCAATGTACCTGAGCTTGTCCTTGGACCAAAGAATACGCCCACGCCACCGCTTCTTGGTTGAGTTAAAGAAAGTGCGGAAAGGGCCGTTCCCTCTTAGCTCACTGGTTCCAAATGATGAGAGCTTTTGTCAACAGTGGGCTGGAACTAGTGTAGATAAGTATCTAGCTTTTCGTCAGAGACTATTACTCAAGGATTTTGCAAACAAGTATGAAAAGAGAGGATGATGATGATGGAGAAATGGAAGTCAGCAGTTTTGTTTGTTTGTTGCTTCAAAACCAGTGAAAGAGGTTCATTAGCAGGACTGTGAACGACCATTAACTTCTGGTGTTACACAGTTTCTTCAAGTTACAAACATTTACAGGAAAAGAGAATCCATAGAAAGCGGCGTGGCATCAGAAATAATTCATTTTTGTTTACAAGATGGAATTTCTGCTATCTTGTATGGGTTTTTCTGTCCTTCAAGTTCTGGAGTTGTCTGCAATGTTCTGTGGTAAAGTTTTATTTTTTTGTTCTCTTCTTTCAAGTAAATCATGAAGAAGAGACGCTATCTGTGTAGTGTTTTGTAGCCTTGTTAATAATACTACGAACATCTTATAGTGTTGTTATGTTTTGGTCCTTGTGCAAAAAAGATGTTGGAGTAAAGATTCAAGTGATGTAGATTAAGTTTCATTGTGTTTTTTTTTTACTTCTAATGTAGTTTGAATCTTCCATAACTGCTTTGTTCAATAGATTATTTACTCCCATGAAAGTCAATACATTGAAGCTTTATCGGTCGTGAGGAAGACCTTGACCAGTAAATACATAACTCTAATGAAAAGACAAATTACATATCAAGTGCAGAAGTGTGTTTCTTCCCCTAACAACATTGCTTAAACCTAAAATAAACCAAAGTCCTATATTTTTTTTTTTTTGTCACAACCAAAGTCCTATATAATCCTGCCAAATCATGCCTCATCAATTTTCTATACAACCTTTACCTACTCTTCTCTCCTCAACACCCACCAAGTCAAACCAAGAATCACTTCTTTTTTTTTGTCTGCAAACTATGTCAATATATATACATAAAGAAACATCAAAGTTTCCAGGACGTGGCACGTACCAGAATTACCATCACTATATATATATGACCTCAAGAAAGCATCTTTACGTTGTCACCAGCGTGGTAATAGTTTTTGATAGGGTGAAGTTTGATTCTGATTTGCGTGTCTTCTCATCATCAAGGGTAACATCATCCTTGTTGTGGTCCTCCACAGTCTTTTCATGGTTGACATAGGCATTAGTTTGGTTACTTCCAACCTCTTTATCCTCTTCATTCGAAAGTCTGCTTTCATCATTCTCCTTAACAACCCCATCATCTTTATGCTCTTCGTTCTGTTCTCCCAAAAGGGAAAGGTCCGGTTTATCTTCTTTAGGTTTTGCCACCTCAACAATATCTGGCATTGCAATGGGCTTTGCCTTGGCATCTTTTGCAAGAGTGGAAGACATGGTAAGCTTGGCTTCCGGGCTAATATCAGAAGCTACGAGAGAGAGTATTTCCGGTTTAGGATCGATATCAACCCAGCTGTCTCCCACCCAGTCTCTGGAACTTCGAACATCCTTCCTGTGCACTGTTAAGCATAAGTTCTCCCCTAACATCATCACAACGAACACACATGTCAGCCTTCAGAGAGAGATGGAGAAAGTGGAGTCAACTAGTGAGTTACAATCATACCAGGGATATATATTTGCATGTCGTCAGCGTTTGGTTTGTCAGTGGCGATTACAACACCTTCCCACCAACCATCATTCCACCATGCATCAACAGCTTCACCAACTGTAGGATCAAAGTTTGCTATTTTAGCATCAGGAGGAGCAGGCCGGATTGTTGGGCGGTTGGATGACCTCATACCAAGTTTATCAGGCATAGCAGATTTCAAAGCTGGCACCCATTCCTATGAGAAACGAAATTAAAAAAAAAAACAATTAGGAGACAATAATAAAAAGATTGTAACAGAAACAATTTCCAAAAACAAAATTTAAATAGCTATTAGCTGTGGAAGCAAATATATACCTCAAGGTTTCCGTATCCATCCTCGTCCTCTATATCATCATACTGGAGTTTAACCTGTTTTCTTGATAGTTCGAGGACAGTGCACCTAAACCAGCAGCCTCTAATACCGCTATCTTGACACAGAAACTCTATTTTTGCATCAGGCTTAATTACTCCATCATAAGAAGGATTTTTATGAGAATGGAACGAGGAAGGAAATCTTTTCCCTGAGGCATCAAGTTTAAGTCTTTTACGTGAAGATTCAAATGCTGTTAACAGATGGTCAGACATCATTCTTGTTTGTTTCTTCTTGCTCCTCTCAGGGCCAGCCATTACATTCTCACCCTCACTCCACTGTTCATCTTCCTCTTTATTCATCCCAAAGACTACAGGATCAGCTTCCACGGAACTTAAGCAAGACATTATCGGTTGGTCCAAATACCCACGCAGTTTACTCAAGTCAAAAGGTTTAACTTTGTTTTTCTTGAGTTGCCGATAGCACATGTGAACCCTTGCCAACAAAGAATTAGGAAAAGAAGCTATACACTCCTCATAATGCTCACGGGTCAAGACAGTGGCAGGTCCATCGACGCATTCCGCACTGATGACCTGAGAGTGAGGGGTGATGAAAACCTCTTTTGGGTGTGGGTTTTTGAGAGCAACTGCACCCTTGACTTCTTTTGTGTGGTGAAACCACCTCACCCTGACCTTTTTTAGGCCACGCTTGTCCTCATACATATCCTCCAGATATGCAACGTACAGGTCGTCCGCTTTGCTCATCACAAAGACAAAAGATTGAACCTGAAAATCCAAAAGAAGAACAACGGTTTCAAGTGAGTACAGAGTCCCATCCATGATCAAGAACTTAACAGATTCAAACACGGCGACAAATCAACATATACTGAACTGTGCATGCTTGAGTACTTCCAGAAAATTGATATACTCAAAAGTTCTCTGATGATGCCAAGTTTTAAACTTACCCCTATTGTTGTCCCATTCCTACAAAATGATGGGTAATGTTTGAGCTGTTTCCCACACATCCAGGAAGTTCCTGACCACATAATCTCCCAATTGTGAACCCTCAAGTTCATAGGAAGCCGGACCTGTGAAACAAATGTTTTTTCCATCAGTATTGCATGAAAGAAAAGTGATGTGGCTATTGTATAAAGGCAATACACAGCTACACATCACCTCTTCAGTTGCTTGAGCTCGCTGAGCAGCAAATCCATTCCCTGGAAACTCGGGAGATCCATTAGATTCCCCCGAATCACATTTTGGTGACTCTGTAGAATAGATGACAGTAAACAAATAATCGGTTATAAAAAGATCGAAAAGAGTCCCTCGTAGGTAGAGTCACACAAAGTTAAATACGTACTCGACCAGTTTCCTTGTGTGTTTTGTTTAGACAGCATTGAAGTGAGCCAGTCGACAACTTCTCTTCTCGACCTCCATTTGAAACCAGAATGGATCGAATTCTCGGAGCCATAAACACGCACAAAATCCTCAGAGACAACATAGAACATGTGTCTCACACTTCTCTCAGTTCCAACCACAGCTAGGATGGATTCACCCCTAGAATCTTTCAGGAAGTAATGAACAACACGGTTCCCTCGCTCCTGTGAGACAAAATGCTCTTTCCACTCCACAAAATGATGATCGTTCTCGCACATTTTCTCAATACCTACTCTTTCTTTACGTGTCAGATAAAGAGCTGACTACTGAATATATATACCGATGACCGTGAAAACCTCTAAAACCAATTAATCCTAAACCTTCTGTGGCGTGGAAACCTCTAAAAGCAAACTCTTTAAACGGTCTCTAATGCATTCCTAACAAAGAGCTAAAAATCTTCGAAGTTTTATCTAAAGTTTCCAGCTTTGGGGGGAAGATCAAATAATCCTGACGAAGAAGAAGTTGGGATTGGAGAAAACGGAGAGGAGCCCAGTGAGAGGGAAGCTACGAAGATGATCTGCGGAGCGATCGGAGACGAAGACGTGGAAACAGTTGTAGAAGCTCGAGAGCGCCGCGAGACACCAAGATGCGATTTTGACTGCGGGAATCAGCTGAAGCATGGCGATGACGAAATGGGCATCTCATAAATTTGGGTAGAAGAAAGGTTTTAGACCGTCGCGGAACGAATGATTCAGAAATGAACGTGAATCAGAAAGCTTAGAGTAGCGGCGAGTACACGGAAACGACGATCGATTTCGAAGATCGGAAGAAGGAGAATCCGGGAAGTGGAGATGGAGAGGAAGGGAATGAGTTCTGATGAAGGTGAACCTGAAGAAAGTAGGGCGTTCCCATGGATGATCTCGCTCTCTCTCTCTCTCTTTCTGAAAAGTTTACAGGGGTTTGGCAGAAGCAGCTGCTTGTTGAAGAAATGGAAGGAACATATGTCATTTTACATGGGCCTTTAGTGGGTTGGTTGGTTTAGTTATGTATCGTAGGCCTTTAATGGGCCGACCGTGATAAAACGAAAGCACGTCTAAAAGAAAAGTCAACTGAACTCTTTTTATCTGTCTGTCTTGTCTCTATGGCTACCGAGAAATTCAGAAGTTCATAAACATTCAGAATCATATTATTTTGAAGGGGAAAACAACTCGATAAGAAAGTCTTTACGGAAAAAGAAAATAAATCTCAAAAGCTTTATTACTCTACTGAAAAATATAAAGGTGTTGAGCCTAAAGTCAACGCACTCCATGTCCAATAGAACAAAACAAATCAAAGCATGACTCCGAACAACTATGCAAAATAAAGGCTGAAGTCCTTAGAGGTTGTTTTACAGAAACAAAATACAAAAACATGAAAAACAACTCGCGATTATAAGATAATTACATACTTTATATATATATATATATATAAAGTTCTTACAATTGTTTTATTTTGAAAGAGACCCGTATGTCGTCTATTGCATTGCTGTTTTATTATCTCCAAGATCATCTCTTATGGGAGTTTTTAGAGTTAAATTTCTAGTGTTTCTTAGGGGCTTTTTTAATTTTTTCGGTCAATCTCTAAGATCAGAATGGCTTTAGTAGCAGATTGTGGTTCGATCTTTATTGTAACAAAACCATCCTAAGATATAAAAAAAACCATCCTTCATGCAATGACATTTACAATCTAGCAAAAAAAAACATACTAGGAAAAAGAGATAAAAATGGTGAAGCAAAGTTAACGCAGTAATTTCACTA
This sequence comes from Brassica nigra, assembly GCA_016432835.1. NCBI lineage: Eukaryota > Viridiplantae > Streptophyta > Magnoliopsida > Brassicales > Brassicaceae > Brassica > Brassica nigra. The sequence goes on along the minus strand of CM028244.1, from coordinate 8,573,557 downwards.
AAATATTAACTACAAAATTATAGCATATCTAATGTAAAACATCATTTTTTCTCCAAATCGAAATAAATACATTGTTTCATTTATAGAATAAATCTATTATTAATTTATTTATATAATATAAAATAAAAATAAAATAGAAGTTTTTCGTAGCTCAAACTTTATTTTGAACTGAATATAGAACAGGTTTCTGTTAGAGATGCTTTAACATATCACACTAATTACCATTGGGACGACAATTTCTAGAGCATGGCCCGTTCTTAACCGTCACTCTACACTACAAGATTTGCAAGAGACGTGTTAGGTTTTTCTCCTAGCAAATCAGGCTATTTCTTATAGTGCTAATCTAAAATTTTCGACCTTATTCTATAATATTTACACCTAACACCTTGTATTAGTATATATGCCAAATCGGTCTAAACCTAAAAATCGGAAAACTCCATGATCATAGCTCGGAGGATAGATATTTTCAACCCTAATGTATAGACTGTATGTAAAGCATCGAGACACATCATCACCACCACCACACAAACACGAAAATCATATGAATGGCTCCAAATAATTCGTTTGTCTTAGTTGATAAAGGGGCCTCCCTCTTAAATATGTATACATTAAATACTTTCACCTACTTCCTCCTCCTCCTTGCATGCACACCAAGCTACAATATACTCCACCCTTTTAATTTTGGTCCCACATAGAAAAAATCAGTGCATGAACCATCATGGTCGATGCTGGTGCAGCCAACTGTTCTTCTCCCATTTTGTGACGGAGTTTCTAAGATTTGGTGCGTATGATCTCACGATAGGAGAAATAAATGGCTTTTAAATACTTGGTTTTTCATTAGGTCTCTATTAAAAATATATGTATATATTCATTTGTAATAAATTACGTTACACATTCGTTAGCTGCCAACGCAATCTATTTTAGCTCGCTTGATCACCAATTCAACTCCATATAAAAGGGTATGTTAGATTTGGGTAATTATGGGCTTCCAGTTTAAAATTAGTTGACGATTAATAGATTGACCATTACCCTTTATATATTAGTTAATGTGCCTTAGAATTCCCGATGTGGAATATAATATCCTTAATATCCCTCCTCGAGATGTGGTTATTATCGGCCAGAAATTTTGAAAATTTAAGACAGTTATACTCGATCGAGCGAGTTAATTACAATCTTTATATCCGGTCGGGAAGGATTAATTACGACCTATAAACCCGGTCGGTAAGGATTAATATTAATTAGGGATTTAGGATATATAGGATTTGAGTTCTGATACCATGTTAGATCGGGTTAATTATGAGTTTCCAACTTAAAATCAATTGGCGATTAGTAGATTGACTCTTACCCTTTAAGGCTCTGATTGGTAACCATTGCTTAATCGCGGAATCGCGGAAAAACTAGTTAAGTTGCGGAAAAAATTAATTAAGTCGTGGAAAAATTTAAAATTTGCGGAATAGTGGAATAAATGTTAAATTTATCAAAATATTTTATATGCTATTCACTTTGAATAAGAAAAAAAAAATTCAATATATTAAAATTACTTTGGTTCTTATTATAAATATTGAATTTATCTTTCAATATATTTTGACAAGTAATACATTAGTTAATCAATTGAAAATTATAAATATAAAATATATTATCATAACAAGATACCATTTAAATTTAATAAAATATTTATTTTATTTTAATCATTTATCTTAAACTAAATTAATTAATAATAATATATTAACATATCCACTAAAATGAAGTTATAGGTAATATTATTTATTCCATAATTATTTATAATTAACTAATATTTAGTTAATATTTTAAATATATTTTCATATAAGTAAACAATTTGAAAAGATTGATTCCACAAATAATCTTCAAAACCTCACTTTTTCACTTAATGGAAATCCTTTTGTATTTTTTTCAGTGAAAATGCAAAACTTGCGTTTTTGCGTTTTATGTTGTATTCCACGAAGTTTCTTGATTGGTAAATTTTTTGCGTTTTTGCGTTTTTAGATGCCATTCCGCCATTCCGCATGCTACCAATCAAACCCTAAATATTAGTTAATGTCCCTTGAAATTCTCGATGTAAGATATAATATCCCTAATAGGGTGTTTTATGCTTTCAACATGGTATAATTAGTCGCTGATTTTGAATATCGAAAGAGTCCAAACTTTCCATTTAAAAAAAAAAAATATAATCTCTATATAATTACGTACTAAATATGTCGATGATAAAAACAAAATTTAAATGACAAGTATGATATTTATGTCTATATATATAAATATTAAAATATATTTTTTGGAAAATAAATCAGTTTGTCTTACCTGCCTCGCTCTATATAAATACGAGTCTTTGGCTGCCTTCACCAATCCTCCAAGCTTGCCTTTGAGTTTGAGCCTCTTATAATTGATTCTTCTCCTTCTTCGCCTTTCCTCTTTCTCTTGATCATTTCGAAACTTCTTTCTTTTGGTAAACTCTCAAAAACAACCAAAGACAATGGAAACGAAATGGTTATTAACCTCGGCTTTCACTCAAATGTTCGGCTACTCAAACCAAATCAATCAAACCAGAAACGGCCCCCTCAACAAAATAAAGATGATGAAGAAAGAGGAATACCCAAGCGGGTTTCAAGTTCCACTTCACTATCCTAAATACTCCAAGTCCGACTATGAAGCCATGGATGATCTCAGCCTTGACTTGCTCCTCAAACAATATGGAATATCCTTCGAAGGATCTCTTGAAGACAAGAGGATCTTTGCCATGGAGTCATTTCTCTGGCCTGATCAGCTTTAGGGTTTGTTTATATTTGCTGTTTGAATATCCGAATCTATCCTCACAACGGTCCGATTGTATCAAGGAGTCTAAGATGATTAAATGGAATAATAAGTTATCATATATGTATCAATCAATAAGTATATCAGTAATCACGCTTGTGTGTTATATGTTTGTATGTCGTATGGAGAAGTTTTGAAGCATGTAATGTACACATATGTAACTACCGTGAGTGCATTAATAACACCTTTCATGTATTATATTCTGAACATGTGGACTGTGGACTTATGATTATCAAATTATCACATGATTACTAGTCTCGATCATTGTTTTACCAAAAAGTGTTACAGTGTGTAACCCCTAATTATCAACTAATTAAAGAACACGAACGAAATATTCGTACTTGTTGTTTTAGTTTATTTTATTCAGACTAGTTATTAGAATTTACAAGGGTCAACAAGTTTTAGTAACCAAACATTAAACTCTAACCTTAGCCTTAACCTCTTGTTTTACTTAACTTCGGATAATATATAAACTTCGAAGTCTCTTTCGATACGAAATTGTATTAAGTTATACATTTTGACATGGACGGGAATAGAGTTGCTAAGTTGTGGTACAGCACTATTAAATTGACAAACTAAAAATTGAAAACGGTTAGTTATATTATTGATTGCGAGATAGTGGAATGACCTTGAGTAATATACTATTGTCTAGATTACACATGACGGCATGCAAGAGCACATCCATTGAAAAGGTTTCATAATGTTTATCTTAGAAATAGATAAAATATTGTTTTATATCAGTTAAATTTTTTTAATATTGAAATTAGAAATATTTTTAATTATATTCGTCAAAAAATATATTTTTAATTATATATTATATTTGACAATTCCAACAGAAGTGCTATAAGTGTAGCTTTATTACTGGCTTATAACTTTTTGATTGTTAGTGAACAACTAGAGCATGAAGAAACGAATTCATTGTGAAAAAGAATTTTTACTACAAATGTTATTTTCCACTGCAAGCTTTTTACAATTTATAGTTGTGGAAAATAAGAAGTATTACCGCTGGATGTGGTAGGCCAGTTTGGTTTAATCGCATGCAAAGCGTTTCTGGTTCGAAGCCCGACTATGAGAGAGACTAGGGCCCAAGGCCCAAACTACTCTTAATTAACAATTTTTAAAAAAAACAAAATAAGAAGTAATATAATCAGAATAAAACTGAGTAAGCACCGAAGAGAAGTGGCCAACCACGTGAAAACATCAAATGAAGAAGAACACTTGCTAGATCCGATCAAACCGCTTATCGCGATTTTGATTTTCGGTAAGTTCTCAATTCTTCATCTTACACGAGTTTAGGATTATGAGTCTGAAACATTCTTGTAGAATCTTCTGTTTTACTGTCGTCTTCTCAGGAATGGTTGTAACACTGATTCTGTTCCTAACGAATGGGAAGATTATGTCCGAAAGTCTCAATCTTTTGTCAAATTCGACACTCTTTATGTCGGTTTCTCTTCAAACAAACAAAACCATGTCTAAGTTTTGTATGTCCACTCGAGATGTTTGGATCGGTTTTGATTTCATTTCGTAGTGACTCATGGTTGTTTACAGTTTCAATGTTTGATTCTTGTTCATAGTCTTGACAAGAGATTTGATTGATCTGCAGTTTTCAGACAGCTACCTGGTTTTGATTTATCAAATGTCTAACGACACAGCTCGTAACCCATTGCTACCTAAGGACCAGTCAGGTCCCATGGCACAAGACTTCAGCATCAACTCAAGAACCTCTTCGAGAAAAAGAAGACTCCGCCGCTCCAGAAGCGCTCCTCGCGGCGACTTTACGTTCAGCGACAACGACGTCAAACTCGACGAGCCTCCTCATCCTCATCCAAGCAAGAACCCAATGTTCAGAGACCTGAACCCGAATCTCAGACGAGTCATCATCCTCCTCGCCGCGTACCTAACCGTCGGCACCCTCTGCTTCTACCTCGCTCGAGACCAGATCTCCGGTCACAAAACCAACGGCGTCTTAGACGCCGTCTACTTCTGCGTCGTGACGATGACGACCGTCGGATACGGCGACCTCGTCCCCAGCACCTCCACGTCGAGGCTCCTCGCGTGCGCCTTCGTCTTCTCTGGGATGGTCCTCGTGGGACATCTCCTGGGCCGAGCTGCTGACTATCTCGTCGAGAAGCAGGAGACTCTCCTCGTGAGAGCTTTCCACCTGCGTCAGAGCTTCGGTCCCACGGAGATTCTGAGAGAGTTGCATACCAACAAGCTGAGGTACAAATGCTACGTGGCGTTCCTCGTCCTCGTGGTGCTCTTCTTTACCGGTACGGTTTTCCTCGTGGCGTATGAGAAGATGCCGGTTATCGAGGCGTTCTATTGCGTGTGCTCCACGGTTACTACGTTGGGGTATGGTGATAAGAGTTTTAGCTCTGGAACCGGGAGGGTGTTTGCTGTGTTTTGGATCTTGACGAGTACTGTGTGTTTGGCTCAGTTTTTTCTTTATGTGGCTGAGTTGAACGCGGAGAGCAAGCAGAGGGAGTTGGTGAAATGGGTTTTGACTAGGAGGATTACGAATAATGATCTTGAGGCTGCTGATCTTGATGAAGATGGAGTTGTTGGGTGAGAGAGAGATCATTGAGATTCATTCTCTCCTTATTTGTTTGTTTCTTCCTTCTTATGCTTATGGTTGTTTTTTTTTATGTGTGTGTGTTGGCAGAGCTGCGGAGTTTATAGTGTATAAACTGAAAGAGATGGGGAAGATTGATGAGAAAGATATATCTGGTATCATGGATGAGTTTGAGCAATTGGATTACGATGAATCTGGAACTTTGACGACTTCTGACATCGTTCTAGCTCAGACTGCGTCCCAGATCCAAAGGTAAGCCCATTCGTTATCATCATCTGGAAGAGGAATCAGGATCTTTGTTAAGTTATACATGCACACAAGCAGCAAAGGAAGTGAACAGTTTTTTTGGAACTTTTGTTTGTTTCTGTTTGTGTGTTTTTAACGGCACATTCTCACTCGTTGACTGTTTTATGATGCTTGAGTGTATGATCTACAAACATATAGATATTTCCATTGACGCAAACACTCTGTGTAATAAAACTGAATTTCTTGATACTAATCTATAATGGAGCTCTGTTTTTCCCATTAGTGTTGTTATGCTCCTTAAGACCTAACTCCAAAGAACTGCAGACCAAACTAAAAAGAGTCTTGTTTGCATTTGATCCGCTCAAAGAACAGGTGATGATGATGATTGTTTTGTTTCTTTGAAAACTCTGTTGATCGATACAAAGCGTTGAAAAAGAGGAGACAAAAAGAAAAGGAAAGGGAATTAGAGATGTTGTCGTTTCTCAAACTGAGATTCATGGCAATGTGGGTCAAACCCAGTCTCTTGAAAGTTGAAACACTTTTTGACATGCTAGTTCCTTTTTCTAGACCACCTACAAGCTCTCTTAAGTTGGCCACTTTGTTCTCTCCGACCAGGTACATCCATTTTCTGGTCTGCTTCCTTGAGCTTCAGCTTAAACCGCTGCTTGGGGCTGGATGTGTAGCTGCTGAGGGAGGAGCTCCATGTGGTTCTAAGGAGAGATGTCTTCTTCAGCATTAATCTACAAAATATAGAACGAGAGCTAGATTTTAAATACTACTTAAACTCCTCCTCTATTGATCTTTTTATATACAGAGGAGACCAATCACTGGCTTTAGAAGGTTTTGATGTATCAGCTTGTGTATCATTAACCCATGTTCAACCTCCAAGCTTACACAAAAGTGGAACGATGATGCTCTGTAATCTTAATGGAGAACAACAGAGCAGAGCAGATGTTTTTTACTTCTGCATCAGCTAAAGCTTTCAAATTTCCGAGCTCTGAAGATTTGAGGACACTCCAACAAACATAATTAAAAATTTACTTTACACATTATTAAATTAATTTAATTTAATAACGATCATGACTACGTGACAAAAAAAAAAAATAACGATCATGACTTCATTAAAAATGTTTTTAACCAAAAATGTTTATATATTTAGCAGGGATAATCTTAAAATTAAAATTTGATTTTTAAAATCATCGTACCGGACGTTTGGTTTAGTGTACCGGCACCGATACACGAGCACGAAATCCGAACCGTCCATTAAACTTCACGTCGTCGGGTAATTAACTGTATTTATTTAAAAATCCCCAAATCCCTTTTAGATGTGTTTTCTGATTCGAACGGAATAATAAGAGAGAGGAGAAAGTTAAGTCCTTTGAGGAGCATAGCGACGAGGTGAGATTCCAAAAGTCTTCTCCTTTTCGAGCCTCTTTTCATCACTGTGAGCTTCTTTCGTTTGATCTTTCCGAATTCGCATGTGGGTTTTTTTTTTTTAAGTCGTCGCGTTTAGGGTTTGTATCTGCTTTCTCTCTCTGATTTTCGAGTTTGTGCTAACTTTAGCTGAGAATCTTTACGAATTTGAAGTTTGACATAGAGTAAAAATGAGTTCTTGGATTTTCTCTCGAGTGTTACAGCCTAGTTGATTTGGATCTAAATCTATGTTCCTTTTTTCCAGAAAGTTTTCAACTTTATGATAATGTTTGGTTACCCTTCTTGTTTAGATCAATAACTTAGTGGATAAGCTTCTTTTTCAGTTCCTCTGGTTAGTGGCTTTGAGTTTGTTCCTTTTCTTAAAGCTTTATTCTTTATACATTCTGTTTCTGTGTGTTTTGATAATTCATCGAGTGACACTTGTTTTTTTGGTTATGTAATCCTTCTTTTGGCATGACTTTGTTGTGTCTAGAAATATTACTATATGCCCCCCTTTTGGTGGAAGTTTTGTAATTGTGAATTTATGTTTTCCACAGCCTTTTCGTGAATCTGGTCTTGAAGATCTGCTGAAGACTTGTGTTAACATGGGGGAAGAAGATAAGAAAGTCAGTGTTGAGCAAACAGCAAACGGGACCAGTTCTCTTCAAAAGCCATCAGATGCCGTCACCGGAAAGCAGGCGGAGGAGAATGATAGTGGCAAGGAAGCACAGGGAAGCAAGAAAGATGTAGATACTGGACCTGAGAAAATGGAGATAGATGATGAGATCAAGCAACGTGATGAAAAAAATGAGACGGAGGGTAAAGAGGCAGAGGTTGCAGAAAAAGAGAAGAAAGCTGAGACTGAGAAAACAGAAGAGAAAGATGTTGGCGAAGACAAGGAGCAAGCAGAGAATGCTAAAACAGATGAAAATAAAGGACAGCCAGAAGCTGATAAAATGGATGAAGACACAGATGGCGAGAAGTTGGAAGCTGATGATGGTGTTTCTGGAGGTGCTACAGAGGAAGATACTGTGATGAAGGAAACCGTGGAGCCTGATGACAATAAAGACATACAAAGTGGTACCGAGAATCAAGGGGTGAACAAGAAAGATACTACCGAAGGAGGCGAAGATAAGACTGAGAAAGAATCAGACGAGGAGAAACTAGGAGGGGAAGTAAATGGAAACGGAGAAGGGAGTAAGGAAGAAATCAAAGAGGAAGAGAAGTTGGTTGGTGGAGACAATGTCGGTGAGGATGAAAAGATGAATAATAACAAGGAAGAGGCACCAAAGGAAAAGAATGAGGGTGAACTTGCTGAAGATGGGAAGGAAGAAGAAACAAACAAAGAAGAGGAAGTGAATGCAGAAGCTGAGGTCGATGAGCTGGAAGTGGAAGACGAAAAAGCAGAGGGTAAAACTGAAGATAAAGAGGAGGAGACAAAGGACGAGAAGGAAGATGAAAAAGAAGAGAGCAATGATGATAAGGAAGATGAAAATGAAGATAGCAAGAAACCTAGTAGCAAGCCAGGGAAAGGGAAGAATGAGAAGACTCGCGGGAAGACAAAGAGTGAGGAATTAAAGAAGGATGCTGAACCTAAGACCCCTTACAGCAGTGACCGCCCTGTCCGTGAGCGAAAATCTGTTGAAAGACTTGTCGCTGTGGTTGATAAAGATTCTTCAAGAGAGTTACAAATTGAAAAGGTTTGCCAATTTTTTTTTCTTGTGTTTGGTCTCTATACTGTATTATATATGTTTATGATTTACTGTTGGATATTGCAGGGAAAAGGAACACCTCTCAAAGATATTCCCAATGGTATGTTGGTATTCCAAATAGATATCTGTAATTAATGATGAACAGTCTGCAAGCTGTAGTACTGGGTGGTATTCATTTTTATTTAAGATTTTAGAATGTGTAGGCTTGATATTTTTTGTCTTCTCGCTTTGTGTGTCCTTTTTGTGAGATGTTTGAGTTTAGTGATTGGAGCTGGTTTGAAGGCAAGAATGGCCCAATTTTGAAGTTGATCGTCATGACTGTTTTTTTTTCTAAGTGCTTTATAAGTTCCATCTGCTCAATCACTTGAAATGAATTTGATAAGTTGTATGTTTCTCTGCAGTTGCTTACAAGATAGCAAGGAACAAGTCTGATGAAGTTTTCAGGCTGCTACATACAATTCTATTTGGTGGGAGAAGAGGGAAAGTGAGTATCATGTTGTACTTTTTCATATTCTGCCACCCCATTATGACAATGTATTTTCTTGTGGGGATTCTTATGTGACTCGATTTTCTTTCTTTGACAGGCTGCTCAGGTCAAAGCAAACATTTTGCGTTTTTCTGGTTACAAATGGCATGGAGATGAGGTGGGTGGCATAGCACATTAGGCTTCTTCCACATATGCTCGTCTCCCTTTTTCCTTAAATGTTTTATTCTCATGGCAGGAAAAGGCGAAAGATAAAGTAAGAGAAAAGCTTGACAAATGCAACAAAGAAAAGTTGCTGGAGTTTTGCGATCTCTTTGACATATCAGTTACCAATCATACAAGGAAAAAAAAGGTTTCAATGGCTTTTCGTTTCTGTTTTCTTGTTCAGCAAAGTTTTTTCTCGTCATGAATGAATAGAGCAAGCTGTTAGGGGTACTGTCACTGTATTCTTTCTAATGTCACCAACTTGGCAACTGACTGTATGGTTGTTTTCCACAAATACAGGAAGATGTTGCTGCAAAGCTGTTTGACTTTTTGGAAAAACCTCATGCGACAACTGATGTTCTAGTTTTTGAGAAAGAGAAGGTAACTTTGTCGTTACGAACGTTCTGTCTGCCGTTGAGCTTAAAATCCTTTTTGTGCATATAACACTTATTTTTTATTTGTGAAGGGCTTAAAGCGCAAAAGAACTCCTAAGAAGAGCTCACAGGCAGCTGGAAGTTCGTCTTCAAAACGATCAGCAAAGGTATTATTCAATAGCGTTGTAACTGGAGGTTTAAACCCTTGTCTTAGAAACTGCGAAGAGAATGTGTGTGTCGGTTGAATGCATTTGGCTGTTTTCCATGGCCCCTGTGTCTGGTCAATACCTGAAATCTGATAAATATTATTTTGCAGAGCCAAAAGAAGACCGAGGAAGCAGCAAGGTCTGACAAAAAGAGCTTACCTCATTCTGATGATGAGTCCGAAGAAGAGGAGGAGGAAGAAGAAGAGAAAGAGCAGGAGGCAGAGGAGGAGGAGGAAGAAAAGATTGAAGAGGAGGAGAATGAAAATGGGATTCCTGATAAATCGGATGATGAGGCGCCTCAGCCTTCTGAAAGTGAGGAGAAAGCTGAATCTGAGGAGGAGTCAGAGGAAGAAACTAAGAAGAAGAAACGTAGTTCCAGGACTGTATCTGCAAAGAAAGAATCTGCAGCTAAGAAATCAAGAAGCAAGAAAGCAGATGATGAGGCGTCTCAGCCTTCTGAAAGTGAGGAGAAAGTTGAATCTGAGGATGAGTCAGAGGAAGAAACTAAGAAGAAGAAGAAACGTAGTGCTAGGACTGTATCTGCAAAGAAAGAATCTGCAGATGGGAAATCAAGAAGCAAGAAAGCTGCAGTCTCTACGAAATCCAGTCCACCTCCAAAGAAAGTTACTCAAAAGCGCTCAGCAGGAAAACGAAAGAAGAGTGATGACGACAGTGATGCAAGTCCAAAGGCATCATCCTCTAAGAGAAAGAAGACTGAAAAACCGGCCAAGGAGCAGTCTTCGGTTCCTTCAAAGGAGAAACCAGGTTTGGTCATATTCTTTTTCTTTTAAAAATATTTTATTATGAGTGAAGCACATTTGACTACATGCTTTGTCAGAAGTGTGGGAAATCTTAATCCTTCATCTTATATTGTAGCCTCTTGCTTTGCTTTTTCTGAAACTATGTTTTATCTGTGTTTGTTACTCTTCTTTGTCTCCTAAAAGGAAAAGGCGGAAAAGGGAAAGGCAAAAGCAAAAGCAAGGAGCCTACTGATGAGGAGCTGACAGTTGCAATCGTTGATATCTTGAAAGGGGTGGACTTTAACACGGTGAGGATTTAAACCATGAAACATCTGTATCATGAAACTATAGTAGTTGAGCATAGAAGAAAGATATCTAACAAAGCTTGTATCATTTTTTTGACAGGCCACATTCACTGACATCCTCAAGCGACTAGGTATATGATCACAGATGAAATTGTTTCTGTGCGTTGTTTGATGGTCCTGCATGTGGTTTCTGTTTTGATTGTGGCTAACGTGCATTGATTTTCACCTGTCTTTCAGCTGGGAAGTTTAAGCTCGATCTCACCTCAAGAAAATCATCGATAAAGCTGATGATCCAAGATGAGCTCACTAAGCTAGCAAATGAAGCCGAGGATGAGGAAAGAGGAGAAGAAGATGCTGCTGGGAAAGAGGATGCTGAGGAAGAGAAAGCTGGAGAATCTGGTGGTGGAGAGGAGGTTAAGGCCTGATCAGAAAGAGAGCACAGTAATGTAGTATTTAGCTACAATTTAATCTTCAAGGGGTCTCTATCCCCATTTGCCTATTGTCAGTCAGTAGGCACATACTTTAGAGAATGTAACTTGTTTGTTGTTTTCGATCTGGAGTAGTGCTACAAGCAGGGTTTTTTTTTGTTTGCTTTTACTTTTGGTAGAGTCGGAAGAAGAACCTGACAATGAGTGGTTAACATTTCATGTAAGCAGCTTCGTTTGTGTAGACGATTTAACACAAGCTCCATTGGGATTTCTGCACCACTTAAAACACCCCTTGATTTTTGGGTTTTCCTTTGTTCAAACTCAAAAGATGTAATACTCTCATGCTGTTTCTTCTCTTCAAATTACCACTTTTCCATATCTTGTTTTTTGTCTAGGAAAGTTAGGGAGACCATTGATGTCGACATTAATGATCTTTACAATCAAACAAGACCAAGCTGAGCGTACAACATTGGCAGATTGCAAGAATACAATTCAGCCAAGCAAACAAGAAACAAAACTAAACGAAATCTACTGTTATGAATCGAGCAATGTCTCAAGTGAATAATAGAGCAAGGACGACTCAACTAAGCCAGTGCTAATGAAGGAACAAAATATGTATAATAATGCTAATGATGAGGGTGTGTTCATGGTCAAAAGACCAAGACCGTGAATGAAGGTGACTTTCTAATATCACTTTAACAAAGAGCTATTCCGTTTTCCTTTACAACAAAAGAAAATATATGATCTACTACATCACTTTTGGAGATCACAAAAACACATCCCCCAAAAGGATGCCATGCTATTACATATGTCATGTACCATGACCTCTGAAGGCGATCCTAATGCAGACGAGAACTTACAAATACAATGAATACATAAAATTACAATACAACCCAGATGGCTAGAACATGGAGAAACGAGATCGGTAACACTGGCCAAGCCAACTATTTGGCTTCAACTAATACACAGCTACAGAAAAACAAATTCAGAAACAGTTAAAATAAGAACATCTAAACACAAATGGATGGACACCCGAAAGGCCATAAGTAACATCACCACAACACACTGGTCTTAGAAGTTCCACATAAAAATGGTAAAGGGAGTCTTAAAACTTAAACAAGGCAAACGTTTACCAAGTTTCTTTCCACATCTACGCAAGTAAGCTGAGTTGAAGAAGAGTCTGACTTTCTCTGAGGTCTTCTTTCTTCCTCTTTTTCTTCTTCCACAAGGCTTCAGACTTTTGGATGAGCTCTCAAAGTCAGTCTACCCATAACGCTATAAATTTAAGAAGACAACAGAAACCTTAGTCGGCAAAGAAAATGGGCATAAGTATACACCACAATGATTACTACCAACTAAAAAAAACCGTTGTTAGGAGAGCATACACTACTTTCAGATAATAGGTCAATAACATGTCCATGACGACATCTACCTTTAAGTCAAAAAACTAACATGAAAAAGAGTGGTACAATCTAAGATATATAAGGAACGAAAGAACCATTAGATTCAACTACTTACTTTTATCGGATATTTATTCAGTTGTAAGCCGCCTTCTTTTCCCATAATCAGCATCCCTTGATCTTGAGCGATGGTTATCCTCACGAGACAACCGTGATTTGCTGTGTCCTCTAGATGAACGACCTCTGTTCCACTCATCATCATGCTCAGGTTCGTCCCTGTGTTTATTACGATGATCACCACCATATCTTTCTCTTTCTTCTCTATGACGATCCCTCCCCCTGTCCCTTTCTCTGTCGCGGTCCCTGGAGCGCTCACGCTCCTTATGATGATGTTCCCTCTCACGCTCACGACCGGTTTCTCGATCATCACGATGCCTTCTCTCTGGCAAATCATAACCATGACCACCATCTTTCTCCCTAGGCATGTCCCTTTCATAACCAGCATCTTTATCCCCACGGTTCCTTCTATCAGATGAACCAGACCATTCCCTTTCTGAAGCTCTCTCTTTTTCCTTCACAGGATTCTGACGAGCCCCTCTATCGTGATTAACATCTCCGTACTGATGATCCGATGCAGCTTCCTCCCCATAGCTCGATTCCGTAGCTATTCCACCTCCCAGATCTTCACTACCACCCCATCCTCCACTATTGGGATCCCACATTCCCATATTACGCCCTCCATCAACACCAGCATTAGGCATCATTCCCATTCCATTCATCGGCATCCCTCTTCCAAAAAACGCTGGATTCACGTGAGGTGCCACTCCAGGTAAACCAACTCCTCCTACAGGAGGGAACGAGGAAAGAAGCCCAGGAAACGGTGGACCTGGAGCCCCAGGGAATCCTCCATAGCCTCCCATTCTCGCCATGGGTCCACCAAAAGCTTGTTCAAACCCTTGTCCCATCATTGACTGAGGATGCATCATATTCAAGGGACCAAATCCACCTCCACCATTACCCATGAAACCTCTTCCACCCATCCCCCCACCAGGCCTATTCCTCATCTGACCACCTGGTCCTCTACCACCACCCATTCCTTGAGCATTTCCTCTACCCCAACTACCTCTACCAAATCCTCTATTTTCCTCACCTTGGAAATTCCCGCCAACGGCGTGGCTGTTGAAGTTATTGTTGGTGGCGGGGGTCCCGACGGGTTTACTCGGAGGAGGATCAGCAGCAGGGCCTCCTCTCTTAGCTTGTGCAAGTGCAGCTTGCGCCTGTTGGTTCCTATTCACCTGTGCCTCCCCCATTCTCTTAATTGAATGAGGATTACCAAACGCAACAACACAAGGCCTGCCATTGAACTCATACCCATTCATCCCCTCTTTGCAAGCTGTAGCTGCCATAGCATCATAAAACTCCACTTGACAATACCCTTTGGACTTACCACTAGCTTTCTCATCGAAGAACCTAACCTCTTTCACTGCACCATACTTGCACAGCTCTGCCTCAATCTCAGCATCAGTTGTCCACCAATGCAAATCCCCAACAAAAAGAAAAGCTCCACCGCCTCCACCACCGTTCCCCACAGGTCCATGAGGAGTCACGCCGTTAACAACATGTCTAATCAAATTCTCGTTATTCCCCAAACTAGGAGGAGGTGGCGGCGGCAAGAGACCCTGAGAAACGTTGTTTCCTCTAGGAGCGTCAACATCACTAACCCGATTAGGAGCTTGCACTAGTTCAACTTTAACTCCACCAGAAGAAACCTGCTGGCTAACCTCGTTAGCCTTAAGCTCTTCATCAACATTACCACTTACCCTTCCACCTCCTGCGTCTGATTCAGCTTCTGCTTTGACAGCAGCAACGCTCTCACCAACCAAACCAGGTATCGAGACCTCAGCTTCTTCTTCCTCGATTTTAACCTTCTCCTTCACCTCTTCCTCCTTACTTGATCCCGCTTCGTCCTTCTTTCTCACGGACTGGAGAAACCCTTCTCCGACGTTAACGTCGTTGTAAAGATCATCAAAGTCGTCGTCTTCTTCCTCGGCCATGAACCCCTCGTCGGCGACGGCGGAGATCGCCTCGTTTCGATGGAACTGATCTCTCTCATCCATCTTAAAACTAGAAAAAGCTTCAATCTTTCGATCGTAAAACCTAATCGGAAGACCGCAAAAGCTTTAATCCCCACTCGAACATGAACAATCTTACGAGCTGGAAAACGGAGAAAGGAGTGTGTCGCTAGAAGCCCTAAGCTTGGTGAGATTTGTGAAATTTCTACAATTTTCTTTAATTGATTATTTAACTTTTTACAATACAATTTTAACTTCTTTTTTTTTCTCGCGATGGAATCCAACTAATATTGCTAACTTCAACTGCGCGCACGGCGCATCGTAAAGCCTTTCCAAATGAAAGATAAACGATCATGGGCCTACAAGTCAAACTCTAATCATATAAATGGGCTTACCTGGAGGACAGACCTATCGTTTCACGTTTTAAAAAACCTAATAAATGTCACGTCGTCTGATCGCCCCTTAATCAAACTTAGGCTCTAACTTTTTTTTTTTTAATCAAACTTAGGTTCTAACTAACAATAAAAACAAGGGAAATTTGACCTCATATCTATAGCAATCCATTAAACTAAGAGTCTAACCATAGCAGCGAGATGACTATGATATTTTGTATTTTTTTTGTATAATGGCCAAAATAGCCTGCCTTGCACGTGAGAAATTGTAGGATCCACCGACTATTTCATTTTCGATAACTCTTGGAAATTGAACAATTTCTTATCAGTTTAGAAAATATGTGATATTGATCGAAGTTGGATAATCAAAACTATGGTTACAGAGGATTATCCAAATATTCAAACCAAACTAATTTTATGTTATATATTTTGACATATATTGTTCAAATTTGTATGTTATATATTATTTTATTTTATATTTTGAGAAACTTTAAATATAATATCAATTTCTAATTTTTAAAATAACTTAAACGAGTTATGCAAACCCGAACCAAATCCGCAAAAATCCAAACTGAAATGAAATAGAATTTTTCAAATACCTTAATGGCACTGAAATCTTTAACTCCGAAAACTCGAAACTCAAATAGATCTGAATGAGTACCCGAACGCCTATACATACTCTTATTACGGAAAACAAGTGACAATAGAGGTGCTTACATATTTATAGTACTTAGATGATTAGGTAAAATGGTGTCATCGTCCTAATCTTCTAGCATGGAGAATCTATTTGCCATTGCAATTTTTGCCATTGGAATATGATGAGCTGTAGATGAAGATGAATTGCTTTCTACGCACTGTTTTTGCTTTATGTTTTGACATGTGCTGTTCAGCTTGTCTGGTTCTCTCGTGCAGGTCAAGAACGTGTTTCTGGAGTGAGATGGATCTTTACTGGGCTGTGGACTGTGGAGTCTTCGGCCACCAGATGAAAGTAGGATTAGAGCTGGACTTGGGCTGTGGACTATTATTAGTCACCGTGTTCGGGATACGATACAGCCACTCTGGTAAAACGAACGATGAAAATTCTTGGGCGAGTTGTATAAAAGTCTGGCCTTCAAAGGACTTGAGAATGCAACCATTGCTGCTGCTACGTTCTAACTTACCGTGGAGGACAAACTTGCCAATGCGTAAATTCATAGATACCAAACATTTGTCCTCGTTGCTCCAAAAGTAGACCGTTTCAGCATCAAAAGGGTTTATAGCCAACGGAATATAATGATAACCATAATTATCGTAGGAGATTTCAGATACTAGTTGCCATTCCCAGCTGCTCTTTACCCTCCACACACTTAACTTATGGTGCTCTTTGCCTTGAGAGACAACGTTCATATACATGAGACTCCCTTGAGAGACAGTGCAAGATCTTTGGAATCGTGGTGATTCTTTTAAATCAGGGAAATGCGTAACACGACATACATGATGATCAGAACCCATGTCGTAGAAGTCGATGGATACAACAACTTCATCATGCACGTTATTGCAAGCGCGCCAGTGAAGATTTCCGTTCAAGCTAGTGGAATAGCGAAACACGTGACGGCCAAAAGAGTATTATTGCCCATATATCCTCTGTCAAGGAATCCATCTTCCTCTATGTTTCTTGATTTTTGATTTTAAGATGTGATTAGGGTTTGTTTATATAAAGGGAGCGAGCACTGGAGAAAACGACGCTGTTGTTTAGTTTGATTTGGTTTAAAAAATAAAACATGGCAATAGATTGTATTATATGAAATAATTGCATTTGAGAAATTATCCAAATTTCTTTCTGATAACGAAGAAAAAAAGAAGAGAAACTATCCAACTAAAAGAGAGTCTAGGAGATATGAAATCTCAATATGATTATTAGACAAAGGAGGAAAAGTGTTTTTTTCAGATTTTATTTTCAACTAGATGTTTTTATTTGTACATACAGACATAATATTTAGTTTATGTTTTATTTATTCAAAAGTCAACATGATAAATTATTATTAATGTTCTTAAAAAAATTAAATCAAACATCAATTTATTTTTATATGTTAAAGTTTATATCAACATATATATGCTTGTTATTGTGTTGGAATTTTAAAAACACTCACATATTACAGCTATTTTAGAAAATATATTTATACAGATGTTTTTGCTTGATTAATATTTAAATATAAATATTTATATCTTAACTTTAAATTTCTTAATACAAAATATTATTTCCATATAACAGTACAATATATATAATAATTATCTTATTTTCAAAATATGTTTTATTTTTGAAAATTTTATTATATTAATTTATAATCAATTATCTTATATAACATATAAATTTAATCTTAATGTAAAATTTGTTTTAATTATATAATACATTATATGTATAATTTTACTAAGAGTATCAATGACTTTAATCAACTATCTTAGAAGCAAAAAAATCACTTCGAAAATAATAATATAAATTAGATTTGTTAGTCATAAACTCTCATAAAAATATAAATTAGTATTTGATGAATCCTCACGTGATACTTCTAATAACTATATTAAATAATAAATGAATGTTAAAAAAAATTGAACAATAAAAAACTTCTTATTGAATGAGATTATTATAACAAATCTACAAACTAACAGAAAACTTGATATAAGATAATTAAGTTTTAAAGCTATTGAAATTCAACCAACAAGGCACCAATCGAAGGAAAGTAACACCTGTTTCACATGGGAGTTTTACCAGAACTCTCCAAGTCATTAACTTGTCCAAACCTCAAGGCCGGATAGTCAGCGAACGGCTTCACGTTGTTGAACATACTGTTCCCTAAACTCCACTGCACTGCTTCCATATAATCTGTCTTATGCACCATCGGAGGGTACTGACCATCCGAACAACTCCCGTAGAACATGGCTTGAGTCATCTCCGGTTCTGTCACGTTCGCGAAGGACGCAGCCTCGCCGGTGTTCGAGGTCACTTGGTTAAGAAATGGGAGAAATGCGAAACCGTTCTGCTCCATTGAAGACATAGGAAACAACTGATGCTGCTCGAGACATGGCTGGTTGTAACCGATGAAACCAAGTTGGTCATGAGTAGGCCAAGAAGCGTCAGGAAATGTCTTGTTCCTATTCGCAGCTTCTTGAATCTTGTTACAAACTGTCACGAAAGCCGCGTATAACTCGTTTAGAGAGCACTTGTCGAGCTTGTTGTCCCACGGACAATACTTCTCTTTCTCCACCTTGATCTTACTTTTCTCCAAGCATTCTTGTACAGAGTAAGTCTTGGTGCAGCTGCTCGCGGCGGTGTCTCTGTACTTGGTTATGATCTCTCTGACTTTTCTCTCGTCCTTAGGCCATAGCTCAGGGTGGTCGATCCTCTCGTCCCCTGCTCTGCTCGGGCCATACACAATGAGACATGTGTTGACGCCACAAAGTGTTGAGAACTCATTGGCTTTCTTGAACAAACATTCTTTCCTCTTCCTATAAGTCGTTATCCTCGTCTTCTCGTTCGTTATCCTCGCCATCTTTACCATTTTCCTACCCATTCAGATACTGAAAGAAAATTATGTAAACAAAACAAAATATCTAAACCTTGCAACATTGTGAGATCACAAGCGTTTCTATACAAAGTGGACTAAAAGTATGTGGTGATCACAAACGTTTCTATACACAATCTTGAATTTGATTACAAGGTATTGTAACATTTCAAAATTCCCATCAACGGTTTGTATAGATAGAAGGGAGTTTCTTTAGTCTCTATATATAATCATCATCTCCAAACACACAAACTGAATTATCTGTTTCTTAAAACTAGCAATGGTGGAGCTACTAGATCAACGAGATTTATAATCCTAGAAAGGTAACAGCATATAATCTAAACTCTAAAAACTTGTCTGAATATAGTTCCAGATCAACTAAGACGTATATATAATGAAATGGAAATCAATAATGGAAAATTACATATATATTCATATAAAGTAAAGAAGGTAAATACCTTGTGGGACGTTGATAGCTCTACTTTCTGAGGTTTCTTTCTTGATTTAACAATGGAGTTCCTCTTTTTGTGTTTATATATATTGCACACGCAAGAAAATATGCTCTCAAATATTATCTCCTACCCTAATATGGAAACATGCAGATATTTTACTTCTTTCCAAGCAAGCATTAAAGATGAAGTTGAGTTTAATGACTAAATGATCGTCTTAAGCCACTAAATCAAGGAAACCCATATAATTAGTAGGGCCGCGATCACGATAAAAAGATTCGTTTGTGATTTGAATCAATTTATCTCCCAAAGTTTCCATTTCTAAAGTCCATTTCCTTTTCTGTTTTTTCTTACATCGGCTAAATCATTGTTTGTTCGAAAATATGATCTTCATTATCTTCTTACGTAATTCTTTTTTTTTCATCTAAACGCTGAATATAACTTTACTAATGGGTAGGCAAATTACAATACTCAAGGGAACAGTATTCTCCCACGAAAACAACCCCATAATCAAAGACAAAAAGGGCCACAAAAGCAGAAGAAACATTGAAAGTCCATAAGAGCATGTTCATTGCTAGTCTTTCATTGATATTTTTAGAAATTAAAAAGTTAAAATATTAAAAAATAGGAGAAAAACAAGAAATAGTGAGAAACCACAAAAACTTAATTGGATATATTAGAGACATGCGTTAATTTATTGATGGCTAAATTATTTAAAGAAAAAAAAATTGATGAGATGCTTCTTACCGTCAAATCCTGCAGAGATACGATCGTCCAGAAGTCCGGTTTATCTCTTTCCCACGACTGAATGTCTTCCCAAAGTCTGTCCGCTCGCCACAATGACCCTGGAATCATCACCAGCTACCATTCCTATGGTAGATCCCCGCCACACCCTTTGTATCACCATTGGGAAAAAAATTGGTTTCGGAGCCACCCAAAGGTCAAGAGATTTGTTAAATTTGTAAAGATTTATAAAGAATTTTTCATATTTTAAAAGTTTATGAAAATAATCTAGTTCAAGGATTTTAAGAATCTAAAGGAAATATGCAAGATTATTGAATTTTTGTTTTATAAGTAAAATAGTGTAGAATTCAATTTTCAACGACACTAGATTTGATGGAAACTTAAAATCATTAAAAACCAAACTTTTTGAATAATAAGAGATTTTGTAAGTTCTTAAACAATCATCAAACCAATAACACTAAATTTTATTAAGATTCTTAATCCACCAACAAATACCAATAGAATTTGAGAATTTTAACAACCACTATAAATTCATATTCCACTGGAGGGTTAGTGGAAGGAGTCTTTTTGTAGAGTTGCTTGATTCTAAAAGTCAAGGTATTTGTTAAATTTGTAAAGACTTTTAAAAAGTTTTTCATATTTTAAAAGTTTATGAAAATAATCTAGTTCAAGGATTTTAAGAATTTAAAGGAAATACGCAAGATTCTTGAATTTTTGTTTTATAAATAAAATAGTGTAGAATTCGATTCCTAACAACACTAGATTTGATGGAAACTTAAAATCATTAAAAACCAAACTTTTTGAATAATAAGAGATTTTGTAAGTCATTAAACAATCATCAAACCAATAACACTAAGTTTTATTAAGATTCTTAGAATCCACCAACCAATAACAATAGGATTTGAGAATTTTAACAACCACTACAAATTCATATTTCACTGGGGGGGTTAGTGGAAGTAGTCTTTTTGTAGAGTTGCTTGATTCTAAAAGTCAATAGATTTGTTAAATTTGTAAAGACTTCTAAAGAGTTTTTCATATTTTAAAAATTTATGAAAATAATCTAATTCAAGAATTTTAAGAATCTAAAAGAAATATGCAAGATTTTTGAAATTTTGTTTTATAAGTAAAATAGTGTGTAATTCAATTCCCAACAACACTAGACTTGATGGAAAGTTAAAATCATTAAAAGCCAAACTTTTTTAATAACAAGAGATTTTGTAAGTCATTAAACAATCATCAAACCAATAACACTAAATTTTATTAAGATTCTTAGAATCTACCAACCAATAACAATAGAATTTGAGAATTTTAACAATCACTACAAATTCATAATCTGAGATTCGGTCAACCATTATCATGCATGGTATGAAAGTTCCCATCTCCATCACCAAGTAACAAGTGAAACTATTCCACAGCCGCAACTTAACTAAATTAACCCAAGTAGTTCTATATGCTCATACTGAAATGTACATTCAAGAACAGAAAAATATTACACCAAAAAAAAAGAACATAACAATGACAATTAAATTGGCTAGCAACTGAAATTATCCCACAGTACTTGTTTTTCTTTACATCTCCCACAGTACTTGTTATTCGACAAAGTATGAAGAACTCTAATCGTGAGATCAGCCGCATGTATACGAGAAATAATTTGTTGGATACAATACATTAATCTGTATTGTTCTTTTGAACAGTCGTTTTGCTAGGCGACTAGGTTGGTTATTATTGTAAATCCTAAATTCCTAGATAACGAAGCAAGACAAATCTGCAATGCTTTCACACGTCTACGAAAGAACTAGCATAACAAGCCGGATATGAACAACTAAGGGAAGTGAAGATTCGTCTTGGTTCGCTATTGAGAACTATCTTACTTAACACTATGAGCCGGCCAATAGCATAAGCAATGGAAGCGTTTGCCTAGGGCCTTCAACATACATGAACCATTAATAAGATGCTTTTGTTCCTTGATTATTACTACACGTGAACATATAACTAAATTAATTAACGTGTGTGCATATGGGCTATGGTAATAAATTGCATATTATTGCCATTTGCTGTATATTATACTGTGTAATTAACGTGTGTGCATATGGGCTATGGTAATACTGCATATTAATGCCATTTGCTGTATAGTATACTGTGGGGTACATGACTAATTTACCACATCTGTCAAAGTTTGAAAACCCGGTTAATCTATTATTCAAAAAGCTATTCAGATTTATTATCAAACCAATGTTTTAGAAAATTTTAAAGTAAAAACGTTATTCTCTTTTAAGTGCAAGTAGTATTTACTTTCAACTTTCTTTTTATAATGTTGTATGTTGTGAAAAAATCTTTTGTTACTAACAATTGATATTAAGTCCAAATAAAATAAGAGATAGGAGGGGCACAGTTTCTAATAATTTTTTTTTTCACTAAAGCAATTTCTAATAGTTATTAGGGCCTCTAATCAGGTTGGACCGGCATACGCATTATTTCATACAATCCCTTTAAAGAAAAAATATCCTTTCATATATACAAATAACCGAATATATTAAAAAACAAAACGCCTAATATATTTCATTGTAATTGATTAACCGAAAATCTTGTCATCTTCATTACATTCGAATAAATCAAGTAGAGTTTTGGCGCTTGATGAGTGCGAGACTGAAACGTGACATATCGTGGACCCATGATATAAATTGATATCAAAATATGAAGATACGGAAATAATAGTAGGTTTACACAATTACTATACGTGTGACATTTATGTATAGATAGTGTATTGATTAATTGGTACCAAGATATAGTCTAAAGTTAGTAATCAGAGTTGGTGATGGGAGCGAGACGGCGAGTAGCATGGGATCTGTTGTGAATGGATAATTTACTTGCTTATCCACAACGGGACGATATGTTACCACGTCAGCAATATTGTCTCTCCGATAATTTTTTTTCCCTTCAAATTCTGTTAAAAGGTAGTTATAGTAAATGCTACTCAAGTCCTCGTATTTTTTTATTCTCTTATAAAATGCATAATAAAATTCACACTATTAGTTTCATTTCATGCACTGGACGCAAATTATTCATTCTCACGAGCCTAAAATCTAATTCTGCTATTTCAATCATCAATTAAACGAAATTTGTAACAAGTAAAATGTAATGTTATTTCAATCATGGTAATTTCACTATTTAAAAGGGGTCAAATATGTGGCTGTGAAACATATATGGGCAAAAACTATAAAAGGAAAAGAAAATGGCCAAAGGTAAAAATATTAAAGTTCAATCAGAAAAAAGAAAAAAGAAAAAAAAATTAGAGTCGTTAAAAAGAAAAAGAAAAAAAAAAGTAAAAATAAATGTTGCGTTTCAGGTAGGAAAAAAGTTTTCTAGCTACACGAAGTTTACGGTAATATGGTGGAAACCATCCAATGTATGAAAATGTGTCAACAACTACACGAAGTTTATGTTAATACATGTCACATGTACGAAGTAAATGATAATATGGTGGCAACATCACAATCGGGTTTATTTGATCTTAAGTTAAGTTAATGGGGTTAATCCGTAATTTATGAAACTTAATAAACTTAATTGATTTTATTAATAAACTTAATAATTATTAAACTTAATAAAATTCAAAAATTATTAAACTTAATAAACTGAATAAACATAATAATTTTTAAACTTAATTACTTATTAAACATTTATTAAACCTATTAAACTTAATAAATTTAATTGATTTTATTAATAAAATTAATAATTATTAAACGATGACAAAAAATTATTTAAACTTTATAAAATTAATAATTTATTAAACTTAATAAACTTAAGTATTAAAATTAATAAATTTTAATAAATTTATTAAATTATTATGTTTATTAAGTTTAGGATTAAGTTTATAAAGTTTAATAAATTATTCATTTTATTAAATTTAATAATAGTTAAGTGTATCAATAAAATCAATTAATTTAATAACTTTATTAAGGTTTAAAAAATTATTTTGTTTATTAAGTTTATTAAGTTAAATAAATAATTTTATTATTTTGTTTATTTTGTTTAATAATTTTATTAAGTTTATTAAGTTTAGGATTACGTTTATAAATTTTAATAAATTATTCACTTTATTAATTTTATTAATAAATCAATTAAGTTTATTAAGTTTCATAAATTACAGATTAACCCCATTAACTTAACTTAAGATCAATTAAACCGATTGTGATGTTGCCACCATATTATCATTTACTTTACATGCATGTATTAACATAAACTTCGTAGTTGTTGACACATTTTATACATTAGATGGTTTCAGAACTTTTCCCATGCCCCTATGTGTCATGGATCAATCTCTATGGGTCTCTCAAATCTCCTATGCCCTATGGCTTTAATGAAATTTGAAAATCCGATTTTGCCCTTTTCATTTTGAAATTATTTTTTTAAAATAAAATTTCAAAATTTCAAATTTCAAAAATTTTCAAATTTCAAATTTTCACATTTCGGATACCACATTATACCGTATAGTTTTACTTAGTTGTACTCGGTTATACTTTGTTCTATGGGTATCTTGATGTTTAGTTATACTGAGTTATACTGGATACTAGCTATTCTGGTTATACTGAATATTACTGAAGTGTAATTATACCGAGTTATACTAGTTATACCGAGTTATATTAATTATACTAGACTTTCTAGTAATACTAGTTATATTAGTTATCCTGAGTATTCATGAGTATTACTAAGTTATCTTGATGTAGTTATACCAAGTTCTAATGAGTTCTACTACGTAATACTAAGCACTTTGAGTTATCTTGAGTTCTACTAGTTATACTACGTAATACTAAGTATCTTGACCATAATACCAAGTTATCGTATCTAGATCTGAAAATGAAATGAATAAAAATACGAGAATGAGAACAATCTGAACCTTACATCATTAATAACTCGGATCTATAAAGAACAAGAAGAATCGATCATAAAAAAAAACCCAGAATCTTATTTTACAATCCTAAATCAAAAACTCAGAACAATAAAAACTTATATCAGAGAAAAAAATACAGATCTGAAGTGTGGGAAGAAGGAGATCTAAAGTTCATAGGTCGAGCCGTCGTCGTTTTGAACAGATCTAAAGCTCGAGAAGAAGAAGAATCGCCATCGATCTTGTTTCCATCACGTTCAATTATTTTCTTCATCACCTACACCAGATCTCAGAGATAAAAGAAGAAAATCGCAGAGAAGATAGAAGAGAAAGAATCGCGAGAGAGAGAGAGAGAAAGAACGGTTGTTACATAGAAAGAAAAGGAGAAAAGAAATAAGAATAAAAACAGAATCAATTGATATCTAAATATTAGGATTAGGGGTATTACAGTAATTAGCCTAATTTTCGCATTAAAAATAATTCAAAAAGAAATTGATTTTAGATGAGGTCCTCTAGAGATTGTCTTTTCAGATCTGAGGGTATGAGAGGATTTGTCTCTGGTTTCCACCATATTACCGTAAACTTCGGGTAGCTAGAAAACTTTTTTCCTTTCAGGTACTCCATCTCCGTCTCTTTTCCTCCGCTATCAGAAAAAAAATATCTCCGACGAAGGAGAAGAGGGACACGAAAATGGCGGAGATAGGAGGAATCGGCTGTGGCTGCCGCGGAGTTTCCGGCGGTAACTTCTTCCACCCCGGAGGCTTCTCTCTGAAATCTTGCTTCCTCGAGCAGAGAACGAGGCGGAATCGAAACTTCTTCCGAAACGTCTCCATGGTTCCTTCTTTTAAACGCGGTCGTTTAATCAAGAAATGGAGTTCCGTCGCCGGGAACAGCCCAATCTTCAGGTATTACTTTCTCTCTCTCTCTCTCGCTGTTACTAAGAATCAATTTGGGGGATATTAATTCTAGGTTGGAGGTAAATGAATTCCGCTAATCGATTTGTTGTTGATTGAACATTGATACACAGTATGGATGCTCGGGAGAAATCAAGGTCATTTGTGTTGGTATCATCAAGGCACAGGAAAGTCCCTGTTTATGTGATGATGCCTATTGATACATTTGGAATCGATTCTTCTGGCTGCCCTATCATTAAAAGGTGATAGCTTTCTCAAAATGTTCCAATGCATATACCCGATTTATACCATTTCAGAACAAGACGAGTGTAACTCTTTCTTTAGCATTCAGATAACGATGAGTTTTCTGTCTGTTCTCGTTTCCAGGCTCAAGGCTTTAACCGTTTCTCTCAAGGCACTCAAGTTAGCTGGTGTTCATGGAGTCGCGGTCGAGGTTTGGTGGGGGATTGTGGAGCGTTTCTGTCCTCTTGAGTTTAAATGGTCGCTCTACGATGAGCTCTTCAGGCTGGTTTCTGAGGCTGGGTTGAAGTTACACGTTGCTCTTTGTTTTCATTCGAATATGCACTTGTTTCGGGGAAAAGGAGGTGTCAGTCTCCCACTCTGGATCCGAGAGGTTTGTATTGCTAGGTATTTAGTTTTTTTTTTGTACGTTGTAGACATAATCGTGCTTCTTCCTATGATAATGTTGTTAAAAGGAGGAGAAAATCTGATAGTTGTTTTTTCCGGGAAAAAGTTATGTTAATCTTGGATACTTGCTTGATTATATTGTCTTTGGTAGGAGCTTATACGTCTACTCGTTGCTCCAGTAATTAGCTTTACTCAGTTGCTTTTTCTTATACGGTTGTTTCCAGATTGGAGACGTCAATAAGGATATATACTATCGAGATAAGAACGGATTCTCCAATAATGACTATTTGACACTTGGAGTCGATCAACTTCCTTTGTTTGGTGGCCGCACTGCTGTCGAATGCTATGAAGATTTTATGGTCAGCTTTTCCAAAAACTTTGAACCATATTTTGGAAACTTGATTGAAGAAATAAGCATCGGTCTTGGTCCTTCGGGGGAGCTTAGGTACTTGTGACTTCTGTAGATTACCGATCACAAAAGCCAAATCGCTACAACTGAAGTTCCTTACGATGTATTTATTTCAGATATCCGGCACATCCTTTGGGAGATGGGAGATGGACATTCCCTGGTATCGGTGAATTTCAATGCCATGACAAATACATGTGAGTAGTTCTTGATTCAAAGTCTTTACTGTCCTTGGAATCAAATTTAAAGATTGTGAACTATATTGATTGGTTTAGGATGGAAGACTTAATGGCTGTGGCTTCTCAAGAAGGCAAACCTCAATGGGGAAGCAGAGATCTTCCAAATGCCGGCTGCTATAATAGCTTTCCATCTGGGGTTCCTTTCTTTGAGGAGGGCCATGACAGTTTTCTCTCTGACTATGGTCGTTTCTTTCTAGTATGTTATCCTATCAAAATATCTTTGGCGACACTACTTTAACTCTATATGCATTATTATGATCTTGAGTAGTTTTCAGCACAAGTGGCTAGTAAGTTATTATATATAACACAGTGAGCTGCTATTCATTGTAGGAATGGTACAGTGGGAAGTTGATTTGTCATGCTGATGCCATTCTTGCAAAAGCAGCCGATGTTTTGCGGAGACGTCAGGAAGAGGAGAAAAGCTCTGTAATGTTGGTTGCAAAAATTGGTGGAATATATTGGTGGTATAAGACATCTTCACACCCTGCTGAACTAACTGCAGGTTATTACAATACCGAACTCAGGGATGGTTATGATCCTCTCGCTTCTGTCTTGTCCCGCCATGGTGCTGCTCTGCATATCCCGTAAGAGCCTTCTTCCGAATTTTTTTTGTTACTGTGTACATAATTAATAGAAGCTGCGCGAGTTTAGTGTTATTAAGGAGATTCGTCTCTCATATCATCTCCAGGTGCTTGGATATGGCGGACAGTGAAACACCTGAGAAGTATCTTTGCAGCCCCGAGGGATTGCTTAGACAGGTACTTTCCTTTCCTAATGTTCATCTAGAGTTCATTTCTGTTCATATGAAGAGTATGTTACTTGTATTTTGACCGGTAATTGTCAGCACACTGTTTACTGTCGTTAACACACGAAAATGGTCTAGTTTCTGTTTTCTTACAACACTAGCTATAGTCAAGCATGCCTCAAAACATGAACAAACCAACATTGTCTCTTTTTGGCTAGATACACGATGTTTCAAAGAAGAGGACAATACAAGTGACTGGGAGAAACACAAGCGAAAGATTTGATGTGGTGAGAGGTTTGCACAATCTATAATTCTATACGATGAGCTCAAAAAGTGGTAACTATTAACCGTTTAGATATGATGAAAACAGATGGGACTAAGGCAAATACGAGAGAACTGTGTGCAGCCGAATGGGGAAACTGTAAGATCGTTTACATTTTTCAGAATGAATGAGAAGATCTTTAGGGTCGAGAACTGGAACAACTTTGTCCCTTTCGTTAGGCAGATGAGTGCAGATGTGTAAAAACAACAGTAGCCCATTGGCTTTGTGTATTTTTCTTTTGTTACTACAGAATTGATCTTTCCTCACCATATTGCTTTTTCAGATATGTGATGAGGATAAATAAATCAAATCAAAATTGTTATAAGATGTAGTTCTAATTCCATGGAAGAGACAAGGCCTTGCAAAGAAACCTTTCATTGATCAAAAAGTTACATTATAAATAGATTCAATCGCATATACATACATGTTATTTGGTCAAAGGACTTGCCTATCAGCAGCATCAGCGACAATGGGTAACCTAGGGATCAGACCAAACAAGCAAGCAGAGAAACCATAGATCAAAGAGACAAGCAAGAAGAGGAACACAGTGCTGTCCAGACTCATCACCACATCCAAACCAAACCCATCTCTGGGGTTGAAGCTCCTCTCAAGCAAATCAGGGAAAATCAACAGCACGTCGAGCACGATGGCCTGCATCGTGTTGAACCTAACGTACCTGCTGAAATTCTGGTTCCTGACGACGACGAAGTAGAGAGTGATGAAGATGAGGAAGCCGTTGAAAGGGAAGCTCTTGAAGGCCTTGATGGCGGGAAACAGAGGTTGGATGAGAATCTGGAAAGGTTGGTATCGCGTGATGATGAATTTACCGTACTGAATCCCGTCGAAGAACGGGTAGAAGTAACAGACGGCTGAGATGAGACGATCGGATGCGTCCACGGAGTCGTCTCCTTTTGATCGGAGGACGAGTGCGGCGGCTCTTTCCCTTGAAAGTCTCGGTTTTGGGAAGTGGGGATTAGAGTTTAGAGGGAGATATGAAGAAGAACGACCGGTTAGGGGTAGGTTTCCGGTTAGAGATGGTAATGGAGAAAGAAGATGAGATATTGCCATTGCTCTGTTTTTCACTTCACACTGAACGGAAGAGAGCTTTGCTCACACACTAACTATGATGAAAGGATAATAAACTACACTCCACGCTGTTTGTGAACTTTTATTAGAAAAAAAAACAGTGTGTTGTCTGCAGTCCTTTAGGGAATGGAAGTAAACTACACGACGTGTTAAACACCTTTGAAAATGGGACGTAGTTTTTTTCTGGGAGTGAAGTAATATTTTGTCTTGTTACTTTCAAACACATCTTATGCGTTTGCGTCTGCGTTTCCCAGACCGCCCGAGGCAACTGACAACATGAGAGACAGCTTCTGGCTCAGCAACTTGAAGTCCAACCGCAAGAGCTTGCTCCGCTTGTATTCCAATGCTTCTCACTATGCCATTATAGAAGTTGGATAATTACGGCAAATACTTAATTAACTATATCGAAACTAGTGCTCAATCTCAACACCATTCATATTCATTACATCGTATCAACTAAACAAACACGTGACGAAGAACACCAAGAAAAAAAAAAATTTGGAAAAGGCCCTCACCATTGTATCAGAGGTCCCCAATTCAAATGACCGCTGGAACGAAATTAATATTACATGTTGTATTTCGGGTATCGGGAGCTAGAATTTCGGTCTGAACCTCTTAGTAATTCCAAAAAAAAAAAATTACGATTAATTAATTTGACGGTCATACATTAAAAAAAAATCTTGATGAGAGGGAAACTAAATAAATATCATTTACTTTTCTTCAAAACCACTAACAAAAATTTTACGAAAACAAAAAGGTTGATTAGTTGGTACTATAACTTTAAACTTTTTACTTTAGAAAATAAATGTACGTTTTTTGCTTTGGTTTTAATTTTTTTTGACTGTGGATTTATTTTCAAAACATTTAATAAAAGCTATAGAAAAATTGATTTTGAAAGTTAATATATTTTTTCTGACTTCTTTGCTGTATTTTTTTTTTTAAAATTGAAGCATGATTGCTTTGTAAAAATGCTTTAAAAAGAAAAAATGGATGTTCAAAATACCTAAAGTGATTGCCAATCAACCTCCGATACTCCACCTCCCCCTCTAAATTTGAAAGGCTAAGAGCATCT
The DNA here is from genome assembly GCA_016432835.1 of Brassica nigra. Lineage (NCBI taxonomy): Eukaryota > Viridiplantae > Streptophyta > Magnoliopsida > Brassicales > Brassicaceae > Brassica > Brassica nigra. The sequence continues at coordinate 8,543,155 of CM028244.1, read as the reverse complement.
TTATCGGCACGTCCATAGCTGGTCCTTAGGTGATTTGGCATGGATCCCACCACTAAATGTCCCAGACTTTTCCCATATGTCGTTAAATAAGAAATGTTCTGGGTGTTGTCTTTAACTGTTTGCGGGTCCCACTAACACGTGGCGACCCGCAATTGGTTCATTTTTAATTTTTTTTTTTTAAATCAGAAAAAATTAAGGATTTTTATTAAATTCTACCGATGCAGATGGTCTAATGCTGTAAAACTATAAAAACTCACATTTTAATATCTTAGCTTATGTTTTATTTTTTATAATAAAATGCATTGAACACACTTTACAACACCAACTTCTTAAATACAATAATAAAAAACCAAACATCAGTTATTCAAATCCAAAGTGAGTAAAAGAGAAGAAACAAGAAGTGAACTATAAGAGCCAATAGAAAGCAAACAAGCAGAGCAAGCACACCACCAAACCAGCTTTAGCTCCTCCCACGATCCTAACCGCACAACCTTCATCCGTGAGCCGACATCATTCCGACAGTAAGATACTGCTTATCTGGATAATGGAGATAGTGTAAGGAACTGCTTCGATGGACTTGACGTAGAAGGAAACTATACCCCCGTCCTCGGAACCGAACCCGACCTTGCCGCCGGTCAGATCCGTTAAATTGACGAACCCGGACCCGAACTTGACGCCTATCAGATCCGTTATATTGGCGATCCCGGTGGTTCCGGGAGCAGCTCCGGTGGCTTGGAAGAGAGTTGGGGCGAGAGCTGAGCCGTCCCGGAGCTGGTGGAGTTTTTCGGCGCCGAAGTAATCGAGGAGGACGTGGAGGGAGAGGATGTTTCTGAGAGTCGAGATGGTGTAGCCTCTGGAGGTCAAGGCGGACATGGCGGCGTTGTCGACGGCGCATACGGTTACGGGGGTTCTCCGGTTGATTTCGTCGGCGAGGTGAGTTTGAGTTAGGTAATGGTTGAAGGAGGAGAGAGAAGGGTGGTTTGCTAAGAGGAGCGTGACGTTGTGCGCGTGAGTTTCGGCGGCGAGGAGGAGGATGAGGAGAGGGAGAGGGAGAATGAAGGAGATGATTACTTCTCTCATCTTCTTGGCCATTGTTGATAGAGACAGTGAGCTCTGAGTTTAAGGGGGAAGTCGAAGATGGTCTTTATTTATATGGTTTAAAAATAACAATTTTGCTACTGAATATTTATTTAATACATTTATTAGGAATTTTGTGATATTATCTTTAACGTTTGTTACAAGTTTAAGCTTATGGCTTGCAAGTTTATGAATTAATGTGACAATGCCTTCCCTATTATATAATATTACTTTAATGAAACATATATTTAAATTTTATTTTATATATTAGATCAGTTTGGTTTTAAAATAAACATTTTTAGCTTTATTTGAGCTAAAATTATAGATTTTTTAAAACATAAGTTTATTTTATTCAAATTTCATAGCATATTACAAACTGTTTATTTTTTATTTATGAAAATGACATTTAGTGCATACAATAATGCAATTATCATTTCTTTTAACAAAGGAAACTTAAAAAAAAATATCATATAAATTCATTTTTTTTCTTTATCAGAAATAATTTATTTATTCTAAAATCTTAATTAATTATTTTAAATAAAAAATTTTATGAAAATTTTAATTTTAATTTTGTATTTTATTTTAAAATATAAAGTTATTAAAAGGTAGTATGAGTAAATTGATTAGAACTAGATTTAACATTGACTATCCTTATTAAAATTCTATAAATTTAAAAATTTCTAATGACATATTTTTTTATATAAGACGTCATATAAAAGTTAGTTCTATATAGTGTTTTGTTTTGATAAGATAGATGCTAAATTATTGAAAACCTTTCTAGTACACATATAGTCGAAAAGAAACCTTTACTATTATTCATTTGACTTTTTGATTTTAAATAGAATGGAGTAACACATGCAAATATAAAACAAACCTTCACTAACAATATATACTGTATATATGAAATAATTTATGATAAATTTGAGTTATTGATTTTAAATAGTATTGAGTAACACTTGCAATAGAAAATAGACCTATACTAGTACACATATGACAGAAAAGAAACCTTCACTATTATTCATTTGACTTTTTGATTTTAAATAGAATGGAGTAACACATGCAATATAAAACAAACCTTCACTAACAATATATATATACATGAAATAGTTTATGATTCATTTGAGTTATTGATTTTAAATAGTATTGAGTAACAATTGCAATTGAAATAAACCTACACTAAATTATTGAAAACCTTTCTAGTACACATATAATAGAAAAGAAACGTTTACTATTATTCATTTGATTTTTTGATTTTAAATAGAATGGAGTAACACATGCAATATAAAACAAACCTTCGCTAACAATATATATATATATATATATGAGTTAATTTTTTATTCATTTGAGTTATTGATTTTAGATAGTATTGAGTAACAATTGCGATAGAAAATAGACCTAAACTAAATTATTGAAATTTTTTCTAGTACACATTTAATAGAAAAGAAACATTTACTATTATTCATTTGACCTTCTGATTTTAAAACAAACCTTCACTAACAATATATATATATATAGAAATAATTTGTAATTCATTTGAGTTATTGATTTTAAATACTATATAAGTATATATGGAGTAACACATGCGATATAAAATAATCCCTCACTATAAAAATATATGAAATAAAAATAAGTATTATATATAAATATATATAGATAAATATATCTAAATTTTTTCTTTTATGAAAATTGTCCCGGCAACGAAAAAAGAGACAAAATAAACATGACATGTGGAAAGAGTATCTCTTCTTCATTAATTAAGGCATCTGAAACTCATTACTCCAATAGTGATAAATAATAAGACCATTTCACAAGCATATAATCTTCTTCGTTGTCAGAGTAATAAGAATCATAGTTCAGGTTGTAATAATGTTTAAAAACTTATTCAAAAATGTTAAAAAAACTTAAGCACATGAACGGGGGGGACTTGTGTGCATACACGATGGTTGTATCTGGAAATCTGACGTAACGGTTGGCTGTCGCTTGTCACTTGTGTGATACGATGGTTATATTAGTTTTTTTCTTTTTTTTTTAGCATGATAGACAATACAAAATAAGACGAGACGCCATGTTACAAATATATATATTTTTTTTTTGAGAAAGACCATGTTACAAATGTTGACGTTAACATATTACGTGAACAGTTTGACCGACACAAAATCACTAGAAACTCGTCAAACTTGAGTTTGTAAGTTGAAGAAAAGATCGTCCTTTGATAACCATTCTAAATGAACAAGCTGATAATGATTTATGTAATACTTTGTCCTGGCCCTATAGATAATAACAGAGAAAGAAGCAGATATTAATCTAAACCTATACATGCCCTAAAAGAAAACAAAAGCACAATATAACACAACAATCAAAACATAAACCCGCACGGAAGAAAAAATAGGATGCCACAGCTGGAGAAGTTTCGATGCCTCCAGCTCCTCCTCCTTGGCCGCCACCGTTCTCTCCTCCGAGAGTACGGTAAGGATAAGGAGAAGTAAAAAAAAATAAGGATACGGAGGAGAATAATGCGTAGAAGCTGGTGGTTGCCTGTCGGAGGAACATGAGGGCAGTGCAAACGTGATAGTGGAGGCGGTGAAGATGGTGAAGGCGGTGGAGGAGGATTACCGTATGGAGAGTAGCCTGTAGAGAAAGATGTTTGAGGTGGTTGGTTACAAGGGTAATAAGGAGTGCTTGGTATCAAGATGAGTTTGGTCTTTGGATTGCAAGATGATATCAATATATGACTGAGAGTGGAGACTTGTAACAAAATTAGCTGAATCTTTCTTAGTGTTTCGTATTATCTGCCGCATGGCATAACACATGTCGTAATAAGTGCTGGAGAATTTCTGAAGAAAACGTACGTTTTGCGTCTTTTGAATGAATGTAGACAAAATGTTGCCATGTAATGACAAATTAAAACGGATTCTTATTACAGTGGAATTTATAGCTGTATGCTTGAAACAAATTCACCAGAAGAATTGAAGAAGATGAGTTATGGGTATCATGAGTTCCAAGATGTGTACATGTGAAAAGTTCGAATCTTTTGTTATGGGAAAGATTCAAGTAGTCACTAAAGAAGACCTAACTTTACGTTGGAGAAATTAAGAGCATTATTGTCGGTAGAACTCTCCTAAAGTAAGAACCATATTTGAAACTAATTAGGCATTTCTCGAGTTGTAGATCACTTGTTTTCTCAAAAATAAATAAATTTAATTCATTAATAAAATAATATTAGAATAATTTATGGTGTAGATACTCAAAGTAAAGTTTTGAATGTTGGGATTACTCAAGGATCATGAAATTTGACTAGATATATATTCAAAACATTCCCAATATGATATTTTCGGTTGGATTTCCCGTAGTTTTAGGAACCTCATAATTTAATACTAATATTAATATGTATATACACAAATATGTATATTGAGATCTCCATGCATAGAGCTCACCATCGGGGGTCCTCTCATACTCGCCTCAACCTGAGTCTACCAACCAAAACTTGACACAAAGCTATAAAACCATATTGAAATACTATTATATGTATATAAAATATATCCAAAACGAATTAAAACATTAAAGAAAAATACTAATATGCGATATTCGTTAAATGTAAGATGATTTTAAATAACAATAATACCAGCTTATATAGCATTTGAGGCATAAAGTTGGTTATGATCCTTTATGATTGTTCTTGTACACCTTGGGGAGATAACCACTAGAGAGTAAATAAACATGCATCACAGAAAAACGGTTAACTTCACTGAAGACACTGTTCTAGTGTTTTCAAGTCAGAATGGCGTTGAAAGGTTAATGAGCAATTGATGATAAGGTGATTTACTATTACTAAAATGTTCAGATGTTTATACTATCTTGGAGTATTTTGAGATGGGGGTTAAGAAATAGTAAGATATATGTCTCTTTATAATATTTTGGATCCTCTCTATGAGATGTTGAGTGAGATATTTATAGTTATCTACTTATCTCCATCCTGATTCGAGTATCAGAGGTTACTGAGGTATGTGGTGACTTGACTGTCCACTTGTCTTCTACAAGAGCCTGAGTGGGTTATTTTTGGCTCGGCTAGCTATGCAATCGAGTTTGATTATCCCGTTTAATATTGTCTCAAGAGACTCCGTCCCATCACCAAGCGCATAAAATGAGCTTAATCTGTTAATCCAGAAGGCGAGTCCTTCGTTCTTACACGGCCTTAAAAGGAAACACACATTTCGTATCATAATTAGTTGATATTTAATAGATACATTATTTTTTTTGAAGAATGTAAAATTTGTGATCAGTCAAAAATTGTGTTTCTTTTACAAAAGATGCATCTGAGTGAGAGTTTTATATAGCTAATTACATTGGGTTTGAGTTTTAGAAAGTCTTCTTATTTGGTGATTTACTTTTCAAGATGATTTTGGGACAAACCACATCTACAATCCTCTATCTAGAACTTAATCCTCTTGAATTTGATTGACGTTAGTCAACCTCGGACGTTCTTATCAAACATCTCAATGAGCTGAGTTTGCGTTGTTGCTGTTTCATCATGTCTCCCATTATTTCTTTTTTTGCCACATATGGTGGTCGTGGCTTAAAAGCAATATCAGATCGAGAAGTCCTTCAGCCTACAGGAATCTGGTTAATGTGTGAGCCTAATCAGAGTATTCCAATAAGTTTTTTTTTTTTTGTGTTAAAAATATGATGTTAAAAGTTCTAAGTTCTAAGTTCTGATACTGCATTGTAAATTGTGTACTGTGACATCTAATAATTATTCTTTTGTGCAATTTGTTTACTAAAATGTTTTGTTCGTCGAATTTTTTGACATCTTTGCACTATTTTATATTTTAAATAATAAATGATGACATTAATATTTGATATGTACTAAAAAGAAGAAAGTCCATATGGTCACAGATTCACATCACATGCATCAAATGGCAAAAAGAAAAACTTTTGGTTTAATATGGTATCGATAGCAATAGTCGTTTTTCCAGTTTCCTTCCCATCACCGCATTTACTGAACGTGTTGAAAAATGGCCATCAAAACAAATGGGTTAAAGTGGATCAATCTATCGTCAACCTAGTTTGACAATTTTAACAATTCGTGATAAGTCTTGTAAACTAGATGATACGTATATTGCATATCTCTTGTAAAATTTGTACCATATTTCAAAACAAGGCGAGCTGCTAACAGAAAATCTGTCTCAAGATTCACCAGAGCGTCACACATATATCAATCTATTATATGGTAATCTTATCAAGAAAACGAACATATCAAGAAAATTGATTATAGAAACAACTAAAAGATTGATGAAACGAAAAAACCCAATGATTATCCAACTAATTAGCTAGGCTGTAATAAATTAATGTATTATGTATAATATATATCTTATCTTAGGTCAAATACTGTGTTCAGCCACTAGATAAAAATCTGAGAAAATGATAAAATATAAAGGTTCAAAAGATCACAAAAGTGTGCTTTATATGAGATTATTGCTTATGTGGGTGTAGATCCATTGATCATTAAGAAATCGTTTTAGAAAAATCGTTTCGTTTAAATCCGATTTGCAATAAATTTTTAAAACAGCGTAACACAAAATACATAAAACAAGTTTATATTCTCTTTTTTTTTTTGATCGACAAGTTTATATTCTCTAACATATTTTTTAACATTACAAACTTTAAGTCCGAAACGATTCAGAAAAAAAAATATTATAAGAAAAACAACAACAAAGAAAATTTTTAGTGAAAAATTCATAAATTCTTTATTAATTCTACTAAACATTTAGTAAAATTTCTTATATCTTAAGGCTGTGATCTTCTTTTTTTTAGAATCTTATCAAGAAAATGAATATAATAAGAAAACAAAACAAAATAAGGTATTCTAAGAATTGACCTATGAAAAAACTTTAAGTCCGAAACGATTCAGAAAAAATATTATAAGAAAAACAACAACAAAGAAAATTTTTAGTGAAAAATTCATAAATTCTTTAGTAATTTTACTAAACATTTAGTAAAATTTCTTATACCTTAAGGCTGTGATCTTTTTTTTTTGGAATCTTATCAAGAAAATGAATATAATAAGAAAACAAAAAAAAATAAGGTATTCTAAGAATTGACCTATAAAAATATTCCATAAATAATAAGTTTGAGAACGATTCCGAAAAAATATTATAAGAAAAACAACAACAAAGAAAACTTTTAGTGAAAAATTCATAAATTCTTTAGTAATTTTACTAAACCTTTAGTAAAATTTCTTATACCTTAAGGCTGTGATCTTTTTTTTTGTTTTGAATCTTATCAAGAAAATGAATATAATAAAAAAATAAAACAAAATAAAGTATTCTAATAATTGACCTATAAAAATATTCCATAAATAATAAGTTTGAGAACGATTCCGAAAAAATATTATAAGAAAACAACAACAAATAAAACTTTTAGTGAAAAATTCATAAATTCTTTAGTAATTTTACTAAACCTTTAGTAAAATTTCTTATACCTTAAGGCTGTGATCTTTTTTTTTTTTGAATCTTATCAAGAAAATCTATTATAATAAGAAAACAAAACAAAATAAGGTATTTTAAGAATTGACCTATAAAAATATTCCATAAATTATGATTTGTTTCTCTTTAATGAAATATTTATTTCTCCTTAAACACACAGTCCAAGTCTTTCAAGAGATCCCCTCTGCTTTTTTAATTAAAACATTGGAGAGGACAGCAGGGAAGGGGAGGGTGTTCTTGTCGAGAGAGAAAAAGAGAAGATCTTTTTGTAAGAAAAAATCTCAAAATGTCTTTAGGTTACGCAGAGAAACTGTCTTTCATCGAAGATGTTGGTCAAGTGGGCATGGCTGAATTCTTCGACCCATCTCATGTTCTCCAATGCAAGGTTCTTCTCTGCTCCTCGGGGTTTCGAGGGTTTATCTGATTCTTTTTTTTCCTCTCATGGGTTTGATCGGCTTAGATTTTGTTTTTGGAACAGTTGATCCTTTGTTTGTTATGTCATAGTTTTAGGCTTTCTCTCCGTCTTTTGGATAGTCGTGATGGTTATTGAAGAGTTTGATAAAGAGTTGTGTGGATAATTTAGGTTTATGTTTTAGATAACCTGTTTTTTTGTGGGCTTGCATTGTGTTAATTGGAGAACTGAAATTGGGTAATAACAAGCATGTCAAGATGATCTAGGTTATAATGTGGCTGATTTGTGTTTATTGATTATGTGAGATACGTTGTCTGAAACAAGATTTCTATGGATACCTACTGTTTGTGCATTAAATGAGGCAAATTTTTGGGGTATGATATAGGATATGGTTGCTAGATCTTAGCTTTAGATTTGATGTTTTTTATTGTCTGCTATTGTGTTAATCTTGGTGGTTGTCTGATTTTGTTTGCAGATTGAAGAACTTGCTAAGATGATTCAAAAGGTTTGGATCTGTGCTCTCTTCCATATTCTTATTGGTGCTTTTTCATATATTTTTCTTGTTGTTTCGTAAGTATCTTCAAGAAGATGGGTTTGTTGTTTGCAGAGTAAGCATCTAGTGGTCTTTACAGGTGCAGGCATCTCAACTTCTTGTGGTATACCTGATTTCCGAGGCCCCAAAGGCATTTGGACATTACAGGTAGCTTGTTATCATCATTGCTTAAGAAGCATCATCTCCTAGTAACTTACACTTTTGTGATTCATGTTGATTTGGTTACAGCGCGAGGGCAAAGATCTACCCAAAGCATCTCTGCCGTTTCATCGTGCAATGCCGAGCATTACGCATATGGCTTTGGTTGAATTGGAAAGAGCTGGCATTTTAAAGTTTGTCATCAGTCAGGTATGTCCTTCTTCTTTCGTCTTAGTTAATGACTGATCACTGAAAGGATCTTGTCTTCGTAATATTATTAGAATGTGGATGGCTTGCATCTTCGATCTGGAATACCAAGAGAGAAGCTCTCTGAACTGCATGGAGACTCTTTTATGGAGATGTGCCCATCTTGTGGAGCAGAGTAAGACAAACATATATATATGCTATTGACTCTCTCTGAGATAGTCATTGGACCATTAATGGTAATAACCTTTCTGAACTTTTTCTGAAGGTACCTGCGTGATTTCGAGGTGGAAACTATTGGATTAAAAGAGACCTCAAGAAAGTGCACTAATGCAGAGTGCGGTGCTAAACTTAAAGATACGGTCTTAGATTGGGAGGTAAGTTTTCTTTCCCCTTTTAAGACAAACGCTTTGTCCTAAACCCCGTAGTTTAAGAATTTTAATTAGCTAAAAAATCAATCTTTATATGTCTCTTATGCTTCTTTCTTTTTATGGCAGGATGCTTTGCCTCCAAAAGAGCTTGATCCTGCAGAGAAACACTGCAAAATGGCTGATCTTGTACTCTGCTTGGGTACCAGGTAATTAATGACTCATAAAACTCTCATGATTAGGATCTCTTAACACTCTCTATACTTTAGCCAAGTAACTAATCTTTGATTATCCTGCGTTTTGCTTGTTTCATGAGCCTTACTTCTTTTTGCAGTTTGCAGATAACCCCTGCCTGCAACTTGCCTCTCAAGTGTCTCAGGGGTGGAGGCAAGATTGTGATTGTTAATCTTCAGGTAAATCATCTTTTCTTTTCTTCATTTGCACGAGCTCTAGTACGCGTCATATAACTAAGTGATGGGTTCTCTGGACAATGTTCACTATAAGCCTTGATATTTTCTTTGGATTGTATATGGAAAAATGTGTGTTTATGGACTGTGTAGTGTTGTTTCATCGGAAATTGTAGACTAATTATATTCGTGTTGCAGAAAACCCCAAAAGACAAGAAAGCAGACATAGTGATTCACGGTTTTGTTGATAAGGTAAGATTTCACCTCTCTATTTCTATATAAATATTTTCTAAAATTGTTGCCAAGACCTAAGTGAAGTATAGCAGATTACCTTCAGAACTGTGCTATTGTGTCTTTATAGATATATTCTTCTGATTGTGCAGGTGGTTGCTGGGGTCATGGAATCACTCAACATGCAGATTCCTCCATATGTCAGAATAGATCTTTTCCAGATAATGCTAAACCAATCCCTAAGCAGAGGTGTAATAGCTACGAGAATTTGATCCTGAATCTTACTCGCTTTCATAGTATTCACTTCACATGTTTTCGTTTCTATTTACAGATGAAAGGTACATTAACTGGACACTGCGTGTTGCAAGTGTTCATGGATTAGCTTCTCAGCTACCCTTCATCGAATCAGTTGAGGTAATCTATAGAAAAAACTACTATTATCTCCTAAACCAATACCAAAATGGTAATGTGAGAGCGTTTCTGATTTGTTTCATTTGTGAAACAGGTCTCCTTCTCAGATGACCATAAGTTCAAAGATGCAGTTCTCGATGAGCAGCCGTTCATCATAAAAAGGTATCAAACACCTTTGTTCAGAGTTTGATGTCTTGTCTTATGTCTCTCTCAATTATAACATGTCTTTCTTCATACAGGAGAACAACGGAAACCGAAACATTTGATATATTCTTGACAATTAACTACAGTGACGGTTGTGACTGTCTCCCTACCAAAATTAGCATTCCCTTCAAATATGAGGTCAGTTAAGGACACATACTGTCCATAAAGCTCTTTCTTATATTGACATGAGCATTTTTCTTACACCTTTGTTCGAAAAAAACTTATGTAGGCTTCAACAGAAGAGAATGGAGAGATGATTGACAAGGAGGCTGTGCTACAAAGCCTGAGAGAGAAAGCGGTCGAAGAGTCCAGTAGCGGGCAAAGCGGTGTGGTCGAGAGAAGAGTGGTTTCTGAACCGAGAAGTGAAACCATTGTGTATGCGACTGTGACCAATGTCAGGACGTTCCATTGTCAACAATCTGTGCTTGCTAATGGTGACCTCAAATGGAAGATGGAAGGTTGTGGAACGTCTCGTAAACGTTCTAGAACCGGGAAACGAAAACCGAGGGCATAGTAAGAAGAAGAACGAAGATAGCTCTCTTCCTTGTATATAACCTCTAAAGTCTAACGGGAAGAATTGGGAATATGGAAAGTTATCGGCGTTTATAAGGGCTGAGTGAATTTTGTGTGCTTTTATCCACACTCGGTTCTCTTAAACCTGAATTAGCCAGGGTTTTAGGCTAAACTTTATTTAAGTAGCTATTGTAGCTTTTGACATGTATTCGGTTTGCATTCGATTTGATCGTATGTAAAAACATTACAAAAGTTGCAAGATAATCTAGAAATTGTCAGTTTTTTTTTGTGTCAAAGGCTATATATATTATTTGGATCCGTTAATAGAGTTTGAACATCATCAAAGAAGAAATGTAAAGAATCATCAAAGAAGAAATGTAAAGAATGATGTTATTCAATCTCGTTAGTTACAAAATCTGATATTTACAAGTATATATAGTCAGATACTAAACCGGACTAAACCATACTTAAATTACATGTACAATATAATAGATGTAAACCGGCTAATACCCCTCCTCAAGATGGAGGTATGTAGATATCTAAAACACCCATCTTGGAAATGAGATCCCGGAATGGTGTAGGATATAATGCCTTCGTCAGAACATCTGCAATTTAGTTATGTGTACGTACATGCATCGTCTTGATCAGTCCATTGTCGATCCGATCACGAATTGTATAACAATCATGATCAACATGTTTAGTCCTCTCGTGATAAACCGAGTTGTTGGCGATGTATAGAGAAGCAGTGTTGTCGCCATAGAGATGTGTAGGTAAAGATACAGGTACATGAAGATCCTTCATGATGCGAACAAGCCATTCAATTTCACAAGATGCATCCGCTAAAGCTCGGAACTCTGCTTCTGCTGTGCTTCTAGATATAGTACGTTGCTTCTTCGATCGCCAAGTAACAAGAGAATCGCCAAGAAACATAGCATATCCAGTGATAGACTTACGAGAATCAGGACAAGAACCCCAATCAGCATCAGCAAAACCACGCAAATCAAAGGAGCCATTAGCAGCATAGAAAAGACCCTGTCCCACAATGCCTTTGAGATAACGAAGAAGCTTGTGTGCTGCCTTCAAATGTGCATCACGGGATGCTGATGAATACTGACAGAGCTTCGTGAGAGTATACGAGATGTCAGGGCGAGTTATAGCTAGATACATCAATCTACCCATCATTCTTCTGTAGACTTTCGGTTCAGAGAGTAACTCTCCCATCTCATGAACAATCTTAGATCCGTCTTTGGGTATGATAGTCTCTTTAGATAAACGAACCGTTGGATCAAGCGGGATAGATGATGGTTTGCAACTTAGAAAACCAGTATCATCGAGTAACTCAAGAGTATACTTCCTTTGACAAACCGAAATGCCTCGGGCAGAACGAGCAATCTCCAATCCAAGGAAGTACTTAGCATCACCAAGATTACGTAGTTTAAATTGTGATTCCAACTCACCAATAAACTCTGTGACTGCTTTATCATTGTTGCTCGCAACTAATATGTCATCGACATAAATCAGAACTGCCAAATATCTTCCATCAACATTCTTCACAAACAATGTGTGATCATCTCTAGATTTCAAGAAACCCATCTTCAAAATCGTAGAGGAGAGCTTCAAGTACCACTGCCTAGACGCTTGTTTTAAGCCATATAATGATTTGTGTAGACGACAACAGCATTAGAAGGGACTTTGACACCAGTTAACTCTTCATAACCAGGTGGAAGCTTCATATAAATCTCTTCGTCTAGATCACCATTCAAGAATGCATTAGAGATATCTAACTGAGTTAGAGACCAGTTCATCTTGGCTGCAACATCGATGAGAACCCTTACGGTGCTCAGTTTAGCAACTGGAGAAAAAGTTTCTTGGTAATCCACACCCTCTTCTTGCGTGTAACCTTTACCAACCAGTCGACCCTTCTTCCTCTCTTCAGTACCATCCGCATAATACTTAGTTTTATATAGCCATTTACAACCGATAGGCTTCTTTTCTGGTGGTAAAGTACAAACACTCCATGTCTTGGTCCTTTCTTGTGAACTTATCTCTTCCTTCATAGCATCACACCACATCTGATCCATCATTGCCTCTGAATATGTTTGGGGATCTTTTGATTTTGTGATAGAGTTTATGAATGTATGAAAAGGTTCAGATAAGGCGGAATAAGAAAGGTAATTGGCCATGGGGTAAGGAGTGGAAGAAGTGAGATTGTAACAGTGATAGTCCTGCAAATGTGAGGGTTGTTTCTTGTTTCGAGAAGAACGACTTCCAGAGGGAAGAACGTCAGATGATGACACATCAGTATGAGGATGTGTATCAGACGAAGCTGGTTTAGAAAACACAGCCTCAGGGACAGCAGGTGAGGAAGCATGACTAAAGAAGGATTTGACATCATCATTTAGATATGATGATGCAAATGGAAAGATATCCTCATGAAAAAGCACATGACGAGATATTGAAACAGAATGTGTCTCTATATCTAGTAGCTTGTAACCCTTGTATCCTGAAGGATAACCTAAGAAAACACAAGCCTTAGCTCTAGGGTCAAACTTATGTCTATTCTTAGGCGAGGTGCTAACATAACACAAGCAACCAAAGGTTTTTAAATTTTCATATTCAGGTTGTTTTCCAGTTAACCTTTCAAATGGGGATTTATTATCTAAAACAGGAGAAGGTAACCTATTGATAAGTAAAACCGCAGTCAAAACACAATCACCCCAGAATTGTAAAGGAACATGAGACTGGAATAACAAAGCTCTAGCAACGTTCAAGATATGCTGATGTTTTCTTTCAACTACTGAATTTTGTTCAGGTGTTTCAGGACATGAATGGTATGAAATGATGCCTCTAGCAGCAAAAAATTCAGTGAATTTTAACTCATTTGCATTATCAGAACGAACAGCTTTGACATTCACATTATATTGATTTGCTACCATTTTGACAAAATCAGGAAAGATTTGTATGACATCAGATTTTGCATGCATCAAGAATACCCAAGTGGCTCTGCTGTAGTCATCAACAATAGTCAAGAAATACTTTGAATTATCAACAGTAGGTTCAACAAAAGGACCCCAAATGTCAATGTGAAGAAGATCAAATGCATTCTTGCTAATGTTTTGACGAGATTTGAAGGGTAAATGCTTCTGTTTTGATAAATGGCAAACATGACACATATCAGAATGTTCTTTATTAGATTTTGAATTTGATATATGTAGAACATTTGACAATGTATCAATTTTAGACTTTGATGGATGACCTAAACGTTTATGCCAAGTAAGAGAATCCACAACCACAGAAACATATGACATACCTTGAAAATTTAAAGATCTATGATTATTCGCAACATCCAGAACATATAGATTGCCAACTTGACTACCTTGACCAATCATCAATGCCTGAGTAAGATCCTGAATAAAGCAGTCATTAGCAGTGAAAGAAACTTCAGAGTTCAATGTTTTAGTTAAAACACTCACACTCAACAAATTAAATCTGAAGTCGGGTATAAACAATGCATTGAAAAGGATGATCAAATCAGTTAAACGAATGCATCCTACCCCAGCTATAGTGACAGTATACCCATTTGGAAGAGTGACGTAAGTCTTGTCTAAAGGTTTGTAATCAATGAACAGGTTCCTATCATGACTAACGTGATGAGTTGCTCCTGAGTCTATAATCCAAGCTCTAAGAGACACATCTGTTTCTTTTGTGGTGGAAGAAACAAGCATATCATGATAGGAATGGTTATAAAGAGATATGAAGTTACCAGAAAGGCTTCCTGTAATCTGGGAAATTACAGGAGCAGTAGCTGAAGTCGAAGCAGTAGCTTTGTCATTTGTGGATGTGATGCTAGGAGGTTGAAGTTGAGAACTCAAGTAAGAGATCATAGACTGGAGTTGTTCTTTTGAGAGATGTTCACAGGAATCTTCTTCATTCACCGGCTGTGTAAGAGCCATGTTTGTTGAGGCAACAGCTGTCGGTTTCTTTCCTTTGAACATACCAGGAGGATATCCATGCTTCTTGTAACACTTATCAACAGTGTGACCAAGTCTTGAGCAATAAGAACACTTCACTTTATGGTAAGATCCTTGAGATAGTAGCACTGGACTACTCTCAGGTGTGAGTGTCTCTTGAACTTGGAAAGCAGATGGATGAGTGTTCATGCGCTGGGACGAGCCTACAATACGCTGACTCTCATCCTGGTCAAGCATATTGTAAATCTCAGTAAGACTCGGACGAGGCTTCATGTTCAGGATTTGCCCTCTAATATTGGCAAAGTTTTCGTTGAGTCCCATGAGAAATTGAATTATACGACTAGTCTCCGCTTCCTCCATTAACTCCTTAACATGATCATAGTTGCATCTTCTCGCTGTGGTGATTCTCGTGTTAGCTAGTTGCTCCCAAAGCGTCTTCTTCTTAGTGTAGTAAGCTGATAAGTCCATGGATCCTTGCTTCAATGTCGCAATGGACTGTTCTAGCTGATACTTTCTTGGGAGGTTGCTTACACGAAACCTTGAGTACAGGTCATTCCACATCTCAACCGCATCTTCATAGTACAGAATACTATCATAAATTTCTTGATTGACTGTATTGAGCAACCACGATTTCACCATGCTGTTGCAACGACTCTAGATCTTGAACAACGGATCACTTTCTGCTGGTCTCACTAATGATCCATCGACAAATCCTAACTTGTTCTTAGCATCAAGACTCATCCGCATTGCAATATACCAGTTGTTATAGTTCAATCCATCTAACTTCTGATTCGCAATACATAATCCAGGATGATCGGCAAAATGCAAGAAATATGGACTGTGAGTGTTGTCGATGGAGTTCATACCAGAGATATTCGATCCACGAGTGTTCGTGCGGTGCGCAGAGAGATGTCGCGGCGGCGGATCGATCGCGATCGTCGAGGTCATCGTCGTCGTTTGCGGAAAAGTGCGATCGGTTACGCATCGCCGAGGTTTCCGTATCAGAAACGGTGTTTCGAGTCCTCATCTTCCTTCCCTGCTTCGTCATAGTGTAGATCGAGATCATAGACTTCAAATAACGAGATCAGAAAACAAGAATCACCGATAGCGATGACTTTTCCGATTCGTAACTCCAATCGAAGCTCAGATTCAGCTGGATCTTCACGAAATAGGAACGAAAAGGAAGAATATGTGAGAAAATCGAAGAGAAATCAGAGAAAACGAGCTAAAAATGCTCTGATACCATAATAGAGTTTGAACATCATCAAAGAAAAAATGTAAAGAATGATGTTATTCAATCTCGTTAGTTACAAAATCTGATATTTACAAGTATATATAGTCAGATACTAAACCGGACTAAACCATACTTAAATTACATGTACAATAGATGTAAACCAGCTAATATCCGTTTCTCTTGGATTTCCTCCTTAACTGAACGATAGCAAACTGATGTTAACTTTAAATGACGATTACAAAGATCATTCAGACATCAAAACTACACGCAGAGAAACAAAACAAAACACATTTACTTAACGAAGAGGAGAGTTTCACAAGTCACGTGATGACTGACGACATGCACATGACCGCCGCGAAGCATCAACTGAATGTATGTATTTTAGACAACCTCATGGCTCATGTCATGTGCGCTTTTCAAAATGACGTTTATCTCCCTGGATTCGCTGAGGGGTTCTCTCCTTTAATTTGAATTTCATGGGTAAAATCGTCAAGTCCAAGTCAGTCTCTTTTCCCGAGGTAGCAACAGACAAAACCAGACCCGATCTCTCAAGCAACCTCAGATTCTGTGGTAATAAAGAAGTCGAAGACACAAGGAGTTGGGTGACCAATGCTGTTTTCTTGGTCTATCAATGGACTCACATTGCTCTCTTAGTCGACTCGCTCTACTCGCCTTCTGCTTACTCTGCTTCTTCGCCGGAGATTCATCGGCGACGAGACCTGGTTTCTTCTACACCAGACACAGAGGACGATGCACGCCGCAGTAACTAATCAAACCCTCTTTATCAGCTACAGTGACTACTTTTCTGACATCTGACTCTTTCTCGGTTGATACGTGTTTGCAGGTATTGGAGTAGCAGGAGGGAGGCATGGCCGAGGATGGTGCCTGAGAGATCGACGGTGGAGAAAATGTTCGGAGTGATGGTGGCGAAGGAGCGTTGGAGATCTGATCTGACGCTGGTGGAGTCCACGGCTAGAAATGACGAAGAAGGGAATGCTTACGGTGCGCTGCTGAAACAGGGGATCGCAGCTCTGCTCAACTCTTACGCGAGAAGAAGCTTTTCTTATGCGCCATGGGAGGTGAAGACGATGCTCATTCAGGCCATGATCTCTGAGCCGGCTGCTCGCCGGCAAGCACTAAAGTTCAAAACCGCTAACGTGGCTTGCGACTAACCTTGAGAATCAGATCAAAAGATTAGTAGTCACTTTGTCGTACTTGTTATTGATCGGTGTGTTATTGTGATGTTGCCTTGGTGGATACGTCTTCGTTCTTTGTTAATCTTGAACACAAAGAATCCAAGGAGAAACGTTTAACATGATTACATCTGTTTATCACATTATTTGAATGGTTTGTTAGTAATACTGATCTGGTAAAGTAAATAATCCTCTCAGCTTTTGTCATGTGAGCTCAGTATAAAGATGGTGTCGTCTGATGTAATCTATTACTCCATCTTCAGTCAAGTACTTAACCGATAATCCTCGCGAAATGCATTGCCTGTTAAAAGCAGAGTGATAAGCAAGAGAAGCCAACATTTTTGGTGTAAATGAAATGTTCTTGAGGAGGATAAATAAACATCAGACTACCTTAGTCTACTTGAGCTAATCTGGTTAGGAACAAAATTGTTGACGACTCTGATGTTATCCTGCAAAAGAAACCGTATCAGATTTTGACTCATTTGATACAGAGAAACCGAAAAACAAGAAACTCGGTACTACTTACACGGGTTTCGTATAAGATTCTGTCACCAAATATCATGTTCTCAACATCTTGTCCTTCTCTACGGATGCACACAATCCCATAGTCTTTACAAATACTCTTTACCTTCAAAACCCCAATATTGTGAGTAGAATGGTAAAACCAATCTCGGTTTATAAAACCATGCTGCCTTGGTTTTACCTGTTCAGGAATCCAAACACCGGGAGTGCAGAAAGATTCCAGTAAATCCGAGCCACATAGTAGCATGACTTTGAGAGATTCTAGCATTAGAAACCACACACTATAGATTTTAGCTTGGCAGGTGTTTAATAACTAGCAATTACCCAAAAATGTAAGTGAGACAAACGCCGCGTAGAAAGATGCTAAAGACCACATAGGACAATATTTTTGCAGCTATCTTACCATTGGGTACAAGTAGATTGTTTGTAAGGGAAGTCTTGACCCTTGATAAAACAACCAAACTTCGTTGGTAGCAATCTTGGGATGCCTGTAGAAAAAACTTTCACTGTTTCGTAAGGAGACAACGGTTTCTTCCTAAAAAGAACTTATCAAAAGCTTTTGAGGGCAAGACAGAGAGAGAGAGAGAGAGAGTACCTCCCACGGATCAACCATTATGAAGTCGGAGCTTTTGCAAGCCAGATTACACATCTCTAAACGATGCTCTGCAGATAAAAGTCCCTACACAGAACCTGATTACTTTATCATATCCGAAGGAGATTGAACAGTAAAACAGAAGAACCTTGGGAGCTAAAAAAAAAAAGAAGCCGAAGTTCCTAGTTCAATGTTCCATCACACGAAACGTGTCCATTAGCATTGACTTAGAAAAACAAGAGTTATTATTTAAAAGAAACTAAGATATTCTCAAGTTGCCAAAATCATACCTCCTTCTTGTAAGCATCATTTACAGGAGACATATAGCCTCCAAGAACATGAAACCCCTCCGAGCGTAACGCATCTCTCGCCAGCTCTAAACACGAAACAAATAACTCATCGGTTCAAAGGAAATTTTCAGACAAAAGGTCGCAACAAGCTAAGATCATTCAACCATCAACATGAATATTTCCAGAAGCCTCTTAAGTTCAAAGCTAACAGAGAAACACAATCAGAACAAGGCATAACCTAGTCTACTTTTTAGACTAACAAATGAAAGCACTAGTCATATACTGATCACAATGCCTAGTAATAAATGTACGAACTTTTCACATTGCTCAAATTTGAAACCCATTGATCAGCATTGAACTCTATAGATGTTCTTGTAAGAACTCACCAAACATGCGTAAATGCATGAACGTAGGAGGATTGAAACTCCCAGTTGCCACAAGCACTACACAAGTTTTATCCCTGATACAGACAAACGATCGAGAAAAGAGTCAATACCCAGAAATTTACAGTGAATTTAGTGAGAATCTCATCACCATAAGTAACCAAAATGGATCAGGTAATTTTCACTGAGAGAAGACTGAAAGTACAAAAATTGTCGAAATCAATAAAAAAGGTTAGAAATTTACTCAGGTTGTGATCCGATAGATAGTTTATCTACTGGAAGAGAGACATCCATTAGAACTGATGATCGAATCTTTAGCCTGTGACGATCAGGAGAGAGAGTGTGTGTAGTAGACTGTAGAAGACGACGACGATGAAATGAATAAAGGATAGATCTAAAACGGCGTCGTGTATTAATGTACGACGACGTTTTGTTTGAGTTGCCACGCACCGTTTTGCACTTCGCGAGGGTTTGCGTCGTGTAAAGTTATTACGACGACGTTTTGATTGAGTTAAAACGCACCGTTTTGCACTTCGCGAGGGTTTGCGTTGTATTTTTATTTATTCGTAGTGGTTAAAAATATAATTTTTAAAAGGGAAAATGGAATCGTTATCCCAAAAATTTTGAAATTCGAATCCGCGCTAGTAAGTCTCTCACTCGATCTCGAGGGTTAGGTCGTCGGCGATGTTTTCCGGCAGGGAGAATCCGAGAGGGACCGCGAATGTAAGTATGCAGAATCTTTTCGCTCAGATCATTGAGAAGGAGAGGCGAATCGTCGAGCAGGTCAAGCAACAAGTAGATCTCTTTGACCACCGTTTAGCCTCCAAGTGCCTCCTCGCCGGAGTCTCCCCTCCTTCGTGGCTATGGTCTCCGTCTATGCCTTCCGAAACTTCCGGTAGTGCTTCCTTCTTGCTCAATTTCTCGCAGCATGTCGATTTCATTGTTTCCATAGTATTGGTTAGTGTGGGATTGATGCTGCGAAGTTGTTTAGTACTTAAAAATCGAAAAGGATTGAATGTGTTTGCAAGGCTTATTAGCTTAATTTGATGTTGAATTACTGTGGTAGGAGGGATTTAGTGATAATAAACGGTGTAAGGATTCCTAAGCATCATTTGATGTTGAATATACTCAAAAGCATTAGCTTGTTGAAACTAGTGATGGTTGAAGGGAAGAGTTTATGTTCGTTGTTCTTATTTTTGATGTTTGTTCATATGTGTACAGAGTTGAATAAGGAGGAGATCATCTCAGGACTCCTATTTCCTCAATCAAGACCTTCCATCATTTGTCCTAGCGGCCTTCTCTTTCCGTATCAGCCGTCCGTCAGTTTTCTAGCTGACAGTGTGGACTTGACATCAGTGGTAAATAACACTTTGGAAGATCATTTGCTTGAAGAAGAACAACAACACCACCTCTCACACAACTCAGTCAGACGCGTTTCAGATCATCACTCTCACGAACAGGATGCTGGTACTGCATTTCCTAGAGATGTCCATGAGGAGGAACCGTTGCCAGAAAGCGTCTCAGTTGGTTGCGGGGAGAATCAAAGTTGTCCGTCTCGTGGACACAGTCGGAATCAGAGAGTTGAAAATAGCCTTGATGATGCTACATCTCCTGGACGTAGCCAAGGGAAAATTGTTCCCAAAAGTGTCTCAACTACTGGTTGTGAGCGGAAACCATCAACTCTCGGATATTGTCAAGATGAAACTGAACCAGACACTTGCTTTGACCCTGGACTACCAGTACCGCTTGATAAGATTCAGAGATCGAAGTCACGTCAAAAAGATTTTGAGCGTCGGAGTAGTGCCAAAGCTTCCAGAAGCCGTTCAACCTGTAGAAATGAGCTCAAACCTTCTCCAGGTGGAAATATAGGCCTTGAGATTGCTTCTTTCAGGTCCGACTGTGACAGGGAAATAAATTTATTTAAGCATGATGAGAACGATGAAGGTTGTCCAGACGAAGTAGAGAACAGCAATTCTCAAGGTAAAGGAGGGGATCAGTGTATTAAGCTTAGCTCAACTACAGAGTCTTCTACCCCACATCAGAAAGTGGTTTCGGTGCAGAAAGCTTCCAGTGGGGATGCCTCTGCTTCTATTGTACCGAAATCTCTACTCGAGTCTGGTCATGTGAATGAAATGAACGTAACACAGACCACTGAGACAATTGATGAAGTGCCTATTAGAGTAGATGAGCAATTAGATGATCCCCAAAGCAGGAGCTGCAATGAAATAGCTTATCTCGATGGAAGTACAAGATCTAAAAGCTCAAGCCATGATAGATCCAAGAGGGAACATCAAAAGTGTTGCAACTCTGTTTCGGGTAGCATTCCCTCAAGAAATTCAGATCCTTCTCACAAGGCAGATGATGGAGTAGAATTACCCCAGGTAATACCTCTCACTAATGAAGATTCTATGGTGACAGATGCTGGAACGAGAATCTTTCAGTCTGAAATCAAAACAAGATCCAGCAGCAATGCACGGAGAAATGAGTCAGAGGCTGAGCATTCAGGCTCTGTTAAGTCTCCTTCGATTTCATTACTGCAAGGTGGCGATGCAAAGAAGTCACTGATTCGTTCGACTACTGATGTTGAAGGTTTGGTAGTTGAAAATATTACCAACGACAATCAATCAGAAGAAAATGGTGAAGGTGTAAAAGAGTCACTGATTCCCTCTACAATCGGTGTTGAAGGTCATGATTCTCAAGGAAATAGTTCCAAGATCGAGCATTCAGGCTCTGTTGAGTCTTCTTCAGTTGACGTGGAACCAAGACAGTCAATTTCATTACTGCAAGGTTGCGAAGTAAAGGAGTTGCTAATTCCCTCTACTACTGATGCTGAAAGATTAATAGTTGAAGATATTACCAATGACGACCAATCAAAAGAAAAGGGTGAATGTGTAAAGGAGTCACTGATTCCCTCGACGATTGATGTTGAAGGTTTAGTAGCTGCAGATATCACCAGGAGCGATCAATTAAAAGAAAAGGGTGAGTGTGTTGACACTAACAGATGTTCAAGTGCTGAAAGGGTCAGCCAAACTGGCGTATCCATAGATGAGACGGCGTTTGCGACTGCAATTGAAGACTCTATACCCAAGACCGAGCTTTTGGCCTTTGTTGAGTCCTCTTCAGTTGAACTGCAGTGGAGACACTCAGTTACTGGTGAAGCTTTATTAGTGGAGAAAGATAACGCTGGTGAGTCAACTGAAGTTAGCAGTATCTCAAAATCTAGAAGTGTAAGCCAAACTGAGATCACGGTAGTTGATCAAGTGGTGGTTGAATCTATTCTTCGGGAAAGCGGTACTCCAGAAAACTTGACTGAACATTCTAAAAAATGGGATACTAGTTGTGTGTCCAAGGAAGTGCAGTCACAGGGCTCATTGACCAAAGCAGGGAGTAACCAATGCCATGGGATATTAAGTAGGCCAAGAAGCTCAGCCATTGAAGAGGAATCAGCAAATGAATCTATGGCTCTTTCTGTTGGCTTTGATCGTAAATCGGCTGACAATATGCTTGAAGTTAGAGCAGGAAACGCATCATTAATAACCCATGATCCCCCTGCTTTTGTGAAACCTGAATCACCCTGTTTTAATGATAATGGAGAACGGAGCTTGGATGACATTCCCATGAATAGTCGAGAAAAATCTACAATTGTGAAGATCCCAACACCATCATCTGCCGCAAGGTTGTCCGAAGTGCCATCTCTCACTGATTCTGAAGTAAATCTCTCGGCAGACAATGAAGTGAATGACATTGAAGATCATAACGGCTTAAAGAAAGAAATGGTATCAGAAACGGAATCGCCTGCAAGCCATACTGGCTTAAGAGCGGGAGAAAATGAACCTCCAGAGTCAAATACATTCGCTGGTCATATAGATGCATTGAAAAAGAGACCTCAACTAGGAACATCCGTTGACAAAGGTGCTCCCCCAGTTAATAGAAATGCAGCACATACAGAAACAGGTGAATCTCATGGTCAAGAGAGCTTTATACAGAAATTTTTCTGCTCTAGTTCCTCCATAGAGGATTCCCAACTGCAGAATAAGCGGAGAAGAACCCTGGACAAAATAACTAGTAAAGAGCCTTCGTCAAACCCAGGGGTAAATGTTCTCTCCTAAAGCACTCCGTTCTTCCAAATGTAGCTGAAATGTTTTTTGAGCATGATTTTTTATATATTGCAGGGAGACATTTTCGACTCGGATTCTGTTAGGGAAACAGTACATCATAGTGATGAAGCCGCATGTGACAACCTCAGTCACTATGATGCCGAGTTACAGAAGATAATTGGATCTGCAAATCACTATGAAGTTGAGTTACAAAAGATGATTGGATCCGCATCGTCAGCTGAGTTACGATTTGAAGAGGTATGTGCTGTATTTCTCATTCTTCTTGAGTTTATGTCTTGTAAATAGTAATATTTCTCAAATAAGTGTAGCCGCTCAATTTAAAAATATATCTCCATTACCAGCTCTAACGGGAAATAGACAATTATACTTCATTTGAAAATCTCAATCTAGACTTAAGGACCGTAGTATCAAGCACCTCATAAGCTGCACATGTGTATATAAAGCTATTAACCATAACAATTGTCGGCAACAATCTGAAATCCTACTCAATATTATCAGCTTATATGTGCTCGTCTTTGTATGTCTTTGTTGGTATGCCTCCATTTATTGTCTGCCAAGAGATTAAACTACAGTAGAGCTCAAACTGAGAGTTTGCATAACATTAATCATAAACGGATTTTTACAGGGTTACTTATTCAAGGAAGCTGGATTGATGAGTCCTGCCTCGCTTTCCTTCAGACCAGAACAGCTAAGTGTAGAGAGGAGTCACATTGCTCCAAATCAAGGATTTAAAACAGAAAATATGGACTTTTTGCCTTGCGTTGGAGAAACCTCTCACCTATTTGCTAGTGGCGTTGTTCGCGGTTCAGATTGTTCTCCTTGTATATCACCATTGGGTTTGACAGGCGCAGACGATGGGAGCCCCCCTGTTCTGGAGGGCTTTATAGTCCAAACCGATGATGAAAGTCAAAGCAATTCCAAAAACCAGATAAAACATGACATCTTCCAACTTCCAAAAACTACAGCAGAAAGTGCAACCATCATAGAGACGATTCGTAAGTCTGCTTGCAGGACCACTCCGTCATTACATCTGGCTAAAACATTTAAGTTCAAGGGAAAACTGGACTTGGATCAGTCCGTTTCGACTGAGCTGCTTGACGGCATGTTTTTCAGTCAGAATCCGGAGGATAGCTCTGTCTTTGATAACTTTGGGATTAATCATGACTATTCAGGAAATTTGTATAACGACTGTGCTGGCTCAACTGCTGATGCTAGGTATCCTCGCATGTCTCCAACTGGGAAGTTGTGGTATAGAAGTTTGCAAAAGTCTTCCAGTTCAGAGAAGCAGCGCAGTCAGACACCAGACCTACCTTGCATTAGCGAAGAGAATGAGAACGTGGATGAGGAGCCTGAAAACTTATGCGCCACTCCAAAGTCTATAAGGTCGGAGAAGCGAGGAAGTTCAATTCCAGACCTTCCTTGCATAGCTGAAGAGAATGAAAAAGAAAGTGAAATTTCAGAAGCTGTCAATGAAGTATCTGATTCCAAAAGTGGGAGTGTCTCTGCTGAAAGGAAACCGCTTGCTGATGTTGATGAAGAAGACCCTATGAAACTTCTTCCATCTGTCTCTAACGCCAAGATCCCTGTTGATAGACAGAGCCTAGATTCTGTCAATACCACATTTAGCTTTTCTGCTACGTGCAACAACAGTGTCAAAAGTAAAGCAGAAAGGAAGAAGGGTGGTAGCCGAAGATTCACTGGTAAAGGTAAAGAGAATCAGGGTGGAGCAGGCGCTGGAAGAAATGTTAGACCGCCTAGTAGCAGGTTCAGTAAGACTAAGTTGTCTTGCAACTCGAGTTTGACATCCTTAGGGCCGCGATTACCAGATAAAGAACCTAGGCAAAACAACATTGTTTCCAACATCACTTCGTTTGTTCCACTTGTCCTGCAACAAAAACCAGCAGCTGCAATTATTACAGGTAATTGATTTCTTTGTCTAGTAAAAAGCATTTGATATTTCGAATTACTTATTTGTCTCAACTTACCCTACCTATGTTTCCCCTAGGCAAGAGGGATGTCAAAGTAAAGGCCCTAGAAGCAGCTGAGGCTACAAGAAGAATTGCTGAACAGAAAGAAAATGAACGTAAGATGAAGAAAGAAGCTATGAAGCTTGAGCGGGCAAGGCTGGAACAAGAAAATCTGAGAAAGCAGGAGATAGAGAAGAAAAAGAAAGAAGAAGAGCGAAAGAAAAAGGAAGCGGAGATGGCTTGGAAGCAGGAGATGGAAAAGAAAAAGAAAGAAGAAGAACGGAAGAGAAAAGAATTTGAAATGGCGGACAAGAAGAGACAGAGGGAAGAAGACAAGAAGTTGAAGGAAGCTAAAAGACAGCGAGTAGCAGAAATGCAGAGACAACAAAAAGAGGCTGATGAGAAACTTCAAGCTGAAAAACAACTGAAAAGAAAGGCTATGGTAAGAATAAGACCCCTCTTCTTGTTTTGATCTTAGAAACTTAGTTTGACTAATGTGATGGTAGGAGTTTTGCTGAATGAAAGAAAGTGACATTTTCAGGATGCGAAGATAAAAGCACTGAAGGAACTTAAAGAAGAACAAGGCAATGCTAGGATCCGTGAAGTAAGATCAAAGAGTAATTCCAGCGACGATACGAACGCATCAAGATCCTCGAGAGAGGATGATCTCAAGGTACAAGTTTGTTTCTCATCTTTTCGAGGCTTGGAGTTCTTTAGAGATGAGACCAAAATCTCGATGCATAACAGTACTTAATGCTTATATAGGTGATAAGCAACATAGGGAAAATGTCTGAAGAATCATACGACATCTCTCCATACAAATGCTCAGACGACGAAGATGAAGAGGAAGACGACGATGACGACATGTCAAACAACAAATTCGTTCCTTCTTGGGCCAGGTTTGTTTCTTAGTTGCTTCTCTCATTCTTTAATGTTTCAGCTCTCGTTAGCTACTAAGCGTCTTGTTTATACAGCAAGAGCAATGTACTTCTCAGCGTCATTTCCCAACAAAACCGTGATCCTGATATTACCTTCCCTGCAAAAAGCTTCCGCAATATAACACAAGGTAAAATCTCTCGATTACTACACTTGAACATAACTAAAATATGTTTCGTAGTTTTAATCCGTAATAATATCTCTCGAATTTGCAGTTCTTTTGCCGAGAAAGTTCCGAACCCAGTAGCATAAACGACGAGGAGCCAAACTCAGATTCTCAGAGACAGTAAAACTTGGCTTAGTAGCTTCAGCTTCAAGTCACAGAGTAGTTTGTGAATACACTCTCTTTGTGCTTAACCTATTGTAGCAAATGATCCTATTATGATATTCGAATCTCTCGAAAAGATTCATGTTTTGCGTTTGTAAGGATTATTGAATGGATATATGACAACTTGAATTTCTTTTGATTTGTATGACAACTTGTGTCCTTTGGTTCAGTGAGTTTATATATTGAACAATTAGGTTTTTTTCGAACTCATCATATAAACCACATCTCAGAATGTTAATGACATGATCGGCATATAAACCCACCCTAGTTGGTTCCAAGTAGAAAAAAAATGAGAAGTAGATTTACAGAATGTTAATAACATCCTTGAGCTCGTCTCATAATTCACACAAATTAAACATTGACAATGGTCATGGAGAAGCTTAAGGCCTTGCAAAGTCACAAGAAGGGACTTAAATATATGATCCCTTTCCCTCAGCTAGGCATTAACGCATATCTCGAGGATTATTTCTCTGCTTATTTACTGTTCTCACGTATTGTGTTCTCTGCTTACTAGGTGCAGTGTGCAGAGGAGCCAGCTAAAAACCTCCTTGAGCTGTGTCAGATTCATAGTATGCATCTTACGTCATTCTTGGCTTCTCTTATTAGCAATCAAGTATGCAATCATAGTTTTACTTTTGTTTTCTCTTGTTTCATTGGCAGTTCTTGATGTGAGTGCCAACCGGTTCCAGAAGCTTAAGCACCTGACCTTATGCTGTTATGCATAACAAGACAAGTAAGACAGTGATGCGTCGTCTTCACTGGCTCTTTTTCCTGACAACTACAACTCAAAAGCCATAACCAAAAATATCTGTCTTAATTGAGTTTCGGTAAACTCCAGGTGTGTTTATAACTGCTGTCTTTACTCCACTTGTGTTAAAAAAAGATCTTTATTTGTCTGTCCTTTCTTACACCTTTTTGTTATTTCTCTTTACAGAGACAGAGCAGGAAGAGGAACAAACTCTGAATAATATAGCTGGAGCTGTGTTGGCAATTCATGTGCTAACTTCACCTGTAAATCAGTCAGGACTCGTTCAGATAGTGGGTAATGAAATGCAGAGCCATGGAGGTCCTTCTTCTCTGTGTGTGTTTGAGGAATCTTTTGATGTAAACATTGTCAGAATGGAGACAAACTGGTTTGTTGTGTTGGGAAGGTGTCTGATGGATCTTGCTTGATGCAAGACAGAATCTTGCAGTACCACTCGTGAGCCTGTAACACAAGAATTATTATTATATGCATTGTCAATGTGTAGATTGTCTGTTAGCCTTCTAACAATTTTTATTACATTCGAACTAATTTGCTTTTATAATCCAGTCAACGTTATACAAAAAAAATGGTTGCACGCATCAAGAACTTAAAAGAAACATATGCATGTGGCAACTATCACTCAACAAATAGTTATGAAATTGACTAAATCTGTATAATATAAGCTAATGTAGCTACTAGCTAGATATACACAATAAAACTAAAACAGCTAGTGGATTAAGATATAGTTTGGTAAAATTGGGTAGATAATGAGTGATGGCGGCTGATGACGTTTGAGATTATAGTTTTGCGAAATAACAATCTTTGTTAGGAAAAAGTATCATATACTCATTTCCATTAAAACTAAAATCATTCATATTTCCTTAAACAATTAGGCCACTTGATGAATTATATAATTACAAAGAGCAACCTAAACTAGTGTGTCATGATTTTGACAAAATCGTCTAAGACATCTTTTAAAAATTGATTTGGTTCTTTGGCAAAATGCTTACGGAATCCATATTATTATGAAAAAAAAAATCAAGATAATGAGAATTATTAGTATAAATAAAATAAAAATATTAGTAATATTAAAGGTACAAGAAGACAAAACAAAAGCCAGCAAAGTCACTTGCTTTGCATCGGTCGGAACCAACATGTATGCGCTCAATTAACATCCGTTAGCCCAGCTCAACATTCCGTTTATAAACCAAAAAAGCGTCACGTAACTGGGACTAACTCCGTTTATATAAACCGTTACAGACAAAAGATAAAAGAAGAATTAAGAGAGAGAAAAAAAAGAAAAAGAGGAAAAGAAAAAAAGAAAAGTCTGTTCTCTCTCTCTCTTCTCTCATCTGCGATCAATCGTGTTCTCACACTTTCCCTTGGTTTTCTCGGCAGCTTTCTCATCTCCTTTTTCTCGGAATCGTTTTATTGTCCATTTTTCTTTGGGATTAAATCTTCCTCCTATCCTGCAGACCCCCCCATGTCGGTACGTTCAAAAAACCTCATCTTCTTAAAATGATTTCTATTCTACAGAACACACCTTCGGATTCGATTTGATGAGTTTGGAGAAATCAGTTTGTTTCATTTTGATCCGAGAATAGATGTGATGTTTGTGATTCTGATGAGCTTATTGTCTTGTTCCTGGATCTCTATTTCTGTGTACGTTTAAAGTTTCGATCTTTGGCTTTTATTCAATCTGAATTTGATTTGATTTAAGCTTTGCTTTTTATTTTAAAACAACTTGGAAGAGTTCTTTTTGAGGTTTTGATTTGTAGCTTATATTTATAATTTGAAGGGTTCTGATTTTGGATTTGAGATCAAATAGTTCTGAATACAGACAGATTGTTCTTGAATTTGATAGTAAAGAGGCGTAGAAAATATTGTATGTTGGCAAATGATCTTTTTATGCCCCTTGTGAGTTTGTTTGCTTATTTTGAGACAAGATTTGATTGTTCACAACTAGTTTCAAACTTGGGTTTTCTTCTCACCTAACAAAAAGGGATAAGAAGGTGGGTAAGAACTTTTGAATTTCTTTCTCTTATGATTAGTTTTGGTACTCTCTTTTTTGACTTGTGGTGTTATCCTGTTTGCTAGAAAAATGGAAGGTTGATTAGTTTTGGTTTTTGTACATAACTTTGTTTTCCTGATAGTGCTTGATGGTATAACTGGTTTCATTGCATTCACATTTGCTTGGTGAGGCTTTTGGTTTTATCTTTGTCTCTTCTCTTTTGTGTTTTACTCCGACCTGACACTTGCTTACATAGGACAGATAGGCTAAGTAAGCATCTAGTATCGAAAGATCATGCACTTAACAACATGTGAATATACAGTTTATCTCATCTAATTGGCACACAAGAGGGTTACACATTCGAGTATGAGATTGAACTTGTTTCTATGATGTATTGGTTGTCACCATTTTGTGTTTCACATCATCATGAACAGGACAAAGGTCGTCCCTTGCCCAAGTTTGGTGAATGGGATGTGAACGATCCAGCATCAGCTGAAGGCTTCACAGTCATATTCAACAAAGCTAGGGATGAGAAGAAGACCGGTGGCAAACCCGGATCACCTGGTAAATCCACTGATGGTCATGCTAAGTCTGGAGGAGGAGGAGGAGATCCTAGTAAACCACAGCCTGTAAGTTTCTTCTTCTTCTCCACTCTTTCCATCCATCGTTACTCATTACTGTCTCTTTTGGTTTCAGAAAAAATGGCTCTGCTGCATGCAATCTCCAGCTGTGGACTCCTGAATGACACAGAGATGGATTTTGCTTTGCTACCCCCAAAGAAAAGCACATTGCTTAGATATCTAAAGCAATGTTATTTTATGTTTTTATTGTCTTTCTTGAAAGTACACACAACAACAACAAAAAAGTTTCCTAAGATGAGTTGGAGCCACCACCCCCTTTAGTAATCACGATTATGATTCTTCTTTGAAGTTGTTTGTTCTTCTTCTAAAAAAAATGCTGTAAAATCGTGTTGCCACTGTATCTATTATGTAATGCTTCTCATATGGGTCGTTTTTGGTTTAATTTTATGGTCGTGTCTTTTTTCCCTTGATTTTATCATATATTTATGTTGTTCGACCAACAAAAATATACTATATCTATTGTGCTGTAGTGTTGATCCTTTTGTTTTGCCACGGAAGTATATGAAGATTCTATTGAATAAAAATTTGAAAACCCGTCTGTTCAAATGGCTCTTAACTGCTTCCTGGTCTGTTACATCAGAAAACAGAACATGATGAATCCAAACACATGGGAGGACGTTGGTTATATTGATGAGCTTTAACTGGGGGCTAATGGTGGATTCTAATATACTAGATACCTTTATGTGCTCCTCTGAATCTTAAATAAAAAAATGTGCAACGTTTTGTAAAATGTAAATATTTTATTTCAGTAAAGATCTTCTTATCTCGTTTCCAGTCCCATCGGATTTACAATAAATTTTGAGTTTTGCTTCTTTTTGGTCAAAATGAGAAAAATAGGCGCATACTAGTATTTGTAATGATCAAAAAACTATCAAAGGAGAGAGGTGGATTATTTTGTATTCTCGTATGAATATATGCATACACCAAGTGGGGGCAAATTACAAAGAACAAAATCATTGTCAATATGATCATCCTTGGAGTTGGCCTCCATTCTGACTAGTCAACAATATAATTAGATATATTTTTTTAGCATTACATGTCGTCTAGCTCACGTGGGAAATAGTTCTATGAATTTGCCCATCAACCTCCACGCAATTTCTTTTTTTTTTTCTTCTGGAATTTACGAACTTTCTCTTAATTATATGGGTTGGGCCATAGCTTATGAATGATGACATATTAAAAACGATTGATTATTTTTCTGGAGTTATTAACGGGTAACCGTTCTTTATGGCACACTTTACAGCTAGCTAATCACTTAAAAACAAATCAAGTGTGGTCCATTTAACAACATAGCCTTTGCTTTAACTCTCGAGGCTTTATGGATCTTATGGTTAGGGGTGGGCATTTTATCCGTTAAATTTGATTCGATTCGTTATTCGTTTCGATTCGATCCGAAAAATCCGAATACCCGTAAGTCTTCGAAGCAAAGCAAATATTAAAATTCAATATCCGTTAAAAACGAAGTAAATCACAAATACTAAAATTTTTAAAGGCGAATATCCGATCCGCTCCGGTTTTTATACAAATAAATGAATATCTATAATTAAATATATATAAATTTTACTTTAACATATATTTCTGTTATTTATAAAATATATAATGTATTAAATTAAGGAAAGAATATAAAATCTTTCTAAAACTACAATTTTCTAAAATTATGTGTTTTATCAAAAAAGATTATTTTATTATAAAAATATGGAACATATAATTCCACTAATTTTCACTTTTGGTTTAATATTATGTAAGAATATTAAAAAAAACCAAAAAATATGTATAATTTTGTTAGATTTACGTGTATAAAACATGGTGTATGAGATATCCGTAAATATTCGTAAATATTCGCAAATATTTAAAAAAGTTCCGAATATCCGGAAAACCGAATATCCGTATTTCTCCGAAGCAAAGCAAATCGGAAAATCAGATATTCGTAAGATACGAAGCAAATCGCAAATACCAAAAAATATGGTACTATCCGATCCGTGCCCACCCCTACTTATGGTAACACGAAGAAGGTAATTAGACATTTTACTCGCCGTCCAAAAGGTAAAATTACTAGTTTCACCTTTGACCAACCAAAAGCCGCCACTTGTCAACCAAATACACTTCCTCCCTCTCTCCTCTCTGTCTCTTTCTCCTGATTTCTCTCTCATCGCCACTGACTTTTTGCTCTCTCTCTGAAGAACTTCAAAACTTCGTCTCCTTCCAAAGCTCTAATCTTTCCTTCTCTTTCTCGCGTTTCTGGTTTCTCGTTTCTGGGTCTTCATCTTCTCGGCTCAGAAAACGATAAAAAACTCCAGTCCCCGGAAAGATCAGGTAACGAATTCGATAGTTTGTTTTGGTCATATCTTTTAAAGGTTCATGTTTTCGATTTAGCCTCTTTTGGTAATTGATTGATACGATCCGTGCGGAATCTTAGTGATTGGATTAGAAAAAAGAAAAATCAAATTCAAAAAGGGACAATCTTTTAGTATTAATCATGTTCCCTTTAATAACCTCTTCTTAGGGTTTTGATTTTATTCCGTGTGTGCACTGTTGATTATTTGATTAGGTGGTGAGAGTCTCTGTTGCTGTATAAAGAAAGAATGGTTGCTAAGAAAGGACGTCAAGATTCTTCTTCAGAGGTAGTAGGGGAGATTGACACAAGCGCTCCTTTTCAATCTGTTAAACATGCTGTTAACCTCTTCGGCGAAGCTGCCCTCTCTGCTGAGAAAGAGAAACACCCTCTCATTCGTAAACAACCCAGTCCTCAATCCGCTGAGGTAAACAAAACACACTCTTTTGATTTTTTATTATTCACAAACA
Organism: Brassica nigra; assembly: GCA_016432835.1. Classification (NCBI taxonomy): domain Eukaryota; kingdom Viridiplantae; phylum Streptophyta; class Magnoliopsida; order Brassicales; family Brassicaceae; genus Brassica; species Brassica nigra. The sequence goes on along the minus strand of CM028244.1, from coordinate 8,510,422 downwards.
CTGTGAGTGAGTGAAAGAGGTACTGAGTTTGTGTTGTGTGGTTTTGCAGAAAGTATTGGTGAAGCAGACAGAGCTTCACTTGGCGCAGAAAGAGCTGAACAAGCTAAAGGAACAGCTTAAGAATGCTGAAACAGTCAGAGAGCGAGCGTTGAGTGAGCTCGAGTGGGCTAAGAGAACCGTTGACGAGCTTACTCGTAAGCTTGAAGCTGTGAACGAGTCGAGAGATTCTGCGGATAGAGTGACTGAAGCAGCCAAGAGTCAGATCAAGGAAGCGAAGCCAGAGGCTGTTTCTGTGTCTAGTAGTGATGAGTATGGGATGGTGTGTAAGGAGCTTGATGCAGCGAAGCAAGAGCTGAGGAAAATCCGTCAGGTTTCTAATGAGATTGCGGATACAAAGAGTGTTGCTTTAAGGAAAGAAGAGGAAGCTAAGGAAGTGACCAATGTTTATTCTGAGAAGATTGAGTTGCTTAGAAAGGAGATTGCAGCTGTTAATGAATCAGTTGAACAGACAAAGCTTGCGTGTTCTCAAGCTCGGAAACAACAGTCTGAGATCTTTTCAGAGAAGGAGATTCAGCAGCAAACATATAAAGCTGGCATGGAAGAATCTGCCAAGAAGCTGCTTGCTTTGAAGAAAGAGTTCGACCCCGAATTTGCTAAAAAGCTTGAAGCGCAGCTGACTGAGACGTATAACGAGATAGATGAGTTGCAGAAGCAAATGGAGACTGTGAAAGCATCTGATATGGATTCTGTTAATGGTGTGAGTTTGGAGTTGAACGAAGCAAAGGGTTTACTCGAGAAGTTTGTGGAAGAAGAGAAGTTTTTGCAAGAGTCAGTGGAATCTCTCAAAGCAGAGCTGAAGAATGTGAAGACAGAGCACAGTGAAGTTGAAGAGAAGGAGGCTGAGATCGAATCTGTGGCTGGAGATCTTAACCTGAAGCTTAGCAAAAGCAAGAGTGAGCTAGAAGAATGTGTTGCTGAGGAATCTAAAGCAAAGGCTGCTTTGGAAGATATGATGTCAACTTTAAATCAGATATCTTCTGAGACAGAAGCTGCTCGACGAGGAGCTGATGAGATGAGAAACAAGGCCGAGGGGTTAATGAAGGAAGCTGAAACTGCGCATCTCGCTCTTGAAGACACAGAGCTAAACTTGAGGGTCGCTCTAGATGAAGCCGAAGAAGCAAAAGCTGCCGAGGCAAAGGCGCTTGAACAGATAAAGTCAATGTCTGAAAAAACCGACGCTGTCCGTAAGTCAACATCATCTGAGTCTGGAGCTCAGAGCATCACACTGTCACAGGAGGAGTTTGACTCGCTGAGCAAGAGAGCTGAGGTACACGATAAGTTGGCGGATATGAAAGTGGCGGCTGCGGTGGCTCAGGTGGAAGCAGTTAGAGCTAGCGAAAACGAGACACTGAAGAAGTTAGAGACGACGCAAGAGGAGATTGAGAAGCTAAAGACCGCAACAGAAGAAGCACTGAAGAAGGCAGCTATGGCTGATGCTGCTAAGAAAGCAGTTGAAGGAGAACTCAGGAGGTGGAGGGAAAGAGATCAGAAGAAAGCAGAGGATGTGGCCTCAAGGATTCTTGCAGAGGCTGAGGCCAAGATGTCCGTTGACTCATCACCGCAACATCACTTCAAATCTACTAAACAGAAGCCTATCAACAAGAAACTGGAGAAAATGAAAACTTCAGTGGTATCAAAGAAAGTGCTTTTACCTAATCTGAGTGGAATCTTTAATAGAAAGAAGAATCAAGTGGAGTGGGGTTCTCCTTCTTATCTCCCTGGAGAGAAACCCATTTGATGTATGCTTTCTTTTCAAGATTTGATAACTTTTGTTGCTGTGAAGAATCAGAAAGTTGTGTGCTATTCAGAACGTTTTGTGGTTTGAGGAGATCAGAAGCAGTTGCAGCTATGGTCTTATAATGTGGGGAAAATAACTGGTTTGTTTGTGTAAATTGGATCAAAGCTATTTTGGTTGTTTTATCGTATCTCGTGTTGTTATTGATAATGTTGTGAAACTGGTAATATGGTTCGTGTCTAATAACATTTAACTTCAGAAGATGGTACAGAGACTGTCTCAGATTGTTGAAGAATGATACAAATCTTATAACTTGTTCAAGACTTGAAAAGAAAAAAGAAGAAAAAACACTAAACAGATTCTGCAGAATTTGCAAAGAAACAATAAGAGAATCATCAAGTCTGGGACACAGTTACCTTCAGAAGAAATCAAACTCAAGATAATTGCTCTGATCAGATCTCACGCTTGTAGATGCAGCAGCTTGCACAGCAGGACTACAATTCACCGGTTCAATCTCAACCGGTTTAGGAATCTCAGGTGGACTAGCACACCTAACCAAAGCCCAGTTCACTCCTTCAAAGAAAGGATGCTGCTTCATCTCCGTTGCTCCACGCTTGTAAGCTAATCTATGCTGTGGCTCCTTCACAAGCAAACTCCTTATCAAATCTCTAGCTGCAAAGCTGACAACCGGAGACTCAGGGAACCTCAAAGGCTGACCAACCACATTGAAGAGTGTTGCTCTGTTTCCTGACCCTTTAAACGGTGTTTTACCAAACAACAACTCGTAAAGAAAGATCCCAAAAGTCCACCAATCAACCGCGCTTCCATGCCCTTCACCTTTGATGATCTCTGGAGCCAAGTACTCGTGTGTCCCCACAAACGACATCGAACGGGCGCTTGTAGGCTCTGCAACAAGCTCTGGTAAGGGAGTCACTTGGTGGTTACCGTTGTCTGTTTTCGGTTTCTTGTCTTTCTTGGATTTAGAGAAGAACCGAGGACCGAAGCAGGACGTTGGAGCCATCGAGATGCAAGACGGTTGCTGGATGCAAGCGGGTTGCTGCGAGCAAGAAACTGAACTCTTTGACAACCCTTCGGAACCAAGATTGGTTGATGATCTTACTATAGACAGGCTAACAGTACATCTCAAGGAGAGATCGAAATCCGAAAGCATCACGTGTCCATCATCTCTCACAAGAACATTCTCAGGTTTCAGATCACGGTAAACGATCCCAAGCATGTGTAAATACTCCATTGCAAGAAGCACCTCTGCTACATAGAACCTGACAACAAGTAACATAAGGTCAATACACATTAGATAAAGAGAGTCTGAAACTTTGTTCTTACTTTGCTGCTTGCTCGGTGAAGCGTTTCCCTGGCTGTCTCTGTCTCAGGGTATGCAAGTCACCTCCAGGACAAAACTCCATAACCAAACAAGAGAACTTCTCTGTCTCGAAATGACAATACAACGTGGGAAGAAACGGGTGATCAAGACACTGCAGTATCTCTCTCTCGGTCTGAGCTCTAAGAAGCTTCTTCCTGCTAGCCAGAGCGGTTTTATCCATAACCTTCATCGCGAAATAACACCTCGTCCCGTTCAACTCAGCTAAATGAACGGTTCCGATATCCCCACATCCTAACCTCTTCAAGAGCCTGAAATGGTTCAAACCAAGACCGCCATGTTTGGTTCTAACGGCTTGGATGGCTTCCCATCTCACATCGTTGGCCTTGTGTGGTTTGTTGATGCTGCTGCTAAAGCTGCTACAAGTGCTCTCGTCGCTTATGTCACTGCTTGTGCTCGGTCTACAGGTGCTACTCTTCCCGCTCTCACCTTGCTCGCTGGTCTTGTTGTTGTTATTATTGCACGTTTTGCTGTCGGTGCTTGGATCGGCTAAAGACAGAGTGGAAGATACTTGATCTGCTAAAGTGTTGACTGACATACTGTTACTGGAACTGGTGAGTGATCCTTCTGGAGTCTTGGAGGCCATGGAGTAACTAAAAGAAACTGATCAGAGCAAAGGTTTAGAAACCAATTGTTTCCTCCCTCTGAGATGTGAGTAACTTTTCTTGACTCTAGTAATCAATATTGCCACAGATTCCATCAAAGAGTGGACCTGCTCTAGTCATCAAACAAAACAGTTAAAGCAAGCCTTGTTACTCAAAAATCATGAGAAGATTGAGAATCAAGAGATCAATAATCAGGGATCTTACTATATATGCACCAAATAAGCTCTAAAAACTCGTTCTTTCTCCTCAAAAACAGAGTTTCAATTCAAAAACAGAGTCTCAACTCAAAAACAGACTCTGAAGAACGTAAAGGGAATGAATTTGAGCTGATATGGATCTTGAATTCAGAATAAACAGAATCATTTGAATCGAAATCAGGATAAACAGAATTGAAACAACTTTTTCAATGCAAAAAGTGGAGTTTTTTTTATTTCTCTCTAGAGGGTTGCACAGATCTCGTTAAAGTAAGAAGAGTCAAGTAAAGGCCTTTTGGATCTAACGAGGTTCAGAGAATAGAACCCAGAAAATTAAAAAGGAACAGAGCTTTACAGAGAGAGAGAGAGAGAGAGAGAGGAGAGAAGAGAGAGAACTCATTTAATCGTTACCTTAAAGTAGAGCGATGAAGATCACGAGATAACCGTTTCTCCAGAGGGATTAAAGCAAGGGAAGGGGGGAGAGAAACAGTCACTGTTCATGTGACGCTGTAGAGTGAGATAGAGAGAAATGAACACATCATCCCCTTGCTTCCATTGGAAATGGAGAGAGAGAGAGAGACAGTTGGGTCTACACCATGAAAAGAGGAGAGAGAGAGAGAGTTGGGTCAAATAATAATCTTTATTTTGAGGGATTCAATTATTTCAATGTATTTTTGTTAACTAATAAGAATCAAAAGGTTTAGATCAAGGATGCCCAAGAGCTGTAATAGTTTAGGCTTTTTAGTGATAAAATTAACAATTAAAAATTAAAACTAGAATTTTTTTAAAAAAAATGGTAAGGATTATTTTGTATTACTAATAAGAATACAGTATAACCTCTTTAAATTAATACTCTGTAAATTAATATACACTAAAAATTTTATAAAATAATATAATTTTATAGTTTCAAATTGAATTTTTGATTCAATTAGTATATCGATAAATTAATAATCTCTATAAATTAATAAAAAATTATAGTTTGATGTAGTCCCAACATTATTAATTTATAGAAGTTTCATATTGCTCAAAAAAAAGAAAAATATAATGTTTTTCTTGAACATAAATCTTTATACTTACTGCATGTTTTTTGTAAAGTATGATAATTATCTTCTTACCACATCTTCTAATTATATACTACAAGAGAAGGAAAAAAAAAGATTGTTTCTGTTGGGCAATGTAGAAAGAATTAAATGAGGTGTTTCTGTTATATAATCTTAATGTTGGAAATATTCGACAGACTTACCATCAGGCATATTATAAATCTTGTAATTATAGTTTCCGAAGGTAATTGAACATACCTAACAAATACATACCTTGCTCACTTAAATGTATTATTTGAATATATAAAGGAACATGCAGACCATATATCTAATTTTTTTTTCTTTTTGCTAAATTTTGGGACCAGATATCTAGTTGTGATTAAATTGCACCATCGTAGGAGCTTTGTAAAGTTGGAAACTCTGGAGTTCCAAAGATATCTACAAAGGGTTAAAGCAATTTCTGATATGTTTCAATATATATTAAGTTGTCTTCCCTTATATTGTAAGATAGCATTCCCCATTATTTTTTTCCCATTGAATCGAGCAGAAACAAATTTTTTTTTCTAGAAAACGTTCAAATGGAAGTTGACAAAACACAAGATTGTTGAGTATTAAAAACACAAGTAGGTATAGTTTGTCCATTTAGTTATCTCAATAATTCACTTTAACATTATGCTCTTAAATCCAATAGCGACCATTGCTACACGATCCGCTTGGGACGTGGAACGAGCGTGACAATTCCATTTTTGGAACAAAATAATAATACAATTATAACAAATTATTAGTATTAGTTAATTTTCAGTATCCAATTGTTAAAAGGTTTATAAATTAAGATACTCAAGTTTTATTTTGAAAAGAGATTTCTTCTATGATGATTTAGTTACTTTTGGATGTTTTAAATGATAAAATACTTGATTTTCAATACATTTCAATACCTAGCTTGAGTTTCAGTATAGCATTTTGAAGCAAAATTTCGTCATTAAAACCAAAATATAGTGTTCGAATGATCAACACCTTAATACAGCTGCTAACTCTTTAGTTTTCTTTAATTTTGTTTTTCTCTAAAGTAATCAAAATAATTCCCGATGATGGGCATGCTTTTATAAAGTTATTACATGTATTTTTTTCCATTTTCTGATTTAGTTGTGTGGTAGGTAGTGTAAACTTATGGCCAATTAATCACTGTTTAATTATAGTTAATAACCACTCTGCTTTAAACTTTAGTACAACCCAAATGTCAGAAGACAGTCCACATGATTTCGTCTGGCGTATAAAAATAAAATTAATAGTCCACCTGATTTAACTATATCTTCTTTTGTTATAAGATAATCTTTTTCGCTAGAAAAAATGTACTTTTGAACAGCAGACATATAAATGTTCTTTCGAATATAATAAAATCACGGAAAAGTAAACAAAATGTATTGAATTATTCATACCATCATAATACAAAAATTGATTGATTGAATCATATAATCGACCGGTTAGATATCTTTAATGATTTTAGAATATTTGAAATATTTTTATATATAAGAAAATAGATTCTAAATAATGCAAATTGTTTTAAAAAAGCACAAAAGTATAAATAATATTGAGAGGTCCCAAAACAAGATCTGACAGAGATAGATGAAGAATGGGTTGTCATGTTCTCCAACACAAGTCCCACTTCTGAGAGAGAGATCTGTAGTCTCTAACTAACTTCTTACAACCAATCAACAGCTCACTGACAATTCCCTAACTTTTAATCATCTTTTCCCACAAAAGAAACTGAAAAAACTCAGAATCTTTCAACTTTTAACATGCACATTGTTGTCTAAGTTGGAACAATTTGACTTAAGTTCGGTCTTACAGGAAACTTAATGACCGGCTCAAGAACCAAACTCAACTTCACATTCTTAAAAAGATATCTGAAACAAAACTTTTGGACATATCAGATCTGTCCATGGAGTCCACTCTCTCTTGATTTTTTAGCCTTTGATGTTATACAAATAGTTCGTGAATAAATAAATAAAAACAACAAGCCAGTGTATGGCACATTTAACTTCCCCATGAGCATAGACGAGAGTGTCTGATGCAAAAATCACTCAATCATTGCTTCTCCTTAAGACTTCTCTCTCATGGCTCTTTTTTCTCTTTTCCTGCACATGTGTTCATTCAAAACATTGTCAAGTGAAAAATATAAAAGAAAACCCAAAGTACTTCCTTCTTTCAGTTCATGGTTTTTGATGAGAGGTGAGAAATCTTTATTACCGTGGAATCGCCGTACATGTGGTGCCCGTCGAATCTTGTTCAAGTCTCACTCTTTAGGTTTGTTTTTGTTTCTATCGACTGGTTTATGACTCTTAAGTCTCTTACATGTTCTTTCTCTACATCTCTCACTCAGTTCGATTTTCATTTTTTACTTGTGTAACAGAGCTTTGCATGAGAAGGAGGAATTACAAAAAGGGCAACAAACAAGGCTAAGATTCTTCCTCATTGTCTTCGGTGTGAGCTTTGCTTACTACATAGTCCCTGGCTACCTCTTCCCTTCCATCTCCGATATTTCATTCGTTTGCTGGATTTGGAAAAGCTCGGTGACCGCTCAGATACTCGGCTCGGGGCTCAAGGGTTAGGCATTGGTTCGTTTGGTCTCGACTGGTCTACGGTTGCTGGTTTATTAGGCAGTCCAATTGCTGTACCGTCTTTTTGCCATAGCCAACTACTTTGCAGGATTCTTCATCTTCTTGTGCATTGTTCTACCCATCTTTTACTTGAGTAATGCTTATGATGCACAGAAGTTTCCTTTCTATACTTCGCAAACCTTTGATCAGACTGGACATTCTTATAACATTACCCGTATACTCAACGACAAGGACTTTGACATCAGTCTAGATGCTTACGACGGTTACAGCAAGCTCTATTTGAGTGTGATGTTTGCTTTGCTCTATGGACTCAGCTTTGCTTCTGTTTTTGCTACCATCTCTCATGTGGCCCTCTATGATGGAAAGTAAGGAGCTTTCCATCATCTTTTTGGAAACATGATTTGATGTTGTCTCACACTCTTAAAGCTTCTTTTGTGTTTGTTTCTTGTGTCTCAAGGTTTATATGGGGAATGTGGAAGAAGGCAACGACAGCAACAAAAGACAAGTTCGGAGATGTGCATTGAAGACTGATGAAGAAGAACTATCAAGCAGTACCTCAATGGTTGTTCATCGCAGTTCTAGTTGTTTCCTTTGCTTCCGCACTCTACGCTTGTGAGGGCTTTGGCAAGCAGCTCCACCTTCCATGGTGGGGACTTATACTCGCATGCGCCATCGCCATGTTCTTCACATTACCTATCGGAGTTATCCAAGCAACTACGAACCACCGGGTGGGCCTTAATGTTATAACAGAACTGATCATCGGGTACTTATACCCGGGGAAGCCACTAGCCAGCGTGGCTTTCAAGACCTACGGATACATCAGTATGTCTCAAGCCTTGAACTTTGTGGGAGACTTCAAGCTTGGTCACTACATGAAGATTCCTCCAAGATCTATGTTCATCGTCCAGCTTGTTGCAACTGTGGTTTCATCAACCGTCTGCTTCGGAACAACCTGGTGGCTCATTACAACCGTCGAGAACATATGTAACACGGATTTGCTCCCAGTCAGTAGTCCATGGACTTGTCCCGGAGATGAAGTTTTTTACAATGCATCGATCATATGGGGAGTGATCGGGCCAAGGAGAATGTTTACCAAAGAAGGTATCTATCCCGGGATGAACTGGTTCTTCCTCGTTGGCATCTTGGCTCCAGTTCCCTTCTGGTACTTATCTAAGAAGTTCCCAGAGAAGAAATGGCTAAAACACATCCATATTCCATTGATCTTCTCTGCAGTAAGCCCAATGCCACAAGCCAAGGCTGTGCATTACTGGTCCTGGACCATCGTCGGGGTTGTGTTCAACTACTACATCTTCAGGAGGTTTAAGAGTTGGTGGGCGAGGCACAACTACATCCTCTCTGCAGCGCTTGATGCAGGTACTGCGATTATGGGAGTGTTGATATTCTTTGTGTTTCAGAACAATGACTTGAGTTTACCTGATTGGGGGCTTGAAAATTCAGACCACTGCCCTCTAGCGCATTGCCCGACAGCCAAAGGTGTTGTCGTTAAAGGCTCTCCTGTGTTCTAAGGTTGATGCAGATAGAGTGTTGCCCAAAGGGTTTCATGTTGGTTATAATTAACTATGTGACTATCAAAAATTTAGAAGAACAACCAATAAAAGCAAAGCTTTCATTCCAACTATGTAATCAAAGAGATATAAACAAGTGAATCACGAAAAAAAGCCCCAAAAGGTATCATTTAAATGATAAAACCAGGGTTTAAGACCATCAAAAGTAAATTGAGCTATGTCGCTATAAGCTTGATAATACTTGAACAAGATTCAAGGGAAATTGTAAACAAGGGTCTCTGCGAAATGTTTTGTTTTCGACTGAAGATAATGAAAGCAAAACTCTAATTAGCTATATCACATACCCGTCTTCAGTTGAAAAGTCCAGGGTTTAGCCAGTCCCTGCAATTACAGTGAACATAATTCGTGAGATATTATTATCGGTGTACATAGAGGTTGTAGCTTTGACTGTATCTAAGCTTACTTGGTGACATCATCAAGATGATCATCAAAATCTGTGACGTCCTTCCATTTCTCTGATGAAATGTAATCTGACAAAACTACATTGGCTGATGGCTCTTTCAGGAGTAGCTTGCTTCCTCCATCTGTTCCAACCACTCTCCAGTTCTTGGAAGCATCTTTCACACAAAGCTAGCATATACAATAGACATCCAATATTACCAAACGAATAGAAATTGAAAACTTGACCTTATTAACTGCAGCAGAAGAAAATTGCATCAAGCAGAAAATAGCAAAAAGAAAGGGCGAGAAATGTGTTGATTAAAAGTACAATATAAGCTTGGTGCAAGTAGAATGTCTGAAAATGTAATCAGTTAGTATTGATCATGCTTAATATATTTAACATTGAGAGCTTGTTTATTGAATACAATATAAAAATATTGAAAGCAACGATGAGACAAGAGACTAGCTAGGACTAAACGATAAATTAGCTAATACTACAAAACTAGAGCTTATTGAAGGACTGTATCTATCACTAAGAATTTAATTCCTATATAACAATAACAACATATAATACTTTCATATATACTGCCTACTTAACTGACTACCTTCTAAATCTCATATCCATGCCTATACAAAGCTTTCCAAAACTTTTGTCCTGATTAGAAATACAAACCTGCATCACAGGGCTTCGATCTTTACTCTTAGATAAGGCTTCAAGCTTTTTGTTATTCAGCTGCAAAACAACACACATGTAGTTAGATCTAGTGATTCAATAAACTGTTGTGATTGGAAGTAGAGGATCAGAGGGATTCACACCAAGAGAATTGGCGCCTGAGGGAAGTAGCGAGAGATGTGATCACCGATGTTCTTAGCAACACCAGAGAGCTCCACATCGTCGAACCTCTCGTTGGCATGAAAGTAGCCAACAATACTCAAACCTTGAGCCACGTAATGCTCCTCTATCTGACCACATCAAAAATATTAACTGATTCCATAAGTTCAGAATCTCAAACAAAAGTAAAGATATGCAGCTGCAGTTACATTTAGATCTACTATACGAACTAAGCTTTCGAAAATTCGCAACTCATTATCCAAACCAAATGCAATCAGATCTTAAGTTTTTCAGTATTCAATTTCAAAGACTAGGTATAAGAAGCAGAAGCAGAAGAAGAAGAAGAAGCGAGAGGTGACCATGATGAGGGAGATCTCGAGAGGAGGAAGGAGAGCGAGGTTGGAGTGAAAGAGTGGCACGGAATCGGAGATCTCCACGACTCCTTCGTCCTTAGAGCTGATTCGACCGACGAGGACTCCGTTGACCGCCGCCGTCTTGTGACGCAGAGAGTGGAGAACGAGTTTGATGTACGCGTTCTGTGAGATCTCATACTTCAATTCTCCGTTGCCTCCCATCTCTAACTCGATCAGAAAGTCACTGACTCAGTCCCCGAAGACGCAATGTAATCGAGAGACGTTCTGAGATCAACCTTTTTTTTTTCTTTTCTTGAGCTGGATCCGGGTCGGCCCGAGTTTATACCGAATTCCCTTATATTTCCAATATAGTTCGTTGCGTTTTCTGAAATTGTATAAAAGGCCGTAAGCTTTTGTTTCAGTATATTTTATTAATTGCAAGTGATGTCCCTAAGTTATCAATGATTCAAATTGCACCCTGTATTAGTGTATTTCATTGTTTTTAAAAAAAAAAATGCTCATCATCAAGTCACATTTTGAAAGTTGATTGGTTGTGGCTTCAACGAGTAACCCATATGTTTATAGATACAACTTTTGCATCTATATATATAATGAAATGTTTTTTTAAGTTTATTGATCTAACCTAAGTAGAGAGAAGGGTTAACTTCCAACCTCTCTGTTTTTTCTTGCTATTTGAGGAATTTGTTAGGTGCTAATAATACTAAACTTCAAACTTTCACTTGATCATATAATACTCTTATTCAAACAACATTCTGGCCTTAAATAGTGACCAAAGAATGGAAAAAAAAAATATCGAATTCATTATCATTCTTTAAAAAAATCATCATTCACGAGGAATGATTTTTTCTTTTTATTCTTCCTTGTATCTTTTTTGTAGGGAAACGTAGAATAAAATCATTCTTTATAAATTTGATAAGGAACAAATATTTCTTTTCATTCCAACCGTTTTATTCATAAACGTTCATTTCCTGTTCGTTTCCCATGTTCCCAACAAGTCACCAGTCGAAACCTCTGTCTGTCACGGTAATACTTTTACTTGTTCTACAAACAAACAAACAAGAAATATTAATTATCATGCACCCCTTCTACATTTTTTACAAAAGCATAAACACAAAGCTCAAAACATGAATCAGATTTTACCAAACAATAGAATAGATGGGAGAAGCGGTAAAAGGAAGAAAAAAATGGTAACTGAAACAGTTCAAAAATGGAAAAAAAAAACAGTAGTACTGGACCCTTAGAGGCTATAGTATAACACATACTCGATCAAGAAATTTCAGAGTCCAATTAGTCATCTTCACCAACATTTCTACAAGACTATAAGAATAGCCAGTGAATACAGATTATTCTATTGTTTGGTAAAAACTGATTTGCTTAATCTTAGAACTCAAGTCTTCTGACTTCCCTAATCACGGAAGACAGACTAGTGTTTACCATTAAATCAAAAGAGTAATGCTCCTTCCCTCCGTAGGCAAACAGACAGAAAACAAAGCAGATGTGAAAGATTGGGCAAAGGTTATTTGGTTTGAATGAGCAGTCCCTAAACATGCTTTCCACATATGGATTGCAAATTATGATATGTTGCCAACAAGAGTAAGACTAGCTTCATGGGGTATGCAAATTCCGATCAACTGCTGCCTTTGTTCCGAACATCCAGAGAACCGAGATCATCCATTTCTAACATGTGAGTAGTGTTGCCTTATGGAAGTGTGTCCTGCTAAGGACTCGTCCTTCAGGTAGACTGTTTTTTTTAATTGGCAGAAGCTTCTTTCATGGATAACAGGAAATAGTCAACAATTACCAACAACTCTCCGTTTGTCTAGCTGTTCATGCTACAATATACCATATGTGGAAACAGAGAAATAATGTCCTTTTTAACAACACTCATCTTCCACGAGAGTCTTTGTTCAAGTGCTTAGAGAGGGATATCCACAACACGGTACACGCAAGGAACCGGGGAAATAAGTTTCTCCACTTCATGTCATTATGGATACATTGAAGATTTGAAGATTTCTAACCTCACCACTGTAACTTAATTGTTTCTTTGATTTTACTTTTTTGCCAGAGAACCAATTCTCATCTAAGAATTTCTACTTTGTATGAACTCTTTTCTTTTCATTTATGAGATTAACATCCTTAGCCAAAAAAAAAACGACTACTAGACAAAGTGTCTTGGCTTGTACAAAACACTATCATTACTTGTATACAGGCCTGGTCCCTGAAGTTTGTAAAAAATAGTTGGGGCCTGAAATAATTTTGGGAAAAAAGTAGATGCATACAACTGAACCGTGCTATGCTTATTTTGCCGGTTGAACTATAGTGATAATTTTGTGAATTTGAGGGCCAATTTTGTATTTGAGTTTAAGAAGGCCGGATGCTGGTGCTTCCACGGCTTCCTCTCAGGGCCAGTACTAGTTCACAAAATATAATCAAGATCAAGATACTATCACACCCTGCAGAAACAAAACCCTCTCTTCTTACTTATAAAAGCAATAGACAAAATAGTTCGTACAGAAAGGAAAAAAAAACATCAACTGGGCAGTGTTTATTTTAATCAGCTTCCTCCATCTTGCTACCTTGAGCATAAGCTTCAGCATCCTGTGGATTCTGCTCCCCAAAGTGTTGGGTCTGAAAAAAGTGGGAAGAAGAAGAAGAAGAAGAAGAATGGAGGGGGGAGGAGGGGGGCATGATTACGAAGCTGAAGCTTTTCCTCTTCTCCTGCTCTTTCTCTCTCAAAGATGGGACTGGCAAAATTTTCTGTTTAAAAAAAAAAACAAAAGAAACATTAACTAACTGATATTTACGTTTATTTGTTTGTTTGTAGAAAGCGAAACAGTTTTTTTTTTTACTTACGGAGGAATAAGCGTGGAGCTCCTTCAATCTAAAGAGACGATCGACCTGGATTTCGAGGCTTTTCTGGATCTCTCCTCTTTGGAGCAGCTGGCTCATCTTCAGATCCATAGCCTCCTCTCTCTCCTCCAGCAATTTCTCTGTCCTCTCCCGATCCTCTCTCAACCTCTCCAGTTTCTTCTTGAAGGCGCTCAGCTCCTCCCCAAGAGAAGCGTCCATCGCTTCAACAACAGGAACTGGAACTGGAAGAAGAAGATGATGATCCTCCTTGGCATCATTATGAGGAGGAGGAGGAGGAGCTTTGGATTTTTTCAGCTCAAGTTGCGTATCTGCTGCTGCTACTGCTGGGACGTTGAAAATGTTTTTGGGCTGCAGAGCTCTTCTACCTGCAGATTTCATTTTCTCCTTTCTTTTTTTTTTCTGTGCAAATAATATGGGATTTATGCTTTTCTTTTTTTTCTTCTTAATTTGAATTTGAATTGGGTCTAGGCGGATACTTTTTTTTGTCGTATTGCATTATCTCTTTCCGTGTGAAATGCTGACCATTTTTTGTTTTATTCTTTCTTGGATTCCAACCACAAAGCTCAAGAAACAAAATGAGGGGTAAAAGTTTTACGGTAGAAGTAAGAAGTTTTAACCTTGACAAATATAAAAGAGAATTAGTATTGATTTTTTTTTCTTTTGTAAACACATTAGTGACCCTTGTTTTAAAAGATTTGACATCTTTTTATCCGTAGAAGTAATAATGTTTCAAATTTAAGAGCAACCAGCAAGTCTATTTGTTCATTTTGGTTCATGTGGTTCATTTGTGAAACAAGATATGATTACTTACTATCTCACAAAGTATATAATCAGATCCGGAATGCTATCAATCTTGCAAAAACTGACTGGATGTTCTTACTTGAAAGTAAAAGATAAGTTCAGACAGAAAGCAAATAACTCTAGAAATGAGAAAAATACCGAAATAAAAAAAGTTTCAACGATAAAAAGGATTAGCGATGTCGAGAAAAACCATTATCTGGGCACCAATTAATCAACTTCCTCCATCTTGCTACCTTCAGCATCGGCATCATCCTCGAGCGGGGGCATCTCTGCATCAGCTTCCACGGCATCATCTTCATCAATGCTCAATCCCAGCTTCAACATCCTGTGGATTCTGTTCCCGAAAGTGTTTGGCTCGTCTAAGCTGAATCCGGAAGTGAGAAGGGCAGTCTCAAAGAGGAGCAGAACAAGATCTTTCACAGACTTGTCATTCTTGTCGGCTTCAGCCCTCTTCCTCAGCTCGTCCATGATTGCATTCTCTGGGTTGATCTCCATGGTCTTCTTGGAAGACATGTAACCACCCATGCTGCTGTCTCTCAAAGCTTGCGCTTTCATGATCCTCTCCATGTTAGCAGTCCAGCCGTATTCACCTGTCACCAGACAGCATGGTGAGTCCACAACACGGTCGGATACGATAACCTTCTCGACCTTGTCTCCTAGAACGTCCTTGATCACTTTGCAGAGTCCTTCAAACTTCTCCTTTAGCTCCTCCTTTTTCTTCTTCTCATCTTCTGACTCTCCCAGTTTAAGTCCTTCCTTGGTTGCAGAGACGAGCTTCTTTCCCTCGAATTCCTTGAGCTGGCCAATGGCATACTCATCGATCGCATCAACCATGTAAAGAACCTCGTACCCTTTCTTCTTTAGTTTCTCAAGGAATGGAGAGTTCTCCACAGCCTTTTTGCTCTCACCGGTGATGTAGAAGATGTCCTCCTGACCTTCCTTCATCCTTGTCACGTAGTCCTTGAGGCTGGTCAACTCATCACCGCTCTTGGTCGAGTGGTAACGAAGCAACTCAGCGATCTTGGTTCTGTTCTGAGAGTCCTCGTGGATACCGAGCTTCAAATTCTTAGAGAAAGCTTCGTAGAACTTGTTGTAGTCCTCCTTGTTCTCAGCAATCTCAAAGAAGAGCTCCATGCACTTCTTCACGAGGTTCTTGCGAATGACCTTAAGGATTTTGTTCTGCTGCAACGTCTCTCTTGAGATGTTGAGAGGAAGATCTTCCGAGTCGACAATACCCTTGACAAAGCCAAGGTACTCAGGAATGATGTCCTCACAGTTGTCCATGATGAAGACACGACGGACGTAAAGCTTGATGTTGTTTGGCTTCTTCTTAGTGTCAAAGAGATCAAAAGGAGCTCTCTTGGGAACAAAGAGAACAGCCTTGAACTCGAGCTGTCCTTCAACCGAGAAGTGCTTCACGGCCAAATGCTCTTCCCAGTCATTGCTGAGACTCTTGTAGAAGGCAGCGTATTCCTCCTTGTTGATCTCCTCAGGCTTCCTCATCCAGATAGGCTTCTGCTTGTTCACCAAATCCCACTCGTGGGAAACCTCCTTAATCTTCTTCTTTTTCTTCTCCTCCTTTTCTTTCTCCTCATCTACTTCTTC
The DNA here is from genome assembly GCA_016432835.1 of Brassica nigra. NCBI lineage: Eukaryota > Viridiplantae > Streptophyta > Magnoliopsida > Brassicales > Brassicaceae > Brassica > Brassica nigra. The sequence continues at coordinate 8,494,321 of CM028244.1, read as the reverse complement.
AACCTTGCCTTCCTCGTCCTTCTTCTCTTCCTCATCCTCGTCATCAGAGATTTCCTTCTCAATGGTCTTCTCAATCCACAGGGAGATAGGGTAGCTGATGAACTCAGAGTGCTTCTTGACCAAATCCTTAAGCCTCCTCTCCTCAAGGTACTCCAACTGGTCCTCCTTGAGGTGAAGGACCATCTTAGTACCCCTACCGAGACTCTCGCCAGAGGTGTCCCTGGTCACGGTGAAAGACCCACCAGCCTGAGACTCCCAAACGTACTGCTCATCATCATTGTGCTTGGTGGTGACGATAACCTTGTCAGCAACCAAGTAAGCAGAGTAGAAACCAACACCAAACTGACCAATCATGCTAACATCAGCACCAGCAGCCAACGCCTCCATGAACTCCTTGGTACCAGACCTCGCAATAGTTCCAAGGTTGTTGACCAAATCGGCCTTGGTCATACCGATACCACTATCGATGATGGTCAAGGTGTTGTTAGTCTTGTCAGGAATGATATGAATGAAAAGCTCAGGCTGGCCATCGAGCTTGCTCTTATCGGTCAATGACTCGAACCTGATCTTGTCCAACGCCTGTTTCACAAGATCAAAATCATTAAGTAACAAACGCAAGAACGTATACAAACAGATAGAACGAAACTCAACCTATCTCGTAGAATCAATCCACAACTACTTCACACCAAACCAGTAGCAATCAAAAAACTACTTCACCAGAGTAAGATCCAAACTATAAGTAATAAATACACAGAACGTATACAAACAAACCGAATGCGTATAGATTGAAGATCCGTTTATCTCAAAAAAGACGAAAACCAAATTCATCCAACTCAACACCTAATGCTTAAGCATAGTAGCAACACTCTAAATCTAAGAAGACCGATTTGAATATCACAGAGTTCCCTACTTCAATTTTCAAATCTGAGATAACAACAACATTAATCAAACCTAATCTACAGATCGATCCAGGAGAAAGCAAAGAGACTTACATCGGAGGAGTTACTGATGAGCTCACGAAGGAAGATCTCCTTGTTGCTGTAGAAGGTGTTGATGATGAGGGAAAGCAATTGGTTGATCTCCGCCTGGAAAGCAAAAGTCTCGGCGTCTGCCATTGTTAGCTGCTTATCGGGAGAGATCTAGGGTTTATCGAGGAAAGAGAGAGCAGCCAAGTAATCGAAGATATGAAGCCATGTGGGGGAGTAGTTGTGTATATATACCAACATAATACCGATATTCTAGATCCTTCTCTGGGAGATCCATTACGCTAATGTTAATTTTAGACAACTTGGGCCCAGTTTGACCCAATAAAACAATTTGGGCCCAATAATCATGGCTCATCATATTTAGGTGTACTTTACTTTTTGATAATTCCAAAATTAATACATTTACGCATATTATTGTTGTTTAGTTATTTTTATTGTCTGAAATATTTCAGTTTGGTTCTGGTTTCAATTTTTTAGATATTAAAGTTTTGAATCCATTAAAATATTATACTAGTTTTATTTGTAGAATTTTGGGTTCTATTCTTCAGATCCTGGTTTTATCCATTGCTAGTGATTTTGGTGTGATAAGAGCAAGATTATTGCACGTCCCTCATTTTGGTCCTTAAGGGTAGGGGACCCACAAAAACACCAGGACCAAGGAAAAAAAGTCGTTATATAAGCAACGTCCTTGCCTGGTCCTTCCTATTTCTTTCTTTGATGTATCTTGGGTCTTTTATTTTTTTGATTTTAAGGATTCAAAATGGTTCCAGGGATAATTATGCTCTAAGGTCTTAAGTTTGTTGTGTTATCCGCACCAACCTTAACTCCGAAATTAATATATTAAATCATATAATTGCTGTTTAGTTGTTATTATTTTATTATTTTAAGAAGGGTTATTGTTTAGTTATTTTTTCTGTCAGAAACATTTTAGTTTGGCTCTGAATTTATTTTTTTTTTATATTAAATTTTTTGAATCCATTCATATATTTTTGTAGGTCTTTTTTTTTACGTTCGAATTGGGTTTCATTCTTCAGTCCGGGTTTTATCCGGCCCAGGCCTGTGCCTCATATAAGGTAGCTAAAACTATTGCTTTATGTCACATTTTTTTTAAAAAAAAATTGGACCATATCTAAACTTCGTGTATAGTCTTTTTTATTTGTTTCCATTTTTATGTAATAACTATCAAAACAATAAAGGCAATTTAATCTTTTGTTAGTTTCCATTTTTATGTTATAGTTATCAAAATAAAATTAAAAGAAAATTTAACATTTTGTCAAATGTAAAGAAACTTTTCAGCCATCACTATAAATAACCTTGACCCTCTTCATAAATACACACGGATAATTTATCTTTGATCATTGACTTGTTTTATATCTATCCATAGCGATATAAAACAAAATTGCCGGAAGAAAAGCTAGAAGATCTGCTTTTCAAAAATAAAATTGCATTGATATATTATAGTTTTGTCATTTTAAAATTGTAATAATATTTTATTTTACTATATGAGGCCACATTTTTTATAAGGCTTTAAGCCACCAAAATATTCGGCACGGCACTGATCCGGCCCTAGGGATTTTGGTGTGGTAAGGTCTTAAGTTTGTTGTGTTATCCGCACCAACCTTAACTCAAAACTCAGTCAAACCCTATACTGACGGACGGTGATATGTGTGAAAATGATGTCGATCGGGATTACAATAACCACCAGAAACAAAAAAGCCGTGTGGCTAGATAGGTGATAACTGAATGAATGGGCTTTCAAGCTAGCTAACGATATTATCCACGTGTCTATGTGTTCGTGTGAAGCCACGTGTTAGGCTTTGATGTTGCCTTGGAGCTTCCTTTGTTTCTTACAAAAACAAAATAATAATTGGTCAACGTTCATGAAATATTCTCATGCTATAATCATTCATGTTCTTTAAGTTACATTTCTCCATTGGTCCCCGAATTGTCGACGAGACCGACATATATACATGGTCGACGATGATCTGAGGGAAAAACATGTTTTGTGTTCCAATCTTTGAAATTTGATTAAACCATTTAAATGAAAGTTAAACTAATTATCCTCATTCGACGTGTAAAATCAAAAGTTTACAGGTATTTAGTTTTAAATTACCACGTATAGTGAATCGATAAGACGGATCTAGAATCTCAGTTCCTTTAAGTTTTTTTTTTTTGGTAATCATGTTAAATAGTTCCTTTAAGGTTTTAATAGATAACAAATGGCTTTTGTCTTTTAGATAAAGTTAAAATTCATTTTGGATCTTGTGTTGTCAGTGTTAACTGTTAGTACTTACTATTTTTAGAGATATACCATGCATGGTCATTTAGGTTCTACACTATTTCCAATCTCGGAAATTTCAACTTGTATGTGAATGGTGTCAAATTACAATATAAGAAAGTCAACATTTTAGAATGATTGACCAACGGAACCAGAATACTAGTTCTAAAGCGCTTATAACTTTCACAGATGCAGAACTAAATTCTGTTTTGAATACTCTAAGGTTTCAACATATACGTGTATAGTATTCACAGAATTGACTTTAAAAGTTTGCGAAAGTTCTAGGATATTAATTCATTATTTCATTCAAAATTGATTCCCTCTTTTATTCCTTTTAATCATATATTTTTCACAATTATCATCTGACAAAAATAACTCAATAATGGGACAAAAGCCTTTTTCAAGAAAATAAAAAATAGTAATGGGACAAAAGACAACGTGGAAAATGAAAGAAAGTGAGGGAATGGGCTCCACTCCACAACGTAAATGATAGAAACTCTTCTGGTTGAGATTAGTTCATCCACTCCTTCCTATTTCCTCCCGCCAAATTATACAATCTTGTTGTCAAAATTAGTAATCTTAAGCATCATTTTTTTATTTAATTATTTTCCAACTAAAAGTATATATATTTGATCATATAATTACATATATATATATGAATAGAATAATAACCATATTGTTACAAGGTTAAGTTATGTACGCAGAGGACAAATATTTTGTGATTTTTACTATATATTTTAAATTAAAATTCAATATCACTATAGTTGGGAAATGATCAACATAATAAAAGCGAGAAAGATTTTTCTGTTATAACAAACAAGATTTGTCATATGGTGAATTTTGAATTGATGACTTCATCTAGATGTTCTTCTTATCCATTTCTTTTCAAAAAGGAAAATTATATAAATAAAAACAAAACAGAAAAATCAATAAAATATCTTTCCCTTTCCTCTCAATACTAGAGAGAGAGAAACAGAGTAGAGAGAGAAAGGGTCTGCATTGGCGGTTGGAAGAAGCAGTTGCTATCTAAACATTGCTTCATATAAACAAAACCTCAGGTGTAAGATTAGGCCAACGGTTCTCTTCCTCTCTTCACTTCCCTTTCTTTGATTCTCTTCTCTTCAAACCAAAGCAAACAAAACGAACCACAACATCAAAAGAGTTTCTTTCTTATAAAAATATATAAACAACCTCTTGTTATTGTTTGATTCTTGGTCGCCATCTCTTGCCCAACTTCACCTTCCCTGACATAAACACGACACCTTCCTTTATCTTTCTTTGTTATCATCTTTTTTTCTCTTGTTCCTGTCTTCTCAATCTTTTCTCCTATATTAGAAACAAGTACTCCCTCTAAAACCTATTTCATTTCAGACAAAAGCTTAGCTCTGTACTCAAAGCTTAGGCTACTAGGTAGTTTCCTTTTGTGAAATAGATTCCTCTATTTTGGGAAATCGTGGAGTTCGTGTACGGAGCTGAGTTTTGCCTTTTTGGTGGTTGCAAATAAGGTATATAGATTTTTCATGTGTTTTTATTATTGTTAGGTCATGTAAATTTCATGATTCCTTTTCTTTGGTTTCTATTTTTGTTGTGAGCTTTTTCATGATAGTTTCGTTTATATACTTTCAATTTTCATGTGTGTGCTCACAACTTATAAACTCTCTTAAGTTACCAAAAAAAAAAACTTACAAACTCTCAGAAGTTTGATAATTTTTTCTGTTTTGAAGGTCTAAATATTGGAAAACTTCCAATGGATACTCTTTACTCTGTTCAGCCTGAACCATCTTCCAATATTATCTCCATCACTATTTCATCATCTTCTGCCTTGAGTACCACGCCACCACGAGGTGATAACAGTCATGCGTCTGCCTCTGTTCAAGAGAGGTCCTTCTACTTAAGATTTGCTACGAGGGTCTCTAGAGCTAGATGGTTTATCTTCTTGAGGAGAGTGTTTCACTATCAAAACGGATCAAGATCAGATCTCGGCTCCAATCCTTTCAACTCCACCACGTGGATGATGTCTGAGATGATAGCTCTGCTTGTTCAGCTTACAGTGATAACACTCACACTAGCTATCTCCAAAGAAGAGAGACCTATTTGGCCAGTGAGGCTATGGATCACAGGTTATGATGTTGGATGTCTCCTTAGTCTCATGCTGTTGTATGGTCGGTTTCGCCAACTAAACCAAGGAAACTGGTTCGTCGATATTGAGCAGCAACATAGAGGAAGAGATGAAGCTAGGTAACTTGTGTTTTCTTGATTCTGAATCCTATAACGTTTGCAAGATCCTGACCTAACATTTTGAATGTTGTAATTTTCAGGAGCTCTCATTTGATGAACAAGTGCAGAACGTCTCTAGAGCTTTTCTTTGCGATTTGGTTTGTGGTTGGGAATGTTTGGGTGTTTGATTCAAGATTCGGTTCTTTCAACCATACTCCAAAGCTTCACGTTCTCTGCGTATCTCTTCTAGCCTGGAACGCTCTCTGCTACTCTTTTCCTTTTCTTCTCTTCCTATTCCTTTGTTGCCTTGTGCCTCTCATGAGTAGCCTCCTTGGATACAACATGAACATGGGATCTTCAGACAGAGGAGCATCTGATGACCAAATCTCTAGTCTCCCTAGCTGGAAACACAAACGAATGGATGACCATGGTTCTGATTCAGCTCCTAAGACTGATGATCCGGTAAGTTATAATCCTTTGACTCACATACCAAACCAACCATAAGGATTTTTCTTAGGAAAGAGTCATCACACAGAGTAAACCATTCCTGGTTTAGCAAAGATTAAATATCTGGTTAATCAATCAGATATTCAATAATGCTATACCTGAACTGTCTGTTATTAGTATATATAAGATAGAAAATGAATAGATTTTTATATTAATTTTTGATATGCAGGAGTGTTGTATATGTTTGGCAAAGTATAAAGACAAGGAAGAAGTAAGGAAGCTTCCATGTTCACATAAGTTTCACCTAAAGTGTGTAGATCAATGGCTTCGTATCATCTCTTGTTGTCCTCTCTGCAAACAAGACCTTTTCAGATGAAAAATGCAATAACCTTAAAGCAGACAAGTGCTCATAAGAGTTAAAATCTCTGATTTAATTTCTATAGTTTTTTTTTGTTTGTTTTTCTTTCAAAGGTTTTTTACTTTTGTTTTGATTTGAAGCAAGTAGGTTACTTGTGTGAGTGTCATAAGTTTTGTACAGAAATAGCTCACCAGTAACCGTAAAGTATTGTGAGATTACAAACCAAAATGCCACAACATTTATAAAAATCTTGATATAGTGTTTACACTTCATATGGTTATTTCTCATCATGCCTTGTGTTTTCAATTTATTTGCTAATAAAAAGCATATATTACCTCTCAGTGATTTTACCTAAACCATGTAAACATAAGCTTTCAAACTAATTTTGTAGTTATCAAATTCATAGTATATATACCTTTAACTGGTGTACGTTCAGTTAGATTACCTGATGTTCATGTTGGACATAAAGTTTGGTTAACAAGGCATCTTAACATTCTGAGATGACTTTGACTTCAACAATCAGGTGCTTTAATTTAGGTTTGAATTCCCCATACTACAAATAGGGAACACCATTTTGGATTATTATTTTTAGTTAAAACTTACAACATCTCCAAATTAAGCAGTTTTAAGGTTTAGTTTGGCGCTTAGACACAATTTTTTTCCAATATATTCGGTAATTAATTATTTTCGTTTTATTTATACATCTCTCTAATCATTTGACGACTCATGCACAAATGTGTAAATGTGTAACCAGAAAACAAGAATAAAACCACCAAGTCAAATACTTCCCTCTAATTTTCTTTCTTCTTTTCTAGAATTCTTACCACCCGAATCTTTGAAAAAGCAGTTTGTCAACAACATTACAACGACTATTTTTAGTTGCCTTGCATCACAAGTCTCCATATAATAACCACAGATACACTCCTACGAAACAAGAACAACAACTACAAATCGTTCATCAAAACCACTGCGAGAGAAAACCCTTCAACTCTAGTTCTCGGAGAATCTATGGCGGAGGAGAAGTGTTGCATAAGTTTAGCCAAGATCAAATCCAAACCTTCTGACTTAGAACCGATCAAGAAGCAGAACCAAGACCAAAACTCACCGAGTTTACGCCGCTGGGGCTCGTCCTCCGGTAAACAAGGGAGGCAAAACTGCCTATGTTCTCCGACGACACACGCCGGTTCTTTCCGATGCAGGCACCACCGTTTCGGTTCTTTGACTCGTGCCGGGTCTTTAGGGTCGAATTTCACTGTGCTATTGTCGTCCAAGTCGAACCGGTTTAGTGCCTCCCTCAAGGCTCAGTAAACCGCTATTATAGTATGGGTTCGGTATAACAAATGTTGGCTTTGTGATTGTTTATTTTTTTCTTGTGACATTGATAGATAATGTATATCAAACCGGTTGAGTTGAAAAAATATACCAAACCGTTTGAAATCAGCCTAAACCAAGTCAAGGTAAACTTTTTTTTAGTTCGTCACAGATTTAAATCTATATTCTAACATTGATTTATTGTACATTTATACGCTTTATCAATTAAAATTCCATTTGTACCATCAAAATGCCTCAAAACACACGTAATATTCATTTTCCGAATCGAGTTGAAGTTTGTAAAAAGGTTCTCCACATATATATCCTAATAAACCATAACGTGGTCGTATAATAAATACAGAGCATTATTAACACTAGGCCTGGGCATAAAATCCGGAACCCGAAATCCGGACCGAACCCGATCCATTATCTGACCTGAAATGTAAAAATATCCGAACGGGTCTTATAGGGTGATATAAAAATATCCGAATCCAAAGTGTTATTAACCGAATCCGAATGGATAACCCGAAAAATCCAAAATTAATAGGCAATATAAATATTTTGAAATATATATATAAGTATTTCGATTATTGAATTCAATAATTATGGTAATATAATATATAATAATACATATCAAAATTTTAATAAATACTTTAAGTACACAATTAGTTTTAAATAAGTATTTTATAATTTGTTCATTGAAATAACATGTCTACTCTCTATAAGGCAATGCATATTGTTGACAAATGATGTTTGTTTTCATGCTTGATTTAACATTATATTGTATGATAGATTAATTTTTATTTAATTTAGATGTTTTTCTTTATATTTTACTTCAAAATTTTTGTTTTTACTTCGGTTATATCCGAACCGAATCGATATAACCTGAATTCGTATGATATATGGTTACTTTATGGGTTTTAAGGCGCAATACAATATCAAACCGAACCCGAAGTATTATTATCCAAACCCGACCCGTACTAATAAAATTTTAATATGCGACCTAGGAGCGTAAATCCGACCTAGGAGCGTAAATCCGAAAACCCGACCCAAATACCAACGGGTATCCGAATGGCCAGGCCTAATTAACACAGGCTCCACAAAATTGCTTCTCTGGTTTCCCTTTTTTTCTTTCTCGATGAAGTGTAGTAAAATAAAGTGGTGTTCGTGCTTGCAGGGATATCACTATTACGTTTCCAAGCTTTGTGTACCATTCTCAGGTTGAAGATACCTGAAGATAAAAGAGCAAGCTGAAAGATTATTGTTTCATTTGTTTCTTTGGGTTTACTTTTGTGAAGCCATATACATACAAAATTCATTTGTTCTCTGAACTCATTCGCAGGGGCATCCCAGAGATGTTGGAGGTCCTAAACATTTTAGTAAGGTTTTATTAAAAAATTTTTTTTATAAATTTGGAAGCCTTTTTCAATATAGTTTTTTTTAAAAAAAAATTGGGAGTCAGAAGCCAATGTTTCATCTCGCTGTGCTCAGGACCGCCCCTGCTCATTCGAATTCGCATCTTGGCCAAGCATGCTTGTAGAAACAACGTTTGCATCTTTGATATGATATATGTAAAGTTTTCAAGTTTATTAATCTAACCAAGTAAAGAGGCTTGCTCTCGACCTGTGTGTTTAAGTTATACGATGAATTGTCAGGTGCTTTGTTAAACTTTCACTTTCACTTAACTAAATTGTCATGCAACACTCTTCTACTAACAGCAAGAAGCCAAGAACCATCAACTCTCCCCCTTCTGAATTCTCATTGAAGCATAAACACAAAATCAAACAATAGACATAAGCGTTAAACAGGGACATATCAAAGTGATAAAAGAGGCATCACTACTGAATTTAGATATATAACAATATTCTATCTAAGAATTCCAGAGACCAAAGTCACGCATTGCAAAGTGTCTTTGCTTGTGTCCATCACTTGCAAAAATATAATCAAAGATCAGGAGGATAATATCAACCCTGCAATAGGGGTTGGATTTGCTAGAAACACTACAAAGTTTTCTTACTTAGATAGAAGCAGAAAATAATAGTTCGGAGAAAAAAACTACAACGCTAATAGCGTACTCAAAAACCCCACAATAATAGTTTAACGACGGAAAGGAACAACAAGAGATAAGAGAAAACCATCAACTGCAGTCAATCATTGGGCACCTTTTAATCAACTTCCTCCATCTTGCTGCCTTCAGCATCGGCATCATCTTCAAGTGGAGGCATCTCTGCATCAGCTTCGACAGCATCATCATCATCAATGCTCAGTCCAAGCTTCAACATCCTGTGGATTCTGCTCCCGAAAGTGTTGGGCTCGTCTAGGCTGAATCCAGAAGTGAGAAGGGCAGTCTCAAACAGGAGAAGAACAAGATCTTTCACTGACTTGTCATTCTTGTCAGCTTCAGCCCTCTTCCTCAGCTCGTCCATGATTGCATTCTCTGGGTTGATCTCCATGGTCTTCTTGGAAGACATGTAACCACCCATGCTGCTGTCCCTCAAAGCTTGAGCTTTCATGATCCTCTCCATGTTTGCAGTCCAGCCGTACTCCCCTGTTACGAGACAGCAAGGTGAGTCCACAACACGGTCAGAGACGATGACCTTCTCGACCTTGTCTCCAAGAACGTCCTTGATGACTTTGCAGAGTCCCTCAAACTTTTCCTTTAGCTCCTCCTTTTTCTTCTTCTCATCCTCTGTCTCTCCCAGTTTCAAACCTTCCTTGGTTGCAGAGACAAGCTTCTTTCCCTCAAATTCCTTGAGCTGACCAATGGCATACTCATCGATCGCATCAACCATGTAAAGGACTTCATACCCTTTCTTCTTGAGCTTCTCAAGGAATGGAGAGTTCTCCACGGCCTTCTTGCTCTCACCGGTGATGTAGAAGATGTCCTCCTGACCTTCCTTCATCCTTGTCACGTAGTCCTTCAGACTGGTCAACTCATCGCCACTTTTGGTCGAGTGGTAACGGAGCAACTCAGCGATCTTGGTTCTGTTCTGAGAGTCCTCGTGGATACCGAGCTTCAGATTCTTAGAGAAAGCTTCGTAGAACTTGTTGTAGTCCTCCTTGTTCTCAGCAATCTCAAAGAAGAGCTCCATGCACTTCTTCACAAGGTTCTTGCGGATCACCTTAAGGATCTTGTTCTGCTGCAACGTCTCTCTTGAGATGTTGAGAGGGAGATCTTCTGAGTCAACAATACCTTTGACAAAGCCAAGGTACTCAGGAATGATGTCCTCACAGTTGTCCATGATGAAGACACGACGAACATAAAGCTTGATGTTGTTGGGCTTCTTCTTGGTGTCAAAGAGATCAAAAGGAGCTCTCTTGGGAACAAAGAGGACAGCCTTGAACTCGAGCTGACCTTCAACAGAGAAGTGCTTCACAGCCAGGTGCTCTTCCCAGTCGTTGCTGAGACTCTTGTAGAAAGCAGCGTACTCCTCCTTGTTGATCTCCTCAGGCTTCCTCATCCAGATAGGCTTCTGCTTGTTCACCAAATCCCACTCGTGAGACACCTCCTTAATCTTCTTCTTTTTCTTCTCCTCCTTTTCTTTCTCCTCATCTACTTCCTCAACCTTGCCTTCCTCGTCCTTCTTCTCTTCTTCATCCTCATCATCACTAATCTCCTTCTCAATGGTCTTCTCGATCCACAAGGAGATAGGGTAGCTGATGAACTCAGAGTGCTTCTTGACCAAGTCCTTAAGCCTCCTCTCCTCAAGGTACTCCAACTGATCCTCCTTGAGGTGAAGGACCATCTTAGTACCCCTACCAAGACTCTCGCCAGAGGTGTCTCTGGTAACGGTGAAAGACCCACCAGCCTGAGACTCCCACACGTACTGCTCATCATCATTATGCTTGGTGGTGACGATAACCTTGTCAGCAACCAAGTAAGCAGAGTAGAAACCAACACCAAACTGCCCAATCATGCTAACATCAGCTCCAGCAGCCAACGCTTCCATGAACTCCTTGGTACCAGACCTTGCAATGGTTCCAAGGTTGTTGACCAAATCAGCCTTGGTCATACCGATACCACTATCGATAATGGTCAAGGTGTTGCTAGCCTTGTCAGGAATGATGTGAATGAAAAGCTCTGGCTGTCCATCGAGCTTGCTCTTATCGGTCAAGGACTCGAACCTAATCTTGTCCAACGCCTGTTTAACCACAATCAGATCAGAACCAATTCAACGTACACAAACGCATCGAACGAAATTCAATCTAACTCGTAAGAATCAATCCAAAACTAAATCATCTCAAATCGGCCGCAACACTATAACTCAGAGTTCCCTATTTCAATCGGAGATAATAACAACACTAATCAAAAACCTATTCTACAGATCGATCCACAAAACAGAAGAGAGGAAACAAGAGAGACGTACATCGGAAGAGTTACTGATGAGCTCACGAAGGAAGATCTCCTTGTTGCTGTAAAAGGTGTTGATGATGAGGGAGAGCAACTGGTTGATCTCGGCCTGGAAGGCAAAAGTCTCGGCGTCTGCCATCGTTGCGGCGTATCGGGAGAGATCTAAGGTTTATCTAAGGAGACGCGATAAAGAGAGAGAGAGTGGAGAGGGTGCGGAGTAAAGAGGGGGAGAAGTTACATATATATACACATACGTAATAGGGTTTCTAGATCCTTCTGAGATCCATTATGCTTAACGTGCTAGTTTGAAACAAGTTGGGCCCAATAATCTTGGGGATGTAATTTGCTTTTTTGGTCAATGTGTTATTTTCTTCTTCTTAATACTTTGCTATTTTTAATTTGATTTTTCAAAATTTTGACATATATTATTTTATCGATTATTTTTTAGTCTTTTGAGGATTCCCACTAAGAAGACTCAACTCCTGACTAGAATGAACCATCTGATGTTTCAGCAATACTTAAGCATTCGTTTTCTTTTTAAATTAACACTAATTAAGCTTAAGAACATTTCCAATGGAGAATTATACCTTCAGAAATCTCCGAATACATATATGAATATATATATATATATAGTCAGGAAAATTATAGAAAATCTAACAGAAAACATATTAATTGAGATGCTTTTGATTAGATTTTCTGTAGCTTTAAAACTCCATAGTTAAATATCATATTAATATATACATATATGTATTTTGAGATCCTTATGGGTAGAGTTCTCCATCGGGATGCTCTAATGATCAAGAAACTTCAGTCAATTTAGAAGTTTTGAAACAACTGGATACATCCAAAGAGTTGAAGAGAATGAACTCAAAGCAAAAAATAACATTTCCTTTTACGGATTTGTAAATTTCCATCAAAGCTCAAGATCACTTTCTCATCATCTAATCCTTACGCTTTATCCCTTTCATCAAGCCACACAATATGTTTATCATGTTAGAAATAAGGTTTTATGATTCTGTCAACAATTCTCTATGATTATGTATTAACTTTCTCTTGTGTAATTACTCTATAACAACTCTTTTCATACCTTAATCAGTAAAAGCTCCAAAAAGTTGTACTTTCAATTCAAATCTTATGAATAAAAACTTCTTTGATTCAACAAGGTTTCTTTTATAATTTACAAGAGTTTTGTCTCATAACTTCTCATTGAGTTCTTTGACTCCAGGTCAAAAAGTTTTTAAAAGAAATTAGAAAGTGGGATAAAGGTTTAAATACATAAAATATAGTAGACACAATCGAAACATAACGATTGAGCTTATTAATTTGAGAATGAGAGAACATTCAAAAGCTCACATCAACACAACAACATGAAAAATACTAAAAGCGACTACCACCAAATTCATTTCTAACAACACATCCATATTTAAATTGTTATATTTAGGTATTTCTTATCAATTTTTCTGGAGTAAAACTATAATTTCATAAACATCATATTTGATCATAAACCACCAACTGTAAATCCTTAATATATTTTAAAAATCACTATACATATATTAGTATCATCATGGTTGCACTGTACATGTTTTTGGTGTCATCATGATCAAGTTGTAGGAAGTAGATTAGTTTATGTTTTATTTTCTGCAATTGTTGAACCAAGAAATGGAAAATAGCATCAAAACATAACCAGAAATTAGGATTCAAAAATAAAGTTTTAATATACTGCTGGCATATATTTAAGATAATTGAAAAACAATATAATCTGAACAAGAATTGTACTATGTCAAAGATTTACAAATTTTCTATATGTTGATAATTTACAGTATCACCTTTTGAGAAACTAAAAACCTCTTCGTTAGAAACTAAATGGAGAAAATCAATTTCAAAGCAGTTACATAGTTTCCTAGTTCTAATTCTACATAGAACAAACTAAAGTCTCAAATTAATGTATATACATGCATAATGATATCAACTATGAACTTTTTAAATTGATCTTGGCTCGGACCAAACAATGTTTTCCACTTGTACTTCGCAGTGTATTCTTTAACCTGAGAATGAAACAAAAAAAATGGTTCAACAAATCCATCTTATAACAGTTTCAGTTGACAAGTTGGATGAGAACTTACACTCAAAAGCAAAATGTTTGTTTGCAATGATCTGTGAGTTACTTAAAATGTGAGACTTTGACGCCATGTTCAAAGTTCGGAAATCAATTTGAAAAACAAAAGTTTAGTATTGTTCGCCGGACTGATTTTAAGAAAACAAAATTAGTTTATTGTTAATTTAAAAGATGAATATTTAATTTCAAAACAAATTTTCATACATATACTAATAATCAAATTAGAATGTGCCAATTAGTAGAACTTAAATAGATAGTAGAAAATTATTGTTTGTTGTATCAAAAAATTAAAAATAGTATGTACAATTTTTAGAAGCAAAAAAATAGATTTTAGGTCCAGATAAAAGGAGTATAAAAACAAATTTGCTGGAAAAGAATTCAACCCATAACATAGGATTCCTAATAAAAGAGGATCATTCCAGCTAAACTAACAAATTTCGTAGTGACATGTTGACAATTACAAATACAACTATTTAGCCGTGTTTGCCATTGTCTAAGGTAAAATAAAGATTAAAAACTCTTTAAAACCATTTTCTATTTTTAGTAGCATTTTATGTAAATTACACATGAAAATAATGCATTTCTTTTTTGTAGGAAGATGAAATTGTGATAACAGGTAAATACATCATCTTCCAGGTAAAAAATCATTTTTAATGGATGCTAAACGTAGAGCCGTTCTACAAAATAGTTAAAGAGCAACATTTTATAAACCTTAAACTTCAGCTTCGATCCTCACAAGAAAGGCAAACCTTACCCAAAAAAAACAAACTAACTCTCTTCTCCTCTGCAATCTTATCAACTCTCTATCTTTTTCTTACTCTTTAAATTCCATTTCCTATCTCTGTTTCTTACTCTTTAGATTCGGTATTTTAGTAAACCGGATTGTTGATAAAGAGGCTTATGTAAGAAAGTAAGAAACTAACCAGAGCGGTAAAATTTGCGCAAGTTCGGTAATATCAAAAAAAAATTAAAAGGTGAAAAAAGAAAAAAACAGCTAAGCAAGTAATCATTTCAACAGTTCCAAACACTCTCTCTATAAAACGACCACCGACGTTACAGCGACATCATCATCTCTTCTTCTTCTGCTCATCTTCCCTTACTCAGCCGCCTCCATCTCTCGATCTCTGACTGTTCTTCTCTGGTTCCTTGTGAAAGTTGCTGCTTTCGAGATGATGATGATGACGTCGCTCGGTGGTGGTGGTGGTGGCGGCGGAGGAGGCGGAGGGAGGTTTATGACGTATCCGTCGTCTCTTTCGGTTCCTCCTTCTGCTCCTCAGTCACCTAACTACTCCGGTGGTCTCCGATCTCAGTCTTCTTTGTTCGTAGAGCAGGAGAAGTAATTCAATCTCACTTTTTTTTTGTTTGTTTCCTTTTTTTTTATTGTGGCTGATGAATATGATGACGTATGTTGAACCCTAGATCTCATAGTTAATCTCAAATCTGACTTTTTTTTGTTAGTGTCTTGTACGCATCAGGTGGTAATGATGGTTTTATAGATCATTGACTATATCTTTGTTCTGTTATTTGTTGAGTTGTGTTCCTGACTAACGAAACTGTTAAAGTCACAGTTTTTTTTAAGAAGAATGACTGGATCCACTTCACTGAAAGAGTGTGATCTTGAATCTAGCTGTCACATATTTAAGAACTTTGTTTGGTTTCTTGACCATGATGAGTTTTTTTAAGTGGATCTTCCCCTAAGTTTTCTGTGTCTTTGAGGCTTGACTGATTTGGATATGCTCTGTTTTGGCAGGTATCTTTCAGAGTTACTTGCAGAGCGCCGTAATCTTACTCCATTCTTGCCTGTGCTTCCACATGTATGTCGGCTACTAAACCAAGGTGAGCATTTCTGTTTCTTACTTGACATTGCTTACTCTATAACTATGAAGCTCTTAATACAGTTGATAAACACTTAACTCCTGCTGCTACTATCACTACCGGTTGAAATTTGAAAATCACTTTAACAAAATGATTGAATCATCCCAAACTATATGTATCTTTACTAATCACAGAGAGACTGCAAGTTAGAACATGTTAACATTTGACTTAGAATTAGATATCTTGGAAAGTTACTGACTTCTTTGCTAACTCAATTAACTGTGATGTATCTCCATTCGTTGGTGTACTGCTGACTGATTTGTTGACTAATTTCTAACTGGTGCGTCTTGCTCTTGGGAATTGACATTTTTTTGAAGCAGAGATTTTGCGTGTAACCAAACTGTTGGAGAATGCCACAGTTTTCAGTCAGAGTGGGCTTGACCACACTAGCCCTCTGTCTTCTGGAGGGATATATCAGAATGCGAGAGCTGACATGAGCGGATGGGCCTCACAGTTTCCATCTGAAGTATGACTGCTAACCTCTAACATAACTCTTTTCCATCTAATTCATACCACTTCAATACAAGTTTTATTGACTTAAGTTTTTTGCTCACATAACATATCTGACTCTGGTTTTAGTCCAAGTGTATAATGACAGGTATCCTGTGCTAACACCGTATATCCTTAGATAAACAGATAGTCAGCAGAGTGGAAACGATGATGTGCTTACTATAATATTTTCATATAAATGTGACCATTCTATATGCATTTTATTAGGATATAGCAGCTTCAGGTTGCATTGACTCTCCTTTCTATGGAGAAGAAGCTACGATATTGTTTTTTCTATTGATGTTGCTACTGTATGTTGATTAATATGGACTTCTGCTTCAAGGTTAATGTGGCTTCTAAATGTGTGTTGGTTGATCATATGCAGAGATCTGTTCCATCGTCTCCGGGACCAAACTGGCATAATTCACCTGGTAGTCCGTCCGGTCTGATCGCCAAGCAAACAATCAGGATCGATATTCCAGTTGACGACTATCCTAATGTACTCATTTCTACACTCAGAATATATTTAAATATATATTGTTTGGTCGGAAAATAACTCTAGATGTTTTGTTATGACAGTTCAATTTCGTTGGTCGGCTCCTGGGTCCTAGAGGAAACTCCCTGAAGCGAGTTGAAGCAAGTACCGGTTGCCGTGTTCTTATAAGAGGAAGAGGCAGTATAAAAGATCAATATAAGGTGTTTGTTATTTTCCTTCACAACTTCATTTGTATTCATAATCCAATGTTTTGTTCAGTGCGTTGATATCTTTCTTGATGTAGGAGGAAATGATGAGAGGAAAGCCTGGATTTGAGCACTTAAGTGAGCCACTTCATATTTTAGTCGAAGCAGAGTTACCGATTGAAATAGTAGATGCACGTCTCATGCAAGCTCGTGAAGTACTAGATGAACTCCTTACTCCTATGGTTTGTTTTCTCATCTCTTTCCGTTTTTGTTTTTTTAATTTCAACTGGTTAATGATAGTATCGTTTATATAAAGTTCTCACACTTGGTTTATGTTTACAGGAGGAAACACATGATTTCTACAAGAAACAGCAGCTGAGAGAGCTAGCATTGCTCAATGGAACTCTCCGTGAAGAAGGATCTCCAATGTCTGGTTCTGTTTCTCCTTTCAGTAGCCTCGGCATGAAGAGAGCCAAAACAAGAAAAGTGTAGAAAATCAATGCCTTAAACACACAGTTTTGTTGTTGTGATCTGTCCCACATCTCAAGGAATATGAAACCGATCCAGTTCGCGCAGAAAGGTCAAACCTCTCTTGGCTACAGTACTCTCTCCTCCCCTGGAATAGAGTTGTTGTATATATGATTATGAATGTGTTTTTTTGGTCTATTTTATCTTTATAGCGGAGAGGGATCAGATGACAACATTTCAAGGAAACATAAGGCGTGATGAGTCTACCTCTCTCCGATTCTTTGGGCTTGTTTTTGTTTTATTTTTAATGTTTTTTTTTTGTCAACTTGTTTTGTTGTTTTTACTCTTTATAAAAGTTTGGTTCCAGTTTCCAAGAGAATTTTATAAGTTTTCGTGTGCAAAAGAAAAACGTAAGACCATGATGGTATGTGTCTGCCTGTCTGGTAATGATAATATCTTTTGGGATACATAGACGTGAAAGTGAAGTTTGTTTCGATATAATGTTTAGTTCTCGAGTATTAATCACCTCTTTATTACTGAAATCGACATTTTATATGTTACATTTCAACTCTATATTCAAGAATTTGATAGACTAGTCGACTAGTTGGTTGATTAGTCATCAATAAGTTTTAAACGGATACGTTTATGATTTGACTGACCTATCAAATTACTCATCAGGTTTAGTTATGAACCGTTGGGAACGATGATTTTCAACGATCAATGCCAAGAAGCTAGGAGCTAACTGATAACTTGTAAACACACCAAAACCAGTTTCTTGTAATGCAAGACAGCTTATTTCACCATTTACCAAATTCACTCAAAAACTCAAAAGTCAAAAGGGGACTATTGGGATATCTGGAAGATTCTTACATCTGAATGTAATGTATATTGTGAAGCCGGTGTGTATAACTTCAAAGGATGATCAATGATGATAGCACAGGCATAAAGTGTGTACTACTTAGCTTCAGGAGAAATAGCACTGGCATAAAGTGTGTAATTAGCTGCAAATCTTTTCCCTTCTGTCAATCAATATACAAATGTGAATGATGCTAGACACTGCATAAAGGCAAGCACCCAAATAATTGCATAAAAGTATCTCAATTTCATATATTGGGCCTTACAATGGGCCTATTACTGGATCTAGTTCGCGCTACGTGGCAAAGCTTGAGCGCTCGAAAGAGGAATCTATTTAAAGAGCGAATAGAGTGCTTCGAATCAACAACCCCTTGAGATTTCCGAAGATCAAATCAAAACCCTACGGAAGGTAGGTAAGTGTCACAATTAGTTCTCGATTCGAAATCTGATCATCGTTTCTCTAGTGTTTTCATTCGTTTCCCAGCTCCCCGATCATCTTCCGTTGATCTCTTTTTTCTTCTCTTCTCTCGTTTTTTTTTTATTCTTTTCGGAATCTTTTGCATCGATCCATGAATTTGCTCAATCTCATGCTTGCTTCTAGGATACTCATGTACCGTAACGCTTCACTGATGCGCAATTTTTGTATAAGATTCTGAATCGTTCGATAATTTGCCTCCGTTTGATCAAATAGCATCTCTGGTCGGCTTGTTTGCTGGGCTTTAGTTCTGATTGCATCATCCGCATGATTTCGATATTTTTCATGATTGGTTTTCTTTAGGCGGCCGTATCATCGGCAGATTAACTAACTTGCATGAGTCTGTTTTTAATAATATTATTTTCTTTAGTAGTAATATCTCTGTCGTGTAGTGCTTGTGATGTTAAGCAGGTAATATTAGTATTGAAATTTATATGAGGCTTTGATTGTTTTGTAGGTAGAAGCGGTGAGTAGTGAGTACAGTTCAAGATGGCTTCGAAAAGAATCAACAAGGAGCTTAGGGACCTCCAAAGGGATCCTCCTGTCTCATGCAGTGCCGGTCAGTATTGCTGCTGTTTTCCACCGTTTATTAAAATCTTTGAGCTTTCTTTTTTTTTGGAATCTAAAAGGGCACCACTTTGACACTTGGGTTTGTGTAAGTTCGGTTCTTGTATACTTACTAAGGCACACCTAGAGAATAGTGAATATGTTTTTATAAGTTACAGTATACTAACTTAGGTTCTAATGAAATTGATGGTGTTGTTTAGGTCCTGTGGGTGATGATATGTTCCACTGGCAAGCGACTATTATGGGTCCAACCGATAGCCCATTCTCCGGAGGTGTGTTTCTTGTTTCCATTCACTTCCCACCAGATTACCCCTTCAAGCCACCAAAGGTAACAAAAAAGTTCTGTAGTTGCTTGTTATCTTTTTTTCTGGAGCTCATTGAATTAGTTTTTATCATCCACCCTTTTGCTTGGAGCGAGTGTTCAATCATCAATGATTGTTTATGATGCAGGTTTCTTTCCGCACCAAGGTTTATCACCCGAACATCAACAGTAATGGCAGTATCTGTCTTGACATTCTGAAAGAGCAGTGGAGTCCTGCACTTACCGTATCCAAGGTGACCACGTTGTTTCACTTCTATGATTGTGTTCGTGTCTCCGTTACGGTCATGCCTTTTTCCATTTCCTCTGTTTTGACTATACGTTTTGACCAAAGTTTGAGCTTATATTTTGGTCGTGGTCTAAGTAGTCATTATATGTATTAGTTCATTGATTCTCGAGGGGCCATCTTTTTTATTATGCCTTACCTTATAGTCAAGACCTTCATTATCAATATTGATGGCATGATATCTGAATTTTAATTATATATTTTACATGAGTGACTTGCTTGAAGATACTTTCGTGGATAAATTGATGAGATTCTTTAATTTGCGTCATGATAAAGTGCTAAAAGAGGTTGGTGCTGGTTTTCCATAGGTTCTTCTGTCGATATGCTCGTTGCTGACAGATCCAAACCCTGATGATCCTCTGGTTCCAGAAATAGCTCACACCTACAAGACAGACCGAGTCAAGTACGAGAGCACTGCCCGATCCTGGACCCAGAAGTATGCAATGGGATGATGATGATGATTGGCAATAATAATCCGCACCAATACATTGCGCGTTGTCTAAGAATAAGATTGAAAAAAAAAACTGAGTGTGGCGTTTGCTTGGTTGCTTTATTAGTTTTATATCATCTCAAGCCGTGTGTTGGTTGGTGCACTGTACATGAGCTTTATATTGAGACATTTTGAGAGCTTGCAATGCTTTAAAGCCAAATGTTGGCTATTATGATTATGTGTCTGCTCTCTCTCTTGATAGTGTTGAATAAAGAACAGTAGAATACACAAGTTGAATAAAGAACAGTAGGTAGAATACACAAGTTTGCTGATAATATTCGAACATTAGTTGTTTAAAAGAAATTTGTTATTGTGGGTGATTCCCTCGTTATGTTAATCTTCTATTCAACAATTTGTTTATTTTTTTAATATAAAACAAAAAAAAAGGTGAGTTCAACTGCGATGAAGAAAGAAACAGAGTCCCCATATATATACTTTTTCAAAAAGTCATAGAATCTCTCGGCGATGGGGAGAACTGAAAAATTATAGAATTTCTTTTGATTTGTTGCACTAGGACGCGAGGCTCTTTGTATAGTAAAAAGAGGTATAGCCGTCCCTTCTTCGTCTATTTTTCGCTTCTTTTGTTTTTGGGAGCAATGTTCTCTATGTTACACATTTTGTTACTATTTTTTAAAAATAAATGTGACGATAGGTCGACTATTTAGAGTTAACATTGAATTAAAAAGGAACCGTTTAGGGTTTTGTAGAGATTCATTTTTACGACTTGGTCTCCGTTGCAGCTCCTTTCCGAGAAAATTTACCTTTTCTCGGAGACGGAGGAGAATTATTTCTTTCTTTGCTTTTATAGTTCGGTGGTTCTAGCGTTCGTCTCACTTCGGTGGCAATAGCGTTTCAAGACGTTTTCGACGGATTCAAAACATGTCAGGTATTCATTTGAGTTTTTAATGGAAATGTAATGATCACATTTTGCATTATGAACATGTTATATTGCAGGAGGTTGTGAACTAACAACAGACAAGTTGTCAGATTCTGAGGATGAACGATCAAGAATTGGGAGTCTGGCAAAGAAAGCCATTAGCTGTTCCATTGAAGATGTTAGGGACGAGAATGATGAGAAGATTGTTCTTAAACTGCGCCAAGAGCTTCTTAACAAACATTCTTTGCCTCCAAGGCATGATGATTATCATATGTTGTTGAGGTAAACTAGTAGTGATTTTTTTTTTTTTGTCTGTTAAAGATACAATAATGGATTTGTTTTCCCCGAGCTAGGTTTCTGAAAACAATGGATTTCAACGTCGACAAAACCGTCACCGCATGGGAAGATATGCTCAAATGGAGGAATGAATTTGGAGCAGATCACATAATACATGTAACAGAATATAATATTATATGGTCCTTACTCCTTACATGTTACATAAAGTTAATTAAATTTTTGGCTTTCTTGTTTGCTCAAAACAGGATTTCAATTTCAAAGAGTTGGACCAAGTCACAATGTACTATCCTCAAGGGTACCATGGAGTTGATAAAGATGGCAGACCCATCTATATCGAGAGACTAGGAAAAGCTCATCCCGGTAAGCTTATGGATGTTACGACCATCGAGCGTTACTTGAAGTACCATGTCCAAGAATTCGAAAAGGCTCTTCAACAGAAGCTCCCTGCCTGTTCCATTGCTGCAAAGCGACGTGTCACTACAACGACTACAATACTTGATGCTGATGGCCTGGTATGGTTAAACTTCTCTATAGATTCTAAAAGTGTCATGACGTAGTTTTGTTTTCTTGATTTTATTAACATCGCTAGCTCTTGTTGTAACCCTCAGGGTATGAAGAACTTTAGTCCTGCAGCGGCGAATCTCCTGTCATCTATTGCTAAAGTAGATTGTAGTTACTACCCTGAGGTACTTAACTAACTCTTAGATGAATAGACTTTCAATGTGGACATGGATGTTTTGGTTCCTGTAAAAGTTTGTAACTATGGTCTCTGACTCTTTGCAGACTTTGCACAGAATGTTCATTGTCAATGCAGGATTTGGATTCAGGAGTTTGATTTGGCCTGCCGCACAGAAATTTCTTGATCCTGTGACTATTGCAAAGATACAAGTAATATGGTTCAAAAGAATCGTGTATTCTCCTATTTATTGTCAGAAGACGCTCATTGTTACTTGTATTACTCAGGTTTTGGAGCCAAAGTCCTTGTCAAAGTTACTTGAAGCAATTGATTCCAGGTTAATTTTTTTTTTGCTTTTTTGTTAGTTCACTTCATAAGTGTTGTCCTTATAGATAAATGACATCCAAGTATTGGTTACTACACTAACATTATAATTTACTGCTTGTATAATTACTCTGTACTGCAGTCAACTTCCAGATTTCTTGGGAGGCGTATGCACATGTGCTAGCGAAGGAGGGTGCTTGAGGTCTAACAAAGGACCATGGAATGATCCTGAAATAGCCGAGGCATGTTTGTTTTTGTTTATTAGATTCATGAAGTTGTCATGATAAGTTGAGCTACAATATTATCTTGTATTGTTTTGCAGCTAGTACATCACATGGAAGTGAATCCCATACCACAAACTACAAAAGCTCCTCCTCATATAAAAAACGATCATGATTCTTCCACTCGCATTGCCACTGTCGAATCTCTAGAACCGGCTAAAGGAGAATGGTCTCAACCCCAATTACTTAACAAGAACACTGAAAACTCTTCTTCTGCAAATACATCCATAAGAGAAGGTGTGTTTCTTTTTCATTCATCCTTGTTTTCGTTAGTGTTCTGTTACGCAACTGCATGTTCAATGTATCATTGTCACATTTTAAGGTGGTCAGATATCAGGGTTTGGTGTTATTAGAGAGAAAACCAAAGGCGAGAACATCTTTCACTTGGTGAAGATACTAATTGCCTTTTCACTAAAGCTATTTCCTCTGTTTTGTTACTTATTGTTCGGATACTGGCAAAGACATAACTGTTTCGATGTCCCAGATTCGTCCGTAAACAAAGAGATTGTTCTTCAGTGTTTGGATCGTCTTAAGAAGCTGGAGAAAGAATGCACAGAGATTAGTAGAATCCCTGTAAAACACCCGGAAGCAAATGATCAGAAGCTATTAACGGGAACTCTCGAGAGGATCAAGTCTCTAGAACTCGATCTCGAGTATTGACCTTATACTATTATTAAGCTATAATGCTTTAATCATATTAACATACATCTACTTTGTGTGTGGTTTCACCAAGTGAAAGATGTTCTCGCCTTTGGTTTTCTCTCTAATAACACCAAACCCTGATATCTGACCACCTTAAAATGTGACAATGATACATTGAACATGCAGTTGCGTAACAGAACACTAACGAAAACAAGGATGAATGAAAAAGAAACACACCTTCTCTTATGGATGTATTTGCAGAAGAAGAGTTTTCAGTGTTCTTGTTAAGTAATTGGGGTTGAGACCATTCTCCTTTAGCCGGTTCTAGAGATTCGACAGTGGCAATGCGAGTGGAAGAATCATGATCGTTTTTTATATGAGGAAGAATCATTATTAAGCTATAATGCTTTAATCATATTAACATACATCTACTTTGTGTGTGGTTTCAGGTATTACATTTAACGTTAGCAAAACAAATTCAGATCACAGAACAGCTTGACTCTCATTACGAAGACGTAATCCCACTCCATGTTTCTTTTCTTTCTCCTCCTTTTTGAAACAACTTTTGCATCATCTGATCATGTTATGCAGCGAAGGAAGATGAGACTCTTCTTTTCTATGGTTTTTTTCCTTTCCAAATTCAAGTTCATTTGTAGTTGAGACTCTGTTCTTCTATGTTTTGCAGCAAAGAAAGCAATGCTGGATCTGAAGCTTTGGGACATAACCTTACGGAGTCCATATTGTTACTATATTTGTTTACAGAAAGTTTGAGAGAATGAAAAAAATTCTTTACACAGATATTTGAGAATTTTTTGTTTCTTCCTATAACTTCTTGTAAACAAATTCTTTTAACATTCCGTGTGCGGTAAGTAATATAAACATTTAAATTTGTAGCTGAAAAGGTGAGTTTATGTTGACTATGTAGGAATAATATTTTGCATATTGCATGTATGTGAAGATGTGGATGGATAAAGCTGAGGGGGTAAAGAGTGAATACATTTGCTCAAACACTGTTAAGTGGTTAACTTGCTCACCTAATTGCATTTACTCATAATTTTACTTGCACAGCTCCATCTTCAAAGTTAAATTCGTCTTTCTTTTTTTTTTAATCTGATTCTCTTTGGGACTCCTGCAACCAAAGAATCATGGAGATCAACTTCCTATCTAGTTCGCTTTTCTTATTTCTTCTACTCGCAATTTTCTTGTTTTTTTTCATTGCATATTTGCATATGGTGTATTCAAATGTGAGACTTTGGGTAATGGAAGAAACCTGCTTCAAACCAAATGTAACTTCCTTTAAAATATATGTTTCTTGAACGTACTTTTCTGATCCTTTAAATCATTCCAACTGTTGATTGAATTCTCTGGGTCAAGTCAAGATACTGCTTTAGTAGCGATTCATGGACCAAATCTTATGGAAGGAAAATAGCTTTCTTGGGTTTCTCTTCTGCTTATGAAGTTTTATACTTTTGGTTGTATAACTTGTCCTAATAATTATATTAAAACCTTTAAAAATGTTGCTATTGGCTATCTTTCCAATAATTCATGGCATTAGTCCAAAACATTAGCGACTCTTTGCTTGTTTTTGTTCATGCAGGTTTTTTTGAAAAGGTTGTTGGGTTTTCCTCTAAGTGACATAGTTTCTCTTCTTTTTTTTTTTCAAGGAAGAGCATGTCCTGTGAACTTTGAGAGTCTGAACTACACGTCATAACAAGCCAATGCAAGTCTTTTTCAGGTATTAATTCAAGTATATATAGTCAGAGATGTATCACTCTTTTTCAGGTATTACTTCTTTTTATACGTTATCTGCTGATCCGGCCTACCTCATAGGATAACGTACCTAATACTGTGGAGACTGATTACCATCATGCCTGATCCAAATTTGAAATGTTTTCCAACAAATGCTAAGAGATCGTATGTTAATATACCACTATGTAAATTGTACGAGTTGAAACTCAAATTCAAACTGATAATCATCAACTTTATTTCCAATAATCAGTAAAAGTCGAGTCTAAAATAGATAGATTTACACCATATCTCAAATCTTTTACCATTAAACTGCGACTGTTTGGTTATTACAAAATAACTTCAGATCACGGAGCAGCTTGAATATCATTACCAAGAAAGTAAGCTCATTACTTCCTCTTCTTACATTTTTAATTACTTTTCTACACAGCAATCTACTAAATCTATGTTGTTTGATTTTGTTCTATGTTGGCAGCGAAGTAGAAAGCTATGCATGGTATCTGAAGCTTTTGGTCATAACAAACACACAGACTTGTAATACTAATAATTTTCGAATTAATGAGAAATCTATATACATACATACATACATACATATACGCTCAACGTCACCGATTAGGAAACGTGACGTTGAAGAATGAGACAGACTCGCATTATAGTTTCCGCGTTCTTCTAGGCTGTAAAGCCTGTAATCAACAAATGTCAACAAAAATAAATAATTTAATCTCTGTCGTCCACCTCTCTCTCTCTCTTTTTATTTTATTACTTTTTAGTTTTCAGACTCTCACACACTCTCTCTCTCTCTCTCTCTATCTTCGTGGTTCGGCATATCTTGTCTTCCACCAAGTCGTCTTTCTGTTTCTTATCAGATCTTTTCGTCATTTGTGTAACCAAAGAATCATGACTCTCAAGTTCGTTTCTGGAGCTCTTTTCTTCTGTCTTCTACTCACAATGTTTCCTTCTTTTTCTTCCTCCAGTTTCATCTCAGGTACGCCTTTTTCTATTAATAAAAAAAAAAAATTCTTCCCACAATCTCTGTTTGAATGTTCAAATCTCTAGGAAGAAAATATTTGATTTGGTTAATTTCTTGTCTTGTCTTGTCCTTTTTATTGCAGATGGTGTGTTGGGATCTCAGGCTTTGGTTGCTGGAAGAAACCTACTTCAGACCAAGAAAAGCAAGTTCTCTTTTTAAATCTCTGTTTCCTCAACTTAAATTACTCTTTGTGACCACTAGAATTGATTCTCCTTGAAGTGTGATGAGTTTTTAGTAAGAGTTCCATATTACAATGTGTTAAAAGTAATATACAAACGAATCCTGATGTATCTAGTAATGATTCCTGCATAGTTTCATTGCCCCAATCTTTGAGTCACAATCTTGACTCTCTTTTCTTGATTTCTGGATGCTTACCAGTTACCAAATTATTTACCCTTTTTGGTCATATATGTATAGTTTTGCTTAGTAATAATGATCTTTAAACTTCTACAAAATTTTTGTATTGATCTTCAGAACTTGTGTTTGCCTCTGGACCATGGATGGCATCAGTCTAAAACCATTTTACATACACTCACGATTCCTTAGTGACTCCTTTACGCATTTGCTTTGCTGGAGATGCAACCGATTTTCTCTGAGAAGAATGTTCTGTTTTTTTTTTTTTCTGACATGGTTTCTCTTTTTTTCATGGTAACAGCATGTCCTGTGAATTTCGAGTTTATGAACTACACAATCATAACAAGCCAGTGCAAAGGTCCCAAATTCCCACCAAAGGAATGCTGCTCTGCTTTTTTGGACTTTGCGTGTCCTTACACCGAAGAGCTGAACGACCTGAGCAATGACTGTGCTACCACTATGTTCAGTTACATCAATCTCTATGGGAAATACCCGCCTGGACTTTTCGCTAACCAGTGCAAAGGAGGTAAAGAAGGTCTCGAGTGCCCCGCTACGTCTCCCGCTTCAGCAGCAGACGTAAACGCAGCCATCAACACCGCTTCTTCTCCTCTTTGGCTGACCATTTTCACAGCTTTATTGGTGTTCGTTAAATTGTTATGAAGCCAAGAAAGCCTGATATCTGCAATGTACTAGTAACAACCTGAGGAAGGGAGTGTCTGTATGTATGCCCCCACGATTTGTTTTATTTGTATCATTCTTTTGATCTTAGGAAACTTCAAAACCGTCCAAGTGATAACCCATATGACTTTTTTGGAACCGGATCCAAAAGAAACCGATCTAAACCCGGAAGGCATAGATTGGCCAATTTGGGCTACTAATAATATTTAAGTGGACGCTAAAAAATGAAAATGAAAAAGAAAAAAAAAAGGAAAGGAAATATGGTGCGAAACAAAAAGGAAATAACTGTCATTATAAACGGAAAGAGGGCTTCGTCGCCTCGTTTTAACCAAACACAAAAGAGGTCTGCTGAGTGCTGAGTGCTGAGTGCTGAAAGAAAAAGGAAAAAAAAAAGGAATCTCAAAAGCGTTACCGGACTTGACCATGGAAGAAGGCTTAAACCACGAGCAGGGGCAGGGCTTTAACCATTCCACCGATGTAAGTAATCTACTTCATTCTCCTCCCTCCTGAGTCCTTCCTTAGCTTCGATCTGTTTCTGGATGAATCTGAAGTTGAAATTGAAACTGATGTTTTTGTAATTTTCAGGGTGAGACTCATGCGGAAGTTGTGAAGAAGAAGGCCTCCATGGAAGAAGACGGCTTAAACCACGAGCGCGTCAATCAGATTACGGAAAAAGCCGTACGTAATCTTCTTCTTCTTCATTCTCCTCACTTTCCTTGTTATTGAGCTTTTGATCTGTTCCTCAATGAATCTGAAATTGAAAATTGAAACTGATCCTTTTTTGTAATTTTTAGGGCGAGACTCATGCGGAAGTTGTTGTGAAGGCCTCCGAGGCTGCTAAAACCTCCTGGTAAGTCGATACTCGCTTTCTGTGTTGATTGATTGATTAAATATCTGATCTTCTTCTTTCTTTCTTTTTAGGGTTAAGATTCGCGTTACCGGATTCGACGCTTCGCTCCCTGACCGTGATATCAGCAAGACCATGTATGATCACTTCAAATCATGTGGCCAAATCTCGTCTATTGCGGTTCGAAAAACAAGCTGTGTTTTTATCTGTATTGACGGAGATGGAGGTGAAGACAAGGCCTTGCAACTTAATGGAAGTAACTTGAGAGGATGTAATCTCTCTGTTAAGGTGGTTTCACGTACAAAACCCAACACAGAGCTTACTCCTAAACATTTGGCTATTATAACAGAACTTGAGTATGACAAAACATTGTAAGTTGATTTTCTTCCTCAAAAGACAATCTTTGTTGTTGCTTGCGGATATGATAATAATATGGCAAATTATTTATTGTTATTATTATTTTTTGTTTGCAGTTGGTTTGGCATTGGTATTATGCGCTACCAGATAATGCAAAGTGAGTGTCTTCTCAAGGAGTCTTTGAGACAAGATTTCGCTTCATGTGGAGTGATCACAAATGTTATTACTCCCAGAAACTCTCGAGGCGGTCCTTGTTGCGACAACACCAATTTCATTTACTTTGATGGAGAGGAGGCTGTAAACAAGGCGTTGAAACTTGGTCCAAGTTTGGGACTAATTGTTCACGCCTTGCCCAAAATGACCGAGAATTCTTATTCTACTATGGTACTTCGTAAGTCCTCTTGATTCCTTAGATTCTTCTTTTATTTCAAAACTTTATATTTTTTTCTTTGGTCTCAATGCATTCTTTTTGTTTTTATCGTTGCAGCTCACTGTGTTCAGATTGCAAACGAGATCCGAAAGCGGCAGATGGAAGGCAATTTATCTCTCAGTGGGCTCATCGAAGACTGAAGCGTTATAGACACAATGCAACCTGTTTCGTCTTTATGTTTTGTCTATGCACATGCTTTATAGCAAGCTTTGATGGATAATACTCATAGTAGGTATCATGTTTACGGATACTGGTTATCTGTAACTTTTAGTGCTGTTCAATGGCTGATTGAAAATCTTTTGTTTAAATATGAAAATCTTTTGTTTAAATATTATTGTCATATAGTCACTGGTTTTATCCACATTTTCCTTTTTGAAAAAACAATTAAAAAGGATTTAAAAATGGTTAAAGTTATAAGTGTTACAAAAAGGTTTAAAGTTATACAAATCACTCAACTCTTATCCCTTTGAAATATTATTTGGGATTTTGTTCATACGTGGTTTACACCCTTTTAAATTAGAACGGTTGTTTAGATTAAATAAACTCGAACAAAAAGAAATTAAATAAGTATGGTCTAAGGTAAAAAATTTATTTTTGAAGATTTACTTTCTTTATCTTTGATTTTTCCCCTATATTTGGGAAAATTCATAATTCACACTAATCTCTCCAATGTTTGTGGAAAAATCAAACCTTAAACATTAAGTTACTTTTATCTTCTACAGAGTGTTTGTTATTTTCAAGTGTCTGCTTTTTTTAATGTAAACCTTAAGGCTCATAACTACACAACCTCAACTCAACTCTCCACAGACAGACGCGAAAGCATGGAAAATGCAGTAGAACAACCGAACTCTACCTCAATACCCCCAACCGAACTTCTCAGTTTCTTTGTAAACTGCACAAAGTTTGGAACTTTTGCACTGACTAGCTCGGGGAAAAGTATCTTACATGATCAAAATTGTTTTCTGAATGGTGTAGCTTGTGTTTGTGTCTGTGGTTGATGTGTTGACTCCACACTGTTTCTTAAACAGAGACTTGTGTTGAAGTATAAGCCGGTTCCAGCACAATGGAAAGGATCAAGAAACTGTGGGCTTGGTTTTAAGCTATCCCGAGATGCTTCTTCGTTGTCTGCTTCTACTTGGTTCATGACCATCAAGTCTTTTCCCATTAACCGCAAAACCGGGTTAGGACTCGGAGGCACAACAACAGCTCTGTTTGAGAATTTACTCTGCTGGGTCATGTATGGTGACTGCTCAGACGGATGGTTTGTATCCAAACGTGTGGGAGGAGATTTGGTTAAGTTCATTGCTGTTGACGAATAAGCAGCAGCTCTTCTCTGCAGTAGAGGAGATGTTTGATGATTCAAAGCAATGCCTTCAGAGATTCTCTCTTTTCTCTGGCAACAACAACTACAAGACTCATGATCGTTGCTTCTAAGTCTTGGAGGTGGTTCTGTCTTGTCAACAGTACTTGTCTCATGATGAGATGGAACACAAAAACTCAATCTACCGGATGCAAAGTTTGAGACGGGTGACTCAGATGAGTTTCTGTCGAAAGACTGTATCTGGCTTGTGATAACCGACGAGTTTCCAAGATTCTCATCGTAACACATATCCCTGGGACTCGGTAGAAATGAGCCAGGAGGTCCTGGAATGGGAATGGTATCGACCTCTACAAACAAGCTTCCTTTTCCTCTTCTTACCTCAGAGTCAAACATCACATCTTCATCACAAGTGGTTTGCTCGTAAACTTGTTCAGAGTAATAATACATTGCTCTCTCGCTAGTAGGTATGGTTTCATTAGAAGGTGTAGCAACATTGCTTTTTTCCAACGCATTGGCTCTATTGTTGTTGTTGTTATCATCTTCCTCCTCCTCATCACTACTTTCTTCGTCATCATCATCATCATCGTATCTACTAAATGAAGGACTATCGTCACCAGAAACATAATCATCATCTGATAGTTCACGTTCTTGTGTCATTTCAGATTCCCATTTCAAAGTTTCTTCTTCTTCTTCCTCAGACAAACTCAACGGAGCTTTCTTTAGCTCCACAGGCAGAGATAGGCTTCTCCAGCCATTTGATACGAATGGTGCGGACAACTTTCTTATGCTAGTTGCACGAGGAGAAAGCTCTCTGACATTCTTTCTAGGTGGATACTTGTCTTCTTGAATCGAAGCAAGCCTCTTCTTGAACTGGACAGTAGTGTCTAAATGAGCTCTTGCAAGTGATTTCTCCTCCTTTTTACTCCCAAACATAGTCTTATTCCGCAGCTTCTGTTTATTCGAAGTAGATGAATCATTACCTCTCGACACAAGACGCTCTTCTCCTGACCATGAATCATCGTCATCATCATCATCTTCAGATGGCTGATCGCTCAAAGCATAAAACTTATCTTCTTTCTCATTTAGCTTCTTTGAGATCAAACCACCTTTTGCTAACATCCTCTGATTATAGATTCTACGATGACCCTTGCTGCTACCTTCTCCACAAAACCCTCTTTGATTCTCCGGTATCTGCTGTGCAAAAAGCAGTGTACTGTTATTTCATGAACCTCAACTCACTACCAAAATAAAAGACAGGAACTTATATGTTATTATTACCTCTGAAGTGTTGGCTTTGAGATTGGTTAGTTTAAGATACTTGTACTCTTTCTTTCCTCCACGTCTCTTCCTCGAGATTTTACTGCTTTCTTTACTACCATCCTCGTACTGCTCTCTCAACGGAGTGGTAGCAGTAGTAGAAGAAGTCTTCTTCTCGCTGAACTCTGTTAAAATCCGCAGTTTCTGTCCCTTGGTATCAATATAAACAGGACCAACGCCAACATGCGAAGCTTTCCGCTTCTTGGACACTTCAGCCTTATCAGCAACAACTTGATTCGTATGACTCAAAACCGACGCCCACGTTGTTCCATTTCTATTATCAAGATCTTCTAAAGTGCATCCTTTTGCAGTAGCGTAAATATCAACCATCGTTTTAACTTTCATCCGTGGCTTAACTCTAGGCTTGTTTGGCTTACTATAAACAGGTGGCACAGCTGAATCAACAGACAGACACTGATCAACTCTAGGCTTGTTTGGCTTAGTACTACTAACCGGTGGCAGTTCTGAGTCAACAGACAGACACTGATCGATGTGAGCATTCAAAGTAGTGTTGGAAGCTGATGAGAAGGTTTTGCAAATAGGACATGTTGTTGTCGTCATCACAAGGCCACCACCACAAGTATCTTCTTTGGATTTCACCATTCCACCTCGTCCACACTTTTTATTGTTCTTGTTATTATTACTTGTACCAGCTACTACTATCGTCTCTACCTTAGACTTCGAAACACTTGTGCTCGTACCAAAACCATTATTGATGATGATCCTTGATTGGCTACAACCTCCCTCTCTAGTCTCTGCTATTGTCTGGTTTACCCCAAGTTTAGCCAAACCACTTCCTATATGGACATGTGATACGATCTGGTTCCCTGATGATGAACTAGCCGTGGTCTTAAACTTGTTGCTTCCGTTAGAAACTTTATGAAACGGTGGTAAAGGATTAGTTACGCCGTGAGCTGAACAAAGTTGGAGACTTTTACCAGAAAATGGCCAGTTGTTCTTGATGTTGTTTTTCCTGTTACTATATGCGTAATCTCTGCATGCATCAGATCAAACAAAGTTAGTTACTTCCACATCTCAAAAGATCAAGAGTTACCATCAAAACATTCTTAGCAAGGAAGGAAGAAAGGTCAAAACTTTTGATCTAGCTATGAAGATGAGCTTAATGATCATTCGAAACTGACCCATCATGAGATCCATACACTTTTTTCTTGGGGGTGAGGAGCAAAACCATATTGGCCAAAAAAAAACAAGAAACAGAAAAAGTTTTTTTTTAAAAGTTACCTGATGGAGAAGCTTTGGAGATGGGTTTGACCTAACTCATCTGAAGAAGTGGTGAGATGTAAGAAACTGGAAGGAGAAGAAGAAGAAGAAGGAAGTGGGTCATGTGGTGGGTTCTCAGTGGATAAGAACATTTGATTCTTCCACTGTTACTATTTGCCTCTTCGCTTTCCAAATAGTTCAGCATAACACCAGATCTTCTTTTATCATCACCAGTTTATGTCCAATCTACTAACAACAACAAAACATGTAATTAAGATTATATACTTGAGATTTGTGATTCCAAGAAACCAAGAATAGGAGAAAGAGAACATTATTTCATGTGGAAAAGATAAGTTAGGATTATTTGGTATAAGGATTATATTTTAAAAAGTTTGTATGTGTGATTTTGACAAAGAGAAACAATTATTTGCACGCAAAAGACACTGGTTTATTTGGTCTTTAGAAATTAGTTTCAGTTACCAATCTAATTCAAGAGCTTATTGTATGTTTAAGGGATCATGAGAAGATAAAGTGAACTAAGACATCCACTAGTTGAAGAAGCTATCAAAATAGATTAGATTAGATCAAAGTTTAGAAAAACTCATCTTAAAAACATAGATTATGACACTAAATCTTGTAAACCCAAAGAAAATTCAAGACATGGGGAAGATTCTTGATTAGCTGAACAAAAAAAGATGACAACAAATAGAACTGAAAGAAGTAATAGAAACAAATCTGATCTTTACTCATAGATCTATACATACATACATACACATCCATCTGAAAACATTTCAAGATTTGGGATCTTAAAGTTGGATAGAAGAACAGAAGATCAAAAAGAAGAAAGAAGGACAAACCAGATTCACAAACTTTAGACAAAGAAGAAGAACATGAATGAAACTTTTTGATAAATAATTTACAAACCTTGGATGGAGTTTCTTGGCAAAAGGAAGAAAATGGCTTTTTAGAGAGAGAAAGAGAGCAATTGATGAAAGAGATGGAGAAAGAGAGAAGAACCAAGCACTAGAATGATTTTTGGGTGTTCCAATATAAAGTCCACATATGTATTATCACTAAATGTGAAAAACGAATTCTTAAAAGAAAAAATGAGTGCGAGAGGAGAAAAATAAATAAAAGTGTCCACAGTAACTTCAATTATTATCACACTCCACCATCTTTATTTTATTATTTTATGTTGTATAGATTTGGTATAGCATAAATTTCAAGTTATTAGATTACTATACATTAAAAAAAAAGATTACTATACATTAAAAAACTATTAAAAAAAACTAGACATTCTCTCACTTCGAGAAATGTAATAATTAAATATTTAGTGTTATGTAATTTTTAAATATTTAGTGTTTGGCTTTCCATGCGAAAGGAGTTTACCAAAGCACTTCTTCTAAACTATAACCTCGGCTTGTCATTCCTAAAAAATGTAATTAAGATCTGAGGCAAAGAAAAACTAAAAGCAAGATAGTTATATCATATATGCAATAAAAACTGATATTTGAAATCCTTAATAGAAATTAAGAGTATTTGTTCATGAATTTGGAAAGAGTTTTATTTTCTTCTATTATTTAATTTGACTGTATTTGCAGTTACAGTTTCTAGTTATTAGGTGTATTGTCTTATAAACTTAAACCAATATGTTCCAAAATTATTCATTTGTTTAGCCGATGATTAGTAAAAATACAATAAATCCTGTGTTACTGGAGTTTTTCTTTTGTGTTTATGAATTAAAACGTTTGATATGATTTTCTAATGCCGATAACCAAAGTCTATAGTGTTAAAAAAGAGTTTAGTGTTATAGTGATAGGGATACTTTGAGGAATTTCGATAAATAAATAAAATTCATAATCCATTTTCTAAAAGAGAAACACAAGATAAACCAAAAGAGAAACAAAAAACTAAATTCAGATGAATTTTACAAGGAGCAATAGATGTGGACCCACCAAGCAGACAAGCAAGCGACACGTCGCAATCACGTCAATCAAAAAAAAAATAATCTTAAGGCCGTTGTTACTCCCCTTTCTTTAAATTATTTTTAACATTTTTACTTTTTAACCCAAAACGAATTCCTTTGTACGTCGATGAAATCTTATTTACGAATGATGTACAGACGCACGCCCACACGCGCTTAGATACCTCACTTCACTTATATAGACACACTTCCACACACGCGTATGTGTACATTAATATAAGGGATATTTTGCATTGATGTATCAATATTCCTGCCACAAAATAATACGATCTTATTAAATAAACCTTACTCCAAGATATAAAAATAATAAACTTTACTCCTTTTTATGAGATTTATTCCCTTATGTTTTTTTTTAAATGTTATATATTAAAACTCGAATAAACTTTTGGAAGATACGAAATTGTAGTTATTTACATTATCTTCAAAGGATCTGTCATATAAACTTTGAATTTTGATTTTAAGGAAATAAAAACTTTGAAGTTTGATAAATTCGAAAATTAAAGCAGACATGGGGGAAACGCATAATATACTAGAAGAATGAATATGCAAAAGTGGTGTATACAAGATAGTTGATATGTAGATACGATCTTGTACTAGACAGGGGCACGGATCGGATATCCAGGTTTTTGAAGGTATTTGTGATTTGTTTCGTATGTCACGGATATCTAATTTTTCGATTTGCTTTGCTTCGGTAAAATACGGATATTCGGAAAAACGGATATCTGGAAAATAAATAGATATTTGCGGATATTTACAAATACTTATGGATATCTCATATATGTTTGGATTAATACAAATAATCTTAAATTTTTTATACAAATTTGTTTTCTAAAAGATTTTTTTGCATGATATAAAAGATAAAAATTAAAAGAAGTAGTTAATCTACCTATTTTGTAAAAATTTTAAACTTAGTTAATAATTATAATAACACAAAATTTAAGAAAAAATTATAATTGTCATAATTTTTCTATCTTCCTTTTATGTAATACTTTTATATAAGTAATAATGTGAATAGAATTTATAAGATTATATGTTGGAATAATAATTATAAAATTTTATATATTTAAAATTTTAAATATAATCAAGATATACATGTATTTATATATTGTCGGATCGGATCAGATATCCGCTTTCCAAAATTTTACTATTTGTGATTTGTTTCGATTTTAACGGATATTGAGTTTTAGTATTTGCTTTGCTTTGAAAGTACAGATATTCAGAATTTTCGGATCGAATCAAAACGAATAACGAATCGAATCAAATTTAACGGATAAAATGCCCACTTGTGGACAGAAGGAGATTAATTAGACCCAATGTTTTGAAAACCGGACCGGACACCGACTCGGTGTAGCTACTGGTTGACTGGTTGGACCGGTTCAACCGGTCGAACAGTTTTCTATTTATAAAAATTATATATATATATATATATATATATTATATTACATAAACTTTACTCCTATATATAATATATTCTCTATTCTCTTCTATAATTAACTAAATATAAATAATAAACATAAATCTAATTATATATAGTAAAAAATTGAATAGTGAATACTATGTAAACTGAAAATGATAAAATCATATGATTTACAATTAAAATTATCATATTTATTTATTTTACAAATAACATCTCAAATTTTATGAATATGGTAAAATAAAAATAGTATATGAAAGTAAAAAAAAAAAATTTCACATTGTTTCTTAAAAATAAAAAATTATTTAAATAGTGATAGTTGAATACTAATTATAAAATATTAAATTTTAGTTACTAATAATTAAAATATTTAATTATATGTTAATTTTTAAGAACCGAGTTTTAAAATTGACCCGGTTTTACCGGTTTTTTATAAATTCGGTTTTTAAACCGAACCGGACTCGGCTTCTTCGGCGAGTCACGGTCGGACCGGTTCGACCGGCCGGTCCGGTCCGGTTTTCAAAACACTGATTAGACCAATTCGTAGTGTCATGCATGCATGCATGTGCACAATCTTTCAAATTATTTCATCCATACCGTATACGACTGACTTGTAGTAGTATCCGTAATCCATATATATGTATGATCAATATCTATGTCCATATCTATGCTTGGCGTGATCTCAATGTATATACTTCTTTAGCTAGCTGAGGTTCATGTTGGATAAAAAATGTCACAATCGTTTTTGCGGTATAAAAACTGAGTTGTGTGCGAGAAGACGTTGCTCTTAAAATTCAGTTCTAATCAACGAAACCAAACATCATATATAATATAGGAGTATCTAGGTCATGTGGTACCAAAACTTGATGTATTTTTCATATTGTATCAATTGATAATCACAATCATTCATGGACTAAAACGCATTATAACATCTCAAAATGTACGGCCTTGTGTAATGCCATGGATGTAACTTCTTGCTACCTTTGCGAAGAAGAAGACCAATTACAATTTCAGTTTTTGTTAGAACAAGCCCACCGGTCTCATGCACATGTCACAAGTTATTTTGCACATGTCACAAGTTGCAAAACTCCATATATATGAATTAACACTTATATATAAATATCATCATCATCATCCCCGGAGAAATGCCGAATATGCCAGGATTTAAGACCTCCATACCAGCTTCCCGTCACACCTCAATGTTTGATTTAGGCAGTTCCAGACACCTCAGGAGTATTATTATATTTCATCTGTAGTTTTTCATTCGAATATATGTATCACAAATTAATTAATCGGTCACGTACTTACATAATGGCTTGACAGAAAACAATTAACTTTAGTGGCAACGAATCGCGCACCAAATTATTATATACTAAAGTCCTATATTAAGTCGTGCTTTAAATATGCTTAGAACAATAATTATTTCTAATTGTGTAAAGATACTAATGGAGGACCAAAACCAACACTTCGTTGTTTGTTTAATTTACGATCTTCACGCCAAAATAAAATATCTGGCTAAGTTGGCCCACTTTAAATAACATCCACACAAATGCAAATAAAAATTAATACACCGTGAAGAGAAATAATAATAATAATAATTAAATCTCTAGTAATATCATGCCTTCCGTTTTGTTTAGGCCAACGCATTCTTGTTAACACTATTGTCAAAAAACAAAAATACAGCAATCAACAGTTCAACACTACTTTTCTTTTCTTTTTTTGGTCGAACATTACTTTTCTTTATAGCAATTGTAACATTGAGTATTAACTATAAAATGAAATATTGTTTATGGGACATGGTGTATTCGTACAAGATTGTTAGTTCTTATTTATTTTTATAGATTCGTTATTGTACTTTGACTAAAAGATATGTTTAATATATGTATATCGAAATTTTCTGTATATACAAAGAAAAGTAGATACTTTATAAATAAATTTGCAAAATTTTAATTTTAATTTAAGAAAACACATTGAGACGCATATGGTTTATCATGTATACTAACTAGAGCTTTTTAGAGGTTTGCAAAATAAGCTTAAATACCAAAATTCAAAACGTTGCATTTATGGATTTGATTGTTTGTATTTGTATATTTTGTTCGTATGACTAATGATTAACTGTTTTGCTACAATAGTTAGTCATCCATTATTACGAAAATGATCAATTTGTGTTCAATTAATCCAATTTTTAGCGTAACATGTTAAAAAGATAAAAAGAGTTGTCTAAGTTGTTCAAAAAAAATTAATTAAAAGACCACGTTTTAGAAATGTAACATTTGTTAAAAAAACGTAACTTACCAAATTTAAGTATCGCTCATGTCGATCAAATTTCTTTCAGTTAGATAGCAATCTAATATTCATTAATATATGTCGGTGACTAATCAAAAATCAGCCTAATGTGACGTTATATATGGACTTTTTTATTACAAAATTTAAATCTATCAAACAAGATACAGATTATTTTTTCCGTCAAATCTAAATGCTTTTACATGTTGACAAAACTTTCAACTAGTCTTTTTATTTAAAATATCATGATAATAACTTTTTCCAAAACGGTCAAATGTTTCACTAAACATGCTACAACAATTTAGGAGTTAGTGGCTTTTCACAAAATAGAATAATTGATCTTGAGAGTTTTTACCAAACAGGAGAGGCCATTTCAGAGATTAGGACCAACATTGCCTTCCAGTATGAGTGGACATATATACCTCTTTTGATATGAGAGTCTCTCTCAGAAAAAAAACTTACATAAACTGCAAAACTTAATTTGTTTGTAACCATTATTCTACACAAGAGAGAGCTCATACTTTGCAATAAATCTGTAAGTCACCAGTTAGGTAGTTGGTCCGATATCAAACAAGATTAGAAAATAGTGCCTATCTGACCTCATATCTATTTTGTTAATGTAAAGAGTCAACCAATATCCTCTAGAAATTAACTTTAAAACTCTTGAGGCCTTAAGCATCTCCAATATTAATCTATATGCAATATTATGTATATTCGTGAATGTGTACATAAATATACATGTGGTAAATGTGTACATCAACTAACATGTAAAACAAAAGAAGACATGGAGTGCATATGATAATGGACAAATGATTTTGGCAATGCGCATGCAACATATATATAGCCGTTGTGGTTGTACTTTATACATATATAGATCCATTATTCAGTAATGTATTCTCCTTATTTTATATAAAATTGTACTTTATACAAAACAGCTCATCATCACCAAATACAACTCTCTTTATAGTTGTTATTCACAAAATCTTTCCCCATCTAATTTGAGTGACATTGTTTACACTCAACAGGTTACATCTATATAGCTGTATAATCAACTTTTTTATATGTTTTCACTTTAAAATAAGGAATTAGTGAGACAAAAGAAAATGAATTGCGTACACATAATGCATGTCATGATCTTGACTACCTCACATGACTTCAACCACATATATAAATATATCTATATAAAAAAATCATGATGTTAAGTCATGTATACTTTTATTCAGAATGCGGTTCCATAACATTATAATAACCATTTCATATTTATATATGACCCCTCTGAAACCAGTTTGAACAAAAGTGGGGGTCCTTTACCTTAGTGGCGTTTCTCAATATTATATAGGTAGATTCAAAGAGAACTTATATCTCACCATTTCTTCATAACAGCCTCTTGAGATTCTTCTCAACCTCTTTATTAGAGAATCATGAAATCTTGAGGTTGAATGGTTGAGGAGATAACTTCTTTAAGATCTTTCAAGAATAGGAAACTGCTGGAGTCGATCAGTATTGTCATGGAATGTTGTAAAAGCTTGTGGTGGCGTCAAAATACGAACCGTTTCCACCATAAGGACGATGATGATGGGCATGAGGAGATACTTGTTGTGGCTTGGAGAGATCTTGAAACTGAGAGGTTGGTTTTGTACTTGAATCTCCATGAGAGGTCTCTTCTCTTTGGTTCATAACCATCAAATCTTTTCCCATTAGCCGCAACACTGGACCTGAGTTTGAAGGAAGCGGGGGAACAGACTTACTTAAAAGATCTTGTTGGATCATGTGTGGTGGTGGTTGCCTAAATGTTGTATCTTCAACAGCATTCTCCTTTTTCTGACAACAACATGACTGATCATTCTCACTGAATCCGGTAGGTCTCTTGTCAGTGGTTATGATGTTATGAAGACTAAATGTCTGTGTTTCAGAAGCTGGAAAGTTTGAAACTGCTGAAACAGGTGATTCAGACAAGTTCCTGTCAGTGAGATCAAGCTGATCATAGGGAGTTTGGACCTGGCAAAAGTTTCCATGATTTTCAGTTGCAGTTGCATCATCTCCCATATCCCAAGGACTCTCTAGAAATGATCCAGGAGGTCCTGGAATAGGAATGGGATCAACCTCCATGAATGAGCTTCCTGGTTCTTCAGTTTCAAAACCAGTTGTCTCGTAAACCATGCTTTCAAACTCAGCAGCTGCATCATCTGTTTTGTCCAACATATCATCACTATCTCCTTTGTTATTACCAGTCTCTTCCCAGCTTTCATAATCATTGTCTTCACCACTAGTTGAAGGACTCGAGCTTAGAAGGACCTTATCCTCATCCCAGTCATCATAATCTGCCAGTGCACGTTCTTGAGTCATCTCAGACTCCCATCTCCCTGAATCTTCATCTTCATGCTCAGAAACATCAAACCTCCATGCTTTCTTCACCTTCATAACTTCCTTACCAACAGGTTTAGTGCTCTTTCCAGAGACTTGGCTATCACCACAGCTTCTCCATGAGCTTTGACTGTTAACCGCCTCGGATAAATCAGTACTCACATGACTTGGACCTCTTAACACAAGAGGATCTTCTGACAATGAATGCTCATTCTCAGACGGCTGATCAGAAATGCCCCTCCCTTTCTTGTTTTCATTCCTTGAAAGACTATGTTTTCTTAGCATCCTACGCTGACTTGTACCTGGAGTTTCTGACCTCTCCATGCCTCTACATTCTTCAGAATACCCTCTTCTAGAC
Source organism: Brassica nigra (assembly GCA_016432835.1). Taxonomy (NCBI): domain Eukaryota; kingdom Viridiplantae; phylum Streptophyta; class Magnoliopsida; order Brassicales; family Brassicaceae; genus Brassica; species Brassica nigra. Next base: position 8,452,951 of record CM028244.1, on the reverse strand, counting down.
ACCTGTATCTGTTACACAAGTGACATTATTAAACAATCTTTATCGTACTTCAAGAATCAAGAATGAGAATGTATGCATATATTACTATTAATTTACCTCTGAAGCATTGCCTTCAAGTCTTTTCTTACAGCTTTTGTAACTCCGTTTACCTTCACTGACAGTTACATGGTCTCTTGATGGACCAGAAGCTTTCTCCTTAACCTCAGATATAATCCGCAGTTTTTGTCCCTTAGCATCAATGTAAACAGGTCCAATGCCAGCAGCATCATCTTCATCAAGCTTCTTCCCTTTGTTGGAAACTTCAGGCTTATTATTACTATTATCAGAGACAACCTGGTTAGAGTAGCTTGAGATCACAGCCCACTTTGTTCCATTTCTTCTATCAAGATCTTCTAATGTGCATCCTTTTGCAGAAGCGTAGATATCAACCATCGTTTTAACTTTTAACCGTGGCTTACTCCTAGGCTTGTTTGGCTTAGTAACTGGCTGCTTTCCCGAGTCAACAGACAGACACTGATCGATATGCGCATTCAAAGTGGTGTTAGAAGCAGATGAGAAGGCTTTGCAGATGGGACAAGTTCTCAAAGCCATAGCTTCAGAAGCTGAAAAAGGACAACCCTGGTCTTCTTTTGATGCACTATCCACACCAGCTCCAGGTTTCACTACTAACCCACATTTCTTTCTAGGAGTCTTGTTGAGCATAGTGACTTGTGTTTTGGATTTTGAACCATTCTCAAAACCTGGTTTAGTCTCTGCTGATGCATGATCATTGAAGCCGGGTTTTTCTAACTTTCTCTTGCAGTTTATGGCCTCAACATGAGTTTTGGTTGGCTTCTTGGATGATGAAGCTTCAGGAGGTTGGCTTATCATAGGACCAAGAGGCTGAATAGGTGGCAATGGATCACACAAGCCATGCTTCAAACATAGCTGCAAACTTGTTGAGGAGAAAGGCCAGCTTTTCTGAATGTTCTTAGTTCGGTTACTAAATGCATAGTCTCTGCAAAACCATGATGAAAACCAAAGTCTCAATTAGTAGTATCATATAACAACCAGACAAAACAAAGGTACAGACTTTGTAAGGAAACGCTTCTGAGAGACAAGACATAACAAAGATGAGATAAGTTCACCTGGTATGGACCAATGGATCAAAGAAAAGTAAAAGAAATAGTCAACACTCAATAATACCATTTAAGCTCCACAATGACCCAGAAGGTGAAAGAGATAAAAGTTTTTTTTTCTTTGCATTGAATCTGACCCATCAAGAATATTGAAATGGATGGGAAGAAAATATCTATCTAGTATATGATCAGACTCATTAAGAAAACTTGACTTTGTTTAAAACAATGGTGAAGAAGGAAACTGATGACTTCTTCTTCTCCATAAAACATATTAGAGAAGAAAAAAAGGAACAAAACTTATAAGATTACCTGATGGAGAAAGTGGAAAGATGTGATTGACCTAACTCATCACTAGACTTGGTCAGATGCAAGAAATGGGAAGAAGATAGATCATTTGGAGAGCCTTCATCAGTTGATGATGGATAAGAACATTTGATTGTTCCACTGTTACTATTCACACCCCTGCTATTCCTCATAACATCAGATCTCTTATAGTGTCAAATTTCTGAGAGCCAATGAAACCTGCAAGTGTTGAAAGGAAATTTTTTTAATATTCTTTGAGTTTGAAATAAACCTCATAAGAGGAAAGTTGAGAAGATATTTCTAGAAAAAAAATTACTATTATTATTTCATGTGAAGAAGAGAAAACAGAGAATAAAATTAAGATTAGTGGGTGAGATTTTGAAATATCTAGGGGGGTCTAAAGAAACATGAACAGTTAAAAGAATGAATTTTTAATCTAGAAAAATTCAATTTCCCCTAAAACAAATCAGTTTCCAGTTTGATTGGAATGTGTTATTTTATGCAATGAATCACATGAAATTCAAGACACCACTAAATGAGGTGAACAGATTGAGATTGTAGATAACACCATGGATGAATTTATTAAGCAAGCATCTGGGTGATCTTATAGACCAAAGATCATTGAGTTTTTTTAATCAAGAAATGTTGACAGAAACAAAACAAGACATAAAAAGAAGATAACCAAACCATTAAAAACACAGTTCCAACACTATCTATGGATAAAAGAAGAAGAAAACACAGAAACATGAGATTTAACAACAAATCTGGGGATAAAAATCAAGAAACAAAACAAAACAAAACAAAACCAAACCCTTTATATAATGTCAAGAGTAATGTTGATCATGCAATACCAAAACTTATAGAGATTTATATATACATGTATACACATGCATACCTGTTTCCAAGAATATAAGTTTGGATCTATGAAAAAAAATCAACGAAGATTCAAAGGAAAGTAAGAACAAGAAACTGTAAATCAGTGGCACAATAACAAAACGTGTAAGTAGAAGAAGAAGAAGAAGAAAAAGAGTTGTTCGGAGATTTAAAAAACACTAAATACACACAAACCTTTAGAATTTCAAGGATTGATTATTTCAAAAATGGTTTTCTTGGCAGAAGAAAATATTTTCTTAGAGAGAGAGAGAAAGAGATGAACAAGAACCACGCACTAACACATCAAAGTGGTATCAGGTTCCCTAAGTAATTAATATACACAGTATTTAATAAAATAATCTAAAGTTAGAAAATAAAAACGTTAAAGTAGAAAAATGAAAATAAATTTTGTTTGTTTCCTCGTCTCTTTTCCTTTGGTCCGTCTGGAAGTGAGCTGTGTGAATTCCTAAACCGTTTTGAATTTTATAATCATTTTAAGCATTGGTCCTAACTATTTTTTATATATTTTAAATTGTCCCCTTCTGAACCTGAACTGAACGAAACACTAGAGGCTAATATTTAATTTATTGTGTGTTTTAGTAACTGGTTTCTCTACCACTTTTTTTTATACAAAATGTAAATGTTTCTTCAAATATAACTTACATTATACAAAATGTAAATATTTATCAAAATTAACTTATAACTAAGAATATTTTTTTCATCAAACTAATGTTTTTAGACGATGGTTCGATCATTAGAAAGCAAATATATTATAACTAAGATATGGGTTTGACTGACATCAGTTTTGGGACCTAGTCTTTGAGAATTTTTATAGGATTAAGGAAATTCTTAAATGACGAGACAATTTATGAACAAATGATGATTCTTGAACATGCATCATTAGGAGATGGCTCCACATGACATTTATGACTATATTTTTCTTGATATCACCAGGAAATTATATGGGAACTAGTTAAGGGTGTTAAGACTCCCAGCTGATATATAGTCCAAAGTATATAACCGGATTTAGGATTTACGAAGTTTGAAATAACTATAAATTCTAGATAAAATGTTTTACATATATAAACTTTTAAAAATCAATTTAGAAGCCAAATGATTTACACATATTATTCACATAAATTTTAGGTACCAAATTAATGTTTCATCTCGCTATCCCTAAAATCGCTCCTAATAACATATAGAATTAAGAATGGTCATCATATTTCCAAGATAATGTAGATGTGTTGTCCCGAATATCTGCTGAGGCTCAAAGTCAAGAAATAATATGTGACTGGTTGAAGAATTATGAACAAAATGAAAAAGTTGATTCTGATTCGAGGTAGCTAAAGGAGAATCGACGACTCCATATGTTAGTTCAGTGTACTTTCTAAATCTGAAAGAATATAAAGAACATGGTGTCCGACTATTGTAGAGAGACCATAGGTTTGAGAAGAAGAAAAAACGATCCAATTGCTTGAAAAGCTTGATAGATGCTCGTGTGTTTGAATAAAAAAAACAGATAAACTTTTTATTTTTACTCTTTTTTTACAGTATATATATTATAGAACTGAATCTTTTTTGTGTGGAAAATAATAGAATATCTATAGAGATTACATGATCTTGGCTTGTGATTCGGGATGCCTGGTGACCTGAATAGCTGGATCTTTGAGTACGCTACGTGAATCATGACAACAATTGTGACATTTACATTAGCAGGTCAAATGTCATGATGTTTTTTGAAGCTATATAAATTTATGTGTTCTATATTGTTTGATAAGAAAACAGAACACACAAGCTCTTACTGTTAAACAAGGACTTTTACATGATCCATAGGAAAACTATGAGATATACACCTTATAAGTTGTTGATATAACCATGTCCAAACCAAATGAACTAGGTACAATCAACCCTCAAGGGTATTCAAGGAAGATTCCTGATCAAGGATTCAACAGTTATTATTTCAAAATTCTAATAACTAAAATAATTAATTTGATAAATAAAAATATTGTACAACTTACATAAAGTATAATAATTAAGTTTTATATATAATTCCTTAAATATATGTATATATAACAAATCGGATAGGAGATACGTTCTTATATAAATATTAGTATTTGTGGTTTTCATTGTTTTCTATATATGGATATTGTATATTATTATTTGTTTTAATCCATAAAATTATAGATATCCTGTTTGTTTAGTTCGAATTAAATAAATAACGAATCAAAATCAATTTTATAGATATTTTTCTTGGCCTTTATCATCGCACTATTAGAGAAATTAAGTAAAATCAACAACTAAAATAAGTTAGGGAGTGTCATTTTGTGGAAACGTAAAGGGCGAAGCAAATGAGGATTTTAGTCAAACATCATTTTCCTCATTAGTCATATTCCACATGCCCTATGGACTTTACTAGGAGAGGTCCCATTCTTCCTTCACTACACGCCATTTCATGAATGAGAATTGAAAAGCAAATAAACAAAACAAAACAAAATGAACATATATGGTGTGTGGAATTTATTTATTTTTGTTTAGAGTACCCTCCAAAATAAAAAGTTTAATTTCATTTGATAGAATATCAATATGTATGTGTTGTTCTCTGGTTATGAAAAGTAGGTACTGTGTGTATTGATAACATATCGAAACATATATAACCTTTGATTTAATAGATTCATTGTTACATATTATACTTAAAAGTTAAAAGTAATATTGCTTTAAATGAGGGACGACTATTATAGATAACACGTAAATGAGAGGAAAAACCAAAGGAATTAGAGACAATATGAAATGTCACATACGTTTTTTTGGTCGAAAATGTCACGTCACATACGTTAAATTATGAAATTGGCATGGCGAAGGTGTGGTCTGTCTAACTTTATACGATGCTTTTTATTTATTGTGAACATATATATACACAACTTAATATATAAAAACTAATCTTGAATATACTATTTTCTTATGTTGCATTATTCTTTACACCGCTCTTTTGGGAAACACCGAATTTTATTTTATTAACGGGGAGCACCGATATTCCGTACGATGTATGTGGGTCGAAAAAAATGAGTGAACCGAGATTAACGTGACAAATAAATCTGATCCTATTTTGGTTAGGTATGAAAATAATTTAATTTTGAGATGAAATTCATTGAACTATTCCAATTCCATTAAGGTGGTTGGTCCACCACGATATGTACTCTTTCAAAATTCCATATATCATAAATTCAAATTCAAGTATATGGTACGGTCTCGTCCATTCATACTTGTCTATTTAATTCAGAATAACCAAAAATCACTACAATAATTTACACAGTTAAAAATGAAAGATGTACTCTTCGGCTAGGAAATGTTGGGCTCTTTCTAACATCCCATCACCTCAGGGTGGTTTCAGTGAGACCTTTCTATATGAGAATATGGCGTATCTTCTGAAAGTGAGCAAGACTGCAAGTCTCGACGTTAGAACTACCAGGTCCCGGCCCTAGATTTTCTGGTACCTGTGGAAGAATAAAAATATCTTTCTCTTTGAAGGTAAATCTTATGAAGCTGAAGAGATAATAAAGAAAGCTCGGGAGGAAGCAGACACATGGTTCCTGGTGCAACAGATTCAGAGTGGTATGGAAGCGGCTGAGGTAAATGTGACAAAGGAAGGTACTCAGGATCATCTCCCAATCGCTAAAACAGGCTGGATTTCATGTGAATTTGACATGGAATGGGTTAGTGAAGACGAGGATATGGATGCTGCTTGGATTGTTAAAGATGAGACGGGAAAGGTCTTGGAGCATAGCAGGAGAGCTTTTGTGAGTGTTAAGACACGGGAGGAGACAAAGTTAAAGCTTTGGTTGCGGGTGTTAGAAAGCATGAGGAGTTTGAAAAAGAAAAAGGTCATCTTTGTTTCAGCTTTTGGTGACTTTGTTGAGGCTATCAAGAAACCTACTTTGTGGCCTGCTCTACTTTTTGAAGCTTCGGAGATTAATAGGGAACTGAAAGCTTTTGAGGCGTGAGAACTAAGGATTGGATCGTTTGCTGCAGTTAGATGTGCTTCTTTCATTGCACAGAGTGTTAGACGCTTGAGATTTCACCAATCTTATGTGGCCTCTGGTCACCCTAGATGGTTGGATCACATGTATGCGAATGAAAGAGCCTCATCTTTTAGATAACTGGTGACGTAGCTTTTTTGTTGGTCCGCCCTGGTGAGGGTGTTGATGTTAGCTTAATGGTAGTGCTAACTGATTTTTTGGATGGCTGTGATATTGTACGGAGAAACGCTCTTGTTGGCTGTGTTTGCTTTTTGGTATATATAAATTTCAATTTGAGTAAAAAAAAATGAAGATGTACTGGAAAATGTCAAACCTCTGGGCGAGAAAACTATGATAATTTAAAGTTTAGAGCACCTGTTGTTATACCACATCCAATCACACATCTCTTCAAAACCAAAGAACTGAAAAAGAAGTAACAAAGAGATATTTTATTTCGCTTGGACTCGATTAAACTTGTTTTTCTTTTATATATAGTGTTCATAAGCATATGTATATTGCCACAACTATTCATAAAAATCAAACAGATTACTAAGAATTAGATTATACTATAGTTAACTAACCTGTTCTTAGAATGTTTGACTTGTATATTACATTCATTTCTTTAAGCCAATGGTAGTTCTTATAAAGTTATAGCAACTTTTCCTTTACCATTTCTTATGTCACATGTTTTCAAAACTAAAGAAATAGAAACAGAGAAGTAACAAAATAAATAAAGGTTTTAGCTCGTTCGAATAAAAGAAACAACAATATCTGTAATTATCATATAGTTTCACAAACCACACAAAACGTTTTCATCTTCGAATATTAAACCGAATATTACAAATTCCACATAAACCAGCTACCAACCGTAATCTCTTAGCAGTTGAACATTCTGGATCAGACGGAGAGTTCGGTCTTGGAGATCAAGATACCATCACTATCAGCATAAAGCCATTCTCCATCTCTAATCAAAGTCCCTCCAATATAAACCGGCACATTCTTCTCACCATGACCTTTCTTACTAGACTTCAACGGGTTAGAACCCAATGCCCTAACCCCGACATCACAGTCATTGATCTCATCCACATCTCTAACGCACCCATTCACCAAAATCCCCGCCCACCCGTTGTTCTGAGCTAACTGTCCGAGGTTTCCTCCAACAAGCGCGCATCTCGTGCTTCCACCACCGTCGATGACTAAGACTGCGCCTTCTCCTTTTGTCTCTAGTTGGTTTCTGACTAGGACATTGTCTTCAAACACTTTGAGTGTCACGATTGGTCCTGAGAAGCATCTTCTTTGGCCATAGATCTTGAAGGTTGGGTGGAGAGCTCGTAGGTCTCCGTTTGATATTAATTCTGCGTTGCTGTCACACGCTTCTGCGGTTGCAAATGCAGCCATGGGGTATTGTGTTCCAGCGTGTGTGTGTTCTGTATTTGGAATCACAAGGGGCTAGAGTAATTAATAACAAAGACTTATATGTAAGTTCAAGATAAGCGTTCAATGAGGCATAACATATAGGACAAGACAAAAAAAAAGGACAAGACAAAATCAAAATATGTGTATTGTTTATAAACAAAGTCATGTGATCCTTTTTGTAAATAATGTCAAACTTTCTTTATATAAATTATGTTAAAAGCAGACGTGGAAGGGGCTGAGATTAAGATCAAATTTTCAGGCTCAAGAGAAAGCAAAGAAACACTCAAATTACAAACAACTTACTAAATGCAATCCTTACAAGATTCCTAACAACTTACACTCCCAGAAATCAACCGATGACTGTTTGCTTGACTCTTGAGTCTAATTAAGGTTGAAACACACATGCTTTGCGGGATTGTTTACGAGTATTGAGCCAGAGGCTATGAACAAAAAAAAAAAAAAGATTACCTACAAGAACTAGATATCAAACGTTAACCACTTAACCAAAAAACACTGAGATCTCAAAAGTCAACGCCGTTTGACTAAAAGAGGAAGCTATTTGATTTGAACTTTGTAACATGAACTGCTGTTTCTACTTTTGTCCAGAGAAACAATCTTCCAAGTTCACTTATACGGCGGGAATATAACTATATTTAGCCACACAACAGCCAAATCTAAACAATCCTTCCCAGAAAAACAGAGCAGCAGACAAGACCTTAAAAAATAAATAAAAAAATCTTTGACAAGACCCTTTTCTCATGAGCAAAACATCAACACTTTCAAGTTCTTCAAAAAATATAAACCAAATCTCAACATAGTTCAACAAAAATATACAAGAAGAAAGAAAAATTACCAAGAGAGAGCGAGAGAGAGAAGGGCTTCAAAAGATCACTGATTCTTAAAACGATCGATGTATATACACAGCAGCGGGTAAGATCAGCTTCCTCGTGTCAGTCTATCCAACGCACTGAAAAATCCTCATAGAAACTTGTGCCATTAACAGCCACTTGGTCTCCTATCGTGAACTTGTCGGCGCGGGTCTTTTACTCGGGTCGGGTCATTGACCTTTTTCAAGTAATTGACTTTTGGTTCGCTCATAAATGCCCGTTGGGTCAACCCCATATACTTTATGATTTATTTACGAGTTTTGGGCCTAATGGGCTGAGGGATGTTAAATTTTGAAACCCAAGTTTGTCTTTCCAATAGTGTAGTGGGTCCATATTGTACTATGGGGCCTACTATAGAGGTAAGAACTGACAAGAAATCAGAGCAGTCGATCCCTCTGTGTCCTGAAAGTTCGTTTTGCGGGCCCCACTGGAGAGAAAAGAAAATACTCCACGCCACTGTCGTGCTTTGGCTGTCACATGAGTGTTGTGTCACAGCTCTGTAACGTGATTATTTGCGGCTCTTAAAGGGAACAAAAGGAAAAAAGAAAAGAAAAACCATTAAAGGCTTGGTCAATGTCTCTTTTTGACCGGGTTTTTTGGAAAAACTGCCTACCCAAATGCAATTAAATATTCAATTTAAGGTATAATTAAATCTATTAAATGATTCTATTTTATCAGTATCTGCATAAACTAAAATACAATGTCTGTATTTTTTTTGCGATCGTAAGTTACGTAACCCTTAGCGTACGTTACTCATCCATAGGACTCTTACTTAAATTGTGTAATTAGGGTTTACGCAGACTGCAGACATAACGTATCTTGAATACTATTTGTAAAGAATCTTTGTCGGGAGTTGTTTTGTTCGTTTAATGATTTTTTTCTGTTTTCATGATCCGTTTTTCAGACATTCATTTATATTTGAATCATTTTATTCTATGCAAGCAACCTCTAAATTTTACAATGTATCTTAAAAGTATCTCCCGGATATTTTTTAATTTAAGAGTATATGTTTCACCAGATCACATGCATGCATGTAAAACACCAATTTGAAAATAAAAGATCACATGCCTGATGCATGTATGAGAACATGTCAATTTTTTTTTTTAACATGTCAATTTCAAAGGAAACGGTTACACGTTTATTGATATAAGTCGAAAGATATGGTTGCCATATAATATGTACGTCTCTAGTTTCATATACTACGTACTAGTCTGAATTTCGACTAGGCACTTAAAAAACCATAATAATCGACTAACTAAACCTAAATATAAGACTTAAAAACATAAATGATTTAAATTGCTCATTGTTGTAACTGATTGACACAAACACATTTTGACTACTGGATGTCAATAGAACAAGTGACAAGTTTTCGAGTATATTAATTCACACCTTGTGTTTGTTCTTCCCATGCTTTAAAACAATTTTTTTTTTTTTACTTTAAAACAATATTTTGGCAAAGTATATCCCTCTATCTCGATTTTTCTAGCATAGTTACTTGCATGCATAGACTATAAATAGCCTGCAGATAAGATTTGTTGTTCCAGAATTTCATAACAACGTGACACTTATAGTAAAAACAACAACCTGCTTTATATTTAACTTTTTTTTTTTTGGCTCATATATTTAACTTTTATTTGTTCTCCTCTAAGGATAATCTGGTATCAAGTTTCTGAAATTTCATATGTATCGAACCAATATAATAAGTGCAATAATGATAGAATAATAATGTATCTTTTTATTAATTCGACATGTGGCAGAACAAGAACTTTTGGCAATAATTTCCCGCTTTTGATAAATTTTTATTCCTATTAATAGCCAAACCCGAAAAAATGAAATTGGAATAGTAATAAATGTTAGAGATCACATGCGGCACACCTCACGGTACATCGAACCGAACAGCCGACGATCTTATTCTCCTAACCTCGATTACTCCACGTGGCGTGTCCGTATAGGATAATTCAGTAGAGAGAAAACGTTATGTGGAACACGAATCGCCATCTTCTTCACCATTCTCTGCAAAAAGATCAAATGGTTTCTTAATTCTCTCTCTCTCTAGTTTCAAAGCATAACAAACGCAAGTTGAATTTTTTTATTTATTCTCGTTACGGTGGTGAGAAAGTCACAGTGATTAATCTAATCATACTGTTGAAAATCTTTGCTCTTTTGTCAAACATTCATCATCATTTTGTTTTGTGTAAACGAGAAAAAAAAACACATATTTGAGAATTTTGTACCAAAATCGTTTTTTTTTTCTTTCTGGGTTTGCTGTGAAATCCAGAAGAACAGAGGAAAGGAAGACGAAGAGGAACATATCTCTCGTGATCCACTGCTAAATTCGGATCCGGATCGGGTGGGTTTTTGTTTTTTTTTTCTTTTTGGTGTCGGGTCAGAGTCCAGTTGGATGTTATCTACTGAACTAAAGATATCCGTTTGCGGCTGTGACCGGTGGTTCCTCGTTTTTAATCAATCAGGTGAATGGTCTCAACTCAATCGTTTTTTTTTTGCTTTTAAAATGTTTATAACTTAAATCATGGAATGTGAATTTGATATGAAAAAAGAACAAAACCATGATTTGCTTAACCACCTCCTAATTGTTTGCTTACTGTCTGGTTTAAACTATATAGTTTCACGTTGTCTTATTGCTCTGTTTCTCTTTTTTTTTTAATCTCTGTAATTCGATCATTTGTTGATTCTGTTTCCAATAATTTCCTGAGATTCCAAATAAGTAGATTAACGTGTGAAAGAGAATTAGTTCTTCACTTACTTTTACTTTTTTTTTTTTTGTGCAACCTTCACTTACTTTACATTTTCTTGTCTTTTGATGAATTTTTTTTTTTGTCGACTCTGAAAAAAGCAAAAGATTTACACTTTGAAAAATCTTTTTTTGACCCAAAAACAACATAAATGTGTATATCTTAGTTTTAAGCTCACTGGTCCACTCCACTTACAATTGTCTCAAATCATTTTGTGTGTGTGTGTGTTACTTAGCTTGATTAATGTTTTTGTTTAATACTACTAGTACTAGAAGTTGACTGAGTATGCGCACGTCTTCAATATTGTTTTTTGATTGTGACTGCCTTTTAAATCTTTTATAATGTTTTCATCTCAGTTTGAGCAAAAAGACTCAAGCCAACTTCTTGGATCTTTAAATGTCTGGTTTTGAAGAAAATGTCGGTGTGATGGGAGAATGGGTGCCTTGTAAACCTAGCTCGAAACGTGTCCTTGAAAGAGAGCTATCTTTGAATCACGGCCAAGTTACTCGTTTATTAGAAGAAGACACTACTGGTAATAGCAACAACAAGGATTCTTCACAATCAAACAACGTTTCACGAGGTGGTTTAAGAGAAAGAATCGCTGCTCGTGCTGGATTCAACACTCCGAGGCTAAACACTGAGAATATCCGCTCTAACACCGACTCTAGTCTTCGGTCTCCTCCCTTGACCATCTCTTCTCCTGGCCTTAGCCCTGCAACGCTCTTGGAGTCTCCTGTTTTTCTTTCTAACCCATTGGTAAGTTCCTAGTTAGTGTCCTTTCTCCATGTTATTATTGAACTTTTTTCTGAAAGTCTGAGACATTTGCAGGCTCAACCGTCTCCAACTACAGGGAAATTTCAATTTCTTCCGGGTGTTAACAGTAATGGATTGTCTTCTTCAGATGCTTGTGATAAAGAGAAAGACGAGTTCTTTAATGGCATTGGAGCATCATTCACATTCCATCCTGTTTCAACATTCTCTTCCTCTTTCTTCCAAGGGGCTGCAGAGATGACGCCAGTTGATTATGGTAACTACAACAACAGATCTTCTCATCAGTCTCCGGAAGAAGATGTAAAACTCAGTTCTCAAAACATAGAAAGCTCCATGGCTGAACAAAGTGGCCAGAAGAGGAAGACATATGATGCCGCAACAAACACCATTGATCATCAAGAAGAAGAGGAAGAAGGAGGAGAAGAGCAAAGAGGTGGTGATGCGATGGTTGGTGGTGGTGCACCTGCAGAGGATGGATATAACTGGAGGAAATACGGACAAAAGTTAGTGAAAGGAAGCGAGTATCCACGAAGCTATTACAAGTGCACAAACCCGAACTGTCAAGTGAAGAAGAAGGTCGAGAGATCAAGAGAAGGTCACATTACTGAGATTATATACAAAGGAGCTCATAATCACTCCAAACCTCAACCTAATCGCCGCTCCGGAATGCAACAAGATGGAACTGAACAAGCTGAACAACAACAGCAACAGCAGCAGCAGCAGAGAGATAACTCTGTAACATGGGTTAATGAGAACAACGTGGAAGAGGGAAACAAAGCTCAAACCGGAGGTCAATACGAGTCAGGTGATGTGATTGTGGTCGATGCTTCGTCGACATTCTCTAATGATGAAGATGATCGAGAAGGGACTCATGGGAGTGCGTCATTGGGATATGATGGAGGTGGAGTTGGAGGAGGAGAAGGAGAAGGAGATGAATCCGAATCGAAAAGGAGGTTGTCTTTATCTTCTTTAACACACAGAATCATCAATCCAAACATATGCAGCTGTTCTGACTTTGGTTGTTTCAGGAAACTTGAAGCTTACGCAATAGAGATGAGTGGAGCAACTAGAGCTATACGTGAGCCAAGAGTCGTTGTGCAGACGACGAGTGATGTCGACATTCTTGACGATGGCTATCGCTGGAGAAAGTATGGTCAGAAAGTTGTTAAAGGAAATCCAAACCCGAGGTTTCTTACAAAACTCCATTAACATTATTAAACACATTGGTCTCTTCTCTTGTGCTGTAATAAAACAATGTTTCTTTTTGTAGGAGTTACTACAAATGCACAGCTCCTGGATGTACGGTGAGAAAACACGTAGAGAGAGCTTCTCATGATCTCAAATCCGTTATAACCACTTACGAAGGCAAACACGACCACGACGTCCCCGCCGCACGCAACAGTAGCCACGGTGGCGGTGGAAACGGTAATAACGGCGTTTCAGCCGCTCAAACACACCATTACCAAGAGCCTCCACGTGGCAGATTCGACAGACAACTCAACCAGTCGTCTCAGTTTGGACGTCCGTTTAGCTTCCAGCCTCATTTGGGTCCTCCTTCCGGTTATTCATTCGGTCTAGGACAAACCGGTTTGGGTAATTTTTCGATACCTGGTTTAGCGTTTGGTCAAGGGAAATTACCGGGTTTGCCTCACGCTTATATGAGTCAACCACCGGTTGGGATGAATGAAGCGATGATGCAGAGAGGGATGGAGCCTAAGGTTGAACCGGGTTCGGAAACAGGACAATCGTTATATAACCAGATAATGAGTAGATTACCACAGATTTGAAAACTTACTCTCTTTTCTTTTGCATTTGCTTATAATAACCTTTTAAGTTTCTGTTTCGTTTTTTTCAGTTTATTGGTTTGAAACATTGGGGAAGGTAAAAGTTGTTACCATTTTCATTCTTCTGTCTTTTTTTTTTAGATCTTTATAGATTATACAAGCTAGGAGTAGATAAGAAAGAAAAAAAAGAAGGAAAAATAGTTCAATTTAGAGAGGCAAAACGAGTGCTTTCACAAAGATCATTTTACTAACAATAGAAACTTGTTTCACAGTGAAGAAAACAAATCTCACTCCCACGGCTTGTTTGGTCTCTGAATCTAAGATTTTTAGCATGTGTGTATGAAAAATTGTTTGTGGTTGTTTTGTACTGGTAAAGCCTTTTACCGTAATGGTAACATTGTTTAGCATGAACCATGTCATAGTATAATGGGCAATTGTCTTAAATTAAATAGGACAGAAATTATTTGCAAATTGCAACAAAATGTTGAATTCATTCGTTTTTAATAAAAATAAAAAATTTTGCAAATTGCAACAGAATACATATTAAAATATTATCATTCACAAAAATACAGTTTTCACAATGGATAATAAAGTAAAATTGTTCTTTTTTTCTTCTCACAAAAATAAAAAGAAATGCGTTGGTGAGCCTAAAAATGTGTGTGGTGTGGATAATATGTAAATAAATATATCAAACACCATCATGTGGCCAAACACAAAAAAAATAAAATAATAATACACCGCCACGAGAGAAGGAAACGATAGATTGGGATTTGAGAGGTGATCAGAGGACGGAAGAACCAAATACTAATTACTCTCGACGACGGTGTAAAACCCATCTGACAAACATGGCGATGAGAGACCTTGTTAACGGCGGAGCCTCCTGCGCAGTCCCCGGCTCTTCTTCTTCTTCCTCCAATCCTCTCGGTGCTCTCACCAACGCCCTACTTGGTTCCTCTTCCAAAACCCAGGTTATTCTTCAAAATTAATAGATATAGTCCTTATCGGTTAAAGCATTACGTAATCTTGACTTTGATTGCTGATTTGGTTGGGCAGGAGAGGCTCAAGGAGATACCTAATGCAACCACTTCAGGTCCTGGGCCACAGTTTTACTCTCAAGACCAAAACCTTAGCTCGCTTCCTGGTTCTGAGTTGGATCAGCCTGTTTTGCAACCCGGTGCTCAGGTTTTTTTTAAATGCTCTGCAAAGTTTTACTCTTTATCTTTTATTGACTCTGATTAGCTAAGCTTTTTTGGATGGGTCTGCCAATTTTTTATTTTTTTTTACCATCAGGGGACAGAGTTCTTCCGTGGCTTCCGCTCTGTAGATCAGAATGGTTTTGGTGCAGCTTGGGATGAAGTTCAGCGTGGTGGACCTATGCCTCCCATGGGACCTATGTATGAGCCTGTCCAGCCCACATTCGAAGGTTTGTGATCTGATGGATAGATATTGTGGTTTTGATGTTGAATGAATGGTAACATCTTCAAGCGGAAAGTAAACATCTTTAGTTGTGGGGAAAAAAGCAGTGAAAAGTATATCTACAGGAAATAAGTCGCTCAGTCAAAGTTGAATCAACTTCTTCACTAGGCGTTCCTTCAAATTCTCCCAGATAGCTTGTCTCGTGTTTATTGGCCTGTCATTTTTTATTGCATTTGTCAAAGTGAGTTGCTGTCTTGTGCTTGCTTAAAATTTGTTTTTTTTTTGGTTTCCATTGCAGGACCCCCGCAGAGAGTCTTGTCAAACTTTCTGCATTCATTCGTTGAGAGTAGCCGTGGTGGCATTCCCTTCCGTCCAGCACCTGTCCCTGTGCTGGGATTGTCACAAAGTGACAAGCAATGCATACGTGATCGTAGTAGCATAATGGCCCGGCATTTTTTTGCTGACAGGGGAGAAGAATTTATCAATTCTCAGGTTTGCTGTCTATCTACTAGTTTCCTGTAGCTGCATCATCGTGTTTTAGAATGAAAATGAGGCTTAGGGATTTTGTTGAGAATCATTGCTTGCTTTACTTGTTATGTCTTCCTTTTCAAGATGTGACTAAGGTTTTTATGTTCTCTTTTGGTGTATTTTGCACCTTTTCTCAGTTTTGTTGGCTGCTTATATTGTTCTCTGTTGTTTTATAGGTAAATGCATTATTGTCATCTTTAGATATTGATGATGGCATTCAAGCTAGAGGTCATATTCCTGGGAGATTTCGGGAGCTAGATGATTACTGGAATGAGTCTCAGGCTATTACGAAACCTGGTTTACATCCTGCCGATAGTTGGGCGGCCGAATTTGACCAGCATCAGCATGGGATGAATCATGGGGGTCCTGACGCCTGGGTCAACTCTTTTGAGCAACAACATGGTGTGAATGGGTGGGCCACCGAGTTTGAGCAGGTACTTTTTCCTTCAATTTGTTTGATATATTCTATTTGAATGTCCACACCAGACTCATGTTTAACAAGTTTGCAATTAGTATAACAGAATATCTAGGAGTGTAGGCTTTGATTTGGTAGTTCCCAGGGCGTAGCTGTTCAAAAGCCTGAATCTGTTGCAATTTTTTTTGTGATGCTATCAGTCATCAGGGTTTGACTCGCGTTTAATTGAACAGCACCTTAGCTTTGTCATATTTTTCAGGTTCTGAAATCGTTGACGCTCATCTTTTTCCTTTTTCCTTTTTTCTTGATTTTTTTTTTGAAGGGTCAATCTCAACTGATGTCAAACCAAATGAGAAGTATGAATATGCAAAATTTAGCTGCAATGGAGCAAACTCGTAAGCTTGCCCATACACTGTCTCAGGATGGCAATCCGAAATTTCAGGTTGGTGATCGTAGTTTCAGTAAGTGTACTGTAGGATGCTAAGCTGTTCTGATCCCTTTTTTCCCATTGCTGAGAACTTCTGGGGCGATGTTTTGCCTTTAAGGATGTTGTGCTTAGCTGTTCTCTTGGGATTTATCTAAAAAGCTTGGCAAAATGTATTTGGTGAATGCAGAATTCAAGATTCCTTCAGTTTGTTTCAAAGATGAGCCGCGGTGAACTCATTATGGATGAGAATGAGGTCAAGCCTGGACCAGCCCCTGGGGACTGGGCTACTGAATATGAGCAGCAGTATCTGGGGCCGCCAAGCTGGGCTGATCAATTTGCGAATGAGAAAGTATGTACTGGTTAATAAAGCATGTTTTTGCTTTAGGGTCTACTCGCTACTGATAGCACGCTAGTGCAAATTGATTTACTGTAATTCCTTTCTTGCATAGCTTAGCTGTTGTAGTGGATCTCCTGCATTTTCTATTTTAGAAACGCAATGTATAGTGGAAAGGCGGAGCGTAGATTTCTCTGTACACTTTTTTTCCCATTGAAATGGTTCCACCTTATTACTTAGAGAATATGATGTCTCTGACATGGTAGAAAGTTTAGTTACAACATATTGTCTCTTTTCCTTTCGATTATAAGCACCATCTTGCATCTACCGTAAGCTTTTTATTTTGGTGCGTGTAGCTTGCACGTGGACCAGAGCAGTGGGCTGATGAGTTTGCTTCCGCGAACCAACAGCAAGAATCGGCTGAGGACCAATGGGTTAATGAGTTTTCAAAGTTGAATGTTGATGACTGGGTAGATGAATTTGCCGAAGGGCCCGTGGGTGAGAGTTCAGCTGATGCATGGGCAAATGCTTATGATGAGTAAGTCCATTATTATTTGATTTATCTATTAAGCATCAAGTAATTTTTGGTCCTTCTCCAATTCCATTCCTTGATAAGTCATATATCGCTTTTATTCTGTGTAATTTTCTCTGGTTCCTTAGTGTTTCCTTAAGATGGAAATTTCGTAACTATGCAATTCGTTTCTATAGCTAAATTCCAGGTTCCATTTTACCATTGGATATTTTGCCTAGTTAGTCAAGGGTTATATTTGATTACCTCCTTGTTTTAATATACGGAGACATGACAAAGTGGTTAAGCAACATGCATCTTCGACGTTCAAGTCCATCTAACAAAAGTATCTCACTCTCCAGGTTTCTGACGGAAAGAAATGCTGAAAAACAAAGTAGTGGTGTCTACGTCTTCTCTGACATGAACCCCTATGTGGGTCACCCTGAACCTATGAAAGAAGGGCAGGAATTGTTTCGCAAAGGACTTCTGAGTGAAGCAGCGCTTGCTCTAGAAGCTGAGGTTATGAAAAATCCTGAGAATGCTGAAGGTTGGAGATTACTTGGGGTCACACACGCTGAGAACGATGATGATCAACAGGTTACTCAGATTAATTTTGCATGAACCATTATTTACCCATGGCACATAAATAAAGAAGAAGAGGTTGCTAAAATCTGTGAATATTGTGGATGCAGGCAATAGCTGCAATGATGCGGGCACAGGAGGCCGATCCCTCAAATCTAGAGGTGCTTCTTGCGCTTGGTGTGAGCCATACCAACGGTAAGTGCCTGAAATCTAGCAATATGTGTTTGTTTTTCTGGCATTATCTTGTTGCTTAGGTTTTTGAATTAGAGGTGACTAATATGTTGTACTCTGTAAATACAGAGTTGGAGCAAGCAACTGCTTTGAAGTACTTATACGGATGGCTGCGGAATCACCCCAAGTATGGATCAATCGCGCCTCCAGAGCTTGCTGATTCCCTATACCATGCTGATGTAAGTGCCATTCCTCTTGTAAATTCTCCGCAGTTGAATCTCATCTCGTAGTTGTATTGAAACACGATTCCTTCTCCATGTATGAACAGATTGCTAGGTTATTCACTGAAGCTTCTCAGATGAATCCTGAAGACGCCGATGTGCATATAGTGTTAGGTGTTCTCTTCAACCTATCGAGGGAATTCGATAGAGCAATAACTTCCTTCCAAACAGCTTTACAGTTGAAACCAAATGATTATTCTCTTTGGAATAAGCTTGGTGCAACACAAGCCAACAGTGTCCAGAGTGCTGATGCCATATCTGCTTATCAACAGGTAAACTGTTCGATGCACAGAATGTAAAGTTTCTCCAAATTGCATTGTGTCTCTTACTGTTTAACTTTCGTCTTCTGCTTTTCAACTGGCAGGCTCTGGATTTAAAACCTAATTACGTTCGTGCTTGGGCAAACATGGGGATCAGTTACGCAAACCAGGTTCGAGTTCTTGTTAACTTGTATCAGAAGCAAATGTTTGGACTGGAACTAACTTGTGTTTTGCATGATATTGCGTAATATATCTAAATGTAACAGGGGATGTACAAAGAATCAATCCCTTATTATGTTCGTGCCCTTGCGATGAATCCTAAGGCCGACAACGCTTGGCAATACTTGAGACTCTCGTTAAGGTATGTATCAAAAGCTTGTGAACAAGAAAAATCTATCGATGTCGTTTGAAACTTCTTCTAAGTTTTGTTAAAACTTTCTGTAGCTGTGCGTCAAGACATGACCTAATCGAAGCTTGTGAGACAAGGAATCTCGATCTCTTGCAGAAAGAGTTCCCGCTTTGAGTAGAGAAGCTAGATGATTCAAGCCCTTGAGTGTCCGAGTGGTCCTTACCGGTTAAACGATTGATTTCTTTTACGGGAACTCGAAATAATAATAATAAAAAGATTAATATTACATTCGCAATGTTGTAGATATATATTATACCATGCAGAGGAAAATGTACAACAAGAAGTGCTAATAATAATTGCTTCGAGAGCATATCATTTCAGTTTTTTGGGTGTCCAGTTCTGAAAATATAATTTTTACTGAGAAACAAAACAAAATGTGGTGGGATGTTAAGGTATCTGATTTTTCGTGCCACTTCTAAATAATTCGAATCCAATGTAACGTTTAGTTTGAATAGTTGAGAAAAAAATGAAAATATCAGCTGTTATCATAACTACGCTTAACGATTGCTAGTCGTTGTCTTAAAAAAGTGTACACGGGTGGACTAGCTAGTTCATAATTTGACCGCTATGCATGGGACCTAAATACACTGAAGACCTGCAAAAATGATCTAATAGATCCTCTATGGACCTAAACCTAAAAGACCATAGAGGTAACAATCATCAAAAGTAGGAAGAAGGCTGGACCATAAACATAAACGAAATATTAATTAGGGTACACTTTTATATAAGATGTAGCCACGTAGACGCAGCCAACAAGCTTGGCTTTTGAGTGGATGCGGAAAGGGACGTCCATGTATTACCCGTATCCTCGATTAATTGGCTTGTATGAAAATGCGGTCCTTTCCGACACCAGAACGATATGTTATCGATATGTTATCGTCTCATGACCTACAAATTTTTTTAAATTACTCCCTCTGTACCATTTTAAATTGATTTAAAGTTTTTTCACAAAGATTAAGAAAATACAAAATTTTATGTAATTTATCTTGGTAATAGAAAAATAGCATTAAATAAAACTAGATTAACCAATAAAAAAAAATATAGTATTTTGTAATTGGTTATAAATTTTAAGTGACACTAAATTTTGTATAGAAAAATGAGAGGGAGTAATTATTACCACATTCCCCTTTGAGAGAGCTGCACATATACATAGGTGAAGCATTCACCGAAATGTTATACGGTTAAGCATGGTAGATTATTCCAGCTGTCACTTATTGAAAGTTAAAGCAGAGCTTCAGAAAAAAATGAGAATGATGAAGCTTTCTTGAATTCTTTCTTGCTTAAAGTTCACAAGGCTTACACATTGGTTTTTTTGTATACAGTGAACTAAAACACTAACCGATAAGACCATCCTCGTGGAGGATTTTAAAGACAAGTTCACACAAATACCAAAAAAAAAAAAATAGTATAATAATATATCTGCAGTGAACCGAAGTCGCGGGAGTTCTTCGTGGTGAACCGAGTTCATCACTATTTTGTGGGCCCCACGTCCGTGGCGGCCCACAATTGGTTCGCTTATTATTTTTTTTATTTTTATTTTTTTTATAAATCAAACCGAAAAAAATAAAATAAAAAATTAATAAAAAAATAGTTTTATGAATCTCTCTCACCGGTATAAACGCTCCCATGCTTAAGCGTACCTACGACCACGAGTCACTTGCAATGAACACCACAATAGGCAATAGTTATACCGACACATATACATATGTTATATTTTTTTGAACTTGAAAATGTTTAATATATATTCAACTGGAAATTAAACTTTAATTTCAAAGGAACTTGAGTTTGGGTTTTAGATGGCTTTTGAGTTAATACAAGAAAACGTAGAAAATCAAGAGCAGGCATTAGAAGATGCTTCGAAAAACCATTTAGCCATTCGCTCTGTTAATTTACAATTTTTCTTTTACATGCTTCAATGGAACTGTAGATATTATGTTATATCACCCCACAGTTTTCAGACCAAACTTTCACCCGATTAACCAACCGATTGCGTACAGCCTATAAAGGAAGTAGCTGTCGCAATATAGCCAATGAAACGATAACTAGCTGTATAGTAGTGTTACAGTATGGTTCTGAGTTCTGACCAACTCATCACGTGCTTCGTAGGGTTCTAACTATCTAACACTCTATAGCCATCGCAGTCTCATTCTATACCTATAGCTAATGAGAGTACGTAGCTACAGTTCCTTAAATATTTTATTGATTTTCTTACATTTTAATATAAGGATTTGGTACTTTTATGACTGATGGATTCTTTTCAGCACGCAATTCAGTGACATACACAGAAAAAGTAGAATATAGTTTTCATGCAAGTGATTTCACTTTATCTGAGAAATGCGGATATATATATGTTGAAAACTTTTTGTAGTGTCAATGATGGAAAAGGAACTTGGTTTTGAATACTGTATTATACATGCAATTGAATCTAAAATATCATTGGTTCATATCACTGTGCTGTTAAGTGTCTTTTTGTATATAGAAGTTTCATGGTTTGATGAGGTCGAATTATATGAGGATTTATACCAAGGTTGAAGATATGGCCGCAATTGATGGACCAATCAAATTATACATAGAAACATGAATATACATTGGCTCAATATAAATGTAAAATGTTTAAAAAAAATATATAATATATAGTATTGTCTTCGTGGCTAAGTTTCATTTGATGCAAGAATTTGGAACACTATCCCCTACATGGTACCAGAGTAGGACATATATTATTCCATAGCTTATAACATTTTATTTTATTTCATATTTCCATTCAATTTAGTTTGGAAATTAGTTTGAGTTTCCGCCCCCACCTCTCGGAAATTAGTTTTAGCTGAAAGACACATTTATATAGAATATCATAAACAGTATACTCTTGGTTAGGTTTGGGTTAACCTTCTGTTAGCTTGAAAGAGTTAATTTTCTTAGTCTCGTAGCTCGTGTTAATTCGATTATCTTGCGAGTTATCTCATAAAATTTACAAGAATTCAAGAATTAAGAATTCGTAAATTTGATTCTTAATATTGGCGTCGTAGTAATAGTATTCAATTTTTTTTTATCAAATATTCAATTTTTTATGTTTATCAAAATTTAGGCAGCAACTAAAAACGATTGTATATAAACCTAGGGACTGTATTTCATTTAACCAATTTCAGTAGACCAGTCAGCTGTGTGTCTAACCCATTAGGCGGTCATCAACGATCTATTCAAAGAGCATAATCCGTTTCAAGAGTTATATGATGTAGCGATAGACCTGGCAGTTATGAAATGGTACAACCAGACGAGGCTTGTTAGGGATCAGTCATGAATCTAAACCGGTCCACCACGTACGCCTTTGGTGTTCACACCTCGGAAAACGAACCACTTGAGTTTGATGTGAAAGATAGTCTTTTTCCTTTTGATGTAATAACATGTTTCTATTAAATTTTAAAATAATTAACTAAAATATTGATTTAATATGTTCTATTGGTGTTTTAAATCTTATTTAGAGATTTGCAATATATGGTATATTTACTGAATTTTTATTAGTATATTAGATTAGAAAGTCGTTTAGTCCAGACCTGAATTCTTTTTCTATAAATTTTCCTCTTTTGTTGTATAACGTTATATTATACTCCCTCTGTTTCTAAAAGATCCATATTTTGGAAAAATATTTTGTTTCAAAAAGATGTATATTTTGTGTTTTCTATGAAAAAATTGCAAACTTTAAGAAAATTAATTGGTTTTATTAGATTACTATTGGTTAAAAGTTGTTGAAAATTGAAAATTACAGAAAACGATAAATTTATTATAGTAATTTATTACATTTTCTTAATATGTGTGAAAACACTAAAAAGTCTATCTTTCACAAACAGAGGGAGTATTCCATTTCGCATTATCATCATTCACTTCACTGAAATTTAACTTGGCTATATAGAATGGAACAGCTGCTCTCTTGAAGTAATGTTTGATGAAAGTAAGGTTTTAAGATTTTTATGTTAAATAGAGTTTAAAGCGCTTTCAATAAGTAAAAAGAATCTTTTTGGTATAGCTAGCCCCCATGGATAAGCATGTGTCTTAAACAAAAAAGAAAAAAAAAAGAAGGATTTTGCTCAAAAAAAAAAAGAAAAAAAAGGGATAAGTATGTGTCATGCCAAGTCATTAGAAGTGCTCACATAGGGCTATACAATATTTTAAAGCAAAAAAAATTGGTGGAAGCAAGTTGGGATTCGGACCATCGATTGAAAAGAGGAAATTGACAACTCTTAACTCACTCTATATAGGTGTAATAAAGGACCATTTCATCATCTAAACCTCCATACGAAGTTTGTTCAGAAAAAAAAACCTCCATACGAAGTCAAAGGTCCATTTTCTGTAAAAGTTGTTTATGCCAAGTCGCTTTAGTTTATTTTTAGGTATTGATATGCATAGATGGACGTTGCGTATATGGCCCCGATAAAAGTTTTTAGATCCAAACCGGAAAGTCAGTTGGTTACGGCATCGATACGTAGCTCTTGCGACTCATAAAATTAATGAACTTTCATCTTATAAATTGTCTTCATTTTCAATTTAAGGCATCAAACCAACAAAAAAAAATTCAATGTCGACCTAAATCTAAAAAGCGCGATGATATAAAAGGTATATTTACTAGTTAAAAACGCAAATTATTATCTACATGCATGACAACGCAAAACAAAGTACTACATCACTCCATCTGATAAAATTATCTATGAACCAGAGTTTCTAAAGTACAAAATATTTAAAGAAACATGACCCACGATTTAAAGCGAATGCATACTGTCTTCTATAATTGATTTAGAACCCGTAATATGAACATGCAACGATGTCGAAGTTGTGAGAGGCGACAAGGTTTATATGGAGACAAAAACTAAAACTAGAGAGTAAATAAGTTAAGTACTCTCAAGGTATGAGATCAAGAACTCGCTAATCGTAAGTAGCGTTCGTGTCAAAAGTTTTTTTTTTTTTGCTAAATAAACTACATATTAAATTCAAAAACAAAAGACAGTGAACTATGGATGTAAACTATCAACCACCATATACCAATTAAAACCTTCATAACTCGAACTTTCTTATTTTTGATAAACAATCTTTTCGTTAGTCGTCCTATCAAAGAAGAAACAATGAAACTTATTCAGCTTTAATTAGGTTATGCCATAGCAATATAAAGAGATGATTAAGGGTACGTTTCATTCAGTTTTTAGTATAAATTCACAGTTAGAGAAAACAATTATATATAGTGTGATACGTAGCTAAGATCATAAGGCGTCCACGAAATTTATTTGTCTACTTATGTTAATAAAGGATCTATCCACTACAAGCAATATCTATAGAAGGTTAATTAGTTGATAAAGTGAGGAAAATAAGGATGGATATAAAAGACCATTTCTTTCTAGAAGAATAAAGATAAACCTTAAAAGATGAAACTTTTATTCTCGTCCTACAATGTAATCTAATGAGGAAAAGAATCCAGAGTAGAGACTAGAGAGACGATGACATTCACGATAATGCTACAGACAATGTAAACGTAACTGCCCATTTATTTAATTTCTATTATACACTGACCACGACGTGTATATAAATAATAGTTATATCATAGAAATCTACAAGGAAAAATATTATTTCATTAGCTAATTATTTAAATTACGTGGAACACATTCAAAATGTTTAGGGTATAAATTTTGGTTAACTACTTTTCTCGAAAAAGCATTGTGATTTTCAAATTCCAGAATGCCTTTGCTTGACTGAGCATTAAAAATATTCAGCAACTGAAGATTTTTTGTGTTGAATTTTAAGATTAAATTAAGTAGACCACACAATCTGCGTCATTGTTTAATACATTTATTTCCTTACTATTTCTTGTCTACAAAATAATCCTTAATTATTATATTTTCCCCTAATTGCTCTATATTTATTTCATAACGTCTGTTTTCATACAAATTATTGACGGTGCATGTACAAAACGTTCTGCCATGAACAATGAAACAAAACTTCGGTGAGACCAAACGAAATACAATTTCTTACCAACAACTAATACATTCGGTCCAATAATGAACGACTTTACAAATAAAGCTAAAACAATTCTATATATTTAAACTAAAAACATAAATAAATAAATTTTTGCTCAAAAATAAATAAATTAATTTATCTAACTATTTTATGCGAATATCTTTTCAGAAACACACAATTACCAAAATAATATAATTATTTTAGTTTGTTACGTCATTTGCTTCCATCCATTTAATTATATGTACTATCCGCTTTCGTTTGTACCGTATTTTCCGCATTGTATATTTTTTTGTCATCATTCAAATTCTTAAAAATACTAATATAACTATGACTAGTTGATTTGTCCGTGCTCATGCACATATATAAAATTTTACAAAGTAAATATATTATAATAATTTATTTTAATTTTAATTATTTTGTAGCTTCTATTGTTATTAATATGCACGATTTTACTTTAAATGATATTATGTTATTTGAATTACACATATGATTTTAAATATATAATATCTCGTTTGTTTGGTTATTATTTTGATATATTGGATAACATCTACTTTTCCGACTCAACCATAATATTTTTGTTTTATAGATTAAGAATTTGATTAATTTTGTTATTTGAATTTAATTGCATTCTTATCTTAAATTTGTAAATATAATTTAGCAGATGATGTAAAATTTAATAATTTTGAGAATCAAATAGTAAAAATAAACTAAAGTATTGAATGTTGATTGATTAGAAATTACATAAATGAATATAATAACAATAGTCTTTTGAAACCTTATACATATATATATATATATAAATTGTGAAAAATAAATTAATTGTAATAGTTGGTTTATATTTATATAATATTATTTGAGAATTTCATATTTATTTATTAATATTTTAAGTTGTTCTGTAATTTATATGTGTAAAAATATTACTATAAATAATAATAATATATTATTAATATTTTAATTAAATTTTTATTTCTGATATAAGAATTTTGATTGGCCTGTTACTCATTTTGTGGATATGTTGTATTATACATTTAAAAAAATATAACTATTTTAATCTAATAAAGCCAACTCGATTTAGTTAATCTAATTAAAATATAACTATTTTAATTTAATCATTTGAAAATTTTAGTTTTATTATCTTTTAAAATAAGCAGTAAAAATTTGTGATTATTTTTGAGAAACCATATTATATAATTAAAATATTTTATTAGATATTTTTTCGGTAACTGTAAAATATTGTAGTCAACTAAATATATGATAAACAAAAAAATCAATAATACTAATTATAATAATCTAAGAAAGTAGATAGGTATATAAAAAATATTACTTACTTTGAAAATTATATTTTTTGTATTGTTTAAATTTATGTTTTAAAAGAAATAATATTTCTTTTCCTAATATCAAAATTATCTATGTGAACTTTTTCTGATCACATTATATATAAATATAAAGAAATTATTTTATTTCTTCAAAATATATTTTATGTTATTTAAAAATATGTTTAATTTGGAAATTTACTATTTTGTGAACTTTCTTTTTTAATGAAACCATACACTTAAATACTTTAGATTATCATTACTTATCCCAAATATTAGGATATATATATTATATTAAAACAAAGTTTAAAATTCAAAAGTAATTATTTATCATTAAAATTTGTTAGTATTAATTTATTAATAAATTATTCAAGATATCGTGACAAAAAATATATTAACAAAATAATGACTCATTAAAAATATATTACTTAATATTCAAATATATAAATTTTTATCATATGTATTCAGTTTATATCTTATGACATATATATATTAAATGATCCTTTAACTAATTCACGTAAATTAAAGACTAAAAGCTGAATAAAAATATATTTTCCTTACAAATAGTTGATTCCAATTTAATTGAATATTTTATTAATATATACATAAATATGTTAAATCATAATTAATTATCTCAAATATCATGATTGTTATATATATTAAAATAAATTTTAAATACTTGGAATATTTATGTGCCTTTAGAATCATAAACTAAATATAAGATAAATCTAGCTATGATATTATTATTAATATTTGTTAATATCCATTTATTAATAAATTATCGAGAAAATTGCCAATTGTGACTCAAAACATGATTTCAAATACAATAGTAAACCCAAACTTGAATCAATAGCAAAAGTAACCTAAAAGGGTATTGAAATTACAACTAACCCCTTGTGAACAAACAAAAACCGAATATTTGTTCCGCTTCTACCCGTGAAGTCGTGCATGCATCGACTTTAAACTAAGTCGTCCAGACGACTTAAAACTAAGTCGTCTGGCTCTGTTGAGCTTAAAATAATTTATAAATTAAAAAAAATGTTTGGACAAGTGAAAAATAAAAATCATGTAATTATTAACAGTTTTAAATGATGTAAATTAACATATAATAAAAATGAATAGTTTTCAACATAGATGAGTGAAAGTAGTTAATCATGATATTCTTTGGTTTTGAGGGTTTGAAAACATATGTTGTAGTATTGTATGTATTCTTAGGGTTAGATTTTGGAAAGCTTGGATTTTTCTAAAATATATATTTTTACTTATATGTCTTTATTTCGTGTATAGTTAACACTTTTAAGTTTAATTTGATTTTTTAAAGTGTCTAGTTAGTTAATTAAGTTTAGGGGTTATGTTTAGGAAAAGACGACTTAACTATAAGTCGTGTTGAATAATTAATGTAGGCGACTTACATTTAAGTCGCCCAAACCGCATCAACCTATAATTTAACAAAGTAATTTAAGCCTAACCGAATAATTTACGGACATATAAATACATTTTTTTCCCTTTTCACAAATTTTGGAAACCCTAGCCGTTTCTCTCCTTAAAAGGCGAAATCCATCTTCTCGATTCTTTCCTTCTTCTTTTTCGCCGATATTTGCAGATCTGAACCTGGTGTCGTTATCTTCTCCTACCGTAAGTCATTCATCCATCCATCTTGTAATAAGAGTCCTTAGAAGACTTATGGAAGTCGTGGACGACTTAAGACTTCTTGGAAGTCGTCTTGGAAGTCGTCGAGCAATCTTCTCACTATATTTTACATGCGATTTGTATTTAGAATAGTTTGCTTGTTCGATGCTTGTATTTGATTGTATTTGATTGTTTTGCAAGGAAAAATGGATTTACCAGAACTCCGCGGAGGATATATACGTTTGGGAAAGAACCCACGCAATGAAGAGCATTTCAGTATCATACCGATAACTCGAAGTTGTTTGCTGCTCTAAGTGAAGGTCTAAGAGCGCGAATCTGAGGAGCTGAAGGAGTCGAAGTTGGGAGTGTTCATCAAGTTCAAGGAGCTGAATTTTAATTGGGCTTCAAGGCTGGTGCATTATATACTCGGTTTCCAGCTTAAGATCAAGAAGAAATATGAGCTCGGTCTCGTTGGTGTAGAACCGATGAGGTTTTCACTGATAGAGTTTGAACACCTCACCTGGTCTGAACTCTGCGGACATGAAGGACCTCGAAAATCCAAGGTGTGAGGTTACGAAGGAGATGGCTGCTTCGGGACAAGATGGGTGTTCATATCGAGGCTGGGCCAAATGTTGATCAGATAATAGGAGCATTTAAGAGATGCCAAGAGTGGTGTGGAAGATCGCATACGGCTCGGATACCTTGCTATCTTAGCCGGATTCATTGAAGGAGAAAGTTCTCAACCCCTATACGTGCTAGTCTTGCAAAGCTAGTGATGGATTTAGAAAAATTTGAGAATTATCCTTGGGGAGAGTGGCGTTGAGGTGCTGATAGCTTCGTGAAGGCAGCAAATTTGGAAGCAAATTCATACACTGTTGATGGCTTTATTCAAGTTCTTGGTGTGGGTGTACAACTTCCTGCCAGATTTAGGTGCAAATTTTGGGAATCCCCAACCAAACAGGCCGACTCCACCGCTTGGCTTACAAGGGTGGCAAAGGGCCGATGTTTTAAAGAGGCCATCTTGAGGCAGGTATATAAACTTCAGTCCTAAAACTTAGGCGACTTAAATTTAAGTCGGCTGGAAAGTCGTCGAAAATGCTTACTTTAATTTAAGTCGGTTATCAGAAAATGCTTCAGACGACTTTAATTTAAGTCGGTGGAAAGTCGTCAGAAAATCACAGACAACTAAAATTTGTCGTCGGAAAAGTCGTGCGTGAAGTCTTTCTAGACGACTTTTGACGACTTAAATTTAAGTCGTCTGTGAAGCATTTTCGACGACTTTCCAGACAAATTAAATTAAAGTGAAGTAGTAGGGACTGAAGTTTATGCATTTTGCAGACTAAGGTGATCAACTTTATTGAGAAGGACTTTGGTGAAATGTTTCCACGTTGGGAGTTTGATCAGAGGACTCGGCGCGGATAACATAATCAAAGTTATGTTTAATTCAATCCTAAATGGAAGTGGACCATGGATTGCTGGGAAGTCAATCAGATGAATGAAGTGATTGCAGCGGAGACTTTGAGTGGTTTGAAGGAAGATAGTGGAAGGCCTCGGAAAAAAGCTTGTAAAGGGGGTCTCAAGGAGGCTTGCAAGGAGGCTCTGTAGAGGCACCTAAAGATGAGACTGAAAAAAGCTGTTGGGATGTGCCTTAAGGAGATTAAGTTGCTGAGTGATAGGTTGGAAGCTGTAGAAGATGGTTGGAATCACCAAAACCGAACTTCTGGCTCGCGAAACCACCTTTGCACGAACAAGGGGTTAGTACCATAACCTCTTCCAAAATCACAGAGAGAGAGTCACTAGGCAAAGTGATATGAATAAGAACTGATGTGCTTTGTTTGTTGTGTGTGCTTGGTTGAACCTTTGTTGATTTGTTTCTTTTTTTATGTATGTATGGATTTTGTTTGATTTGTTTGATTTGTTTGATTTGTATGTATGGATTTGGTCAATGATTTTAAACCCCTTGTACATCCAAATTTCAGAGTGAAAGTGTGAATGGAGCGAACGAGTCAACCCGTCTTGAGGCTCCAAAGGTAAAGCTCCACGAAGTATGCGATTCCACAGCTGCATGATTCTCCAGCAACGAGTGAACTTAGCGTTCTTGTATTGGACAACGAGTACCCTTCAGACATAAGGCAGAATCTCGAAGGCGGACAAAGAAGGATAAAATGATTGCAGGTCCATGAAAAGATTGAGAGAGGAAACTTGCTCCTTCACAGCAAACTCCTTTTAAGGGAAACACTGTCAAACATATCATTCAAACAAAAGGTTGGACAAGGATATGATCCTTTTGCCTTCGCTAACAAGAAGATGTCGGAGGTGCTCACAGCCTGGTTGAAACTTGATCCGTAAGTGAGAAAATGTCCCATAATAGCTTGCTTTGTGCTATAAAATGATTGCGCTTATCTACATTATGTGTGTGCGTTATTTCAAAACACGTTTGGATAAGAAACCACGTCTATGTCCAAGTCGGTTCTATTCCACACCGAACCTCCTTAGCATGGCTGGACGACAGAGTAAGTTTTCTGCTATTTACTTTAGAGAGCTAATGGACAACTTAACGGCGACTTAATTATAAGTCGTGTTAGGTCATCTATCTGACGACCTAACGACTTATGTTTTAGTCGTCTTTAAGTCATCTGTTTAGATGACCTAACAGGCGACTTAATTATAAGTAGTCCTATAAGTCATCTGTTTAGATGACCTAACAGGCGACTTAATGATAAGTCGTCCCATAGGTCATCTACCTAACAGACGACTTATCTTTAACTCGTCCGTAATGTCTTCTATCACTGACTTGTCTTGTTTTATATGCAGCATATGGATGCTTTTATTTATTCTTGAGGCAACGGTACCAAAAAATCCATCGCATTTCAGGGCGATAGAATGTGCTTTCTTGACCATACTTTTGCTCAGCATTGGACGTACAAGTACCGAATTTAAGGCAGGCAAGCCCAATGTCAATGGTTTAGGAAGAAAGCTTCCTGGTGGGGCGTTGGATTATTATGGAGGCAACTTACCATCATGGTGCAAATGGGAAGGTTTGGGGACTGATGTGGATGATATTTATCGCCACTCAACTACAAAACAACCATTGGGTTGCTATGTGGATATCGATCCCAAAGAGGCACATAGTCGTGTGGGACAGCATTGTCGGACATATCGAGATCGAGAACTTCGAAGTGTTAGTGGAGCCTTTTGTCAACATGATCCCTTACCCTTGTTAAGTACGCTGCCTCGGATGAAGAACGTTTCAAGTTGTCTCGGAGCCATACACATATGAGAGTCCAACCGTTGGAGTACCTCGGTGCGAGGTGGTGATTGTGGTTTGTTCACTCTCAAGTACATTGAATGTCATGCTCTTGGGTTTCAGTTTCGTCCAGTTGTTGTGTCATAAGAACTCAAAGCGATCAGGAGAAGATGGCGGTGGAGATATCTAAGGAGCTTCCTAATTTCCATTCTGAGAGCGAAGACATTTTCCACCTTTGATGATGATGTACTTGACTCGGGATAGAATGTAGTATTTTGTATAAGGAAGCGTACGATAGGAGGTAGTATTTTTGTAACCTATCCTCTACCAAACAATTATGCTTTTGTATAAGGAAGCGTAACTTGCCTTTTCATGCTTGTCCTTTTCATACCATACTATCTGGACTTCGGGCGACTTAACGAAGGTCGTCGGACTTCGGACGACTTAACTTGAAGGTCGTGCGGACTTCGACGACTTATAGTTTTGAGTCTTCTTAAAGAAAAACTCGACGACTAAATGGGCGACCGGACGACTTAAATGAAGGTCGTCGGAAGTCTAAACAGATGGGCGACTTAAAACAGTTACCAATGTTAGCACCTCTTTCTTAACCAATCACATTTAATTGCACCACACGAAGAGTTGCCTTCGTTGGAAACTGATCTCACGCGTAAGGTAGCAATCATTCTCGACAACTTCTTGGGGCGGTTGCGATACTATCTATAAATAACCATCAACCCTCGCCTCAATACAGTAAGGAAGACTAAAGGCTGAAGAAGAAGAAGAAATTCCTCTCAAACTCGAAAGTAAGAAATCTCGACCTATTATCGACTTTAGTTATCATCATTACCATACTTGTTCTGATGTGATTTATGCTGCTAGGTTTAAAATGTCTGGATCGATCGACCTCAAGAGGAAGCGTCCGATGGAGGAAGACTACGGCAAAACCCGGAAGAGGTTACGCTCAAGGAGAGGCTGCTGCTGCGAGCGGTGCAGGCGATCCTCCGCTTGGTTAGGGATGAGCAAACGCGGCGGCCAAAAGAACTCTGCGAAGTCGAGCGCAACTCTCTCTCGATCAGATCGCTTTGCTCGAGGAGATGCTCCACAAGGGGACGGTTTGACATCGGGCGGAGAAAACCGACTCAAAGCCGAACTCGCGTGCGAAAGAGGAGGTGAAGGCTATCAAGGTCCCTTTCGTTGATTGGGAGAAGCTTGGCGAGGGCTGGTTTTGGTCTCGGCCTTGGCGGCCTTCTCAAAAAAAATAATTTTAATTATGTTATTTGTAATTTTTTTTTAAATTTGAACAATGAATTTCTGGTTTTAAAAATAATTTTAATAATGTTATTCCTATGTCTAACTACTAACTTGAAGACTTAACAGAAGGTCTGAATGGAGTTCTGGACGATTTAACAGAAGGTCGTCTGGACTTCTGGACGACTTAACAGAAGGTCGATGCGGAGGCGACTTTATACTAAGTCGTCTGTTTCTGTGCAGCTTAAAAATAATTTATAAATTAAAAAAAAAATGTTTGGACAAGTGAAAAATAAAATAAAAATCATGTAACTTGAAGACTGAAGGTCGTCGGACTTACGCGACTTAACAAAAGGTCGTCTGGACTTCTGGACGACTTAAAAATAAGTCGTCTGGTTCTGTGCAGCTTAAAATTAATTTATAAATTAAAAAAAAATGTTTGGACAAGTGAAAAATAAAAATCATGTAACTTGAAGACTTAACAGAAGGTCGTTTGGACTTCTGGACGACTTAACAAAAGGTCGTCGGACTTAAAATAAATCGTGCAGTTCGTGCAGCTTAAAATAATTTATAAATTAAAAAAAAATGTTTGGACAAGTGAAAAATAAAAATCATGTAACTTGAAGACTTAACAGAAGGTCGTTTGGACTTCTGGACGACTTAACAAAAGGTCGTCTGGACTTCTGGACGACTTAAAACTAAGTCGTCTGGCTCTGTTGAGCTTAAAAATAATTTATAAATTAAAAAAAAAATGTTTGGACAAGTGAAAAATAAAAATCATGTAATTATTAACAGTTTTAAATGATGTAAATTAACATATAATAAAAATGAATAGTTTTCAACATAGATGAGTGAAAGTAGTTAATCATGATATTCTTTGGTTTTGAGGGTTTGAAAACATATGTTGTAGTATTGTATGTATTCTTAGGGTTAGATTTTGGAAAGCTTGGATTTTTTCTAAAATATATATTTTTTACTTATATGTCTTTATTTCGTGTATAGTTAACACTTTTAAGTTTAATTTGATTTTTAAAGTGTCTAGTTAGTTAATTAAGTTTAGGGGTTATGTTTAGGGGTTATGTTTTTAAAGTGTCTAGTTTTTAATGTAGGCGACTTACATTTAAGTCGTCCAAACCGTGAACCTCGAAATTTACAATGTCCTTTTAACCTAACGGATTATTTACGGTTATATATAATGTATATTTTTTTTTTACTCAGTTTTGGCGAATTCAGAAAAAAACCACCGTCGTTTCTCGGCGAGTTGAAGGCGATTTCCGTCGAGTCTCTCAATCCATCGTTCTCACCGTCGATTCTATCTAATCCGGCGTTATCACCGTCGTTCTCAACACCGCTTCCTTTTTTTAAGTTCGAGAGGAAACCCAGCGCATTCTCAGCCGTCTCGTTGAACTCCGCGCCCGTTAAGTTATATCTCTTCTTGTTTCATTCAGTCTGCTATAAAATGGTGGGGCGACTTATAATTTAGTGTCTGGGGCGACTTATAATTTAGTGGGGCGACTTCTAATTAAGTCGTGCGGAAAGTAATCCATCACGGGCGACTTCACGGACGACTTATTATTTCAGATCTGCCAGTTATGCGTTTGAGTCGAAGTTCACGGACGTCTGTTTGTCTGTTTGACATTGGTTGTCTTTGATTGTTTTGCAGAAAAAATGGATTTGCAGCGTAGGATACATACACTAGGTGAAGAGCCGAACCAAAAATAGCATTTCGATTCATCCAGCCTCGAAGTTGCATTACGCTCTACGTGAGGCTCTTCATGATAATAATCTGAAGAGCTGAAGAGTCGAAGTTGGGAGTTTTCATCAAGTTTGGAGAGCTGCAATTTGAATGGGCTTCAAGGCTGGTTCACTTCATGCTCGGTTTCCAGCTGGACATAAAGAAGAAGTATGAGCTTTGGTGTCGTTGGTGCGAACACGTGAGATTTTAGCTGTTAGAGTTTGAAAACCTCACTAGGCTAAACTCTTGAGTACATTGGCGACCTTGAGAGACCTCAATGTGTTGTTACTAATGAGATGACTTCTTTCGGGGTTGTTGGGAGTTCATGTCAGCTGGGCCAACTACTCGGGAGATAATAGAAACACTTGAGAGATCGCGGGTGGTCTCGGATGATGCAAGCGGCTCGCGTACCTTGCCATCTTCACTGGATACATTGAAGGGAGAAAGTTTTCAACCCTACGGGTTAGTCGGCTAGGCTAGTGATGGACCTAGAGCGGTTCGAGAATTATCCATGGGGAGAGTCGCGTTTAAGGTGTTGATGGACTCTGTGAAGGGCAGAGATATTTCAGGTTGTTACACAATTAATGGGTTTCGGCAGCTCTCGAGTCTGGGTGTACACAGCTCTGCGAATTGGGTGCTACTTATGGTCACCCTCTCCCAAACAATCCGTCTCCACCGATCTGGCTTTCAAGGGTGGCAAGGGACGCAGAGCCTTTAAAGAGGCTATCCTCGACAGGTATCTACTTCAAACCAGGCGTAATCCAGCTGGGCGACTTAATAGGCGACTTATAGCGTTCCAGGCGACTTAATTATAAGTCGTCAGAAATAATCCAGCTGGACGACTTAATAGGCGACTTATAGCGTTCAGGCGACTTATTTTTTTACATCTTATCTTATTTACTGCGGACTAGGGTGATCAACTTTGTTGAAGGCCAGCGTTAAAGAAATGATTCCAAAATGGGAGTCGATGTTGAGGATGTCGCCGGACAACATTATTAAAGTCATGTTTGTGAAAGCGTGGAAGTGGACCAAGAATTGCTGGCAAGTCACTGGTACTCAAGTCGAAGACAGCCAGCGAGGAAGAAAGATACCGTGAAGGATGAGAGACCAAGACCTCTGAAGAAAGCTAGAATAGAGGCTATTGAAGAGGCACTAAACAGGCGAGTGAAGAGGAACCTGCAGAAGTGATGAGGAACCTGGCGAGTGAAGAGGAACCCGAGGCTCGTTCAAAGTGACTACTGTTGATGGGTTGACCAGAGAGGAAATTGAAGCCATGTTCAAGGTCATCCTTGATTCCATGAGGAAGGGTTTGGGGCGTGCATTGAGATCAAGGATCTCGAAAGGGTGAAGCATTGGAGAAGAAGGTTGGTCTCACCACAAAGCGGAAGCGGAAAGGGACACCAACAGGGACAAAGGCACCCGGGGTTAGTAAACAAAGTTGATCACCTTATATTTAAGTCGTCTAGAAAGTAATCCAGCTGGGCGACTTAATAGGCGACTTATAAATAAGTCGTGCGAAAGTTTCAAGCGACTTACTTGTAAGTCGTCTATTAAATCGTCAGCTGGATTACTTTCTAGGCGACTTATAATTAAATAGTAGAACACTTATAATTTTGTACATTGCAGAGTGAAAGTCTTCCGGATGGTAGTTCCTTGCGGAGGAGAAAGGGACTGGTGTGCATCTGAGATGGTAGTTCCTTGCGAAGGAGAAAGGGACTGATGTGCCTACAGATGCTCGTACCTTGAGGGAGGGCCTGCTGTGCCTGCAGTTGCTAGTACCTTGCGGAGGAGAAAGGGCCTGCTGTGCCTACAGTTGCTAGTTCCTTGCCCGTGGAGCAAGGGACTGGTGTGCCTACAGATGGTAGTTCCTTGAGGAGAAAGGGACTGATGTGCATCAGATGGTAGTTCCTTGCGAAGAGAAAGCTAGACCTGAAGAAAGCGGGGCGCTGCTATGATCCTTGGCGTGCAAAGAGTGATCGAAGAAGGAAACTTGCTGCTTCACAGCAATCTCCTTATCGGGCAACACGGCGGCGGGGCCATCATGCAGCGATATCGAGCTATCATCCTTTTGCACCAAATAACAAGGATAAATTGAAAGAGCTCGCTACTTGGTTGCAAGAGTGTCCGTAAGTGTTTGCTTTTCCCATAATAGCTTGCTTTAGTCTACAAAACTGATCGCTTTTAAACATTTTGTGTTTGCGGTCAATATAGAACACCATCGAAAAAAACCACGAATTGTGCGCTTGGTGGTATCGGACCCTCGAGAGACTTAGAATGGCTGACGGTGTGTAAGTCTTCTGCTATGACTTAGTTCAATTACTTGTAAGTCGTGCGGACGTCGTCTACGTAGACAACTTACCGATGACTTACCAATAAGTCGTCGATAAGTCGTCGTTAAGTAGATGACTGTCGGCGACTTACCTTTAAGTCGTCGTTAGTAGATGATGCACGACTTACCCTTAAGTCGTCTGATTAAATAGATGACTTTCATCACTAACTTACGTTACTAGCTAAGTCGTCGATATCTTATATGCAGCATATTGATGCTTGGATGAATGTCTTTGAGGAAGAGGTACACGGATAACCCACATCATTTCGGGGCGACAAGTTATGCTTCCTTGATCATCTCTTTGCTCATCATTGGAGTTTTAACTACAAGGATTTTAAGGATTCGAGCCCGATAGGAATGGTTTAGGAAGAAGACTACCGGTGGGGCGTTGAATTATTATAATGGCACTATACCATCATTTTGCAGATCAAAGCGATTTGGGGCCTTGATATCACAGATGTCTATCGCTGAACTAACGACAGTCATTGGATTGCTATGTGGATCCAAATCCTAAGAGGCACATTGTCGTCTTTGACAGCATCTGTACATGTATCTCCCGGAAAAACTTCGATGAGGTGATGGAGCCTTTTCTCCACATGATCCCTTATATGCTTGTTGAGTGTGCTCCCAATGGCGTGAATGCGTGCGAATACAGCCTGGCGCCATTCACTTATGAGAGACTAGAGGATTTACCTCAGGCGAGCTGGTGATTGTGGTGTATGCGCTTTAAAGTACATTGAATGTCATGCTCTTGGGATGCCATTTAGTAAAAAAGAGTTTGCTAAGAACAAGGGGAAGGCTATTAGGGATAAGATGGCGGTGGATATATTTGAAGAGTTGCCTGACGTGCATCTGTGGGAAAACAGGGATGGCGATGAAAACTATGGTGCATATGGTGATGACAGATAGATCAGGCTGTAGCCAATGTATTTGTAACCTTTTGTATATAAACTTGATATTTTGTGCAGTAACCTTTTGTATTTGTAAACTTTTTGTAATCTTATGTGCAGTTCCTTTTGTTATCATTTGTTTCATACTCTCGTCTGTTTAATCTACAACCATCTCAACTCAACTAATATAAAACACTAATAATAGATTTTTTGACACATAAGTTCATTACATGAAGACCATGAAGACCTTACGGACGACCGGACGACTTAAATGAAGGTCGTCTAGAAGACTAAACACTGGACGACTAACTTGAAGGTCTTCTTGAATAAAACAACTCTAGACGACTAAATGGGCGACCGGGACGACTTAAATGAAGGTCGTCTAGAAGATAAACACTGGACGACTAACTTGAAGGTCTTCTTGAATAAAACAACTCTAGGCGACTAAATGGACGACCTTGTGGACGACTTAAATGAAGGTCGTCTAGAAGACTAAACCTGGACGACTAACTTGAAGGTCTTCTTGAATAAAACTCGGGCGACTAAATGGGCGACCTTCGGGCGACTTAAATGAAGGTCGTCGGAAGACTAAACCTCGTCTTTCTTACATTGTGGTTTCGTATGGCCAGGTTCCTTGCAGAGCATCTATAAGCTCGTGTTGCTTCTGAGTTTACGTCCTCTCATCTGGATAGCTCCAACCAGGATTGCCATCTTGATTTCTTCTGTCTTCCCGACCACGCTTTACTTCGGAGGAAGGCATGCGTTCCTCAACTTGTTGTCCATTACAAGGATATATATTCTCTGAGTATCCTGCAAACAGAAAATCCTTTGAGTACCGGAGATACAAGTGTGTTGATATGCAAACCGACAGATTCTCCAGCAGCTATAGCATGAGAGCAAGGTATTTTCTCCACTGCATAGACACCACAATCACATTTCCCATGTTCCAAATCAACCACACAGTCCATTCGCCACCTTTCACAAAGAATTGCCATCCGCCAATTGGTTGTACCGTCATCGTATCTGCTATCTCCGATCGAACAGCAAGCAAGTGTTCAACACCCCGACTATGTTGAGTAGTGAGACTCAAAGCATCTTCTCTCCTTTTCCAAAACCACTTTCCTAGCTTCTCCCTTATGAACTCCAACAGGAACTGAATCGAAATCCTCTAGCTCGCCGGTCGCGGAATTAATAGATTCAGCGATGTTGCTTGTTTTTATGTTGTACCTGTCCCCTGGCAATGAACCCTTGACCATAGGCTGACGTCGGCATCCTCCAAATATGTTGCAAGGTCGGATTTGCACTCCGTATCTCATCCATGTACCGGTCAAAATCTAAAACCGTATGAGCATAAGCAGCACCTTTCACCAAGTACAAGAGACGTTTCCCTTTAAATTTTTTGACAATGTTTTCTTGAAGGTGATAATAACATATTCCTCGGGTTGCCCAAGGAAACACCTTGTCACACGCATTTTAATGGCCAAGTGCGGTCGGAGACTATCAGAGGCTTGTCATCGATACACAAATAGCCAATTTTGTGAAAAACCATTCCCAAGAAGGTGCATCTTCAGCATCTACGATCCCAAAAGCCAATGGAAATATCTGAAAATTCCCATCTTGTGCGGTTGCAACTAGCATAACACCTCCATACTTCCCACTTAGGTGAGTCCCATCCACCACAATGACCCTTCTCGATATCTAAAACCTTTGATAGAAGCTCCAAAAGAGAGAAATAGATACTTAAATCTATTCATAGAATCAAGTTCTATAGCTGTGATAGAATCGGGATTTGCTAAGGAGATTTGCTCGAGATATGATGGCAGACGAATACCCATCTTCTGCTGTTCCTCTCACCAATGTTTGTGCATATAAAAGTGCTCTGTATGAAGTGGTGTAATCAAGAGTCATGCTAAACATCTTCTTCATTGCAATAGTGATATGCGGATTCAACCCATCAATGATTCCAACACGATCAATGAAAAGCCTACCAACATACTTAGAGTACAGTGTCTCCGCTGGCGATTCGATCTCCCACTGAACATGTATGTTTTCCACATACTTTGTTACCCAAAACGTTTCTGTCCCATGTTTCACACTTGCTCGACCTTCCATTCACAACCACTAACCGGACATGTTGTCACAAGGAGAGTTTTCGTTGACTTGTATATTCTGAAGGTGAACTTAAGCCTCACTGCTGTCAACCTCAGTTAAAGCGGTGCATCCTTGCTACCAAAACTCTGGTTGACATAGATATTGTTACCATTCGATCTTCCACCTTCCTGTTTTAATTCTTCAAAACATATATCATCTTCTTCATCCTCATCTTCAACCTTTCCATAAACACTGTAATCCTCACCATTCTTGTCTTCAGTTTTAATAGAGATATCACCATCCTCCTCCCCATCATCCTCCTCCCCATCGTCATCCCGCCCATCATCCTCCCCATCATCCTCCCCATCATCCTCCTCCCCATCATGATTTTCATCTTCAACCAAATTATCATCATCCTCTTCAAAACATTCATCAGCTTCATCATCTGAAACCATTTGCACCTTGCTACGGCGATACACAAAGCCGTACACTATCGCTTTGGTTATCTCGAGCAAGTTTCTAACTTGTCTATCACTTGTAACATGAATAGGAAGGGTGTCGGAGCCATCATCATTTCTGCTGGTAATGAGTAGGTTATCTCCACAGATTCTGTACTCATGTCCGGTTAAAATCTTCTAGAGCCATTGCAAGAAGTTCGCATCGTCGAACCTTCACTCAAAAAAACATTCTCGCTCCTTTTGCATTATCAACCACAAAATCCCAACAGCAATCTTTTAACAACCATTCCCCATACACTGCATGTAACGGCATCATCTGCAAAATTCAAAATAAAACACATTAGTAAACATAGAAGACGACTAAGCGTAAGTGACGACTAGACGACTAAACATTAAGGCGACTAAGCGGTAAGTCGTAGACGATTAAACAAGTCGCCTAGGCGACTAAAAGTAAGTCTTCTAGGCGACTAACGAGAAGTCGTCTGGCGACTAAACGTAAGTTGTCTGCACAACTAAACAAGAAGTCGTCCAAACAGGTCATTTTGCAATTGAATTTTAATTAGGACGACTTACCATTAAGTCGCCGTAAGTCGCCTAAGCGAAGAAGTCGCCCAAGGAAGTCGTCAGGATAAACGGGTTAGGTTTGCATTTGAACTAATTGTGTCAGATATTTGACTTTTCTGGACGACTTACGGGTAAGTCGTCTCGGGTAAACAAAATTACAATATTTAATTGAAGCTAGGCGACTTAATTGTAGGTCTTCTACGGTTAGTTAACTTTACCGACGACTTCACGAAAGTCGTCTGGCAGATGACTTAGGAGAAAGTCGTCCAAGATAACCAAGGTTTGACCAGATGACTTGGGACGACTTACCAAATCTGGACGACTTTGCTTATCTTGGAAGACTTTCAACTAAGTCGTCTTCGGGGCGACTTCCGTAAGTCGTCGAGATAAGTTAAATATTTAAGTTTTATTTTCCAATTGCAAAAGTAACCAAGGGCGACGATGCAGTTAAGTCGTCTAGATTTAATAAAATTTGAAATTTTGTTTTCCTTGGGACGACTTACCATTAAGTCGTCGTAAAAGTCAAATATCGACACAATTGGTCAAATGCAAAATTAACCCGTTTATTCAGGCGACTTACGGTAAGTCGCCTAGGTATTCTCACGATTTTTTTTAAAGAACAAAGCCGGACGACTTTAGTTAAGTCGTCCGTTGGACCGAAGACTTACGGGTAAGTCTTCTACGTAACTGATTCGGAAAAAATTCAATTTCTTACCTTAAACTAGTGAGATGACTTCCTTAGCACACGAGTCTTCTCAACCACCCTTAACCTCAAACGAAAGTAACCCACGTTGAATAGTATGCTTCAATAGCTCTATCAACCATAAAAGTTTTGAATCAAAAGCTTGAGTTTTTTGGATGAATATTGAGGCAAAGTGAGAGAGAAGTTGTTTTTAGTTCATAACAATTGAGAAAGAGAGAGTGTAAATCGTCTAGGTGCATTAAGGGGGGCATTAAGAGCTCCAAATTGGTAGTTTGTTGTGGTTGGTGTATTGATGGCAATGGCAATCAA
Organism: Brassica nigra; assembly: GCA_016432835.1. NCBI lineage: Eukaryota > Viridiplantae > Streptophyta > Magnoliopsida > Brassicales > Brassicaceae > Brassica > Brassica nigra. Next base: position 8,411,192 of record CM028244.1, on the reverse strand, counting down.
GTAAATTTGTGAAGGTGATGAGGTTGAGAGAGTAAAAGAGCCATTTTCGGAAAAAAAAAAAAACATAAATTAATGGCATTTTCGTGAATAATGTGAACAAGTAGGGTTGAATATAGCTAACCATTTCCAACAAAGAAGGAGAGGTTAGTTTTGTGTTTGACTTTGAGTTGTGAGTTACTTTTGCAACAACCCCTAAATTATCCCATATATCACGATAAATAAATATATAAAATAAATTTTAATAGTATTATTAAAAATATCTGAACATGTAAAATACGCAAAATAATCTAAAATTATGGAGAAAATATATATTAAAATAAATTTTAAAATTTTAAAATAATTAATTACCATTTAATCATAAGATAAATCTATATGTGATATTATCAGTAATTTTTAATATTTATTAATTGATTAATAATTATTCAGACATCCTAATAAATATATTAAATGAAGTTTTAAATAATAATATTATTAAAACTTATAACTCAATATGACAAATAAGGAAAAAAATCTAAAAATATGAAGAAGCTGATACATAAGTCAAATCACTTCATAAATAATAGTATAGATTACCATGATTTTATTTAAAAGAATGACACACACACAAACAGAAAATGGTCCAAAATTTATAATTTGTACTAAAAACAACAGATGCATGTAACTAAACACCAATACATGCATGCTTAATGTGTGTATGTCCAATATGTATATGCCCGTTGGGTATAAATACAAACCCTCAGCTACGCTTTGTAACTCCAAAACCAGAATCTCTCTTTCTTTCTTTTTTTTTTTAGTCTGTTTTACAAATATCAAATAGAATAAAAACATTAATTAATGGAGTCACCAAGTCTTCCAGTAACGGCAAAAGACTGGACCTCCACCAGTCTCCACCGTGTACTATGTATGCAAGGCGGTGAAGGTGACGTCAGCTACGTCAACAATTCCGATAGCCAAGCTTTGGCTATAACCTTAAGCAAACCAATCCTTATCTCATCTCTCCAATCCATCAAACTCTTCACCTCTCCGCTCATCAGAATAGCTGACCTTGGTTGCGCCACCGGTTCCAACACGTTCGATACTGTGGATACGGTGGTCGAGACTTTACGGGGGCTATTCACTGCGGTGTACGGCGATGGGTCGCCGGAGTTTGAGGCTTTTTTCTGTGACTTGCCGAGTAATGACTTCAACATGTTGTTTAGATTGTTGTTTGAGAAACAGAAAGTTGATTCGTGCAAGTATTTCGCCGGCGGCGTCGCTGGCTCGTTCTATGACCGGCTTTTCCCGAGAGGAACAATCCATGTCGCTGTGAGCTTAAGTGCTCTACATTGGCTCTCTAAGGTCATATACATACTAAATAATGTTTTTATTTTTTTATTTTTTGAAACACAAAAAGGAAAACATACTAATATGTTTTATATAATAATGTTTTGGGGTAATTATATTATACTGGCGGTAGGAAATAGAGTGCACGTGTTATATTCACAATTACAATTTAAGAATATCATCCAAATTAAAAGGCAATTTGACTTTATTAAGGAATGTATATTCTACATGTTAGAAATATATACATATTTTTTTTTTTGAAAAAAAAAAATAAATCAAGAACATAACACCGTGAGAACAAGTTTCTAAAATGTTTCTAATATTTGAGATATATGTGTCTGATGGCTATACCATGATATTTGATGGATGAAACTGTTTAAATTCATATTGGAATAGAGTAGTTTCAAAAACATAACACTACATATTAAATCATTTGTAAAATGTGTGTACTGAAAGAGAGATCGGTTTGAATTTTGTAGATACCGGAGAAAGTACTGGAGAAAGGATCAAGAACGTGGAACAAAGGGAAAACGTGGATAGAAGGAACGAAGAAAGAAGTGGTTGATGCATATGCAGAGCAATCAGACAAAGATCTGGATGATTTCCTGAAGTGTCGGAAAGAAGAAATGGTGGAGGGAGGAGTGTTGTTTGTATTAATGGGTGGTCGTCCTTCAGGTTCGAGTAGTCAATTTGGTGACCAAGATACTCGAGCCAAACATCCTTTCACAACTACCATGGAACAAGCTTGGCAAGATTTAATAGATGAGGTAAGTTTATCTATATATACACACGTGTGGGTGCAAATGCATGGTATCTCTCATGTTTTCATTACATAACTGTTCAAGGTGACGTCTCACTTTATATCTCTAGTGGACCGTTTCTGGCTTTTGCATTAATTAACTTGGTAAGAGGTAATGACGAATTGGTTTTTTTTTGCCAAATGAATTTGTTTAAAACGCTAATCCGTTGAGTTTTGTTTTTGGGAATGTTTTTTTTTTCAAATACTGTACTTTTAAGTTGATAGTTTTGAAATTTTTAACAATTCCTTTCATTTTTTTCCTTGCTAAAACGCAACTTTTCAATTTTATAGATTTTTATCATCACGTAAATTCACAAAACGCAAAGGAATTAAAAACTTTTCTTTTTACCACCCGTGTCTTTTTAAAAACAATGCGTAGTGATTTTTCAAATCAGCTAAAGTGGATGGCTTATAACTTTCATATGTTTTCACATTAGCCATATTTTTGTTGCTGTAACTAATGATAGCTTAAATATGATCAATTAATACCACTAAAACTAATTAAACTCTATGAATTGTTTGTATAAAAGGGTTTGATAGATGAAGAGACAAGAGACGGATTCAACATACCGGCATACATGAGAAGTCCGGAGGAAGTGGCTGCCGGGGTTGACCGTATCGGTGGTTTCAAGATAGAGAAAATGGAATACATGAAAATCGTTGAATACTCCGATGAGAAACATGAAGAGTGGAAAAATGATCCCGTCTCGTACGGACGAGCCAGGACCAACTTGGTTCAAGCTGCTATTCGTCCTATGGTTGAGGTCTATCTTGGACCGGACTTATGCGATGAGCTCTTCAAAAGATATGAAAGCCGGGTTTCTACAACCCAAGAATTTCTTCATATAACTTGTTTCTTTGGAGTCGTCGCTTTTTCTGCCATCCGACTTGGATGATTATATGTTTATATATGAACTGTGTTTGTTCGTATTTATCTATGGTTTGTCGTTAGTTTTAATATATGAATGTGTGTTGCGATTACTTGCTAGAGAATGGACAGTAATGGAGATTGGGGGTACATGTATATGGAACATGTGGGGTTGGAAATTATAGACCAAAACAGATTTATTATACCGCAAAAACCGAACCAAGCCAAGTTTAGTGTGATCAAGCCATGCATAGCGAATTTAGTAAACTGAAATTTCTTGTAAGCAGCATTTCTATAATATTATTTATATAATATATATACGCTAATAGACTGAGTTAAAAATTCTTAACTAAAAGGTTATTTTACCATTCCAAAAACTTTAACTCTGAATTGGTTCATTAGTCCCTCTCCATGTTTCTAATAAGATCAAGATAACAAGTTAGCTCATAACTAAAAATTCTTAACTAAAAGGTTATTTTACCATTCCAAAACTTTAACTCTGAATTGGTTCATTAGTCCCTCTCCATGTTTCTAATAAGATCAAGATAACAAGTTAGCTGATAACTAATGCCCACTGTTTGATTAATTTTTTTTTTTTGCTTGGAATACATGTTTATCTTTAACAAAATAAGAGTCCTCAAAAAAATCTTTAACAATAAGCAATTTTTCATTAATTATTTAGTAAAATTTTCATGTGATAATTGATTTGATTTTATTTTTATCAATTTATTTGTAATTGTAACTGATTCAAACTAATTAAAATCTATAAGTTAAACTAGACTATATGATTTAAATTGGATTGAGTCGATTTTTCATATAAAACATTCTATTTCTTTTTCAATACTAGATTGTCGGGTTCCAACTTTCGGTAACAATAAAGATTATGATTATAATATTAAATACACAATATATTTACATTGATATGTTTTATCATATTAACCTTTTGGTTTGTCCACTCAAAAGATCAAAATTAGTATTGTTTAGATAGTGTATAGTCGTATAATTTGAAACCATCAATTTTTTTTGGTGGTTCATGAAATTAAAACGTAAGTGTATTTTATTTTTGATCAAAAGAAATTCATTAAGACTTTAAAAGGGTTTAGCCCATTACAAGGCCCAGAACCATGTCTGAAGCCCGGTAAATGTATAAAATTCAACTTTCCACATTTTTGTCCAACGATAGGAGAATGTGGCGACGAATCACATTGAGCTTTATCCCACTGCATCTCCAGCCACCGATCGCTCTACATATTCGCCAATGTTCCACTCTCTCGGACATAAACCGGTTCCTTTCCTCTCTACAAATCCAAGGAACCAACCTCAAAACATTAAAGCAAGCTCACTGTTCCATGATCGTAACCGGTTTACACAGAGACAACCTCATCGTTGCTAAACTCCTCGAGGCGTGTTCAGTCGCTGGACATCTCCGATACGCTTACTCTGTCTTTACCCACCAGCCATCTCCCAACACTTATCTCCACAACACCATGATCAGAGCTTTGTCTCTCATCGACGAACCCAACGCACACTCAACCGCGGTTCTGGTTTACAGAAAGTTCTGGTCTTTATGTCCGAAGCCCGACACGTTCACTTTCCCTTTTGTGCTGAAGATTGTTGTTCGGTTATCTGATGTTTGGTTCGGGAGACAGATTCATCGCCAAACCGTGGTTTTCGGGTTCGATTCAAGCGTCCATGTTGTCACAAGTTTGATTCAGATGTACTCTTCGTGTGGTGGTTTGGGAGATGCGCGTAAGGTGTTCGATGAAATGCCTGTGAGGGACGCGACTGTTTGGAATGCGTTATTAGCTGGGTACGGAAAAGCGGGTGAGGTAGATGAAGCGAGGAGGTTGCTGGAGACGATGCCTTGTTGGGTAAGGAACGCAGTTTCTTGGACTTGTGTGATCTCCGCTTACGCGAAGAAGGGACGAGCTAGCGAAGCCATTGAAGTGTTTCAGAGAATGCTGATGGAGAATGTTGAGCCTGATGAAGTTACCCTTTTGGCAGCGCTCTCAGCTTGTGCTGATCTTGGCTCGCTTGAACTGGGAGAGAGAATATGTAGCTACGTTGATCACCGAGGGATGAAGAGAGGTGTTTCGTTGAACAACGCGCTCATTGATATGTATGCGAAGTCAGGGAATGTAGCAAAGGCGTTGGAGGAGTTTGAGAGGGTTAGTGAGAGAAACGTGGTTACTTGGACGACTATAATTACTGGACTGGCTACGCACGGGCTTGGAGGTGAAGCCTTAACGATGTTTAACCGTATGGTTAAAGCTGGCGTGCAACCGAACAGTGTTACTTTCATTGCAGTTCTTTCAGCTTGCAGCCATGTCGGTTTGGTTGATCTTGGAAAACATTTGTTTACCTCAATGAGATCGGTTTACGGGATTCAACCGAACGTTGAGCATTTTGGATGCTTGATCGATTTGCTAGGACGAGCAGGTAGACTCAAAGAAGCGGAAGAAGTTTCTAGAACCATGCCCTTTGAGGCTAATGCTGCAATATGGGGATCTCTTCTTGCTGCTTCAAATGTTCATCATGATCTTGAGCTTGGAGAAAGAGCTTTGAATCAGCTGATTAAGTTAGAACCGAATAACAGCGGTAATTATATGCTCTTAGCCAATTTATACGCAGATTTAGGGAGGTGGGAGGAGTCTAGGATGATGAGGAAGATGATGAAAGGGATTGGTGTGAAGAAGATGGCTGGTGAAAGCTCCATAGAAGTTGAAAACAAAGTATATAGATTCATCTCTGGTGATCTTTCAAATCCTCATGTTGTAAAGATTCATGAACTTCTGCAAGAGATTGATTTGCAAATACAGAGCAATGAAATTTGAGAAGAAAGTATTTGAAATATGATCAGATCGAGTTCACTAAGGATCAAGTAAACTCCAGTCACACTCTTCCTAGGAGCTTGAGCTTTTGTCATTAAAAAGAAAAAAAAATAGAGTTATAATTCTTTAACTAACTTTGAAGTGTTGATTTAGTAAAATTTTAATTGTTTAGTAATTATGAAACTTTTCAAGATTATTTTGAGTAATCATCTTATGAAAAAAATCCAACAAAATTTCTCTGTTTTTTTGGATTTTAATGCAAGGGAGGGTTACAAGAAAACCTTAATAAGAATTTTATCAAATACAAAGATAATCGTTTTACACATGTAACACAATCTTTTATTATTATTAACTAATTAGATGGAATGATTCAAATTCAAAGATTGGCTATCTTTGGCTAAATATTAAATTAGAAACTTGATCAATAAAATCAAATTTTTATAAAATAAAATATATTTTATTGTTGAAAAAATAAAATCAGAATGACAATTAGGTATTTTCTTATTATATGAACCACGTCTTGTTTAGATTTCCTCTGCTTCTCTATCTTTATACTGGTTTGTTCTATACCTAGCTAGGGTTTTGATCATTTCACCTTGTGCCGTTGCTGAGAATCTGATATCTAATTACGTTTTTTAAATGTTTTTCAGGCGATAGGTTTTGTTCAGAATCTAGCTTTTAATTATGGACAGGATAAGTCAGTTGCATGATGAGCTTCTACTGAGAATATTGGCAATGCTTCCTACCATGAAAGATGTTGTGGACACCATGCTTTTGTCAAAACGATGGCAGTTTCTTTGGGTGATGGTTCCAAGACTCGTTTACAATGATAAGCTCGATAGCTATAAGAAGTCCAAGTATGGAAGCTTTTCTTTGTTTGTAGACAGATCTTTTTCTAGGCACCAGGCTCCAGTTATAGAAACTTTGCATTTTAAACTTGATCATATCTCTGGTTGCCGGGAGATTCAAGCGTGGATGAGATCTGCTGATAAACGTTGCGTGCGTGAGTTGACTATCCAGATTGATACTTTTACTCATAAAGCGCCAGTATCACTTCCTTGGAGCTTGTCTAGTGGCGGATGTAGCATGCTGGTGACCTTGAGACTAATTAATGCGGTTCTTGTGGATGATTTAACTTCTCCAATTTCTTTCCCATCCCTCAGAACGTTGAGTCTTAAATCCATGAAGTATCCAAGTGGTGAATTTGTCAAGAAGCTTTTATCCAACTGTCATGTCCTTGAAGACTTGGTTGTGGAGCAATGTCAAGCTGACAATGTTACCGTTTTCACTGTTATCGTGCCTTCTCTAAAGAGTTTAGTACTGAAGACATTAGATGAAAGACTTGGAAACGATACTCATGGGTTTGTGATAGATGCTCCTTCTTTGGAAAAATTGGACATTTTTCATTCGAGTGGGTTTTGTGTCTTTGAGAATGATATGACTAAGGTTGTGGATGCAAATGTTGTCGTTGATTCTTGGAAGTTATGGAAGAAGTTGGGTTCTATTGCTTCGTTCAAGCGCCTTTACCTCTGCGTACCATCCTCAAAGGTAATATATATGATGCTGTTTCCTTCCTCCTGCCCTCTTTGTTCTTAGTTTTCTCTTTTGTGTCTAAATAATGAATAAGGTCACAAAAGAAAAGAAAAAAGGTCTCTAATCATTACGAAAATAGAGTTCTCTTGTCATGAAAACTATTGTTTCTTATGATCTGTACATGGAGTTACATATTTATATGAATACAATCACGATATTAAACACCCAAGTGTTTCAAAAAAAAACACATAAATGTTTTCTTTTGCATGAATGTCATGTACTTAATTCAAACTATTATTGATCATGCACTTAATGCATCTTTTTTTTGCTTAAAATGCATCTTGGTGTATGCAGGATGTGTACCCTGCTGGTAGTGTCTTCACAAGTCTTGTACATTTGAAGATATGCACATGTGAGACAGAATGGGTGAATCTACTTATGCGTGTGCTCAAAGATTCTCCAAATTTACGTTCTCTCAAGCTTCAGCAGGTACGTATATTTGAATAAGGGTTACTATCCAGTAGTTTATCAGTATAATTGATCTAGTGCATTGTACTTGTTGTCCTGTTTATATCAGTGTCATTTCCTTCGATCTGAAAAGCCACGCCCATGCTGGAACCCATCTTGGAATGAACCGAGTTCAGTTCATGAATGTTTGTTACCAAGTCTTGAAACTTTTGAATGGGTACATTATGAAGGAGCAAAAGAAGAGAAAGAAGCAGCAGCGTTTGTTTTTAGAAGCGCAAAGTGTTTAAAGAAGGCAACTATTGATATCTACAGTAAAACAAATGACGTTGACAAGAAACTTGATGTGATCAAGGAGTTGTTCTCGTCAACAAGGCGTTCACCAGCCTGTCAGCTTGAGTTACGCTAAACTTATGAGTGAGAATCAAAGTTTCCAGATCTGAATCTTTGACAAGATAGTACAACTTGTTTTGTTTTTATTTGCTACATTTATAGCTCAATGAATTCGAAACTGTTTGGTCCAGTTATCTTCTGCGGCAAATGAATTGATAATGTTTCAAGTAGATTTTTCCAGAATTTGTGTCATTATATACAGCATTGTGAAGAAGATGATGAGGGAGATGATGAAAGGGACTGGTGTGAAGAAGATGGCTGGTGAGAGCTCCGTTGAAGTTGAAAACAGAGTATATAGATTCATCTCTGGTGATCTTTCACATCCTCATGTAGTAAAGACTGATGAACTTCTACAAGAGATTGATTTGCAAATTGAGAGCAATTAAGTTTGAGACAAAAAAATGGGTTTGAATTATGATCAGATCAGTTGATTAAGGATCAAGCAAACTCCAGTCACACCGCCTAGCTAGGAGCTGGTGTTCTTTTTTTTTGTTATTAAAAAGAAAAATAATTATAATTCTTTAACCAACTTTGAACAATTGATTTAGTAAAATTTTAATTGGTTTTAGTATTTATCCAACTTTTCAAGATTATTTGAGTAAAAACCCAACAGAAAAGGGGAGGGTTACAAGAAAAACTTAATACGGAATTTATCAAATACAAAAAAATAATCGTTTTTACATGTAACACCATCTTTTATTATTATATGTATAACTCATTAGATGATAATGATTCAAGTTCAAAGATTAACGATAAATATGCTAATTGATAAAATTAGAAACTTGACTTATAATTAAAGTCATATTTTAAATAAAAAAAATATTTTATTCTTGAGAAAATAAAATCAGAATGGCAATTAGGTATTTTCTTATTATATGAATCACGTCTTGTTTAGATTTCCTATGATTCTCTTTTCTTATATTGGTTTGTTCTATACCTAGCTAGGGTTTTTAATCTTTCCGTTCTTTTAATGCTTTTCAGGCGATAGTTCTGTCAGGAAGCTAGCTTTTAATTATGGACAGGATAAGTCAGTTGCATGATGAGCTTCTGCTGAAAATATTGGCAATGCTTCCTACCATGAAAGATGTTGTGGAGACTATGCTTTTGTCAAAACGATGGCAGTTTCTTTGGATGATGGTTCCACAAATCAAATACGATGATACCTATAAGAACCCCAAGTATGGAAGCTTTTCTCTGTTTGTAGACAGATCTTTCTTTAGGCATGAGGCTCCAGTTATAGAAGCTTTGCATTTCAAACTTGGTAGTATTTGTGGTAGTGAAGATATTCAAGCGTGGATGACATCTGCTGATAAACGTTGTGTGCGTGAGCTGACTATCAAGATTGATACTAATAAAGGTTCAGTCTTACTTCCTTGGAGCTTGTATAGTGGCGGATGTAGAATGCTGGTGACCTTGAAACTAACTAGTGCAGTTCTTGTGGATGATTTATCTTCTCCAATTTCTTTCCCATCCCTCAGAACTTTGAGTCTTGAATCCATGAAGTATCCAAGTGGTGAATTTGTCAAGAAGCTTTTATCCAACTGCCATGTCCTTGAAAACTTGGTCGTGGAACAATGTGACGCTGACAATGCTACCATTTTTACTGTTATCGTGCCTTCTTTAAAGAGTTTAGTCTTGAAAACATTAGAAAACAAACTTGGAACCAATGCTCATGGGTTTGTGATAGATGCTCCTTCTTTGGAACATTTTGACATTTTTCATTATAGTGGGTTTTGTACCTTCGAGAGCAATATGAGTAAGATTGTCGAGGCAAAACTTGTCCTTAATACTTGGAAGTTATGGAAGAGGCTGGGTTCTGTTGCTTCGTTCAGGCGCCTTTATCTGTGCCTACCATCCTTAAAGGTAATATATGTATATGATGTTGTGATCAAAACTATTGACATTACATTTGATCATGCACTTTATAATGCCATTCTTGTTGCATGCTACAGGATATGTATCCTGCCGGTAGTGTCTTCTCCAGTCTTGTGCATTTGAAGATATGCACATGTGAGACAGAATGGGTGAATGTACTTATGCGTGTGCTCAAAGAGTCTCCAAATTTACGTTCTCTCAAGCTTCAGCAGGTATATTTGAATAAGGTTATTGTATATCCAGTAGTTTATAAGTATGATGATTGATGATCTAGTGCATTGTACTTTGTATTAGTGCCATGTCCTTCGATCTAAAGAGCCGCGCCCATGCTGGAGCCCGTCCTGGAATGAACCGAGTTCAGTTCCTGAATGTTTGTTATCAAGTCTTGAAACTTTCGAGTGGGTAAAATATGAAGGAGCAGAAGAAGAGAAAGAAGTAGTAGCGTTTGTTTTTAGAAGCGCAAAGTGGTTAAAGAAGGCAACCATTAATTTCCACAGTAAAACCAGTGACACTGACAAGAAACAAGAGGTGATCAAGGAGTTGTTCTCGTCGTCGAGGCGTTCGCCAGCGTGCCAGCTTGAGTTCCGCTGAAGTTATGAGTAAGAGTCAATGTGACACCGTGTGGGTTTGTTTCCAGATCCGAATCTTAAGCAATAAAGTACAACTTGTTATGTTTTTATTTGCTAGCTCATTGAATTTGAAACGGTTTGGTTCAGTTATCTTCTGCGGCAAATGAATTGGTAGACTTTTGTCCACAAAAAGTTTATTTTTGTTCTTTCACAGAAAATCCGATAGAATACATCTCTATTTGTTAGTTCAACAGGCAAAATGTTGAAGTAAGATAATGTTTCAAGAAGATTTTGCCAAAATTTGTGTCATTATATACAGCATTTTTTTTGAAGATTTTTAATTTAGAACTTTGGTCAATCTTTAGCATATTTCGTTCACAATACATATGCTAAAGATTATTATACTAGATGAAGTGTAATATTCCATATTATATACTTAGTTTCTTTGTCGTACATGTGTTTAATCAAATCTGCATAAATTTCAGTTTTGAGTAGTATATATATTTATTATCATTGTATTATGAATTATAAATTTAGCCTAGTTGAAATTTTTTAAATTGGTTTCGAAGAAATATATTAGCTACATTTCTGTGTAACATGCCAAAGAAAATTTTAACATAAGTTTTTCTTTCTTTCTAAAGTGATTAGTAGATTAACAAAGAAAAAGTAATCAACCCTTTCCCTTGGGACATTTCAAAATTTGCTTTTACATTTTTTCTTTTAACCTTTGTTCTTTCATCGTGCCTCTAAATTTGTATGGCCTGAACAAAATATCACCATTGTGCAATTAGTTCAGCACATTAAAGGTGGTATGTTCACTCACCATGTTTAGCATCAGGATTCAATGATTTATCTTGTTTGAAACTCACACATATATATAAATAGTGATTGATTCTAGATTAATGCATAGACCGTGCTAAAGTCTTGTATTCCTTGGAACTTTTTTTGTTAGTTTGTAAACACATTTTTGAAATGTAATGGATAGACTCGGTCCAGTTCCATCAAAAGGAAGTTATCTACACTCCACGCGTTTATAAAGTTCAAATTTCTTTTTTTTTTTATATATAAAATTTAATAATCTGAAAAGTCTACATCAAACGAATATTTACATACAATTGTAGATAGGTACTTTTATATTCCCTAGCAAGTAGCATGAATAGTAGTCATCATAATAATATGACAAAATAAAATAACATGGAAACGTAACTAAACGGAGACCACAGGCGTTGAAACAGCTAATGATAAATTAGTAATAAATCTCAAAATTAGTGATGGAAAAAGACTATAATTAAACAAAAGTCTTAATCAAGATTTTATTAATTAATAATAACAGATTAAATGCTAATTAAGAAAAGTAAGAGGAGACAAAGGAAGGAAGGAAGGAAGGAGTTGGGGGGGGTTTAGAAGAGGACGTGGTTGGGTTGTTTCGTTTCCATCCACTCTTTCTTGTTTGTTTGTTTCTCTTCTCCAGCCCTTCGCCAGACCAACACGAGGACACCAAAAGCTGAGCTTTTTTGGGGTTTAATTTCTCCAGAAAAGTCATAACAAAAAGAAGAACAGATTTGAGTTTTCTTGGGTCTTCGGAGAAGAAGCAGAGACATTTTAAAAGGTATGATCTTTTCTTGGTTCTGGGTTTTGGTTTTTTAAGACAAGAGGAAAAAAAGGCAAGAACTTTGTGTAAGAAGCTTGACTTTTCAAACATGTTCTTGTCTGAATCTCGTAATTGATTGGTCTAAATCTTTAAATCTTGGAAATTGATGACAAAGTTTCCTCCTTTAAGATGAATACTATTGTAAAGTTCGAAACTTTACACGATTCTCTTGGCTTAGATCTGTATTAAAGACATAATTTTTCATTATGTTTGCAGGAGGAGACGATGGATGAAACAATGGCGGCTAGGTACTGGTGTCACATGTGTTCGCAGATGGTGAACCCCACAATGGAATCCGAGATCAAATGTCCCTTTTGCCAAAGCGGATTCGTCGAAGAAATGAGCGGTAACGGTAACGGTAACGGCAACGGAGGAGGAGGCAGCTTAAGAGACGTTCAAGACCCAGAAACCGAGTTTGGAACAGACCGTGCCATGGCTCTATGGGCACCGATCTTGCTTGGAATGATGAGCAGTCCTCGTAGACGAAGAAGGTTCAGAAGAGCTGAGTTTGGTTCAGAAGAAGAAGACGATGATGATGAATCCAACAATGTTGTCGATCGTCATCATCATCATCATCATCATCACAGAGCTAGAAGACACGGTGGAGAGATTGATTTGGACAGAGAGTTCGAATCTATCTTGAGGAGAAGACGAAGAAGCTCAGGGAATATTCTGCAGATGCTTCAAGGGATCCGTGCGGGGATTGCTTCTGAGTACGAGAGCTCTGATAATGACAGAGTCATCATGATCAATCCGTATAACCAGTCTCTCGTTGTTAGAGGATCTTCTGATCAGACTCAGACTCATTCTGCGTTGACTTCGCTTGGAGATTACTTCATTGGACCTGGTTTGGATCTCTTGCTTCAGCATCTGGCTGAGAACGATCCCAACAGGCAGGGAACTCCGCCTGCTCGTAAAGAAGTGGTTGAAGCGTTGCCGACGGTTAAGATAACGGAGCCCTTGCTGCAGTGTTCGGTTTGTTTGGATGATTTTGAGAGAGGTGTGGAAGCTAAGGAGATGCCGTGTAAGCATAAGTTTCATGTCAAGTGTATTGTTCCTTGGCTTGAGATTCATAGCTCGTGTCCCGTGTGTCGGTTCGAGCTTCCTTCTGCTAATGATGATGATGATGATGAGAGTAAGGTTGTGTCAGAGAGTGGAACGAGAACTGTTCCTGAGAGCAGTAGCGGAGAGGTTGTTGAGAATGTGGAGAGAGGAAGAGAGGATGATGTGAGGAGTGGGAATGGGAGAAGGTTTTCGATTCCTTGGCCATTCAGTGGTTTCTTCTCTTCTTCTTCTTCCTCGTCTTCTTCTTCTTCCTCTGGATCATCTCAGTCTGGTGAGAACAATGTCTACTCAAGATCTTATGGTTCTTCTCGCTGATAAGAGAACCAAAGAAGAAAACATCCAGAAAATAAGAGTCTTGGTTCTGTTCTTGTTGTCTTGTATTTTCTCATGTGCTAGCTCTTTGATTTGTTTTGTTCTCTGCATTTCATTTCGCTGCTTTGTATGTACATAACAATGTTGTTCTTTTACTGTTTTAAAAAAATCCATGGAGGTATTATATGTTCTTCGTTTCAATCTTCTCTCATTGGCTATACAGTGATGATCAAATTGGGGTTTGTGTGTTTTTGGTTTATACTTGATTTTGTTATGATAATTGTGTCTTGTATATCAGACATGTCAAAATCATGATCCACCTCATATTCATGATTTTAATACATCCATGATCATTTCATATTCAGCATTGAACATTTGAATGTGAAGTTTGTGGGACTGAATATATACAAATAAATCACATTCTGAGAAATTTTTAAAACTTTAAACTTCGATACATAATGTGTAAGTCACATTTAAAATTGATTCAGAAATGTAAAATTGTATGATGTTTTTGTAGATATTGCTCATAAAGATAATGGAACTTTAGTAAAAATGTTTAAGAAATAGAATGATTAAATTGTGCACAGAATAAAAAATAGAATGATTAAATACTGGCCGGGATGGGTTTTGTATGGGCGATAATGATTCAATTTTTCATGGAACAGAGATGATCAAATTATGACAGTTCGTGTCTATTATTTTGTTCGAGACTAAATACTGAAAATATAATGAAGCCAAAGCCTCCATAGTGATGATTAATATTTTTTTGTCGGAATGATCTTTGTATGGGCGAATGAAGACTTCATGCTCTGTCTCTTTCCTTTTTGTCTTCATGCTCTGCCTTTCCCACAAACAAGATCATGACAATAATATACAAATGACCATCACGTATATAAAAGAAACAATAACCAAAGAAAGAAATCATGATAATAGATACGTGTATGATTGATTAGTTCCATACAACCAATAATAATCCAAAATATAAAGAGAGCCGTAAGTGGTGGATTCACTGGTCACCACAATAGTAATTAGCAAGAAATACAACTTGAGTTTTTCTATCTCACAATCTTGTTTAAAAATTCATAATAAAAACCGATTATAGTTGCGTTTCCCCAAACGCCAAAAACGTGATTTTCTTTAAAGATCGTGCACCATCATCATCACTTGACGGTCAAGATCTTGATAAGGGAAGCATTACCAACTCGGAGCAGAGCAACAACAGAGTCTCCAGTCTTACACAGCTGCTTTTCTTTCCCATGCTGAGTCGCAAACTCAATAGCTTCTTCTGTCGACTCATCATGCGAGGCTCTTGCAGACCCTGCGTACAGCACCGGGATCAGACCACGGAAGATGAGGCTGTGCCTCGCCGGCGATTCGTCGCTGCAAGACCAGTCAAAGAAGTCGGTTTTCATCTCGGGAACAACGACTGATAAGATAGGCATCCCTGGTCTGTACTTAGCCACGAGCCTCGCCGTGCTTCCTCCCCTGGTTAGGACCATGATGAGAGTGGCTCTAGCTGAGTTAGCTGTTCTCACTGCAGAGGAGGCGAGCGACTCAAGCGGGGACATTGGAACTGGAGAGTACTGCATGATTCTCTTGAAGACGTCTCCGTAGTCAAGCGTGCTCTCTGCTTCAACGCATATCTTGGCCATTGTACGTACAGCTAGCTCAGGGTAAGCTCCAGCTGCGGTTTCACCACTGAGCATAACGCAGTCGGTGCCGTCGAGGACTGCGTTTGCTACGTCAGTGGCTTCAGCTCTTGTGGGTCGAGGAGATTTGATCATGGACTCGAGCATCTGAGTCGCTGTGACCACTGGTTTTCCCTGGATGTTGCATTTGTAGATCATAACCTTCTGAGCTAAGAAGATCTTCTCTATCGGGATCTCCATGCCGAGATCTCCTCTTGCAATCATAAACGCGTCAGAGTTGACCAAGATGTCATCGAAGTTCGCCACACCTTCTTGGTTCTCAACCTAATCCACACAAAAACCAATCACAGTATATGAAAAAGTGTTCCTGTAGTTTCTGAAACAGTTAAGAGAGCTTTGGTTTTAAGTTTTTAACATACCTTTGACATGAGAAGAATGTTCTTGGCATGATGTCCGAGTAGTTTCCTGACCTGAACCAAGTCTGAACCTTTTCTGACAAAAGACAAAGCGATCATATCGATCTGATTCGGGACACCCCACTTCATGATGTCTTCTTTGTCTTTCTCAGTTAGAGTAGGGAGATCCACAACAACACCAGGGAGATTAACATTCTTCCTCTCACCGAGCATCGCAGAGTTCTCGCAGCGGCAACGGACAGTACCGTTCTCCGTGTCACAAGAGAGGACCAGTAGCGAGATTGTACCGTCGGCACAGAGTATAACCATCCCTGGGTTCACATCTTCGGCCAACTTCTTGTAACTCATGCAAATTGTTTCCTCGTCTCCCTGCAAGTCGTAGTCAGTGGAAACGGTGATCTCTTGGCCTTGTTTCAACTGGATTGGTTTCCCATCTTTCAAGAACCCGGTTCGGATTTCTGGACCCTTTTAAGAGAAAATACAGAACCGTCCCGTTAGTATAATCAGATAACCAAAATGGATTTGCCTCAGTTTTAGACATTTACATATACACGAGAAAGAAGTTACTAGGAGAAATCTTCAACTGAAACAACAAACAAATTAAGAAAGACAAGTGAAACTAAGAGAGACAAGAAACCATAATCACAGAGAAGAGAACAGCTAAAGAACATTGTCTATCATAACTATGTTTTTCTAACTCAATAATCATTAAGTCTGTTGTTTCTTTAATTGTGGAGATGTCTGCCTCAATCTAAACATACAAAAAGCAGGTGAGACATTTATGTAAACAAGAAACGTATCAAGCAGGATAAAATAATTAAACACCAACCTATGGTGAACTTTGGTTATAAAAATTTGTATACACCACACACTAATTAACTTCTTAGCCATAGAAACCAATAATCACAGACCAGAGAACAAAATTCAGGAATATCATCAATCAAATTTGTAAATAACATGTTAGTTCAAAAAAAATTGCAATAACACATTCATCACTGTGAAAATCAGATTCTCAGAGTTGAGCATAGTCTAACTCAAGAGATCTAAGTGCGAACATCATCTTCTACAACAAGCTTCAACTCTTTTCAACTGATTTGGTCTAATTCAAGTTGTAACTGGAGACATTTAAGCTACTACAAAAAAAAAAAAAAACAGAGTCTCACAGATCTAGATTTATAATTCAGAATAAATTTACTGATTCCCAGAAATTGTAAACCCAAACGAATAGTGTTTTTGTAAGAGTTCTTCATCAGCAGAGTTGAAATAAAACAAAGAAAAAAAAGCGACCAAAAGGAAATAGCATAGAGACAAAACAGTAACACATGTACCAAACATACAAAAAAGGCATACAAACATTCAACAATAGCAATAAACATACACGCGTCAGTGTTGCAGATCGAAAAACTGGAATAAACCAATCAGAAACCAAAGGAAAACTACAGAAAAAAATCTCACAAACCCTAAAAAAAAAAGTCAGATCACAGTCTGAATCCAGATCAAAATAAAACGAACTGGAATCAAGAGATAGATCATCACCGACCTTGGTATCGAGCATGACGGCGCAGAGGATGCCAGTGTTGAGCATAGCTTGACGGAGATTATCGAGAGTCTCCTGGTGGTACTCGTGAGATCCGTGGGAGAAGTTAAACCTAGCGACGTTCATACCAGCCCTGAGAAGCTTCTCGACCATCTCAACGGATCTGGAAGCGGGACCGAGGGTACACACGATCTTCGTCTTCGGCTTTTGCTCTATCATCGCCATCGTTATTAGAAAACAGAAAGTTCAAAGGTGAAAACAGGTTGGATCAGAGATGGAATTAGAGAGCGATAGAGGATTTATGAAGAGAGAGATCTGGCTTGGGGACTAGGAAAAATAGGGAGAGAGATTCTGGGGATTTATGAGGGAAAGTGTTGAGTCTCTTCTTTTTGACTTGGAAAAATGGGAATCGAAGTTCGCTGGTTTAGATTGGGTCAACAATTGATTGACCGATATATTGATTGATTACCACCGGTTTAGTTTTTTCATAAAGTGGTCACGCACGTTGTTTAATACTCGTTTACCGTTTTCTGTCTTCTCGAACCATTGTCTGGCCGTGGTTTTCAAAACATATTTGTCAAATTCAAGTTACCTAAATTTTATTTGCACGGTTTTATCTAAACAATTTTTAGATGTGTGATCTTTTAAAAAAAAAAATATATATATATATATATATACAACTTTGATTTCTATAATTTAAAATCGCAAAGATATTATTTTAGTAAGAAAATAAATTTTAAAATCTATATTTGATACTGGTTTTGAATTGTGTTAGATGCAATAATTTGTTTCCGTTAATGAAACTATGTTCAGAGTTTTTTTGTCTCTTCGGAAATGGGATCATAAAAGTTTCTGATTATTTTCTTTCTATAAATGATGACAAACAAAAACGAACAAAAGCTACCACTTTTTAATAACAAAGGGAACTTTGAAATGTTAGGCAATATAGAAAGAGTTACCCATCATTCATAATGTTTTTTTATATATAAGAATTGTTCTTTTAACCAAACGTTGAACATATTGTCTTTAAGATTCTCTTGATAAATAGAATCCTCCTTTGTTCGATGAGGCAAACTTAAACCTATCATTCATTCTCTTCTGACCAAAATAGCGTGTCTCTGTTCATAGTTATCTTTCTGTTTCCCTCTTTGACGTTTGAGATTGAGCAGGATCACTAGTCTAACTGACACAAACCTAAGCGGTGCGCATCGGATAAGGATTATTTAAGGTGAACGTCATCAGAGTTCGTCGTGACTGTGAGGTTGGTCTTGGCTCATCATCTTCTCCAGCTTTTGTTCTAGTTCCTATATAAAAAAGGCCAAACACCGGGTTTATGTAGTGTTAACGTGTGAAATAAGTAACTAAATCAAACATCGGGTAAGGTATGGTTTTGAGATTTGAGATGAACAAATGAGCTTACTTTAAGTTTATCTTCCAAACACCTAGCTGGAGTAGATAAAACTGCTGCATATCTGCAACATGAGAGAAAGAGATAAGGATGCAAATTTGAAAAAAAAAAGCAGAGATAAAACGTGATGATCCAGGTAAAGGCCAAGCCAAGAACTTACTCGCAACGGCTTGGTTCATCCACATCCATAAGCTCATTCTTTAACCCACATCTTAGCTTGATCTGCATGTTCAAGAATTAACCAAGACTTTTATAATTCATGTCTCTGTGATCTTTGCACACCCAGCATTCAATTCTAAGATAGTAGTCTGTTTATATCTGGAGCTAACTACATTTGAACAATTCCTTGGATGTAGCTATATCCATACATTTACCTTGAGGCTTCTATCGGGACCGTTCCAGCACTTATCTCCGTTTGTGTATGTCATGAACTGGTACGAGTTCTCAAACTTCTCCCATTCCCTAGCACATCAAATAACACAAAAGAATAGAGCGTAAAAGGTTAAATACAAACGCATAGATAGATAGTTATTGATATCTGATTATCAACTTCAAACTAATTCCTCGTTATGTTAGCAGGAAAAGATAAAATGGCAGCGACACTTACCCTAACTGAGTTTTCGAATAGCCCTCCTCTTGTGTTGCTTCTTTATATCCGCAGACTTTGTAAGTATACCTAAACATTAGGTAAAGTAATGCATAAGATAAACATAACTGTAATCCCTTAAAATGCTAATAAAGAAAGGAAGAGGACAATAAATTGCTAAGATTTTCCTTACTTGCCCTGTTTACTCTCAAAACAACGACCGTGGAATGAATAGAACTCTTTCTCCGGTCCTGTATAAACAATGATATATTAAGGACTACCTCAAAGAAAGAAAGCCAAACGCAAGTAAAGGATTAGGATGTTTTATCATACAGACCAAAGTCTTGTTTTAGCTTCTTTTCTAAGCTTGATACCCTTGACTGTATCTTGTTCAGTTTTGAGCTCGACTCATCGTATTCCTTGCGTACCCGATCAGCCTCTGCCAAATACCACAATGCAACAGATGAATCACTGAAGAACCCGAGTCTTGCTTATACTGTTAGTGGAAGTGCTAGACTATTAGCTTACCCGATTTGTCCACTGGGGTGGTTTGGATCAGATTCACAGCCTGTAAAATGTTCTTAACAGTCTTTTGTATCTTCTCCAACCAAGTAGGATTTGAGGTTGTCTCTATACGAAATGAAATATAATCATGTCATACTTACTATGGTAGATGATTAGCATCTTTTAAAGAATACAAAACGTCTGTGGTAGCAGTGCAAACCTGATAGATCGAGATCATCCTCTGCATCAGATTTGTAGGAAGAAGTTGAATCATGTCGATGCTCCTCTTCATATGAATCATCTTCCGGTTCATGGTCGCTGTATTTGCCTTCGTCAGCGGTATCTTCATCACCATCAGAAACAAATCCATCATCTTCATCTACTTCATGTGGAGTGATGGGCGTGTGCTCATAGTTTTCCTGATCATTAGCTTTGGGGATATCATCTGCCTCAGTTGGCTTATCAGATTTCTCTCCTGTCCAACGAGACGCAACAAGACGCCCCAATTCCTCCTTTGACAACTCTTCCTTCTTCTCGGATACAGGATCATCCTATTTCATAGAATGCAGAAAACTTGGACGTCATAATAAAGTCAGGAGTTCAATCATCTACGAGGTATAACTCAAAACACGCAGAAGTTATTCTCTTCATGGAAGTTTAGAGAGCTATACTCAGATTTATGACAATCTTTTCTAAGCACTTGGCTAGATATAGAAGGCAAATTACCACTTTCTTCACGTCGTCTGATTCCTCCTTTTCGGTACTACCATCATTTTGAGATCCATCTGTGAGAGAATCCTCAGATGAGGGAGATTCCTCCTTCTTCTCCACAACATGCTGCATTGTAGACAAGCTTATATCATCATCTAACTTAAAACCAGTAACAAAATGGCCACTTCTGGAAAGAGCCTATGAATGAAATAGTTTTTCAAACCTCGTCTGCTGGATTAGTGTGAGTAGTCTCTTCCAATATACTTGTTGGTTCAGCTTCATCTGCTGGTTCCTGAAATCAAAGTTCAATTCAGTGCCTGCTTGAAAGACAAAACAATTGTGACCGCAAAGCAAAATTAAAGAAATCAATACAATATAAAAAGTGCTGAAGGTATTGATATCATAGTCATTTGAATGAGTTCAAGATGGCCTAGGTGATGATGTTAATAAGTAAAAGATATGTTCCAAGCATCTAAACTTCCATATCTTATTTTATGACCTCATTAACGAGCAGTAGATCCCAAAGGGAAGGAGGGGGAGGTTTTCAGCATAGATGAAAGCGTGTAACTTATCTCAGTTAACAAGAGAAGAACTAACCTCGTCTGTAGGAAAATCCTTGTAGTTACCAATCTCATCATGATGTTCGTTTTCATCCAGATCTTCATCATCCTGGTAAGCTCCCCGGCATCTCTTCACCATCTGTGCTTCCTTCAACTTTTTCATTGCCATCTGTCTTCTCCTCACTGTTCTCATTTCCTGGCTGGGCAGCTAACTCAGCTTCTTTTCTTTCCTTCTCCTCCTTTTCTCTCTCTGTAGACGCTCCTTTTCTTCTACCTTCTCAATTTCTTCTTTACGCTCTACAGAAGAAGTATTCAGAGGGAAATGTCAAGTTTATTATTGATAAAACCAGCAATGTTAAAACGCACAATTCCGCCTTTATCATCTGCAGTTATCACTGCCAGTTACTTTCTTTCTGTCCTTTTGGTGTTTAGTGAAAATATTAAGAACCGATCCAGAGGCATATAACTACTCTTATATCAAAGGTTCTACTCTCACATTCCAATACACTGATCATTTCATGATCCTACCATATATCTGTTTAAGTTTCTCTCTAAGATGATAACTGAATTTCAACTCTCACGCCAATTGCAAAAACCACCAAACAGAAAGATTAAACTATGAATCAAAAGAGAGAAAGAGCAAACCTTTCAGCTGTTGAACAAGTCCTTTCAAAATCTTCTCCTCGCTTTTCAGCTTCTTTATCTCCGCTTCATCTTTCTCCAAACCCAATTTCGCTTGTTCGATCTCCTTCCTCCTTACTACAAGCCCCTGATTATAAGTTTCGATTTTTTTCTTCAAGCTTTCTCGAGCAGCTTTTCCAGCCTCCCAGCATGTATTCGGGCAAGTCACATTACCACCATACTCATCACTCCCATCACAACAATCTTCTCTCATAAAAAAAAAGCAAAACCATTAAAATCCTTCAAAAGTTTCTTCATTCGCATAGCATTTGAAATATAACGAGTTGTATAGATTTGAGTAACATACCACAGATACCATCATTGACTCTGGAAGAAAACAACACTAGTGGAGAATGTCCTGCGTTCCGACAATAGAACTTTCCATTCGGACAAGCTGAGGTACCTGGAGAGGTTTCACATATAGGCAACATAAAAAGTAAGAACTTCAACAATCTGACAGAAACAGAACTAAACAGCTTAATTGTCTGAAACACAGGTTCTTTCAACAGAGAAAGAACATTCCAATAGAGCAGAACCTGGCTCGTCAGTTCCGTCTGCACAATCGCAGAAATCGTCATTAAGTTGAGCTTTCGTGAACCTCTTTGATCCATCCTTACACTTGATCTCAGAAGATGATTTGTAATACTTCTCATCTACACAACCAACGAGAAAAATTGTGAGATCAAATCGGAGTGATATCGGCGAGAAGATCTCGAAGCAAAAAGGAATCGGATCTTCGAGAAGGCTAACCTTGAGGAGAAATGCCGAGAAACGGATCGTTCAATGGAGAAGAAGAGCTCGATCTGATAGCAGCAGAAGCAAGGAGGAGAAGAATGGATAGTTGCAAAGAGATGGAGACAGAGGAAGATGGTACTACTACTCTCATCTTCTTCGTGATCCAAACCGGAGAAAGAACGGAAGGCAGATGATTTCGTCACGAGCGAAGAAGTTAAGAGAATGGTCTGACAAAACGACGCAGTTTTAGCTACACATGCCGCGATGGTTACTTGGTTAGTATGAGTATTTAGTGTTCTATAGTTACTATCAACGATGTGATCAAAATGGCCCATTAGCTCAGTTGGTTAGAGCGTCGTGCTAATAACGCGAAGGTCGCAGGTTCGAAACCTGCATGGGCCAATGTAATTCATTTTTAGTTGCATTCCTTTTACCTAAAATGTAGCTGTTATCTCTGCTCTGAGTTGCGAAGAAAGCTATAACGAACGCTACCTGGCTACCCCCAGACATTTTCTATTTATTTACTACTTTATTACCATGGGCTTAGTTACAATGGGCTAATAACAGCCTGTTAAGCCCAGATCTAACTAGGTTTTTTTAGAAGTCTTATCTCTCCACTGTATATATACTCTTCTCTATTCTGTACCTGCTTCCGTAAGCTTGTTCTGCCTCTTAAGCTTGTTTTTCTTTTCTAAAGGATGTTTGTTTGTTGTCTAGGCAAACACATGTTTCACTCTCTCTTTTGCATGTGTAAATCCAATAGATTTATGTCTTCAGATAATTAGATGGAATGTTCTCCTTTTTTTTAAAAAAAAATCTGTTTTGTTGTTGATGATGGTGAGGGTGATGAACAAAATCAATCGGATGTCCCAATGATAAAAAAAAAATATGTGATTACTTACCAGCTACTTTTGACTCATCATCATCATCAATCCATTCTATCTGTTTTGTTTTCTGCTTTGGTTTATCAAGATTCGTTTTTTCTTTTTGTCTTTGGCGATTAAAAATTGGGTTTGGGCCAGTGATGCAATTAAAGTATTTGCTACTCTTGATGAAGAAATTCATTTGATGATTGGTTAACCACCAAGATCTCTGAGGCCTTGTTAGTTTTTTTCTTACATTGTATTTTTTTCTGCACTATAGAGTCCAAAATGTATGCTCTTACAAATGAATTTTGAGGTATACTTAATGTTCCATGCTTAAAATATGACAACAAGCTGCATATTTTTGAAGATTGTTGTCATAACTGAACCGAATTATACTACGTTCATTTAATCTCATGTAACATAAACCACACTAGTTGGTGTTGGTTACTTAGATTTGTAATCATCGGCTTGGCATGCTCACTAATATAAACCTAAACAAAGTTTAATCCAATGGTTTGATGTTATCAAACAATCACAATGATTTGTATAAATTTCAAGCTCAATGCTGGACAACGTGAATAACATGTAGTCTGTAGCTATCTCATACTTTGTACACTAAAATCCATGGAGTATTATTAGCTAGATAGTGGCTTAGGGAGTCACTCTGTTACATCATTAGTAGCGTATTTTGACGAAATTCTGACGAAAACGGTCGTCGGTATCATTTCGTCGGAATTTAAAGATTCGTCGGAATTTCGTCAGAGTCTCCGACGACATTCTGACGAATACCGAGAAACCACATTCTGACGAACTTCCGACGAAAGTCCGACAACAATTTCTGAGACCAGAGTTCATCGGAAACACAACATACCGACGACTTTGGTTCGTCGGAATTCTTCATTTTTTAAAAAATATTAATTTTTTTTTATTTTTTTTAATATTAAATATTAATAAATAAATAAAATCCGAAATTAAAATTTAACAATATTATAGAATTTAAAATTTCATACAAACTGAAATAGAAAAAAACATTGAAAGTTTTAAAATTCAAAAAAACTAGGGACCGGAAGGAAATAAACGATCAAGCTTCTCCAATATCTCGCGTTGGCCCTCCTTGAATCCGCTAACTCAGCAAGAATTGTGGCATTCTGCTCCTCCAATGCCACAATCCGTTCATCTCTGCTGTAGTTGCTCTCGAATCATGGGATCGGCATATGGAGTTTGCTAAGAAGAAGTCGGATCTGAACAAGCACGGCCAACCCAACTAAATAGCCTCCTTTCCTTTTAGGAACCGCCTACAAGAATATTTAAAGTTAGTAAACAGTATTATAAAAGAAATATATATTTATTTTAAAATTTACCTTTTCGACCATCTCGTTGATTTGCGGAGACATGGTGAAGCACCCGTAGAATTGTCATCATCGAGAGAGGCTGAGAAGCTTGATAAGCTTCTTTCTCGAGATTCCACCAACTCAACGACCTCTCGATCGGGGATCCCGAACTTGTCCGGTCTTCTTATTAGTGTGAGCCTCTTTAATGAGCTCGAGGCGATCTACGGGATTACCGTCGTTTGCTTCAATCTAAAAAAAACATTAGTTAAGGAATATATAAAAAATAATTTAAATAAATGTAAAGATAAATAAATATAAAAAAGAATCACTTACAAGTTGATCCTCCTTAGAGGACATAGAACGCCGAGGTTGTGCACATACATTCCTTTCCCGCCACGATCGCTCTTCCGATTCTTGGAGTTCTTACGAGATGTCGTTACAGTGTCATACCAATCACAATAGAATACTACACCGCAATCCAACCATACCAGAAACTGGATTTCCAATATTTCTTCTATGTTGCGTAGTAGACATCATCAGGAAGAAGACGAAACACCAGCATCATATGTTGATCTCGAATGACCTTTTCTTGTGAATGCATATCCTCGCACAATATTTTGGATATGATCTGACCACAAAGTTTGGTCCCGCACAATTTCGCGTATCCAATCATCGAACACAAAACCTCTGGCCAAACCATCATCCACCTATAAATTAAAGACATATATTAGTGGAAAGTTAATTACTTTATATTTAATATAAACTAATATATCATTTGAATAGGGTAATATGATATATGACTCACATAACTAAGAAACCATGCAGCAAATCCGTTATGTCTGAATTGTTGAAGCTCATCTTCATGCATGCCGTGAGTCATACGACTCGCCATATAAACACTATATAAAAGATATTGTCGTATGAATCAAACTTATTGAATATATATATTAATCTAACTATTTAAATGAATAAATATTTTTACCTCTCATATTGTTGAAGTTCTTCACAGTTGGTTAGCAAATATGTTTGCAAATGAGCGCTTTCGGTTTGTAAGTCTCCGCCGTGGGTTTTCCAATAAGTCGCCCTATTTCCCTGAATATGCTTGGGACAGTAACATGATATGTTGCTCTCCCCTCTGTCATCATGCCGAGCAGGTCTTGGTTTTGTATGCCGATGGAAAATAGTTTTCAGCAAAGATTGCAGTTTCTTCATTGATCACCGTGCGACTATAGATCCTTCCACCTTGCTTGAATTTCCCACCTTCTTCTTGGATGATGCATATAACGCTAAAAGATACATCCATCGGTACTGCAGGACCACCAAGTTCCAATTCTCTTGCGAGATGAATAGCAAAATGCTCCATTACATCAAAGAATGATGGAGGAAATATCTTCGAGGTTGCACATGCTGACTGGTATGTTTGCCTTGATTACTAATACCCTCTGAGTCACTGCTCGGTGCATAAATCGCGGAAGAAAACACTTATCCTACATAGATAAAAGACAAAATTTTCATAAGTATTAGGTTTATATAAGCATAAAATATAAAAATCATTTAAAATGTAAAGATAAAAGATACCTGCAATTGCTTCATGAACATTACGTGGCAATAGTGCGGAAAAAGCAAACGGAAGGAGGCGCTGCATAATTACATGACAATCATGACTCTTTAAGCCAGTAAACTTTCCTTCGCTTCTATCAACGCAGTTCCGCAAATTTGATGCATAACCGTCTGGAAATTGCACTCTATCGTAATCCAATCAAAGAACTCTTCTTTTGCAGCACCATCCAGCCGATAAATGGGAAAAGGGGTCATACCGTTCTCATCAACATGAAGTTTATAACGATCACATATATCGACTAAATCCAACCTTGACTTCAAATTATCCTTCATTTTACCTTGGATGTTAAGGATTGTGTTCATCAGATTGTCGAAAAAGTTCTTCTCGATATGCATGACATCTAAATTATGCCGCAACAGATGATCCTTCCAATATGGCAGATCCCAGAAAATATTCTTTTTGTGCCAGTTATGTTGCTCTCCAACCGCATCGACTCGAATGTTTTCATGTCCACCTACGTCTGGCGTTCTATCTGCACCAAAATCCCTCAACTGTTTCCACAAATCTTCCCCACTAACTTCCTCAGGTGGACCATCAAACATCTGCTTGTTCTTCCTAAACAAAGTCTTACTCCTTCGGTATGGATGATCAGGTGGTAGAAATCTTCTGTGACAGTCAAACCAACACGTTTTCTTTCCGTGCTTTAGTTGGAAAGCATATGTGTCATCTTGACAATTTGGACATGATAGCCTCTCATGTGTTGTCCATCCGGATAACATACCATATGCTGGAAAGTCACTTATTGTCCACATAAGTACTGCCCGCATATGAAAGTTTTCTTTGCACGAAACATCGTATGTCTCAAAACCATGCGCCCATAGTTGTTGCAACTCATATATCAGTGGTTGAAGAAACACATCTAGTGATCTCTTAGGATGCTCTGGCCCAGGGACGAGAATTGAGAGGAACAAAAACTCTCGTCGCATGCAAAAGTTCGGCGGTAAGTTGTACTGTGTCACAATAACTGGCCATAGAGAATACTGTCTTCGATGCTTTCCAAATGGGCTGAAACCATCAGTACATAATCCAAGATAAACATTTCTTCTCTCTTCCGCAAATTCTGGATATGTTGACTGGAAATGTTTCCAAGCCTTCGCATCTGAAGGATGTCTAATCTCACCATTTGTGGAATGCTCTGCATGCCATCTCATTGCTTTTGCTGTGCGCTCACACTGATACAACCTCTTCAATCTTTCCATCAAAGGCAAATACCACATCCTTTTGAACGGGACCGGAACTCTTCCCCTCGTCTCCTGATAACGAGGTTTCCTACAAAATTTGCATTTAACCCGTTCCTTATCAGCTCCCCAGTAGATCATGCAGTTGTCAATACATACATCTATCACTTTGTACGGTAGTTGAAGGCCCGCAACAAGTTTCTGAACCTCGTAGTATGAACCCGGTGCAAGATTATCCTCAGGTAGAATACCTTTGACAAAATAAATTAATCGCGTCCACACATTCTTCAGCCAAATTATAGTCTGTCTTAATACCCATCAATCTAGTTGCAGATGATAAAGGGTGAATGACCATCCATACAACCTTTATATAAAGGCTGTTTTCCTGCATCCAACATGTCAAAAAATCTCCTAGATTCGGGATTTGGTTCTTCCCCTCGATAATGATCATGTACCATTTGCTCAGTGCCTACACCATAATCTATATCCGTTCTAGGTTCTTCTAACCTAATATCAGGCTGAGGTTCGCTAACAGACTGAGGTTCGCTAGTACTACCATATTCATAACCAGTTTTTCCATGAAGATACCAAACTTTATAATTACGTGAAAACCCTCTCATATACAAATGAGACCAAACATCAAATTCTTTATAACTCTATTATTATTGCAAGTACAGCAGGGACATCTTAACATACCGATTTTTTGATTCGGTTGCTGTTGAACAAGCCTCATGAATTCTCCAATCCCTTGAACGTATTCATCCGTAAGCAAATTGGTGTTGGGATCCATATGAGGTTTATCCATCCACGAACGATAATAAACTCATGAAGACATGATTTTCTCGGAATTATTGTGATTAGAGAGAGTGAAGAGAGAATGAGGAGTGAATGAGTTGAATGAGGAGAGGTTGCATTTATAGGAAATTGGTTCGGGCAGTCGGACGACATTCTGACGGAATTCCGACGACCAACGGTAATATTCGTCGGAATTCCGTCGGTGTTTTCCAATCTCAAACGGCTATAAAACGGTCATATCTAATTGTCATAAAGTTCGTCAGAATTTCGTCAGTATATAGTGACGAAATTCCGACGAACACAACAGTTATATATATGATCGGAAAGTCGTCGGAATTTCGTTAGTATATAGTGACGAAATTCCGATGACCTCAACGGTTATATATATGATGGGTATGTCGTCGGAATTCTGTCACAATATTTCGACGGACACATTTTTCTCCGAAAGTCGTCAGAATTTTCCGACGACATTTCGACGACTTTGTTTTTTTAATTTTCGTCGGTATGTCGTTGGTATGTCGTCAATAAATTCCGACGACCCTCCATCCGTCGGAAGATTCGTCGGAATATGCCGTATTTTCTTGTAGTTGGCAGCCTGATCATAGCTTCTTCGGCGTTTCATCGTCTAAGAAAATAACCTCATCCAGGTCCCACGTTTTGAACAACTTGAAGCATACAAGGGAACCGAACATCCAGAAGCGACACGTTTTGTAATTTTATTACCACAAGGGTGAACCCAAATGCATATTTTGTACCAAAGAAGCCTTTGTATTTGAAATCAAATCAACTTTGTATATTTGTAAATCAAAGTTAGAAAATATATTTTTATAGAGCCTATACACATTAAAGTACACTTACGTGAATAATACTTTGTTTCGTTCTGGTAATTTTTATTATATTATTTCACCCAATTGATTCTTTTTCTTTTGAACCAAACAATTTCGAAAACACGTAAAACTTTACTTTTTTTTTTTGCTAACTTATACAGCTTACTTAAAACACCGAGTAATCTTTTCAACAATCTATCTTATTATATAAAACTTGATTCTTCAAAGTTACTAATTAAATGATCATGACATGTGTCAATATATTTTTTAAGATTGTGACATATGTCAAAATATGATATAATTCTTTTTTTTTAAGATTTACAAAGACAATTAAAAAAGGAAAATTATTTGTACAAAAATATTCTTTTACAGTTATTTTTAGGATTTCAGAAAAGAAAAATTACTATTACATAGTCTTTACAATTATATATATTGTTAAAATATTAAATAGTAATTTTCATTTTGAAATATTAAACAAAATGATTGTAAAAAGCTATTTCAAAGTAATTTTTACTTTTAAAATATATAATTTTTTGTTGTTAAAGATACTCAAGAAAGATAATTATTAAATAAAAATATGATTTTTGTTAAAAAAATGAATTATAAATCCTACAAGTACAAGAAATTAATTCATAAAATCATAAAGAAAATCTAACTATACAGTAAAACAAAAGAAAGTGTAAAAGTATTCCTATTACTTTTTATAAATAACTAACTTTCCTTACAAATAACTGTATGTTAAAAAAATTATAACCCAAAAATATCTACAAATATTTCACATCTATATTTAGGATTAAGCTTCCTCATATTATTTTCACAAACACACAATAGTATTTACAAGAAAAATATTACATGAGTATTTTCTTTAAATTTCTTGATACAACTCAATTTTTTTGTTATCCTTATTACATCTTATGATGCTAACTTAATGTTTTTGGTTATGATATTAATTAAGATGTTGTTGTTGTACATATCTGTGAATATGATAAATATGTGTTTGTGCATATAAGACAAAATATATAATTAATTAAACAGAAACTTTTAATAAAAATAAGTTAGTTGTATAAAAATCCTAAACAAAAATGAATTATAGTATCCTACAGATACAACAAATTGTTTAATGAAACATTTTACAGAAAAATTAATTAAAAAAAAAAAATTCCTTTCTTAAAAGTTTAAATAAAATAAAATAGTGAAAGTAATATTATTTTTTTTAGAAATAACTAATTTTCCTTCTTAATAGATAATTTGTGTTTAACAAATTATAAACCAAAAATAGTTTCAAATATTTCACCTGATATGATTATGAAATTTTTCAATAAAAAAATTAGATTGTGAATGTGTTAATAAAAACCTGCCATTATGTGAAGAGATTTGGAAAATATTTTTTTCCGTTTTTTAATCTTAACCAAAGATGATTGTTTTTTATTTTTATTTCTAAATCCTGACAAAAGAGAATTTTAAAAGTTTATTTAAAAGTAATTTTTACATTTAAAAATTTAATGAAAACATTATACTAAAAATTATTTTATTGACATAGAAAAATTGTAAAGCAACTTTTAAAAATAGTTAATATGAACTGGAAATAATTATTTGATAGTAATTTTATTTTTATAAATCCTAGACCAAATAAAATTGTAAAGATAGGTAATATCAATTTCCTTTTCTAAAACTAAAAATTTTGTAAGAGAATATTTGATAGTTGTTTTCGTTTAAAAAAAAAAATCCTAAGCAAAGAGATTTGTATCATATTTTTAAGTCCTAAAGAAAATATAAAAGTTATTTAATAATATTTTTAAGAGAGAATTTTATGATAAACATGATACTAAAACTATTTAAGTAACAAAATAAGTATAAAATAATATTATAATTTTAATTATTTTATTTGATGATTTGTTTTATTTTTCACTGTAAATAAAAGGAGCTTTATAAAATAGAATATTTTCCTTTTAAAAGTCCTAACTAAAAAATTAAAAATTAACTAATAGTAATTTTTAAAAAGAATTTGATGATAAGTATGATGCTAAAAATATTTAATTAATAAAAATAAAAAATTAGGATGTTGTCGTGATTGTTATTTATATGTGTTTGGTCATACAAAAATCAATATATATTTTCATGTCTGGACATAGGAAGTAGATTATTATTATTATCACCGTAAATGATTTTTATATGCGTTTTGTTAAAAACAAATCAAGCTTCATCATGATTTTTTTACTTTTTTTGTTTTTACTAGGTAGTATTTTTTCTACTTCATGTTTAATTAAAATTTTATTACATAAATATATCATTAGGAAATATTAAATTAAAAAATATTAAATATCGGATAAGTTTAATAAAACATTAAATTAGTACATAAAAGCGTATAATGTTGTCATTGACTCGATTTACCTTTTAATTATTTTTTTCATTATAATACTTACTTCAAATCGGATTTGGTTGAAATTTTAAAGTATGAGTGTTTTCTCTAGCCCTAAGTACAAAGTTGATAACAATTCACTATACACTATAATTATAAAATACAAGTATGAACTGAATTCATGTGATTATAAAATCAGTCTCACATAACATATGTAAAAACAATCCTAAAACTACAAAAACATTTCTTTTATGTTTCTTTATTAAATTAAAATATCAAACAAAATCCGTTGAAACGCATGGACTCATATCTAGTATATATATATTTGTATATTTGTTGATTGTTGACCGAATAATGAAAATATTTTTTCCTTCCTTTGTTCCATGATCTTGTTTTAAGTTTTCCTGATTTAACGAGTAAGAATCAGTCTTCATAAAGTAAGATATCTTTAAACATCTTTTTGTAGGATTTTTGTGTGGATCTAGTTGTAACTTTGCCGTCTATATAAGAATGTTTAACTTGATGAAAACCATTAACTCATTCTGCCAATTGACTACTACCTTGAAGCTTTGATCCAGACGTATCAGTTGGTATCAAAGCTTTTATCTTGGCATCATAGATTAAAGCTCAGATACCAATTGATATGTCTAGATCAAAGCTTTAATGTAGAGGTAAATTTGCAGAAAATATTTAAATATGTATCTAGACTATTAACATTTTGCAATTGAATTGCCGGTTCTCCTTGGAACATTAATAGTTTCTTAAAAGGATTTGGTTCATTCGATTCCACGATTCCCTCGTACAATATGAAGTTTGGTTCTTCAAAGTTGGTAATTAACATGATCGCGACACATGACAATAAAATTATAAGATTGTGTCATGTGTCAAAAATATGATATAATTCTATTTTATTTATGATTTAAGAGAGATTTAGAAAAGAAAAATTCTCATTACAAAAATAGTCTTTTAAGGATCTCTTCAAGATTTTAGAAAAAGAAAATTACTATTACATAATCTTTTACAATTATATATTTTTAAAATATTTGATTATAAGTTTCGTTTTAAAAATTTCTAAACAAAAATAATTTAAAAGCTATTTGAAAGTAATTTTCTTTTATAAAAATATAATTTTAAAAAAAAATATCTGAAAGAAAGAGAATTATAAAAGATTAATAATAACTTTTAAGAGAAAATCTTAAACAAAAACATATTATAAAATCATACAAGTACAATAAATTATTTAATAAAAATCATGAAGAAAAACTAACTGTAAAATAAAGAATATTCCTTTTATACAAGACTAACAAAATAAAATTGTAAAATTACTCTTATTATTTTCTTATAAACAACTAACATTTTTAATAGATAATTGTATGTTACAAAATTATAGCCAAAAAAATAGCTACAAATATTTCATATCTATATTAAACTTATCTGATATTAAATATTTTTCTTAATTCATTATTTTTAATGATATATTTCCATAATAAACAGTTTAATTAAAAACGAATTAGAAAAATACAACATGGTAAAAACATAAAAAATGTAATAATTATTATGGATAATTATATATGTGGATGACCAGTACAATGTTTATCTTCTCGAATATTCTAGGTATTTCTAGATCTTTAGATAAGATTAAATCTTTCAGTTGTACTCTTATATAAGTGGTTCATTTCTCATGGAATAAACAAACAGAAATACTTTCTCTTCATAACATGTTATCAGCACAATTTACTGGCTAAGGAGCTTTTGCTTTCGTTGGGTGTTCACCGTTTCAGTCTCTAGTCCTCTATTTCCATTAATGAGGTTAGTAACTCATGTTTCCTAAATAACTATCAAAACAATTAGAGCAGCCTTATTGCAGGGTTTTGGGGGTTCTTGGTGGGGAGGGGGACCACACAGGGTGGGAACCAAGAAGAAGAAAAGAGAATAAGTCGTCTGGTGAGGATACGTTTTTGGGCAGTTGTTTGAGCTATTCGCGGGCCCTACGACACGTGGCGGCCCGCGATTAATTCTTTTTTAGAGTTTTGACATCGCATGTATAACATTATAACTTTCATCATCAATTCATAATTACATTATTTAATTAATTTCATAAGCACGCTTTGTTAGGTGTTTGCGTTTTCCACCTAAAATCAAGACTTGGCTATCTATACAATATCTACGTTAGATTTGTTTATATGCATACTCTTCATCATTAGTTAATGCATTAATGTACGTAATGTCATGCTTTGTCACAGAATCATATTTTTATTTTGTTCATGGAGACTAGATTTATTGTTTATAACTTGATTCATTATGAACTCATAGTATGATGATTTACAGTAATATTATGGAATAATAATCTATAAAAAGAAAAAAAAAGATTAATCTCTCGCTTCATTGACTTGATATCAAATAATTGTTATATTACTTTTTTTTAAAAAAATGTTTGTTCGACTTGCATTCTGGCTTAGAATTATATTATTAAGTTTGATTTCTAATCGTAACTGAGATGTGCTAGAATATATTGAACTTGTTTATACATAAAAGGTATAGCAATCATTCCTTATCATTAATATGCATAATTATACGGTTAGATATGTTTTTCTAAATATTTGGATCTAAAACAATAAATTAATTAATCTCTATTATTTCGTAAATTTTAAATAGTATATAAATGGAATATTGCATTATAATTCTTTTATAATTTAGTTAAGAATTCATGCGACTTTAGCAACAGTTCATTGATTTTGTATGCGGATATTTTTACAAGATCAAACTGAATATATTACGCAAAACTGTTTTATTTAAGTGCTTCACAACGCTTTTGCGGACACTTCCTTTACATGATTTATACAAGATTTTCATATGCATTAAGTTATTTTGACTTTGCTTTATTTAACTTGAAGAATAATGGATGATGGAGATTTATGCTTGGCAGACAGTGCAACTAGTCATAGTATTCTGAAAAATAAGAAATATTTTTCTCATTTGATAATGAAAGAATCTAGTGTGAGTACTGTAATGGGTAGAGCAAAAATAATTGAGGGTTCTGGAAAAGCAAATATGATATTACGTATGGGAACACAAATTGAAGTTGTTAATGCGTTGTATTCTCCCAAATCTCAAAGAAATTTATTGAGCTTTAAGGATATTCGTAAAAACGGATACCATATTGAGACTATGAGTGAAGGAAATATCAAATACCTTCAAATTACAAATATTATTCAAGGCTCTAATAATATTATGGAAAAATTACCCGCATTCTCCACTGGATTGTACTATACTAAGATTAGCACGATTGAGTCAAATGCTCTAGTTAGCGAGAAACTTAATGAAAATATCAATGTTTGGCATGACCGGTTAGGCCATCCCGATTCAGTAAGGATGCGAAAGATAATCATTAATTCTTGTGGACATTCATTAAAGAATAATAAAATCCTTCCTAATGATTTCTCATGTGCTGCTTGTTCACAAGGAAAATTAATCATACGGCCCTCACCAGGAAAGATAAACAATGAAATGATTAACTTTCTGGAACGAATACAGGGAGATATATGTGGACCGATTCACCGACCTTGTGGAACCTTTCGATATTATATGGTTTTAATAGATGTATCTACTATATGGTCACATGTATCTTTGTTATCGACCCGCAACTTAGCATTTGGAGGCTGCTTGCTCAACTGATAAAGTTTCGAGCACATTTTCCAGATTTTCCTTTGAAAACAATTCGCCTCGATAATGCTGGTGAATTTACATCCCAGGCTTTTAATGATTACTGCATGTTAATTGGGATAAGTGTTGAACATCCAGTTGCACATGTTCACACTCAAAATGGTTTAACTTAATCTTTAATCAAACGTCTCCAGTTGATTGTTAGACCATTACTTATGAAATCAAAACTCCCAATCTCTGCATGGGGGCATGCTATATTACATGCAACAGAATTAATTCGCATCAGGCCAATGAATAATCATCAGTTCTCCCCATCACAACTACTTATGGGTCAGGAACCGAATATTTCCCATCTTAAAATATTCGGGTGTGATGTATATGTCCCAGTTGCTCCACCACAGCGATCTAAGATGGGACCTCAGAGGAGGTTAGAAATATATGTTGGATATGACTCCCCATCGATAATTAAATATTTAGAGCCATCTACGGAGGATTTATTTAAGGCTCGATTCGCAGATTGTCACTTTAATGACTCTGTCTTTCCAACATCAGGGGGAGAAAATAAACAGCTGGAAAAAGAAGTTAAATGGAATGAAATTATCTTATCTTGATCCTCGGACTAAAGAATGTGACATAGAAGTCCAAAAGATAATTCATCTACAAAACTTAGCAAATTAAATCAGTTGCCAGACGCATTTACTGACCCAAAAGGAATGACCAAGTCACATATATCAGCTGTAAATGCTCTAATAAGGATGAATGTCCAAGAAGGACAAAATCAAACTGCTAATGAATCTAATACATGACTAAAGCATGGTAGACCTATTGGTTCCAAAGACAAAAATCCTCGGAAAAGAAAAGGAGCAGAAATGAACAATGGTCAAACCGAGGTGATTACAAAGGAAGGATCTCCAGAAGAGAGCTTAGATATAATGAATAAAGTAATTCAGGTACCTGAGAATGAAGAGATCTCGATTAATTATGTCATGTCTGGAATAAAATGGAACCGAAAGAAAATCGACATCGATGATATTTTTGCATACAATGTGGCAGTTGATCTTATGGATGAGGATCAGGAACCAAAATCTATTGAAGAGTGTACACAAAGAAGTGATTGGCCAAAATGGAAGGAAGCAATAGATGCTGAATTAAAATCTCTTGCAAAGAGAGCAGTGTTTGGACCTGTAGCCTGTACACCTGAAGGTGTAAAACCAGTGGGGTATAAATGGGTTTTTGTGCGAAAGAGGAATGAAAAGGGTGAGCTTGTGAGATACAAAGCACGTTTAGTTGCTCAAGGATTTTCACAAAGACCTGGAATCGATTATGAAGAGACATATTCTCCTGTGGTGGATGCAACGACTTTCAGGTTTCTTATTTGTCTGGCAATTAAAGAAGGACTTGATTTACGATTAATGGATGTTGTCACAGCCTACTTATATGGTCTACTAGATACTGATATTTATATGAAAGTCCCGGAAGGGTTTAAGCTGCCAGAAGCAGCATGATCTAGTTCTCGAGAACAATACTGCATAAAGTTAAATCGATCTTTTTTATGGACTGAAACAATCAGGACGTATGTGGTATAATCGCCTTAGTGAGTACTTGTTAAAGAAAGAATACAAAAATGATCCCATCAGTCCATGAATCTTTATAAAGAGATTTAGCCAAGGATTTGTTATAATTGCAGTGTATGTTGATGATCTCAGCATTAATGGAACTCGCAAGGAGATCTCTCAAACGATGGAATATTTGAAGAAAGAGTTTGAGATGAAAGATCTTGGCAAAACAAAGTTTTATTTGGGACTACATATTGAGCACCTCAAGAATGGAATCTTAGTGCATCAAACTACATACACAGAGAAAGTGCTTAAAAGATTTTCAATGGATCAAGCACATCCTTTGAGTAGTCCAATGGTTGTAAGATAACTTGATGTGAATAAAGATCCCTTCCATCCTGGAGAAGAAAATGAGGAGATTCTTGGTCCTGAAGTACTATATTTAAGTGCAATAGAGGCGCTAATGTATCTTGCTCACCATACAAGGCCAGAAATATCATTTGCAGTAAATTTGTTGGCAAGATTTAGCTCATGCCCCACTCGAAGACACTGGAATGGGATCAAACATATACTTTGTTACCTTCAAGGTACAAAAGATATGGGATTATTCTTTCTAACCCATCGAAGGAAGATTTGATTGATTTTGCAGATGCAGGATACTTGTCTGATCCTCATAGTGCTAAATCGCAAGCAGGATATGTTTTTACATATGGTGGTACAACTATTTCTTGGCGTTCCATGAAGCAAACCATCACAGCCACATCTTCTAATCACGCAGAGATTTTGGCTATCCACGAAGCCAGTCGTGAGTGTGTATGGCACGATCTGTTGTTCAGCATATACGATAAGACTGCGGCATATCTACAGGAAAAGAAGCTCCAACAGTGATATATGAAGATAATGCTGCATGCATAGCACAACTCAAGGACGGATATATCAAAGGAGACAGAATCAAGCACATTTTACCAAAGTTCCTTTTCACCCATGATCTACAGAAGAATGGCGATGTTCGTGTCCTACAAGTTCGTTCAAGTGAAAATTTGGCTGACATGTTCACAAAGACGCTTCCTACTACTACATTCAAGAAGTTAGTTCATCTTATTGGACTGCGTCGTCTGAAGGATCTTGAGTGATGTCCTTATGAGGTGGAGTAATACGTGTTGCACTCTTTTCCTTAACTATGGTTTTTTTTCACTAGGTTTTTCTAGTAAGGTTTTTAATGAGGCAACATCTTAAGCGTATTACAAACCATTTCACATAATGGACATCCAAGGGGGAGTATTATGGATAATTATATATGTGGATGACCATTATGATGTTTATCTTCTGGAATATTCTAGGTATTTCTAGATCCTTAGATAAGACTAA
Organism: Brassica nigra; assembly: GCA_016432835.1. Taxonomy (NCBI): domain Eukaryota; kingdom Viridiplantae; phylum Streptophyta; class Magnoliopsida; order Brassicales; family Brassicaceae; genus Brassica; species Brassica nigra. Next base: position 8,373,157 of record CM028244.1, on the reverse strand, counting down.
ATCTTTCGGTTGTACTCCTATATAAGTGGTTCATTTTTCATGGAATAAACACACAGAAATACTTTCTCCCCATAACAATAATATGAAGACGAAATCTAATTTGGTATTGACCAAACATATATAAATATCACTTACAGTGACAATAATAATAATCTATCTTTATGAACAAACACGAAAATATATATCAAACACATGTAAAAACCAATCATGACAATATCCTAATTTTTTTTTTCATTAAATTGTTTTAATATCATTTTTGCCATCAATTCTATTTAAAATTTACTATAAAATAAAATTTAAAATTGTCATTTTGTTAAGATTTTTAAAAAAGGAAAACATTCTATTTTATAAATTTATTTTATTTAGAATTTGAAAAAGAAAAGAAAAATACTATCAAATACTGTTTTACAACTTTTTTTAGGATTTTAGAAAAGAAAAATTAGCATCGTAAAATCTTTAACAATTACCTTCTGTGTAGAATTTCTGAAAAATTAAATTACTATCAAATAGTTTTAAAATTAATATTTTTACAATCTGTATCACTACCATTCTTCTAATTCATTTTTAATTAAACAAATTTTAATATCATGTTCATCATTAAATCCGTTTTTAAAAAAATATTACCAAATAACTTCTTACAATTCTCTTTTTGCTTAGGATTTAAAACATATGATACAATTCTTTTTTTAAGGAATTTTGTTTTTTTTTTTTAAAAAAAAAAGAAAACTACTATCAAATATTCTTTTAAATTTCTTTAGGACATTAGAAAATGAAAATTAATATTTCATATCTATATTTCGGTTTAAGCTTCCACATATTATTTTTACAAAATACAATAGTCTTTACATGAAAAATAATACCTGAGTATTTTCTTTTAATTTCTTCATAAAACTCCATTTTTTGTATTATCCGTGATACATCTTATGATGCTAACATAATTTTTTTAATTATGATGTTGTTGTTGTATATGAGTATGTGTGAATATGATGAATATGTGTTTGTGCGTATAGGACAAAACATAAAATTAATTAAACATAATTTTTTTTTCTAAAATATAAATTAGTTGTATGAAAATCTTAAAGAAAAACTAATTATAAAATAAGTATTTTTATTTTTTAAAAGTATAAATAAAATAAAACTATAAAATTAATCTTGTTTTCTCGTAATTAACTAACTTTACTTTTTACTAGATAACTTTGTATGAAAAATTATAAACAAAAAATAACTTCAAATATTTCACCCGAAATAATTGTGACATGTGTCAATTAAGAAAAAGTTGTGAATGTTTCAATAAAAACCTGCCATTATGTGAAATTAATTTTTTTTCCTAAAATCCTAAATAAAAGAGATTTGTAAAATATTTTTTTCTTTTTAATCTTAACTAAATAAGGTTTTTATTCTTTTTAAATCCTGAACAGAGAGTTAATAATAAACATGATACTAAAGTTATTTAATTAAATTTTCGAAAAAGATATTTAATTAACTTTTCGAAAAAGTTATTTAATTAACAAGAAAATGTAAAAATATTAGTGATATTGAAAAGAGTGCATTTTGAAAATGGCAACTCTTAGAAATAGTTAATATTAACTGGAAATAATTATATGATATAATTTTATTGGGGTTGTTGCAAAAGTAACTCACAACTCAAAGTCAAACACAAAACTAACCTCTCCTTCTTTGTTGGAAATGGTTAGCTATATTCAACCCTACTTGTTCACATTATTCACGAAAATGCCATTAATTTATGTTTTTTTTTTTTTCCGAAAATGGCTCTTTTACTCTCTCAACCTCATCACCTTCACAAATTTACTTGATTGCCATTGCCATCAATACACCAACCACAACAAACTACCAATTTGGAGCTCTTAATGCCCCCCTTAATGCACCTAGTACGATTTACACTCTCTCTTTCTCAATTGTTATGAACTAAAAACAACTTCTCTCTCACTTTGCCTCAATATTCATCCAAAAACTCAAGCTTTTGATTCAAAACTTTTATGGTTGATAGAGCTATTGAAGCATACTATTCAACGTGGGTTACTTTCGTTTGAGGTTCGGGTGGTTGGAGAAGACTCGTGTGCTAAGGAAGTCATCTCACTAGTTTAAGGTAAGAAATTGAATTTTTTCCAGAATGTTACAGAAGACTTACCCGTAAGTCTTCGGTCCAACGGACGACTTAACTAAAGTCGTCCGGCTTTGTTCTTTAAAAAAATCGTGAGAATACCTAGACGACTTACCAGTAAGTCGCCTAGAATAAACGGGTTAATTTTGCATTTGACCGAATTGTGTCGATATTTGACTTTTCGACGACTTAATGGTAAGTCGTCCCAAGGAAAACAAAAATTTCAAATTTTATTAAATCTAGACGACTTAACTGCGTCGTCCTTGGTTACTTTTGCAATTGGAAAATAAAACTTAAATATTTAACTTATCTCAGACGACTTACGGGGAAGTCGTCCTGGAAGACGACTTAGTTGAAAGTCTTCCAAGATAAGCAAAGTCGTCCAGATTTACTGGTAAGTCGTCCCAAGTCATCTGGTCAAACCTTGGTTATCTTGGACGACTTTCTCCTAAGTCATCTGCCAGACGACTTTCGTAAAGTCGTCCGTAAAGTTAACTAACCAGAAGACCTACAATTAAGTCGTCTAGCTTCAATTAAATATTGTAATTTTGTTTACCCGAGGCGACTTACCCGTAAGTCGTCCAGGAAAAGTCAAATATCTGACACAATTAGTTCAAATGCAAACCTAACCCGTTTATCCTAGACGACTTCCTTGGGCGACTTCTGTTTAGGCGACTTACGACGACTTAATGGTAAGTCGTCTAATTAAAATTCAATTGCAAAATGACCTGTTTGGACGACTTATCGTTTAGTTGTCTAGACAACTTCTGTTTAGTCGTCTAGACGACTTACTGTTAGTCGCCTAGAAGACTTACTTTTAGTCGCCTAGACGACTTACTGTTTAGTCGTCTAGGCGACTTACTTGTTTAGTCGTCTGCCTTAATGTTTAGTCGTCCTAGTCGTCACTTACCGTTTAGTCGTCTTCTATGTTTACTAATGTGTTTTATTTTGAATTTTTGCGATGATCGTCAGTTACATGCAGTGTATGGGGAATGGTTGTTAAAAGATTGCTGTTGGGATTTTGTGGTTGATAATGCAAAAGGGCGAGAATGTTTTTTTGAGTGAAGGTTCGACGATGCGAACTTTGCAATGGCTCTAGAAGATTTTAACCGGACATGAGTACAGAATCTGTGGAGATAACCTACTCATTACCAGCAGAAATGATGATGGCTCAGACACCCTTCCTATTCATGTTACAAGTGATAGACAAGTTAGAAACTTGCTCGAGATAACCAAAACGCATAGTGTACGGCTTTGTGTATCAAGCAGCAAGGTGCAAATGGTTTCAGATGATGAAGCTGATGAATGTTTTGAAGAGGATGATGATAATTTGGTTGAAGATGAAAATCATGATGGGGAGGAGGATGATGGGGAGGATGATGGGCAGGATGACGATGGGGAGGAGGATGATGGGGAGGAGGATGGTGATATCTCTATTAAAACTGAAGCGGACAAGAATGGTGAGGATTACAGTGTTTATGGAAAGGTTGAAGATGAGGATGAAGAAGATGATATATGTTTTGAAGAATTAAAACAGGAAGGTGGAAGATCGAATGGTAACAATATCTATGTCAACCAGAGTTTTGGTAGCAAGGATGCACTGCTTTCAGAACTGAGGTTGACAGCAGTGAGGCTTAAGTTCACCTTCAGAATATACAAGTCAACGAAAACTCTCCTTGTGACAACATGTCCGGTTAGTGGTTGTGAATGGAAGGTCGAGCAAGTGTGAAACATGGGACAGAAACGTTTTGGGTAACAAAGTATGTGGAAAACATACATGTTCAGTGGGAGATCGAATCGCTCAGCGGAGACACTGTACTCCTAAGTATGTTGGTAGGCTTTTCATTGATCGTGTTGGAATCATTGATGGGTTGAATCCGCAGCATATCACTATTGCAATGAAGAAGATGTTTAGCATGACTCTTGATTACACCACTTCATACAGAGCACTTTTATATGCACAAACATTGGTGAGAGGAACAGCAGAAGATGGGTATTCGCGTCTGCCATCATATCTCGAGCAAATCTCCTTAGCAAATCGATTCTATCACAGCTATAGAACTTGATTCTATGAATAGATTTAAGTATCTATTTCTCTCTTTGGAGCTTCTATCAAAGGTTTTAGATATCAGAGAAGGGTCATTGTGGTGGATGGGACTCACCTAAGTGGGAAGTATGGAGGTGTTATGCTAGTTGCAACCGCACAAGATGGGAATTTTCAGATATTTCCATTGGCTTTTGGGATCGTAGATGCTGAAGATGCACCTTCTTGGGAATGGTTTTCACAAAATTGGCTATTTGTGTATCGATGACCAGCCTCTAGTGATAGTCTCCGACCGGCACTTGGCCATTAAAAATGTGTGACAAGGTGTTTCCTTGGGCAACCCGAGGAATATGTTATTATCACCTTCAAGAAAACATTGTCAAAAATTTAAAGGAAACATCTCTTGTACTTGGTGAAAGGTCTGCTTATGCTCATACGGTTTCAGATTTTGACGGTACATGGATGAGATCACGAGTGCAAATCCGGACCTTGCAACATATTTGGAGGATGCCGGCGTCAGCCTATGGTCAAGGGTTCATTGCCAGGGGACAGGTACAACATAAAACAAGCAACATCGCTGAATCTATTAATTCCGCGAAGCGAGCTAGAGGATTTCGATTCAGTTCTGTTGGAGTTCATAAGGAGAAGCTAGGAAAGTGGTTTTGGAAAAGGAGAGAAGATGCTTTGAGTCTCACTACTCAACATAGTCGGGTGTTGAACACTTGCTTGCTGTTCGATCGGAGATAGCGGATCTGATGGCGGTACAACCAATTGGCGGATGGCAATTCTTTGTGAAAGGTGGCAGAATGGACTGTGTGGTTGATTTGGAACATGGGAAATGTGATTGTGGTGTCTATGCAGTGGAGAAAATACCTTGCTCTCATGCTATAGCTGCTGGAGAATCTGTCGGTTTGCATATCAACACACTTGTATCTCCGGTGTACTCAAAGGATTTTCTGTTTGCAGGATACTCAGAGAATATATATCCTTGTAATGGACAACAAGTTGAGAGCGCACATGCCTTCCTCCGAAGTAAAGCGTGGTCGGGAAGACAGAAGAAATCAAGATGGCAATCCTGGTTGGAGCTATCCAGATGAGAGGGCGTAAACCAGGAAGCAACACAGAGCTTATAGATGCTCTGTGCAAGGAACCTGGCCATACGAAACCACAATGTAAGAAAGACGAGGTTTAGTCTTCCAGACGACCTTCATTTAAGTCGTCCAGAAGGTCGTCCATTTAGTCGTCCAGAGTTTTTATTCAAGAAGACCTTCAAGTTAGTCGTCCGGTGTTTAGTCTTCTAGGCGACCTTCATTTAAGTCGTCGAAGGTCGTCCATTTAGTCGTCTAGAGTTGTTTTATTCAAGAAGACCTTCAAGTTAGTCGTCCAGTGTTTAGTCTTCTAGGCGACCTTCATTTAAGTCGTCGAAGGTCGTCCATTTAGTCGTCTAGAGTTGTTTTATTCAAGAAGACCTTCAAGTTAGTCGTCCGGTGTTTAGTCTTCTAGGCGACCTTCATTTAAGTCGTCGAAGGTCGTCCGTAAGGTCTTCATGGTCTTCATGTAATGAACTTATGTGTCAAAAATCTATTATTAGTGTTTTATATTAGTTGAGTTGAGATGGTTGTAGATTAAGAGGCGAGTATGAAACAAATGATAACAAAGGGAACTGCACATAAGATTACAAAAGTTTACAAATACAAAGGTTACTGCACAAAATATCAAGTTTATATACAAAGGTTACAAATACATTGGCTACAGCCTGATCTATCTGTCATCACCATATGCACCATAGTTTTCATCGCCATCCCTGTTTTCCACAGATGCACGTCAGGCAACTCTTCAAATATATCCACCGCCATCTTATCCCTAATAGCCTTCCCCTTGTTCTTAGCAAACTCTTTTTACTAAATGGCATCCCAAGAGCATGACATTCAATGTACTTTAAAGCGTACACACCACAATCACCAGCTCGCCTGAGGTAAATCCTCTAGTCTCTCATAAGTGAATGGGCCAGGCTGTATTGCACGCACCACGTCATTGGGAGCACACTCAACAAGCATATAAGGGATCATGTGGAGAAAAGGCTCCATCACCTCATCGAGTTTTTCTGGGAGATACATGTACAGATGCTGTCAAAGGCGACAATGTGCCTCTTAGGGATTTGGATCCACATAGCAATCCAATGACTGTCGTTGTAGTTCAGTGGCATAGACATCTGTGATATCAAGGCCCCAAATCTGTTTGATCTGCAAAATGATGGTATAGTGCCATTATAATAATTCAACGCCCACCAGGTAGTCTTCTTCCTAAACCATTCCTATCGGGCTCGAATCCTTAAAATCCTTGTAGTTAAAACTCCAATGATGAGCAAAGAGATGATCAAGGAAGCATAACTTGTCGCCCTGAAATGATGTGGGTTATCCGTGTACCTCTTCCTCAGCACATTCATCCAAGCATCAATATGCTGCATATAAGATATCGACGACTTAGCTAGTAACTGTAAGTTAGTGATGAAAGTCATCTACGAATCAGACGACTTAAGGGTAAGTCGTCTGTACAGTCATCTACGAACAGACGACTTAAAGGTAAGTCGTCTGGACAGTCATCTACGAACAGACGACTTATCAGACGACTTATTGGTAAGTCATCTGGTAAGTTGTCTACGTAGACGACTGTCGGGCGACTTACAAGTAATTGAACTAAGTCATAGCAGAAGACTTACACAGTCCGTCAGCCATTCTAAGTCTCTCCGGAGGGTCTGATACCACCAAGTGCGACAATTCGTGGTTTTTTTTCGTATGGTGTTCTATATTGACTGCAAACACAAAATGTTTAAAAGCGATCAGTTTTTGTAGACTAAAGCAAGCTATTATGGGAAAAGCAAACACTTACGGACACTCTTGCAACCAAGTAGCGAGCTCTTTCAATTTATCCTTGTTATTTGGTGCAAAGGATGATAGCTCGGATCGCTGCATGATGGCCCTGGCCGTCGTGTTGCCCGCATAAGGAGATTGCTGTGAAGCAGCAAGTTTCCTTCTTCGATCACTCTTTGCACGGCCAAGGATCATAGCAGCGTCCCTGTTTTCTTCAGGTCTAGCTTTCTCCTTCTGCAAGGAACTACCATCTGTATGCACATCAGTCCCTTTCTCCTCCGGCAAGGAACTACCATCTGTAGGCACACCAGTCCCTTGCTCCACGGGCAAGGAACTAGCAACTGTAGGCACAGCAGGCCCTTTCTCCTCCGGCAAGGTACTAGCAACTGCAGGCACAGCAGGCCCTTTCTCCTCCGGCAAGGTACGAGCATCTGTAGGCACATCAGTCCCTTTCTCCTTCTGCAAGGAACTACCATCTGTATGCACACCAGTCCCTTTCTCCTCCGGCAAGGAACTACCATCTGGAAGACTTTCACTCTGCAATGTACAAAATTATAAGTGTTCTACTACTTAATTATAAGTCGTCTAGAAAGTAATCCAGCTGGACGACTTAATAGACGACTTACAAGTAAGTCGCTTGGAACTTTCACGACTTATTTATAAGTCGTCTATTAAGTCAGCTGGATTACTTTCTGACGATTTAAATATAAGGTGATCAACTTTGTTTACTAACCCGGTGCCTTTGTCCCTGTTGGTGTCCCTTTCCGTTTCCGTTTTGTGGTGAGACCAACCTTCTTCTCCAATGCTTCCACCCTTTTCGAGATCCTTGATCTCTCAATGCACGCCCCAAACCCTTCCTCATGGAATCAAGGATGACCTTGAACATGGCTTCAATTTCTCTCTGGTCAACCCATCAGCATCGTAGTCACTTTTGAGCGAGCCTCTGCAGGTTCCTCTTCACTCGCCTCTGCAGGTTCCTCATCACTCGCCTCTGCAGGTTCCTCTTCACTCGCCTGTTTAGGTGCCTCTTCAATAGCCTCTATTCTAGCTTTCTTCAGAGGTCTTGGTCTCTCATCCTTCACGGTATCTTTCTTCCTCGCTGGCTGTCTCTTGACTTGAGTACCAGTGACTTGCCAGCAATTCTTGGTCCACTTCCACGTTTTCTTCACAAACATGACTTTAATAATGTTGTCGGCGACATCCTCAACATCGACTCCCATTTTGGAATCATTTCTTTAACGCTGGCCTTCTGAACAAAGTTGATCACCCTAGTCTGCAGTAAATAGAAGATAAGATGTAAAAAAAATAAGTCGTCTGGAACGTTATAAGTCGTCTATTAAGTCGTCCAGCTGGATTACTTTCTAGACGACTTATAATTAAGTCGTCTGGAACGTTATAAGTCGTCTATTAAGTCGTCCAGCTGGATTACGTCTGGTTTGAAGTAGATACCTGTCGAGGATAGCCTCTTTAAAGGCTCTGCGTCCTTGCCACCCTTGAAAGCCAGTATCGGTGGAGACGGATTGTTTGGGAGAGGGTGACCATAAGTAGCACCCAATTCCGGCAGAGCTGTGTACACCCAGACCTGGAGAGCTGCCGCAAACCCATTAATTGTGTAACAACCTGAAATATCTCTGCCCTTCACAGAGTCCATCAACACCTTAAACGCGACTCTCCCCCATGGATAATTCTCGAACCGTTCTAGGTCCATCACTAGCCTAGCCAGACTAACCCGTGTAGGGGTTGAAAACTTTCTCCCTTCAATGTATCCAGTGAAGATGGCAAGGTACGCGAGCCACTTGCGATCATCCGGAGACCACCCTGCGCATCTCTGAAGTGTTTCTATTATCTCCTGAGTAGTTGGCCCAGCTTCGACATGAACTCCCAACAACCCCTAAAGAAGTCATCTCATTAGTAACAACACATTGAGGTCTCTCAAGGTCGTCAATGTACTCAGTTTAGCCTAGTGAGGTTTTCAAACTCTAACAGCGAAAATCTCACAGGTTCTGCACCAACGAGACACCAAAGCTCATACTTCTTCTTTATGTCCAGCTGGAAACCGAGCATGAAGTGAACCAGCCTTGAAGCCCATTCAAATTGCAGCTCTCCAAACTTGATGAAAACTCCCAACTTCGACTCCTTCAGCTCTTCGTATTCGTCATCATGAAGAGCCTCACGTGAGCGAATGCAACTTCGAGGCTGGATGAATCGAAATGCTATTTTTTGGTTCGGGCTCTTCACCTAGTGTATGTATCCTACGCGGCAAATCCATTTTTTTCTGCAAAACAATCAAAGACAACCAATGTCAAACAGACAAACAGACGTCCGTAAACTTCGACTCAAACAGACAATCTGGCAGATCTGAAATAATAAGTCGTCCGTAAAGTCGTCGGATGGATTACTTTCGGACGACTTAATTAGAAGTCGTCCCAGACCCTAAATTATAAGTCGTCCCAGACCCTAAATTATAAGTCATCCCAGACCATTTTATAGCAGACCTGAATGAAACGGTAAGAGATATAACTTAACGGCGGCGGAGTTCAACGAGACGGCTGAGAATGCTCGGCTAGGGTTTCCTCTCAGAACTTAAAAAAAAGGAAGCGGTGTTGAGAACGACGGTGATAACGTCGGATTAGATAGAATCGACGGTGAGAACGATGGATTGGAGAGACTCGACGGAAATCGCCTTCGAACTCGCCTTTGAGAGAAACGACGGTTGGTTTTTTCTGAATTCCGCCAAAACTGAGTAAAAAAAAATATACATTATATATAACCGTAAATAATCCGGTTAGGTTAAAGGACATTGTAAATTTCGAGGTTGATGCGGTTTGGGCGACTTAAATGTAAGTCGCCTACATTAAAACTAGACACTTTAAAAACATAACCCCTAAACATAACCCCTAAACTTAATTAACTAACTAGACACTTTAAAAATCAAATTAAACTTAAAAGTGTTAACTATACACAGAAATAAAGACATATAAGTAAAAATATATATTTTAGAAAAATCCAAGCTTTCCAAAATCTAACCCTAAGAATACATACAATACTACAACATATGTTTTCAAACCCTCAAAACCAAAGAATATCATGATTAACTACTTTCACTCATCTATGTTGAAAACTATTCATTTTATTATATGTTAATTTACATCATTTAAAACTGTTAATAATTACATGATTTTTATTTTTCACTTGTCCAAACATTTTTTTTAATTTATAAATTATTTTAAGCTCAATGAGCGACGACTTAGTTTTAAGTCGTCCAGAAGTCCAGACGACCTTTTGTTAAGTCGTCCAGAAGTCCAAACGACCTTCTGTTAAGTCTTCAAGTTACATGATTTTTATTTTTCACTTGTCCAAACATTTTTTTTTAATTTATAAATTAATTTTAAGTGCATTGAGAACCAGACGACTTATTTTAAGTCGTCGAAGTCCGACGACCTTTTGTTAAGTCGTCGTAAGTCCGACGACCTTCGTTAAGTCTTCAAGTTACATGATTTTTATTTTATTTTTCACTTGTCCAAACATTTTTTTTTAATTTATAAATTATTTTTAAGCTGCACAGAAACAGACGACTTAGTATAAAGTCGTCTCTCCAGACGACCTTCTGTTAAGTCGTCCAGAAGTCCAGACGACCTTCTGTTAAATCGTCCAGAACTCCATTCAGACCTTCTGTTAAGTCTTCAAGTTAGTAGTTAGACATAGGAATAACATTATTAAAATTATTTTTTAAAACCAGAAATTCATTGTTCAAATTTAAAAAAAAAAAAATTACAAATAACATAATTAAAATTATTTTTTTGGAGAAGGCCGCTCAAGGCCGAGACCAAAACCAGCCCTCGCCAAGCTTCTCCCAATCAACGAAAGGGACCTCGATAGCCTTCACCTCCTCTTTCGCACGCCGAGTTCGGCTTTGAGTCTGGTTTTCTCCGCCCGGATGTCAAACCGGTCCCCCTTGTGGAGCATCTCCTCGAGCAAAGCGATCTGATCGAGAGAGAGTTGCGTTCGACTTCGGCAGAGTTCTTTTTGGCCGTCGCGGTTTGCTCATCCCTAACCAAGCGGAGGATCGCCCGGTACCGTTCCGTTGCAGCAGCCTCTCCTTGAGCGTAACCCTCTTCCGGGGTTTTGCCGTAGTCTTCCTCCATCGGACGCTTCCTCTTGAGGTCGATCGATCCAGACATTTTAAACCTAGCAGCATAAATCACATCAGAACAAGTATGGCGAATGATGATAACTAAAGTCGTATAATAGGTCGAGATTTCTTACTTTCGGAGTTTGAGAGGAATTTCTTCTTCTTCTTCTTCAGCCTTTAGTCTTCCTTACTGTATTGAGGCGAGGGTTGATGGTTATTTATAGATAGTATCGCAACCGTCCCAAGAAGTTGTCGAGAATGATTGCGACCTTACGCGTGAGATCAGTTTCCAACGAAGGCAACTCTTCGCGTGTGTGGTGCAATTAAATGTGATTGGTTAAGATTGGTAACTGTTTTAAGTCGTCCACTGTTTAGACTTCCAGACGACCTTCATTTAAGTCGTCCCGAAGGTCGTCCATTTAGTCGTCCAGAGTTTTTTCTTTAAGAAGACTCAAAACTATAAGTCGTCCAGAAGTCCAGACGACCTTCAAGTTAAGTCGTCCAGAAGTCCAGACGACCTTCTGTTAAGTCGTCCAGAAGTCCAGATAGTATGGTATGAAAAGGACAAGCATGAAAAAGGCAAGTTACGTTTCCTTATACAAAAGCATAATTGTTTGGTAGGAGGATAGGTTACAAAAAATACTACCTCCTATCCTGACCCTGTTACGTTTCCTTATACAAAAATACTACATTCTATCCTGAGTCAAGTACATCATCATCAAAGGTGGAAAATGTCTTCGTTCTCTGTAGAATGGAAATTAGGAAGCTCCTTAGATATCTCCACCGCCATCTTCTCCCTGATCGCCTTTGAGTTCTTATGACACAACAAATCTGGACGAAACTGAAACCCAAGAGCATGACATTCAATGTACTTGAGAGTGAACAAACCACAATCACCACCTCGGCACTGAGGTACTCCAACGGTTGGACTCTCATATGTGTATGGCTCCAGAGACAACTTGAAACGTTCTTCATCCGAGGCAGCGTACTTAACAAGCAGGTAAGGGATCATGTTGACAAAAGGCTCCACTAACACTTCGAGTTCTCGATCTCTGATATGTCCGACAATGCTGTCCCACACGACTATGTGCCTCTTTGGGATCGATATCCACATAGCAACCCAATGGTTGTTTTTGTAGTTGAGTGGCGCATAAATATCATCCACATCAGTCCCCAAACCTTCCCAGATTTGCACCATGATGGTAAGTTGCCTCCATAATAATCCAACGCCCCACCAGGAAGCTTTCTTCCTAAACCATTGACATTGGGCTTGCCTGCCTTAAATTCCGGGTACTTGTACGTCCAATGCTGAGCAAAAGTATGGTCAAGAAAGCACATTCGGTCGCTCCTGAAATGCGATGGATTTTTTTGGTACCGTTGCCTCAGTAAATAAATAAAAGCATCCATATGCTGCATATAAAACAAGACAAGTCAGTGATAGAAGACATTACGGACGAGTTAAAGATAAGTCGTCTGTTAGGTAGATGACCTATAGGACGACTTATCATTAAGTCGTCTGTTAGGTCATCTAAACAGATGACTTATAGGACGACTTATAATTAAGTCGTCTGTTAGGTCATCTAAACAGATGACTTAAAGACGACTAAAACATAAGTCGTGTTAGTCGTCTGTATAGATGACCTAACAGACGACTTATAATTAAGTCGTCTGTTAAGTTGTCCATTAGCTCTCTAAAGTAAATAGCAGAAAACTTACTCGTCGTCCAGCCATGCTAAGGAGGTTCGGTGTGGAATAGAACCGACTTGGACATAGGCGTGGTTTCTTATCCAAGCGTGTTTTGAAATAACTGCACACACATAATGTAGATAAGCGCAATCATTTTATAGCACAAAGCAAGCTATTATGGGACATTTTCTCACTTACGGATCAAGTTTCAACCAGGCTGTGAGCACCTCCGACATCTTCTTGTTAGCGAAGGCAAAAGGATCATATCCTTGTCCAACCTTTTGTTTGAATGATATGTTTGATGTGCTGTTTCCTTAAAGGAGTTTGCTGTGAAGGAGCAAGTTTCCTCTCGGTCAATCTTTTCATGGACCTGTGCAATCATTTTATCTTTGTCTGCCTTCGAGATTCTGCCTTATGTCTGAAGCGGTGGGTACTCGTTGTCCAATACAAGAACGCTAAGTTCACTCGTTCTGGAGAATCATGCAGCTGTGGAATCGCGATACTGTGGAGCTTTGCCGGAGCCTCAAGACGGGTTGACTCGTTCGCTCCATTCACACTTTCACTCTGAAATTTGGATGTACAAGGCGGGTTTAAAATCATTGACCAAATCCATACATACAAATCAAACAAATCAAACAAATCAAACAAAATCCATACATACATAAAAAAGAAACAAATCAACAAAGGTTCAACCAAGCACACACAACAAACAAAGCACATCAGTTCTTATTCATATCACTTTGCCTAGTGACTCTCTGCTGTGATTTTGGAAGAGGTTATGGTACTAACCCTTGTTCGTGCAAAGGTGGTTTGAGCCGAAGTTCGGTTTTGGTGATTCCAACCATCTTCTACAGCTTCCAACCTATCACTCAGCAACTTAATCTCCTTAAGGCACATCCCGAACAGCTTTTTCAGTCTCATCTTTAGGTGCCTCTACAGAGCCTCCTTGCAAGCCTCCTTGAGACCCCCTTTACAAGCTTTTTTCCGAGGCCTTCCACTATCTTCCTTCAAACCACTCAAAGTCTCCGCTGCAATCACTTCATTCATCTGATTGACTTCCCAGCAATCCATGGTCCACTTCCATTTAGGATCGAATTAAACATAACTTTGATTATGTTATCCGCGGCCGAGTCCTCGCATCAAACTCCCAACGTGGAAACATTTCACCAAAGTCCTTCTCAATAAAGTTGATCACCTTAGTGCAAAATGCATAAACTTCAGTCCCTACTACTTCACGACTTTAATTTAAGTCGGTGGAAAGTCGTCGAAAATGCTTCACGACGACTTAAATTTAAGTCGTCAGAAAAGTCGTCTAGAAAAGACTTCACGACGACTTTTCCGGACGACTTAAATTTTAGTTGTCTGTGATTTTCTGACGACTTTCCAGCCGATTTAAATTAAAGTCGTCGAAGCATTTTCTGGATAACCGACTTAAATTAAAGTAAGCATTTTCTGACGACTTTCCAGCCGACTTAAATTTAAGTCGCTCAAGTTTTAGGGACTGAAGTTTATATACCTGCCTCAAGATGGCCTCTTTAAAACATCGGCGTCCTTTGCCACCCTTGTAAGCCAGCAACGGTGGAGTCGGCCTGTTTGGTTGGGGATTCCCAAAATTTGCACCCAATTCTGGCAGGAAGTTGTACACCCACACCTGAAGAACTTGAATAAAGCCATCAACAGTGTATGAATTTGCTTCCAAATTTGCTGCCTTCACAGAAGCTATCAGCACCTTGAACGCCACTCTCCCCCAAGGATAATTCTCAAATTTTTCTAAATCCATCACTAGCTTTGCAAGACTAGCACGTATAGGGGTTGAGAACTTTCTCCCTTCAATGAATCCGGCTAAGATAGCAAGGTATCCGAGCCGTATGCGATCTTCCCGCGACCACTCTTGGCATCTCTTAAATGCTCCTATTATCTGATCAACATTTGGCCCAGCCTCGATATGAACACCCATCTTGTCCCGAAAGCAGCCATCTCCTTCGTAACCTCACACCTTGGATTTTCGAGGTCCTTCATGTCCGCGCAGTTCAGACCAGTGAGGTGTTCAAACTCTATCAGTGAAAACCTCATCGGTTCTACACCAACGAGAGACCAGAGCTCATATTTCTTCTTGATCTTAAGCTGGAAACCGAGTATATAATGCACCAGCCTTGAAGCCCAATTAAAATTCAGCTCCTTGAACTTGATGAACACTCCCAACTTCGACTCCTTCAGCTCCTCGATTCGTCAGCTCTTAGACCTTCACTTAGAGCAGCAAACAACTTCGAGTTATCAGTATGATACTGAAATGCTCTTCATTGCAGTGGGTTCTTTCCCAAACGTATATATCCTCGCGGGAGTTCTGGTAAATCCATTTTTCCTTGCAAAACAATCAAATACAATCAAATACAAGCATCAGAACAAGCAAACTATTCTAAATACAAATACTGCATGTAAAATATAGTGAGAAGATTGCTCAGACGACTTCCAAGACGACTTCCAAGAAGTCTTAAGTCGCCACGACTTCCATAAGTCTTCTAAGGACTCTTATTACAAGATGGATGGATGAATGACTTACGGTAGGAGAAGATAACGACACCAGCGGTTACAGATCTGCAAATATCGGAGAAAAGAAGAAGGAAAGAATCAGAGAAGATGGATTTCTTCGTTTAAGGAGAGAAACGGCTAGGGTTTCCAAAATTTGTGAAAAGGGAAAAAAATGTATTTATATGTCCGTAAATTATTGGTTAGGCTTAAATTACTTTGTTAAATTATAGGTTGATGCGGTTTGGACGACTTAAATGTAAGTCGTCTACATTAATTATTCAACAGGCGACTTATAGTTAAGTCGTCTTTTCCTAAACATAACCCTAAACTTAATTAACTAACTAGACACTTTAAAAATCAAATTAAACTTAAAAGTGTTAACTATACACGAAATAAAGACATATAAGTAAAAATATATATTTTAGAAAAATCCAAGCTTTCCAAAATCTAACCCTAAGAATACATACAATACTACAACATATGTTTTCAAACCCTCAAAACCAAAGAATATCATGATTAACTACTTTCACTCATCTATGTTGAAAACTATTCATTTTTATTATATGTTAATTTACATCATTTAAAACTGTTAATAATTACATGATTTTTATTTTTCACTTGTCCAAACATTTTTTTTTTAATTTATAAATTATTTTTAAGCTCAACAGAGCCAGACGACTTAGTTTTAAGTCGTCTGGACGACTTAGTTTAAAGTCGTCTGTACAGACGACTTACGTGGGGTAGAAGCGGAACAAATATTCGGTTTTTTTGTTTGTTCACAAGGGGTTAGTTGTAATTTCAATACCCTTTTAGGTTACTTTTGCTATTGATTCAAGTTTGGGTTTACTATTGTATTTGAAATCATGTTTTGAGTCACAATTGGCAATTTTCTCAATTTTATTTTTCTAAATCCTAGACAAATATAATTGTAAAAGATTATGTAATATTAATTTCCTTTTCTAAAACCCTAAAACCTGTAAAAGAATATTTGATAATTGTTTTCCTTTTAAAATAAATCATAAAAAAAAGAGATTTGTATCATATTTTGTAAGTTCTAACCAAAAGAGAATGGTTAAAAGTTATTTGATAATATTTAAGAGAGAATTTGATGATGAACATGATACTAAAAATTATTTAATTAACAAAATAAGTGTAAAAAATAGTATTGGTACAAATTGTAAAAATAATAATTTAAATTTTTTTAGTAATAACTGGAAATAATTATTTGATCGCAATTTACCTTTCTGATATTCTAAAGAGAAGATAATTGTAAAAGGTTATATGACAATAATTTCTTTTTCTAAAATCGTCAACAAAAAATGTAAAAGAGTATTTAATGAATTTTTTTATTGTAAATAAAAAGGTGATTTATAAAATAGAATGTTTTCCTTTTTAAAAAATCCTAGAAAAATTAAAATTTTAAAAAATTATTTAATAAAACATTAATTTAGTACATAAGAAAGTGTATAATGTTATCAATGGCTCGATTGCGTTATTTAATTTTCAATTTATTTATTTCATCTTAATTCTTATTTCGGGTTGGATTCAATTTAAACTTTTACGTATAGGGTTTTCTCTACCCATAAGTACAAAGTTGATAACAATTCATCTATGCACCATAATTATAAAATACAAATATTAACTTGAACTTATGTGTGAAAACGATTTTTAATTATTAAATAAATCTCACACGACATATACAAAATCAGTCATAAGACTATAATAATGTGATTTGTTATTTTGTGTTCTTTATTAAATTAAAACATCAAACAAAGTTGTAACGGACTCATATCTAGTTTATTGTATAAATGTAAGCTGTTTATATTTCTGTAGTATATATGGTAAAATATTTGTAATATGGGCTTAAAATATTTCAAGCACAGCTCTCCGCATCATGCTGACAAACTCAAAGTGATTGCATTCTTATCTGTTAACCATGGATTAAAGGAAAGAGATCTCAGTGATTGCATTCTTATCTATTAACCATGGATTAGAGGAAAGAGATCTCTTTTTTTTGGTCAAAAGAAAAGAGATCTCATATGGATAACACACTATATGATCCATGATATCACCAGTTGGTAAAAGATTACAAAAAGTCTATATAAGAAGCATTGCATGCCTCCCAACTGTCTATGTGTCACCAACATATAAACAACACTTGAAGCGATTATTTTCTGGTATAGAAAAAAATGTCGACTCTCAAAAACGCAACTCAAGTTAACGTCGATTCCTCATCATCCATGGTTCGAGCAACAATCGTCCAGGCCTCCACCGTCTATAACGATACTCCTAAAACTATAGGTTATTCGTTTTTCTTCATTATTTCGATCTATAACGATATCATATATAGTTTCTGAAAGCCCACTATGAAATGAGTACGTCTCAAGCAAAAAAAAAAAGTCAAAATATATCAAAATGGTTTACTTGAGTTTTTGCAGAAAAGGCGGAGAAGTTAATTGCGGAGGCGGCGAGCAACGGGTCCGACCTTGTGGTCTTCCCGGAGGGATTTATCGGTGGATATCCTCGTGGGTTTAGGTTTGGTTTAGCGGTTGGTATTTTCAACGAAGATGGTCGTGATGAGTTCCGCAAATATCATGCTTCTGCCATTCATGTTCCTGGTAACATAAACTTCCTTCACTACTTTTTTCTTTGTCAAAAAAAATAAAATCATAAACTTCCTTCTTTCGAAAAAGAAAATAAACGATTTAATCCATCTGTACTAAAACATATTAAACTATTGTTTTCTTTGTCGTGACTCGTGAATATGAAGTATATATTGTTGCTCAACCTTTGTTTTAGTGTATGTTTAAATCAATATTATCTTGGGATATACGTTCATAGGCATTACATGAGTGTTGGAATGAATTGGGTCACAACTAACTCTTTTCTTTTTTTTTTTGCACATTTTTTTGGTTTGGTGATGAATCTACAACAAACAAACAGGACCTGAAGTAGATAAACTAGCGGAGCTAGCTAGGAAAAACAATGTGTACTTGGTAATGGGGGCTATAGAGAAGGAAGGCTATACACTCTACTGCACAGCCCTGTTCTTCAGTTCTGAAGGTCGATTCTTGGGTAAGCACCGTAAAGTCATGCCAACAACTACTGAACGTTGCATCTGGGGTTTTGGGGACGGATCAACCATCCCTGTTTACGACACACCCATTGGCAAACTCGGTGCTGCTATTTGCTGGGAAAATAGAATGCCCCTCTACAGAACTGCCCTGTACGGGAAGGGTTAGTCCTAGATGTCCTCGTTATTACAAGTATTCACAGCTTTAACTTCTTTTTCAATGTAAGACTCCTAACAATTTGGATTCGGGATGCAGGAGTTGAATTATATTGTGCACCTACTGCTGATGGTTCCAAGGAATGGCAATCGTCGATGATGCACATTGCCATGGAGGGTGGATGTTTCGTATTGTCGGCTTGCCAGTTCTGCCTGCGTAAAGATTTCCCTGAGCGTGTTGATCACCTTTTCACCGACTGGTACGATGACCAACACGATGAAGCCATTGTCTCCCAAGGTGGTAGTGTCATTATTTCACCATTGGGAAAGGTTCTCGCGGGACCAAACTTTGAATCAGAGGGTCTCATCACAGCTGATCTTGGTATATTATATACACTCTTATTTGTTATTAATCATAGGCTTTATTAAATCTAAACTTTCTTTGCCTAATAATATCTATAACACCCTCTTATCTAGATCTTGGTGATATAGCAAGAGCCAAGTTATACTTTGATGTGGTGGGACATTACTCGAAGCCCGATGTTTTTAACTTGACCGTAAATGAGCACCCGAAGAAACCAGTTACATTCGTTTCGAAGGCGGTGAAAGCTGAGGATGACTCGGAGTCTAAGGAGAAATAATCAAAGATTTAAAGGTCGTCATTCTCAACTACTGGAGTTCATGCCAGTCTTATGTTATTGTCAGTTCAAATTATCCTTTTGGAACTCTCAGTTAAGTTTGTTTATTTTATGTTCAATAATGTAAGAGAACCAGTTGCATATGGTTAGATCTATGCTGTTTGATGAAACCAATTTGTTCTCTTCTCTTGTTCTACGTACATTACTTGAATATCATGCATTGTATTTGAATGTATGTTCTATATGACAAAAGGATGTGTTTTGGCTATCAAATTTCCAATACCTCCTTACAATATTTGATGAGTCCACCGCCAAAAAATACTATTTATTTTATGATTTTTTGAAGTGATCTTAAACATTTAGCAAACACACGCAATTCCAAACTAAAGAAAAAATATGTTCTTTTTCTTTTAAAACACAACCGATTTTCTAGTACAACTTTTTATTAAAAGATAGAAATTATCAAGAGACATAAACTACAATGAAAAGAAAAGTTAAGCAAAATAAATCTTTATACGAAGGTGATAGTAAATTTAAGACAAAATTTTAATGCGTCGATAAAGTTTTTAAGCAAGGTCGGACAATTGAGAATGAGTCACATTTAGTAGTAACGTTGAGATCCAGTCTCCATCTACAAAAATACCATAATAATTTTTTTTTTGAAAAAAAAAAATAGCATAATAATCTTGATTGCATTTTCTGAATCCATACAGATATTAACAAAATGACAAACTGATATATAAGCTGAAATTATTTAGTGGAAAAGAATCCAAAAACGTCTCCGTCAGTAAAATAATGTATGGTGGTAAAAAACTCTTTTCGGTAGACAAGAATAATTGAAACGTAACAGAACTCGATGAACTCAAAGTCTTCATAAACGAGAAATATGATAATGTGGGCAAGGTAGAGACGCATACACACGTAGAGACGCATGTGACCAAAACGGTTTTACTAAAATCCAATTTATAAGAATCAAAATTAGTTAAACTATTCAAAATCAGTTTAAGCCGCTCTAGATCATTTGAAATCGATATAAATTATTAGAAATATGCTAAACTAAATAATAATATTAGTAATAATTCATTAATTTGTCTAATTTTTTTTGTATATATAATTTTGACAATTTATCAAAATAATTTCATAATTAAATCTATAAATAAAAATCTCTTATATAAATATAAAAAATATTTTAAATAAATTAATAATTCGTTAACGTTATAAACTTCGAATAATCCGTTTAGTCATTAGTCCTTGACAAAATGCCTAATTATTGTCTAACTATTTTTGAACATTAAATAAAATTGATATCAAAGAAATACCTCCATCTTGAAAGAGGATATAAGGACATAATAGATTAAAGCCCAATGGTGTACCGACTCTGAAACAGTTGTAGCTGACTATCTAACGATCGATGTGTGTGCATATTCCTATCAGTGATTTACATCGATCTTTGACAATATTAAATCTGAAAATCATTTGATTTGGTTCAGTTCCGAACCTTAAACCTTGATTTCAAAATTTTTTTTTTTGAGGAATTTACGTAAATTTGTTTTTTACATGATTAAATCTTTAAAGAAATATACAGAATCAGAATTTTAACTCTAATGTATACAAAATAGAAACATAATTTTTTGAAAAAACTGAGCAACTGGTTTAGGAAATGCAACAAATCTGAGACAAATAAATCATTTCTACTCTAATTCTATGTCCGGCAAATTGCAATCTCAAATTTATTTCCCATGTAGAAGCAACAATGTTTCAAGAAATGCATATCACAAAAATGGCTTTTCAAATATTATCCAGTGAGAGCGTTTGTTTGTCGATTGCTCTACCTTTCCTCCTCACAATACAGAAGCTTATTCAACCAAACACAAGCTCACACTCAGTTGAACCCCTCGGCAAGCGCGCCAACTCCGTGATCATTCGGTATTTATCTCTTAGTGTGGTACGCAGTTCCATTATCACTAGTGTGCTGGCTTGTGGAGTAAACGTCGCAACCTTTAGACGCCTTGCATGTTTCAACACAAAACTTGCGAGTTCTCTCTCTATATTCCATCCTCTGTAGTTTTTCCACTCAAAAGTCTCAAGAACGAACAACAGCGTCTCAGGGACTGAGCTTGGTTCATCCCAATGAAGTGTACGATATCCACACACATTGCCATGGGTCTGATTGCATAATTATGTGACCATTGAAAGTTTTAGACAAGAGAACACTCAAGGCGTTTCATAATGTTCAAAAAGGCTTTACTTACCTCGTTAAGCTTGAGTGGACGAAGTTTCGGGGAATGTTGGAGAAAAGACATGAGTAGATCCCACTCTGTTTCACATGAGCAAAACTCCAAGTGTTCAAGCTGGTGGAAGATACTACCAGAAGGAAACTCAGGCTGCAGTACGAAAAACATAAATACTGTAAGATTGATTCAGTCACTAAAGAAATCTTAGTTCATTGGCGTCAACGATTTCTCAAAAAAAAAAAAACTTTCATCAGTGTTGCCACATGTAACCTCGACATGTGCTACCAAGATCTCAGGCAAATACTCAATCATACACTTGTAAGCATAATCTAAAGTCTTGAAATACTTCAAAGAAGGCGTATTCATCACAAGCTCAGAACCATCTCCTCCTCCATAACACTCAAATCTTTGTAATGAAGGCACCCTTAGTAAGAAACACTTCACGTTGTCATTTTCAGCTCGGTCCAAGTCCAATACTTCAAGAATAGAGCAGCATGATAATAGCTTCTTCGGAGTTTCATCGTCTAAGTAAATAACCCCATCCAAGTGTAACGTTTTAAGCAACTTGAAACATACTGGGAACCGAACATCCACAAGCGACACGTTTTGTAATTTTAGTACCACAAGTGTTCCACATGTGTACAAGCTCTGAGGCAATTTGCTAGGCTCCTCAATCGTATAACAGTACTCGAAAATGAGCTCACGCAAACCACGTTTGACTGCAGTTGTAATCCAAAATCCAACGTCTACATCGCTGCATTGTTGATCTAACTTGAGATGCAAGCTCTCTAAGACTAGAGCCGTGCTTGAAAGCAAAGACCTGTCCACAAACCGGAGAAAGCTCACATGATCAGGATTGTCGTACCTTTCGATGTACTTGAGTTTAGACACCAGCTTCCATAGATTTAGCCACCGTTTTGAGAGAACACTCGTGGTTAGGACATCTTTATAAGTAGGAAGCAATGAGAGTATGTGCAGTAAGAAATCAATGGGAAGCAAACTGATTCTGTCCATATACTCTTCTATGATTTTAACCGAATAGGTAATCGCTGTCAGCACAGTGAGAAGAAAACCCTAATTAGTCAGAGACAACGGCTAACCTGTTGCTTCTCGACAAAAAGGCAAGAAGAGGAATCCGTCGTTGCTGAAGTACCCTAATTAGGTTTTTGCCCAGGTTTTTTGTTCGATGATTCAGGCCTACACATTATTAATTTTATCAGAAGAAAGTTATATATCACTTTGCAATTAACTCTTTTTCAGAATAATTCCAATAGAATTAATTCTGAACGGTTCAGAATTGTTTTCAAATTGTTCATATTTTTTTCTGAATTGTTCAGAGTTATTTTTGAAGGGTTCAAAATTGTTTCTCAATGGTTTATAATTGTTTCTTAAGGGTTCGCAATTGTTTTTGAAGTGTTCATAATTTTTTCTGAAGGATTCATAATTATTTATAAAAGGTTCATAATTGTTTCTAAAGGATTCATAATTATTTATGAATGGTTCAGAATTGTTTCTAAAGGGTTCATAATTGTTTCTGAATGATTCAGAATTATTTCTGAAGGATTCAGAATTGTTTCTGAAGGATTCAGAATTGTTTCTGAAGGATTCAGAATTGTTTCTGAAGGATTCAGAATTGTTTCTAAACGTTTCAAAATTATTTATGAAGGGTTCATAATTGTTTCTTAAGTTTCTGAAGGGTTCATAATTATTTTTTAAGAGTTCAAAATTGTTTCTTAAGGGTTTAGAATTGTTTATGAATGGTTCAAAATTATTTCTCAGGGGTTCAAAATCATTTTTGAAAGATTCAGAATTGTTTCTGAAGGGTTCATAATTGTTTCTCAAGGGTTCACAATTATTTCTCAAGCATTCATAATTGTTTTTGAAGGGTTCATAATTGTTTCTTAAGTTTCTGAAGGGTTTAAAATTGTTTCTTAAGTTTCTAAAAGATTCTTAATTGTTTCTGAAAGGTTCATAATTGTTTCTGAATGGTTCATAATTGTTTCTGAGTGGTTCATCAATTATGAATCGTTAAGAATTGTTTCTGGAGAAATTGATAGGAATACCACAACTTAAGTACCACTTTTCAAAACTACCACCAATCAAAAAATATACTAAGCTTTAGTGATTATTGTTTAGGATTTAGTATTATGGGGTTAGGGTTGGATTTCTAAATGTTTTTGAAATATTAAAAAAATTAATTGAAGTGTTATTTTATCACAAATTTAGGGTATTTGAGAAAATAGTCATTCATTAATGGCAATTTGAAAAGTAGTATCAAACTTGTGGTAGAACTGAAAATTTTCCTTGTTTTTGAAAGGTTCTGAATTGTTTCTGAGGGGTTCTAAATTGTTTCTGAAGGGTTCATAATTGTTTCTAAATTATAATTGTTTTGAAGGGTACAAAATTATTTCAAAAGGATTCAGAATTGTTTCTTAAGTTTCTGAAGGGTTCATAATTGTTTCTTAAGTTTCTGAAAGGTTCATAATTATTTTTTTATTTACCGAAAGGTTCATAATTGTTTATGAATGGTTAAGAATTGTTTTCTGGTTCTGAATTGTTTATGAAGGATTCTAAATTGTTTCTAAAGGGTTCATAATTATTTCTGAATGGTACATAATTGTTGCTGAACGGTACATAATTGTTTTTAGGGTTCATAATTTGTTTCTGAAGGGTTCATAATTATTTTTGAAGGATTCAGAATTATTTCTGAAGAGTTAAAAATTATTTCTGAAGAGTCCAGAATTGTTTCAAAAGGGTCGAGAATTGTTTCTTAAGTTTCTGAAGAGTTCATAATTGTTTATGAATGATTCAGAAATGTTTCTGAATGGTTCATTATTGTTTCTGAAGGATTCAATTTTTTTTTGTGAAGTGTTCAAAATTGTTCATAATTTTTTCAAAATGATACATAACTGTTCTGAGGTTCAAAATTGTTTCTAAGGGTTCAGAATTGTTTCTGAATTGTTCAAAATTATTTCTTAAGTTTATGAAAAGTTAACAATTGTTTATGAAGTGTTTAGAATTGTTTATGAAGGATTCAGAATTGTTTCTGAATGGTTCAGAATCGTTTCTGAAGGGTTCAAAATTATTTCTGAAGGGTTAAAAATTGTTTATACAAGGTTCATAATTGTTTATGAAGGGTTAGATTGTTTCTTAAGTTTCTGAAGGGTTCAAAATTGTATCTGGAGAGTTTAGAATTGTTTCTTAAGTTTTTAGAATTGTTTCGTAAGGGTTTATAATTGTTTCTAAAGAGTTCATAATTATTTTTGAAGGGTTCATAATTGTTTATTAAGTTTATGAAGAGTTCATAATTGTTTCTGAATGGTTCATAATTATTTCTGAATGGTTTTGAATTGTTTCCGAATGGTTAAGAATTTTTTATGGAGGATTCTGATTGTTTTTGAACGGTTCAGAATTGTTTCTAAAAGGTACATAATTGTTTTTGAAAGGTTCATAATTGTTTCTGAAGGATTGAGAATTGTTTCCGAAGGATTCATAATTATTTTTTAAAAGGTTCAGTTTCTTAAATATCTGAAAAGTTTAGAATTGTTTCTGAAGAGTTCAGAATTATTCATCAATGACACAGGATCTCCTCACCACTAATAACGGAAACACTGGCTCTCTGATCCGTAACATCTCTGCAGTGAATCTCGAGCTTTCAAATCTCGTGATAATTTCTTACAACTTAATGCTCATCAGGGCTATAAACAACGACACTTATAGATAAAGGAGATTTGTCAAAAATTCAACAATATCATATGTTTTCGTCAAGATAAACCTTTTTCACATCTCTAGGTCGTCTAACACGAACGCATATCGTTTGGCTAAACAGGCCCTCTCTTCTTCTGTTGTAATGGACCCATTTCTGGACTAACTTGGGCCTGAGACTTTTTATTTTATTTAATGAAGTATGTGTTAAAAAAAATAATTTTAAAAGAAATGGAGAAAATTAACATCATTTTTCCTACTTCCTAAAACAACTCTGCAGAGTTTAACATCAAACGTAAAACCTCAAAACTCCAAAAGAGATGACAATAGCAGTCTTGCAGACACTAAATAACTTAAATTGCTGCAGATAAATTTTTATTCAAAATAACACGAGAAGTTTGACTTGTTGAGAAAGCATCCGTATAGAGTTTAGGTCTTAAGAGAGATCAGCTTTTACTTAAAAACAAGCTCACAAGTGGATGAAACCCTTCGTGAAAAAGATAACTCCTGAAGCATCTGCAGTTTCTCCTTGTAATCACCGGAACTAGCAGTGAAGCTCGCCTTCTTTAAGAAAACTGCGGTTTTGAAGATGAACGTTGAAAGTTGTTTCTCGTATTGTGTTCCTCCGTAATTTATCCACTCAAAATGTTCAAGATTTGAGGACAAACATCTTGGAACAGAGCCCGGTTGGTTCCAGTCATGAGGCCGGGGATTTATAGCAGGATGACACTGGTAAAACAAAAAGGTTGCACCGTTGCAATGGATAAAACATCATTATATCACTGATTGGTTTAATAAAAAGAAATAGAGATCAAGGAAACTAATAATAAAACACACCTGGTTAATTTTGATAACCTTTAAGACAGGTGAATCTTGGAGCAGACGCATAAATAATAACAGCCACTCTGATTTGCATGTACATACCTCCAAGTGACTGAGTCTATGGAAACAACAACCATCAGGATACACCACCTGCATGAAAATAATAGCAATGTAATGCATGCTCCATTACTGAAATAGAAGAATAGCTGGTTATAAGAGACAAAAAAAGAACTACCTCTGAAGCTGATAAACATAACCGAATATGCACGACTGAAGCAAGAGAATGCAGAAGCTTCTCGGGATGCTTGAGAAAACATCAATATTAGCCTTGAGCACCTCGCCGATGTTCATTGGCGCCTCGCTAAATGAAAAGCTACCTGAACGATCTATAATTTGCAAGGATTTCAACAATGGAGCATCTACCACAACTTCTGTGAATATAGAGCCTTTGGAAAACAAAGATAATCTCTTCAAAGAAGGCACTATAATCTTATAACTCAGGGAAATGACCAGAAAGGCTCTTTGATCTAGGAACAAGTCTTCAAGAACAGGGCAGTTAGGTAACAGTCTAAGGAGAGGATTGGGGTTAGAGAAATTACGGATAGATTTCAGGGATAATACTTTCAGAGATGTAAGGCAAACGCGATCAGGAACATCCAAACTAACGTTTTCGAGTCTCAAGATCACAAGCGTCTCACAAGTGTATAAAATTTTTGGAAGACCACCACTCCTCGTAAAGTAGTCGAGTTTCAGCTCCTTAAGACCAAGTTTCACCGCAGTTCCAAGCCAAATCTCGACGTCATCATGTTTTGAATTTCGATTTGGTAGTAGTTTTCTTTTTTTTTTAAAAAAAAAAAACAAAATTCCTAAAAAAAAAACAAAATTCCTTAAAAAAAGAATTGTATCATATGTTTTAAGTCCTAAGCAAAAAGAGAATTGTAAGAAAAAGTTGTGAATGTGTCAATAAAAACCTGTCATTATGTGAAAATAACTTTTTTTCCTAAAATCCTAAATAAAAGAGATTTGTAAAATATTTTTTCCTTTTTAATCTTAACCAAATAAGATTTTGTTTTCTTTTTAAATCCTGAACATAGAGAATTTAATATTAATTTTTACTTTAAAAATTTAATGATAAACATGATACTAAATTTATTTAATTAACTTTTCGAAAAATTTATTTAATTAATAAGAAAATGTAAAAATATTAGTGATATTGAAAAGAGTGCATTTTGAAAATGGCAACTCTTAGAAATAATTAATATTAACTGGAAATAATTATATGATATAATTTTATTTTTCTAAATCCTAGACAAAATATAATTGTAAAAGATTATGTAATATGAATTTCCTTTTCTAAAACCCTAAAAACTGTAAAAGAATATTTGATAATTGTTTTTATTTTAAAATAAATCCTAACAAAGGAGATTTGTATCATATTTTGTAAGTTCTAACTAAAAGAGAATTGTTAAAAGTTATAGTATTTGATAATATTTAAGAGAGAATTTGATGATGAACATGATACTAAAAGTTATTTAATTAACAAAATAAGTGTAAAAAATAGTATTGGTACAAATTGTAAAAATAATAATTTAAATTTTTTATTAATAACTGGAAATAATTATTTGATCGCAATTTAACTTTCTGAAATTGTAAAGAGAAGATAATTGTAAAAGGTTATATGACAGTATTTTCTTTTCTAAAATCCTCAACAAAAATGTAAAAGAGTATTTAATGAAATTTTCTAATTTTAAATAAAAAGGAGATTTATAAAATAGAATGTTTTTAAAAAAATCCTAGAAAAATTAAAATTTTAAAACTTATTTAATAAAACATTAATTTAGTACATAAGAAAGTGTATAATGTTATCAATGGCTCGATTAGTTATTTAATTTTCAATTTATTTATTTCATCTTAATTCTTATTTGGGTTGGATTCAATTTAAACTTTTACGTATAGGGTTTTCTCTACCCATAAGTACAAAGTTGATAACAATTCATCTATGCACCATAATTATAAAATATAAATATTAACTTGAACTTATGTGTGAAAACGATTTTTAATTATTAAATAAATCTCACACGACATATACAAAATCAGTCATAAGACTATAATAATGTGATTTGTTATTTTGTGTTCTTTATTAAATTAAAACATCAAACAAAGTTGTAACGGACTCATATCTAGTTTATTGTATAAATGTAAGCTGTTTATATTTCTGTAGTATATATGGTAAAATATTTGTAATATGGGCTTAAAATATTTCAAGCACAGCTCTCCGCATCATGCTGACAAACTCAAAGTGATTGCATTCTTATCTGTTAACCATGGATTAAAGGAAAGAGATCTCAGTGATTGCATTCTTATCTATTAACCATGGATTAGAGGAAAGAGATCTCTTTTTTTTTGGTCAAAAGAAAAGAGATCTCATATGGATAACATACTAGATATGATCCATGATATCACCAGTTGGTAAAAGATTACAAAAAGTCTATATAAGAAGCATTGCATGCCTCCCAACTGTCTATGTGTCACCAACATATAAACAACACTTGAAGCGATTATTTTCTGGTATAGAAAAAAAATGTCGACTCTCAAAAACGCAACTCAAGTTAACGCCGATTCCTCATCATCCATGGTTCGAGCAACAATCGTCCAGGCCTCCACCGTCTATAACGATACTCCTAAAACTATAGGTTATTCGTTTTTCTTCATTATTTCGATCTATAACGATATCATATATAGTTTCTGAAAGCCCACTATGAAATGAGTACGTCTCAAGCAAAAAAAAAAAGTCAAAATATATCAAAATGGTTTACTTGAGTTTTTGCAGAAAAGGCGGAGAAGTTAATTGCGGAGGCGGCGAGCAACGGGTCCGACCTTGTGGTCTTCCCGGAGGGATTTATCGGTGGATATCCTCGTGGGTTTAGGTTTGGTTTAGCGGTTGGTATTTTCAACGAAGATGGTCGTGATGAGTTCCGCAAATATCATGCTTCTGCCATTCATGTTCCTGGTAACATAAACTTCCTTCACTACTTTTTTCTTTGTCAAAAAAATAAAATCATAAACTTCCTTCTTTCGAAAAAGAAAATAAACGATTTAATCCATCTGTACTAAAACATATTAAACTATTGTTTTCTTTGTCGTGACTCGTGAATATGAAGTATATTGTTTCTCAACCTTTGTTTTAGTGTATGTTTAAATCAGTATTATCTTGGGATATACGTTCATAGGCATTACATGAGTGTTGGAATGAATTGGGTCACAACTAACTCTTTTTTTTTTGTACATTTTTTTGGTTTGGTGATGAATCTACAACAAACAAACAGGACCTGAAGTAGATAAACTAGCGGAGCTAGCTAGGAAAAACAATGTGTACTTGGTAATGGGGGCTATAGAGAAGGAAGGCTATACACTCTACTGCACAGCCCTTTTCTTCAGTTCTGAAGGTCGATTCTTGGGTAAGCACCGTAAAGTCATGCCAACAACTACTGAACGTTGCATCTGGGGTTTTGGGGACGGATCAACCATCCCTGTTTACGACACACCCATTGGCAAACTCGGTGCTGCTATTTGCTGGGAAAATAGAATGCCCCTCTACAGAACTGCCCTGTACGGGAAGGGTTAGTCCTAGATGTCCTCGTTATTACAAGTATTCACAGCTTTAACCTCTTTTTCAATGTAAGACTCCTAACAATTTGGATTCGGGATGCAGGAGTTGAATTATATTGTGCACCTACTGCTGATGGTTCCAAGGAATGGCAATCGTCGATGATGCACATTGCCATGGAGGGTGGATGTTTCGTATTGTCGGCTTGCCAGTTCTGCCTGCGTAAAGATTTCCCTGAGCGTGTTGATCACCTTTTCACCGACTGGTACGATGACCAACACGATGAAGCCATTGTCTCCCAAGGTGGTAGTGTCATTATTTCACCATTGGGAAAGGTTCTCGCGGGACCAAACTTTGAATCAGAGGGTCTCATCACAGCTGATCTTGGTATATCAATTACACTCTTATTTGTTATTCATCATAGGCTTTATTAAATCTAAACTTTCTTTGCCTAATAATATCTATAACATCCTCTTATCTAGATCTTGGTGATATAGCAAGAGCCAAGTTATACTTTGATGTGGTGGGACATTACTCGAAGCCCGATGTTTTTAACTTGACTGTAAATGAGCACCCGAAGAAACCAGTTACATTCGTTTCGAAGGCGGTGAAAGCTGAGGATGACTCGGAGTCTAAGGAGAAATAATCAAGATTTAAAGGTCGTCATTCTCAACTACTGGAGTTCATGCCAGTCTTATGTTATTGTCAGTTCAAATTATCCTTTTGGAACTCTCAGTTAAGTTTGTTTATTTTATGTTCAATAATGTAAGAGAACCAGTTGCATATGGTTAGATCTATGCTGTTTGATGAAACCAATTTGTTCTCTTCTCTTGTTCTACATTACTTGAATATTATGCATTGTATTTGAATGTATGTTCTATATGACAAAGGGATGTGTTTTGGCTATCAAATTTCCAATACCTCCTTACAATATTTGATGATCTCCGCCGCCAAAAAATACTATTTATTTATGTTTTTTTTGAAGCGATCTAAAACATTTAGCAAACACAAGCAATTACAAACTAAAGAAAAAATATGTTCTTTTTTCTTTTAAAACACAACCGATTTTCTAGTACTACTTTTTATTAAAAAAGAAGAAATTATCAAAAGACATAAACTACAATGAAAAGAAAAGTTAAGCAAAATAATTCTTTATACGAAGGTGATAGTAAATTTAAGACAAAATTTTAATGCGTCGATAAAGTTTTATAGCAAGGTCGTCGGACAATTGAGAAAATCTTGATTGCATTTTCTGAATCCATACAGATATTAACAAAATGACAAACTGATATATAAGCTGAAATTATTTAGTGGAAAAGAATCCAAAAACGTCTCCGTCAGTAAAATAATGTATGGTGGTAAAAAACTCTTTTCGGTAGACAAGAATAATTGAAACGTAACAGAACTCGATGAACTCAAAGTCTTCATAAACGAGAAATATGATAATGTGGGCAAGGTAGAGACGCATACACACGTAGAGACGCATGTGACCAAAACGGTTTTACTAAAATCCAATTTATAAGAATCAAAATTAGTTAAACTATTCAAAATCAGTTTAAGCCGCTCTAGATCATTTGAAATCGATATAAATTATTAGAAATATGCTAAACTAAATAATAATATTAGTAATAATTCATTAATTTGTCTAATTTTTTTGTATATATAATTTTGACAATTTATCAAAATAATTTCATAATTAAATCTATAAATAAAATCTCTTATATAAATATAAAAATATTTTAAATAAATTAATAATTGTTAACGTTATAAACTTGAATAATCCGTTTAGTCATTAGTCCTTGACAAAATGCCTAATTATTGTCTAGCTATTTTGAACATTAAATAAAATTGATATCAAAGAAATACCTCCATCTTGAAAGAGGATAAGGACATCTATATTATTATTTAAGAAGTGATTTGGCTTATGTGTCAGTTTCTCCAAGATTTTAGCTAATTTTGATGATTTGTCATTATTTATTGTTTATTTATCATATTTTCCATAATTTTAGCTAATTTGCTTATTTATTATATTTGAAATAATTTTAATTTATTATATTTATAATATATGTTATTTATATATTTATCGTAACCTTAATAATTTTAATTGGTAATTTTATTTATTTAAATGATTTTAAAATAATTTTAGTTTTGATTAAGTGTCATATTATCTATGATTTTAGGTTATTTTATTTATTTTATTTATTTTCATATATGTTATTATTGTTAAAAGCTTATTTGTTATATTCTATGATTAAGGTTAAATTATTAGTTTAATAAATAATTTTGAATTGTAATTCTTGATATTATAATTTAAAATCTAGCTTTTAGATATGTATAATTTATTACTTTTAGTTTAGAAAATTTTAATTAAATAGAAATAAGTTTTTGATTATTATATGTTTTGTTAATATGTGGCACTATAAAATCTGATGACTATGAAAATTCAAATAAAATGTAATTTCGTAGGTTTTCCTGATAATTGGTAATTATGGTTTAATTTGTAAATTTATAGTTATGTTATTTTAAAATATTAATACAGTTTTATTAGGTTATTATGACGATGATATTTTTTACATGTTTGGTTTGATGATAGAATAAACAAAGGTTTTGCCAAAAATTATCCATGTTGCCTTATAATAAAAAGGTATATTATATCTTCTAATTCATTAATATTTGAAACTTATTAATAATTTAGATTGAAGTTAAAAATTATATTAAAAATTGAATTAGTTTGATATATAGTATTCCGCACAAGGTGCGGGCCATCATCTAGTAATAGATTAAAGCCCAATGGTGTAACTGACTATCTAACGATCGATGTGTGTGCATATTCCTATCAGTGATTTACATCGATCCTCGACAATATTAAATCTGAAAATCATTTGATTTGGTTCAGTTCCGAACCTTAAACCTTGATTTCAAATTTTTTTTTTTGAGGAATTTACCTAAATTTGTTTTTTACATGATTAAATCTTTAAAGAAATATACAGAATCAGAATTCTAACTCTAATGTATACAAAATAGAAACATAATTTTTTGAAAAAACTGAGCAACTGGTTTAGGAAATGCAACAAATCTGAGACAAATAAATCATTTCTACTCTAATTCTATGTCCTGCAATCTCAAATTTATTTCCCATGTAGAAGCAACAATGTTTCAAGAAATGCATATCACAAAAATGGCTTTTCAAATATTATCCAGTGAGAGCGTTTGTTTGTCGATTGTTCTACCTTTCCTCCTCACAATACAGAAGCTTATTCAACCAAACACAAGCTCACACTCAGTAGAACCCCTCGGCAAGCGCGCCAACTCCGTGATCATTCGGTATTTATCTCTTAGTGTGGTACGCAGTTCCATTCTCACTAGTGTGCTGGCTTGTGGAGTAAACGTCGCAACCTTTAGACGCCTTGCATGTTTCAACACAAAACTTGCGAGTTCTCTCTCTATATTCCATCCTCTGTAGTTTTTCCACTCTAAAGTCTCAAGAACGAACAACAGCGTCTCAGGGACTGAGCTTGGTTCATCCCAATGAAGTGTACGATATCCACACACATTGCCATGGGTCTGATTGCATAATTATGTGACCATTCAAAGTTTTAGACAAGAGAACACTCAAGGCGTTTCATAATGTTCAAAAAGGCTTTACTTACCTCGTTAAGCTTGAGTGAACGAAGTTTCGGTGAATGTTGGAGCAAAGACATGAGTAGATCCCACTCTGTTTCACATGTGCAAAACTCCAATTGTTCAAGCTGGTGGAAGATACTACCAGAAGGAAACTCAGGCTGCAGTACGAAAAACATAAACAAACATAAGGTACTGTAAGACTGATTCAGTCACTAAGGAAATCTTAGTTCATTCGCATCAACGATTTCTCAAAAAAAAATTCACTATTAATATTAATATTATAATATGAGAATCTATAAAATTTTGAAAAACCATGCGTTTGGAAAAATTCTCCTTTAATAATATTTATATATGCCGTGAGAGACTCTAGTTAGGTGATACCATAATAATGACATAATTACTGGTGTTATCAAGGATACATTTATATCACCTCTACGGGTAGACACAACAGGAGGCGTTTGACTGATACAAGAGATCTGAGGATATCATCAGTGTTGCCACATGTAACCTCGACATGTGCTACCAAGATCTCAGGCAAATACTCAATCATACACTTGTAAGCATAATCTAAAGTCTTGAAATACTTCAAAGAAGGCGTATTCATCACAAGCTCAGAACCATCTTGTAACATCCCTGTCCCCCGGCGTCCGACCGGAGTTACTGACAGGGAGTTACGGGCACGTGTCTACTCAATTAGACAACCCTGCGTGCCCATACTACTGGTCCCAAGAGACGCGGACGCATAACCTTCTTGAAATTCTATCCACCCGTATCCACATTCTTCTACTTACAGTCCTGCGAACAGGGAAATGGAAAGGGAGGGAATGAGCAACGAATTACTCAGTGAAGTGGCTCTAGACCAGCCTGCCCGCACATCACTCTATACTACTCTATGCGGGAGTCAGGACTGACTAGCCACTACAATTAATCAGTGCATTTCATTATATTCTTTCAAGTTCATCTCTAGGCAAACACATTTCGATTCACTTCTAGCAACCTAGCGATCAATCAATTCACTGGACACAGCCAATGTTACACAAAGAGTCAACAACCGACTTCAATCAACAAACGGACTTGACACCAATCAACCTAGGCGTAAGGACCTATGGCGTTCACGGACGTCCCACCTCGTGCGGCCTATCCTGAATGGGGCCTTTAAGGAAAACCGTCCCCTCTTCAGCTTCCTAAATGGCTGTCCGAGTTACGGCACGTTGGCCCATCTGGCTCTGTCCGCTCCCCGGTCGTACAACGCCATACTTATGCCACGACTCGGCATTGACTCGATCCTAGGCGCCATACCCTTCCGCCATCCCGCATCTTGCGGTAGGCCCATCTCTTCTCGCCCACGGGTACCTCATGTTAGGCTACTGTCCCGTGGGCCACCTGCGGGTACCTCTTGTTAGACTACTGTCCCGCAGACTGACACATCCTAGACCCTAGACGCCCACCGCTCGGTGGTCCAAACAGGACATCAATCAAGTTCATTGACACGTTCATTTTTTTACTTCTCATTCTCATACTCATTTCCCTTTCTCATTTCTCATTCCCATTTCTCATTTCTCATTCTCATTTCTCATTCTTACACTTAGACTCGTACTCGATCACTAGACGCCACCCGTTATCAGTGTCTCAAACATACACCACACATTTTCATTCATCACAGTCGGTACCATTTAAAATTCAATCTTTCATTTCTCTCTAACAACCTAGCTTTCATTCATCATCATCACATGGGACACACAATCAATCACTCAATCATTCATCAATCATTATCCACATCAACACAAGGCAGTCCATTAAGTCCCATTTAACAGTGTGAAGGTTCTTATGCAACATGATCCATTCATCTATCAACCTAACATCCATTATGAACTACCAACCTAACTCTCAAACAGGATCTAACCAAACCCTAATTCCAACATACAGGAGTATAGAGAGTATGAGGACAGATCTGGGTTCAAGACACCTCACCTGAGATCAGATTTGAACAGATCTGGGACAACGAACGAAAGAGGAACGAGATCTGGATCTGGATCTGGAAACAAGAGGCAAGAGAGATGAGATCTGACAGATCTGGAACAAGGAGAACAAGAGAGAGTCGAGATCCGGTCACCAAAACACCACACGGCCGCCACCACCATCACCACTCGGACGACCACCACCACCTCCACTCGAACGACCACCACACACACCACTGGCTGCTCGGGGTGACTCACGGCGAGGAGAGAAGAAGAGATCCGACGAGAGAAAGGAGAGAGAGAGAAAGGGAGGCGTGAAAGAGGCGTGAAAGAGAAAGAGAGAAAAAGGAGAAGAGAAGCTTGACGGCTAGGGTTTTCAGTCTTTGAGATTTTCCGCAGAGCTTCGCTACAAGTTTCTGGATGAGAAGAAAGGAGGGGCTGCAGATCTATTTATAAGAAACTGCAGAGTACCCTAGGTTTTTGTTAAATGGGCCGTAGAGAAGCCCATCCTCCTTTTAAAAAAAAAGTCCAGGCCCGAACCGGGATGTTACACATCTCCTCCTCCATAATACTCAAACCTTTGTAATGAAGGCACCTTAAGTGAGAAACTCTTCACGTTGTCATTTTCAGCTCGGTCCAAGTCCAATACTTCAAGAATAGGGCAGCATGATAATAGCTTCTTCGGAGTTTCATCGTCTAAGTAAATAACCCCATCCAAGTGTAACGTTTTGAGCAACTTGAAACATACCGGGAACCGAACATCCACAAGCGACACGTTTTGTAATTTTAGTACCACAAGTGTTCCACATGTGTACAAGCTCGAGTCTCAAGATCACAAGCGTCTCACAAGTGTATAGACTTTTTGGAAGACTACCACTCAGGGGCGAATCCAGAGAATCTTGTAACAGGGTGCACAAATGGCAAGAAGATAAAAAATAAAGGAAGTATGGAGTTAATCGTGGATTGATATGGGTGCACAAAGCAAATTTAGTTACCATATTGGAAAATTATAATTAAATTCCTTATACAAAATTTTGAATAGCCAAATTATTATGGGTGCACTTGCCCCCATAATGACTAACCTAGATTCGCCCCTGCTACCACTCCACGTAACGTATTCGAGTTTCAGCTCCTTAAGACCAAGTTTCACCGCGGTTCCAAGCCAAATCTCGACGTCATCATGTTTGGAATTTCGATTTAATCTGAGATACAGACTATGAAGAACTTGACCTGCGCGTGACATCAACGATCTGTCCAAAACCCGCCGAAAGTTTCCATAATCAAAAGGCCTGGTAGCTCCTCGCAATCCAGATGAGGGAAAGTGAGTGACCTCATCAAACTCAAGTCTTGGTACCAGTATCCAGATAGACTTCCAGCGTTTAGACAAAAACATAGTTCGCATCACATCTTTGGTCGGAAGAAACGACAATATCTTCGATAAGATTTCGTCAGGTAAGTGACTGATTATGTCCATTATCAATCTGTTAACCAGACACGAATTTAGCACAAGACAAAAAAGGAGGCATTACGAAAGTAATCTTAGTTCAATCTCGAGTTTGTTAGAATTTATATCGGGAAAGCAAGTAAAAGGGCATAAACAAATCTCTATATATATACGAAAAAGAACCAGACAAAGCTATTAGATAGACCGTAAGATTTTTCCAAGTGAATCTTGAGGACGGCGATGGTCTTATTGACAGTACATATATGAACCCTAATGAATCGTGAGGACGACGTCAATGATCCTTTTATATTATTTTTTTTTTCCTTTTCAACCATTTTTTGTTTAGAAAAATATTCCAACTATTTTAATATTTGTTTAGATTTTCCAAGTGTGCATCCATGTGTGATGTGTATGTATTCATTAGGTTATCTACACTGTGAAACACCAACTGATTTTCTGTTTAGTATCTAAGCATAATTTAAGAGCCATCTGCATAATCAACAATGCCTAACAACTCCAACAAACCCCCATTTTTCAACTTCATTGTCACAAGCGTTTTACAGACCATATCAAGCTCCTCGGAAGTATATAGAGCTGGAGTTTCAGTATAAGAAGTATGAATCTCGATATTTATCTCACGCACACAATGCTTTAACAGCAGGTGCAACAAACACATGCACCAAGATCTATAGCACCAGAACGTTGTAAAGAAAAACTGTGAAACCGGAGCCTCAGGGCAACAGCAAAGAACTGTAAAGAAACCGCAAGAATCTTACCTTCCTGACACATATAACATCCAAAGAAATTGCCATTGTTTTGACAATACCGTTGTGACACAACTTTTTTGTAGGCAGTAACGATTGATAGTATCTTTATGAACAGTGCATATCAGGCAACTCACTTATCATCCTTACGATCCAACCCCAATCAAACTTACTTCGCATCTACAGACCCGAAATCATAAGAAACAGAGGATTTTGCTGTCAATTCAAATTAGTAAAGACCAGATGATTAGAAAAAACTCCTAAAATATGAAAGCACTCTTTAATCCTTACAATCCCAAAGCTCAACTTCAACAAAAATCTCTATCCATGCCATAAACCCCAAAGACTGAACACTAGGAGCAGTTGATTCGTAGAATCGATTACTCGACCAACATGGGAACTAAATAAATTTTGATAGAGAAAACATAAGCTCTAAGCGTTTTTAGAAAAAAAACATATATAAGATATGGGGTCTAACACAACCCAACTTTGACTACTGAGCGCAACTTCAGTTGAATGCAAGCTGGCATGTAGGTGAACACCTGAAGGACAATGACAGCTCCCTGAGCATCTCAAGTTTCTTGTCGGAGTCAGTGGATTTAGTGGAGATAGTTACGTTCTTCAAACATCTTCCGCTTCTTAACATGAATGCTGCCGCTTCTTTCTCTTCTTTACTTCCTTCATATCCTACCCATTCAAGAGTTTGTAGACTCGATGACAGACACTCAGGAACTGAGCTCGGGTCATTCCAGCAGGGGAGCTCGAGTTCAATCTCATGGCACTGCAATAAATTGACATTATAAGGACTGGAAAACACCAAGGCCGCAGACAAATGAATGAACTGGTTTGACGTGTGTCTACATGTACCTTTTCAAGTTTGAGATACCGTAAATTAGGGGAATCATTGAGTAAACGCATAAGTAGATTTAACCACTCTGTCTTACATGTGCATATTCTCAAGCGTACAAGACGGTGGAAGACAGTACCAACAGAATATGCATCCTGCAATACAAAGATAATTAAAGAACAGGTGCAATAGAGGCAAACAGGCTTGCTCACAAGAATACACAAATCTTCTCGAATATTTGATTCTCAGATCCGGATGCACAAAGGTCAAAGAATACAAACCTTTGTGCATCCTGAAGTATACAGCATTTATATTTAGGCGGATATTTACCTTTGAGTATGGTAAACATATGTAGAGACGCTTTGCTGAAGTGAAAGAAGTCAGAGTCACCCCAGATGAACTTTGAGCAGCCACAACATTTGCCTTAACAATTTTAGGCATATCATTCTCAATGACACAAGATCCAACCGGACCAAAACTAATGCCCAAGTACTCCAAAGAAGGAGCATCTATAACAAATCCATCTTCACCTTCTGTACGTCTTTTTGATGATTTATTCAGAGATGCACGCTTGAGAGAAGGAACCTTAACTGTGAAAATGGTTACATTGTCATCGGGACGTTGTTTCACAACCAAATCTTCAAGAACATGACAGCTGGACAAAAGCCTCCTGACAAACTCATCACCTGGGTACTTGACGGATACAAGGCCCAACTTTTTAAGTGCCGGGAAAGAAGGCAAAGAAGAAACATCCATAAGAGTCACACTCTTTAGTTTCAAGAAGACAAGCATTCTAGAGCCTGCTGTGTATAAACTCCTTGGAAGTATGACTGGAGTTGAAGAGGAAGAAAGGTCGATATCGATACTCATGTCACGCACACCGCACTTAACTGCAATCGTAATCCATACTCCAATATCATTAACAGCAAGAGACTTCTGAGTTAGTTTGAAATGCAAAGTTTCCACTGGTGCCTCGTGCAGAATCAAAGACCTCTCCACAAAACGAGAAAACTTTCCAGTTCCAGAATCAATATTCTGACAGCTATCGTCGAATACAAGTTTCGGCACTGACTTCCAAAGATGCTCCCATCGTTTTGACAAAACCATTGTGGCCAAAACATCTTTAGTAGTAGGCAGTTTTGACAGTATTCTCAAGAGTAGCGCTTCAGGCAAATGACTTATCCTATCCACATGAGCCATATCTTCCCCCTTTCCAAATCCTAACACAGATTTCCCCAAACCAGACACTTAGATAACAAACAAACAAAAAGTCATAAGAAACCAGACAAAGGTCAAAGCAAACCATAACGTAAGAATATAGTTAATGTACTTCAAAAAACAAATAATAGAGTACTAACAAAACACCTAACCGCATCTCATACTGGCAGACACACTGAACTCTTATAATCTCAAGAAAGCATATAGACAGCGCTCAGACGAAGAGTTGTACAAACCAAAACTTTCGTTCAGGCTTTTTGTCGAACAGTTTCCGTTCACTATAAACCAAACCTGAAGTAATGAATTTTCGATTACCTTTATACACTTAATCTATACGGCGATTCCTGGGAAATTATCAGTTCAGTTCTCCAGCAAATCCACCCCTTAAAAAACTGTAATCTGAAGAACGGAATCTAGAAGACATGTGGGGCATAAGAAAGGTTATTTTAGTGTATTAATATGGAAGATGAATCTAACGTCGGCCCATGAGCCGAATTGCGGCCCAAATGTTACTTGGATATTGAGCGAGCATATGGTTCCATAATAACTTCGGATGGGAAAGAAGCAACTAATGTCATGTTCCTCCATTACAAATTATTTATATAATGAACGTAAGAAGATAATGCGGGAAATAGATAAATAAATATGATAAGTAAAAAAGACAAAATCATTATTATTTTTTGCAAATTCAAATTTCAGAGTATAAATATAGCTATAAGAACACAAAATATATGTCTTGAAATTTGAAATTGCAAAAAAAATATAATAATGATTTTGGTCATGATAGCATTACTTCCATAGAGCTTTTATAGCAACTTTTTACTCTCCAAAAGTGGAGTAGAGGTTCCATACAAACTGAAACGGTAACAAACAAAGCCAAGACAGCAAAGAAACAGGTTGCAACAACAGCTTTAAAAACATGATAGATAGGAGCAATCTCTGCACAAACACAACAAAAGCGTGGAGAAGTCCTCCGACCTCTAAGTCTTTTTTTTACATATATAAGATACGGGATAGCTAGTCATCGACTCATGGATCCACTGAATCATAATTCAATCCCCAAGTCAAATGAACAATATCAGAACGCGAAAGAAAAACTAAATAGGCTCAAATCAATATATCCATTTAACAAAAAAAGTGAGAAATCATATCTTTATATATAGAGCTTGATTGGTAGAGCATTAGCATGAGCATTATGCTCTTTATTATTCAATCAACAATTTTTACCAAAGCATTTAGGATAGCATTTAGAAGATGCAAATGCTCTCTAAATGCTCTTCATCCAATGCTCTCATATGAAGCTTTTGAGAGAGCATTTGCATTTACGATATATAAAAAAAATTAAAATTTTTATTAATAATATGTTTAGTTTTTATTTTCTTAAAATAAATAAAATAATTTTTATTTTCTAAAATATAATTTTACTTTAAAAATAATAAGTTTTATTATTTTTATAAATATTTTTATTTTAGAAAATAAAATATTACTTTTAAAAAATTTATTTTCAAAATAAGTTTCAATCTATAAAAATAAACTTTTAATTAAATTTTAGTATTCAAATAAATAAATCTTATTTTATTTTTAAAATACATTTTATTTTTAAAAGTAAAATTTTATTTTTAAATATAAAATATTAATTTTAAATTATTTTTATTTTTGAGAAAAGAATTTTTATTAAAAGTAAAATATATTTTAAAAAAAATTAAAATAATATTTATACATTCAAAAGATGACATATATATAAATAAATATGATTTATTATTGTGAATAAAATTATGAAATTAATATATATTATAAATATATCTATATAATTTAAAAATAAATAAATAATATATTTTATACTCCTTTTTAAAATAGTTTTATATATAAATCATATACTGCTTTAACTGCTCTGCCAATCACTTTATTAACTAGATTTATGAGAGCATACTGCTTCTGCTACATACAGCTTCTATAGCATACTGCTACTGCTTTTTCATCTGCCGTGCCAATCAAAGCCATAGTATATAAGAGAAACCATTTTTTATCAATCTACTTGTATGTCTCCTTTAAACATTTTATCAATGGGTGATCACAAAAAATGTTTCTAACTGTAGGAGTCCCACGACCGAAATCAAGCTGACATATTGAAGAACTCCTTGGTGACACTGATAATTCTATTAGCATCTCAAGCTTCTCAGTAGGATCAGTCGATTTAGGATAGAAAGTTGCATTCTTCAAACAAGCAGAGTTTTTTATGATGAATTGCGCGACTTTGATCTCTTCTTCTCTTCCTTCGAACTGTGACCATTCAAAAGCTTCGAGACTTGACAATAAACAGCTAGGAACATGAGTTGGTTCGTTCCAGCACGGCCGTGGATTCATAGCCTCAGGCGAGTGGACCTGACATTTACAAGGATCCATACTGAATATATATATAAAAATAAAATAAATGAATATCTGAATCAAATTAGGTTAAGAGGAAATAAATTTACTTGTTCTAGTCTGAGGACTCTTAGTTTGGGGGAATCTTTGAGAAGACGCATAAGTAGATTCAACCATTCCGTTTCAGATGTACACAGAGTCAATTCTACAAGCCGGTTAAATACTATTCCTTCAGGATATGCATCCTACATAAGATACATGAGTAAACAAAAGTTTAGTGGGAATGATATGTATTTTAAAAGAAGAAGAAAACATTTAAAGGTTACCTTTGAGGTCATTAAACATAGTCTAAGTTGCTGGAGTGATGTAAGAGAAGAAAGAATCTGTTCGGTACGATTACAAGTAACACACAAACTTGCCGCATCAATCTTAGGCATATTATGCTCAATACCACAAAATCCTTTCGTATTTTCATTAATCCTTATGAGCTCCAAACAAGGAGCATCTATTAAAAACCCATCAGAATGGATGTCCGATACGTTTTGTAACGATAGGATCTTCAAAGAGGGCACTCTAACTACGAAAAGGTTCACATTGTCACCGGTGCATCGGTCCACCAATAAATTTTCAAGAACATGACAACCAGCTAAAATCTTGGGGACAAATTCATTATTTGGGTACCTCACTGATAGAAGGGCCAACAGTTTGAGGGATGGGAAGGAAACCGTGGAAGATGAATCCATAAGAACCACATTGGTTAGCCACAAACTCACAAGCATTGTACAACCTGTATACAAGCTAGTAGGAAGTATCACTGGATTGATGGTTTCAGCAGAACAAGTATCATCAATCTCAATATCCAGGTGACGGGTATGACGTTTAATAGCGGTTCTAACACAGACTCCAATATCTATAGCACCAGTGTTTTGACCAAGTAGGATAGTCAACCCTTTTAGAACTGGAGCCTCGTGTAAAAGCAAAGAACTGTAAACAAACCGCGAGAAGCTCCTGTCCTCACCATCTTGATAACTATTATGATCATATTCAAGTGTTGGCACAAACGCATAGAGATACTTCCATCGTTTCGATAACACCATTGTGGTCACAACTTCTCTTGTTGGTAAATATGACAATATTTCCAAGAGCAACGCATCAGGCAACTCACTTATGCTATCCATATGATCCCGCTCCTCTTTGATTATCTTCAAAGTCTTCTTCCTTGGTAGACACGAGAATATTAGATATTAGGTCACTTTAAAACCTATACCG
This sequence comes from Brassica nigra, assembly GCA_016432835.1. Taxonomy (NCBI): domain Eukaryota; kingdom Viridiplantae; phylum Streptophyta; class Magnoliopsida; order Brassicales; family Brassicaceae; genus Brassica; species Brassica nigra. The sequence goes on along the minus strand of CM028244.1, from coordinate 8,330,051 downwards.
AAATTTTAAAAGAAAACTTCCAAACTAATCAATTTCGAAGGAATTCTTCTGACATATGTTTTGTTTTTAGTGATAATAACAAGTAGTAATACGAAGAACGGAATAAAATTTCAAAATTAAGAAAATACCTAATGCAGCAAAAGAACATAGCCGGTGATTCTTTGAAATTTTTTAGGGAAAAGATCTCTCAAGTTGATAGTCGATCAAAACACGTTGTTTACGAGACTATTTATAATTTTTAACAAGGTAAAAAAAAAACTCTTTTTCCTAACACACTTGGGATTTGTACAAGCAAAAGTCTGGCCGTACTTTTTTGTATCAACAGATAAAAATAAACATGCCTTATCTGCGTATCCTGAATTATCTAAGATAAAACTCAACTTTTACTACTATAACATTTAATTTTTGTCAAACTATAACATTTAATAAAAATAATATTTAAAAACATGTATTGATTTTTTGGTGTCTAAATTTCTTTATAAAATATATGTCGAATAATATAGTGATACATGACAACTTCTCAAAGTTTGTGATGCAAACTCAATAAATAAATACAAGACTAAGTGAATTAATTGTATATTTGAAAAATGTCCAAAAATAAAGTGACATTTAACAGCCTCTGAGAGATTGTGTTACAAAATTATTTTGCTCTATAAATGTTAATATGTTACTAATAAAAATTCAAAATTAAAAATAGAGATTTAAAAAACATATGCCAAGTAGTAAGGTGATATATGCCAACTTTTCAGAACTTGTGATGCGAAGTCAATGAATAAAAATAAATGAGTTAATTAATCATAGATTATGAAAAAAAATTCCAACATTATTAAAGCCATACATGATATTTTTCAGAATATATATTCAAAAATATTTTTTTTTTCTAAATCGTCTTACAACCTCCAAAATTTCAAAGCCAGCCTTAGTTGACATGCTGTTGTTTGAGGGTTTTAACAATTATATTATTTGTGCTATGCTCTAGTGGTGAAATTTGATAACGTATCTAGTTTATGATGTTAGGTTACTATAGATCCTCGAAAATGTGACTGAATGTATGAAATAACTTAGATGAGCAAATATATTTTTAACAAAAAGAAGAAGTTAATATATTATGAACTTATCAAACTTGATTGTAATGTATGTATATGTTGTTGAATACATAAATAGAAAGAAAAGTGATGAGGAATACATCTGAGTTTAGGCGTATGTCTGAGCATAAGACCGCACCAATCTAAAGAGCATGTACAAAGATTCAGAGACACGAGCTGGTCGAAGACGCCTATATTAGATGGATCCTGCCAGTTGCATCATAAGGGAATGGAGCTAATTAATATGTATTTTTCCGTCTTAACTTCTTTTATTCAATCAAGTCTACCAAAGACAATAATACAAACACAAATAAAATATAATCACAAACTAAATTAATACGTATTGACAAACAAATAAAATATATTATCACTAATTAAAGCATATAGGTTTTACCAGTGGTGGTTGTAAACACAAGGAAAGGTGCTTGGCTGAGGTAAGACAACCCCTAAACTTCTTAAATTCACCATGTGGAAGCTTGACACTAGCCTTAACGAGGTAGGGCATTTTCACTAATGAACAAAACCAACTAAACTCGCTAAAAACAGCTAACAAATTTAAAGAAGAAGCTTTGATCACAAACCCAAAATCTCCAGGAACTTTATAACCATATCTGATGTCTATAATGGTTAGACATTGCAACGAAGGAACCTATATTGTGAAAGTTTTCACTCTAGCATCGCTGGCCACCATGTTCAGTTCTGTAAGGACAGGACAACCAGATAAAAGACTACCAAAGATTCCATCGCTTAAGAAATCAACAAACGCAAGAAGCAAAGCCTTGAGTGACGGTAAACAAATTTTCAAAGGAACATCCACAATGACAGCTGAATTTAGGGCTAAAGTCACTAGGGTTTCGCATGTATACAGACTCTTAGGCACCCGTAGCCGTAGAGTCGTTAAAACTCGAGAATATACAAGATGGCGCACACCACGAGAAATTGCAATACTAGTCCATGTTTCAATGTCTTCAGGAGAATCTTTTACACCAAGTGAGAGATGCAGTGATTCTAGGACATTAGCCTTGTTTAGTAACAAAAACGTGGAAACAAAATGGGAAGCTCTCTGGTAGTCAGAGTGAGCCCGATACGAGAGTTTCGGCACATGTTTCCAAAGATCACACCATCTTTTGTGGTTACAGCAACTTTTGTTGGAACGGATGATAGTATTTTCAAGATCAAGTCTTCTGGCAATAGACTGATCCTATCCATTGTTTTCAAGCCTTAGAAATAATGAGAAGCATACGTTTTCAAAACAAATCACAGGTAAAGTATACCAAGAAAGTGGAGAGGAGAGAAAGGGAGAGGTCTTAACCTTTTATAGCCTCGTCTTTTCTTCGCCCCTCAAAGAAAAACCAGAAACCCTAATTAAATCTTGTGTTATATCGTTTATATAGTTTTTTTTCTTTTATATTTTGTCCGACTTGGAGAAGTGAAAAAGGCGTTTAATCGGTCACCGTACGACGTTTAAGGACTTGGCACAAATTTTTGATGTAAAACGTTTATTCCAAAAATCGATTGTAAGATATGAGGAAAACAAGAAAATCACTGGTTTCCCACAATAATTCTAGATGCCAAATATCCTCTTTTTTAGAATTTAGATGCCTAATATGCTATATAAAAATTAATACTATCATATAGTGTTTGTGCAGGAAACGAAATAACCGATATAGGAGATATACAAGTTTCCACTCTAGTGGGACATCTCGGTGAGCTTAAACCAAAATGTATAGTTCCAGCCAAATCCTTCAAATCCAATACAATAATGATAACTACTAATGACGCTCCAAGAATCAAAAGGACTATATATATATATAGAGAGAGAGAGAGTTGTATATCTCTGAGATCCGACAAAAACTTCAGGTGAATGAAAACTGACATTGTTTAGAACTCCTCAGCATAGACGACAGCTCTTGCAGCATCTTGTATTTCTCTCCCAAATTGGTTGATGGTAAGGCTTTAATAGCCATCTTCTTTAGCCGTACAGAGTTCTCAAGCAAATACATCACCAATTTTTTCTCTGATTCTCTTCCTTGGTAATCAATCCACTCAACAGTTTCCAAACTCGAGGTCAAACATTGAAGAATAGGACTTGTTTGCTCCCACTTAATCTGGATATAACGGCAACATCTGTGAATTGGTTGGAATCTGAGAACTCTGAGTTTAGGGGTTTGTCTGAGTACAAAACAGAACCAAACTGAACAGAATGTACATAGTTCTAGAGACACGAGATGATGGAAGACGCATGTACGATAAACCTGCAAATGGCATCATCACAAGTTAAATGTAACAATTAGTTAAAAAAGGTGGTATATATATGCTCACAAAAATGCATAGATACCTTTGATGGCACTGCACCTGCACATAAGGAAATGTGTTTAGCTGAGGTAAGACATTCTAGAAGCTTCATAGAATCACCAGGTGGAGGAAGCTTGATGTCAGCCTTCACGAGGTTTGGCATATCCACTAATGAACAAACCCAACTTACACGGTTAACAACAGTTAACGACGTTAAAGAAGGAGCTTTAATCACAAACCCAATATCATTCCCCGGAACATGAGAACCATAATTCGAGTCCCAAACTGTTAATCTCAGCAATGAAGGAACCATGATTGTGAAGGTTTTCACGTTTCCGTTGTTCACTCTAACTATACTTAGGTCTTCAAGAACAGGGCAACCAGATAGAATCCTAGGAACGATTTCATCGCTTGAAAAATCCACACGTGTAAGAATCAAAGCCTTGAGTGACGGGAAACGAATTGTCAAAGGAACATCCACAATGAACGTATCGACTAGGCATAACGTCACAAGGGTTTGACATGTATACAGACTCCCAGGCAACCGTATGGCCTCCTTTGAACCTTGTGGATACTGGTGAAATTGAAGATTGCGGACACCACGAGGAATTGCAACTCTAAACCAGATTTCAATATCTGTAGGACGATGAAGTTGGGCAAGTTGGACATTCATGGTTTGTAGGACAGGAGCCTTGTGAAACAGAAAAAAGTTGTGAATGAAAGTGGTGGAAGATCGTGGAGCATAATACTCAAGCTTCGGAACATGTTTCCAAACATGACGCCAACGTTTCGACAAAAGGCTTGTGGTTATAGCAACTGTTGTTGGAGGGATTGACAATATCTTCAAGATCAAATCATCTGACAATGGACTGATCCTATCCATTATTGTAAAAAAGAAACCCTTCAATAAACCCCAAAAAGGTTGTCTCAGTTGATCTCGTTGTCTTGCTTTTGTCAAACCAGTCGGCCGTCGCAGTCTCGCAGTTAGAGAAACAAGAGTATATAAACCCTAGCAAAGATTAAAACAAAGACGCACTAGTCTAAATTCAAACCAATAAACCATAACATTATTGATTTAGGATACTTTATATTAAGAGTTTTGGTGATTTTCCATTATTTATTAATTAATTTGAAGTTCTACTTTTATATTTAGTTGAATAGTTTTACAAATTTGGATTAGGAGTTTTAAGCTTAGGTTTTACAATAGGATTTTTTAAGAGGTGTTAAAGAAAAGTTTTTTAAGCTTTGATTTTTAAATTATAGAATTTTGAATTAAAAATTAAATCACAAAATAGATTAAAAATAAAAATGTAATTTTATTTTTATAAATATATATAATTTTATGGACCACTAAGAAAATATGATTTAAAAATTGACATTGATATTTATTATCATTATTATATATATCATATAGAGAAAAAATATCATATAGAGAAAAAAATATGAGGAATTTATATTGATAATCTGATAATTATGATCATTGTCGTTATACTTTTCAAATTAAACTATGTTTATTTTGAATATAAATTATATTTTCATATTTAGTCATATATCAACTTTTTTAAAGTCCCACAGAAATTAAAAGTAAATTACACCCTCAATCTGATCATTGGGCCCAGCCGCCCAGCTGGTTTAAAATCAGCAAATTAACATAATGGACCTCTCACAGAAGGATCTAGAAACCCTATTATGTGTGGGCTATATATATGTAACTTCTCCCCCTCTTTACTCCGCACCTTCTCCACTCTCTCTCTTTATCGCGTCTCCTTAGATAAACCTTAGATCTCTCCCGATAGACGCCGCAACGATGGCAGACGCCGAGACTTTTGCCTTCCAGGCCGAGATCAACCAGTTGCTCTCCCTCATCATTAACACCTTTTACAGCAACAAGGAGATCTTCCTTCGTGAGCTCATCAGTAACTCCTCCGATGTAAGTCTATCTCTTGCTTCCTCTCTTCTGTTTTGTGGATCGATCTGTAGATTAGGTTTTTGATTAGTGTTGTTATTATCTCCGATTGAAATAGGGAACTCTGAGTTATAGTGTTGCGGCCGATTTGAGCTGAATTGGTTTTGGATTGATTCTTGCGAGTTAGATTGAATTTCATTCGATGCGTTTGTTACTTATTGGTTCTGATCTTATTATGGTTTAACAGGCGTTGGACAAGATCAGGTTCGAGTCTTTGACCGATAAGAGCAAGCTCGATGGACAGCCAGAGCTTTTCATTCACATCATTCCTGACAAGGCTAACAACACCTTGACCATCATCGATAGTGGTATCGGTATGACCAAGGCTGATTTGGTCAACAACCTTGGAACTATTGCAAGGTCTGGCACCAAGGAGTTCATGGAAGCGTTGGCTGCTGGTGCTGATGTTAGCATGATTGGTCAGTTTGGTGTTGGTTTCTACTCTGCTTACTTGGTTGCTGACAAGGTCATCGTCACCACCAAGCACAATGACGACGAGCAGTATGTGTGGGAGTCTCAGGCTGGTGGGTCTTTCACCGTGACAAGAGACACATCTGGCGAGAGTCTCGGTAGGGGTACTAAGATGGTCCTTCACCTCAAGGAGGACCAGTTGGAGTACCTTGAGGAGAGGAGGCTTAAGGATTTGGTCAAGAAGCACTCTGAGTTCATCAGCTACCCTATCTCCCTGTGGATCGAGAAGACCATTGAGAAGGAGATTAGCGATGACGAGGATGAGGAGGAAAAGAAGGACGAGGAGGGAAAGGTTGAGGAAGTAGATGAGGAGAAAGAAAAAGAGGAGAAGAAAAAGAAGAAGATTAAGGAGGTTTCTCACGAGTGGGATTTGGTGAACAAGCAGAAGCCTATCTGGATGAGGAAGCCTGAGGAGATCAACAAGGAGGAGTACGCTGCCTTCTACAAGAGTCTCAGCAACGACTGGGAAGAGCACTTGGCCGTGAAGCATTTCTCTGTTGAAGGTCAGCTCGAGTTCAAGGCTGTCCTCTTTGTTCCCAAGAGAGCTCCTTTTGATCTCTTTGACACCAAGAAGAAGCCTAACAACATCAAGCTCTACGTCCGTCGTGTCTTCATCATGGACAACTGTGAAGACATCATTCCCGAGTGGCTAGGCTTTGTCAAGGGTATTGTCGACTCTGAAGATCTTCCTCTTAACATCTCAAGAGAGACGTTGCAGCAGAACAAGATCCTTAAGGTCATCCGCAAGAACCTCGTGAAGAAGTGCCTTGAGCTCTTCTTTGAGGTTGCTGAGAACAAGGAGGACTACAACAAGTTCTACGAAGCTTTCTCTAAGAATCTGAAGCTCGGTATCCACGAGGACTCTCAGAACAGAACCAAGATCGCTGAGTTGCTCCGTTACCACTCGACCAAGAGCGGCGATGATCTGACTAGCCTCAAGGACTACGTGACAAGGATGAAGGAAGGTCAGGAGGACATCTTCTACATCACCGGTGAAAGCAAAAAGGCTGTGGAGAACTCTCCATTCCTTGAGAAACTCAAGAAGAAAGGGTATGAAGTTCTCTACATGGTTGATGCAATCGATGAGTATGCCATTGGCCAGCTTAAGGAATTTGAGGGAAAGAAGCTCGTCTCTGCAACCAAGGAAGGTCTTAAACTGGGAGAGTCAGAAGACGAGAAGAAGAAAAAGGAGGAGCTAAAGGAGAAGTTTGAAGGACTCTGCAAAGTGATCAAGGATGTTCTTGGAGACAAGGTCGAGAAAGTCATCGTCTCTGACCGTGTGGTGGACTCGCCTTGCTGTCTGGTAACAGGTGAATACGGCTGGACTGCAAACATGGAGAGGATCATGAAAGCGCAGGCCTTGAGAGACAGCAGCATGGCTGGGTACATGTCTTCCAAGAAGACCATGGAGATCAACCCAGAGAATGCAATCATGGACGAGCTGAGGAAGAGAGCTGAAGCTGACAAGAATGACAAGTCTGTGAAAGATCTTGTTCTGCTCCTCTTTGAGACTGCCCTTCTCACTTCTGGATTCAGCCTAGACGAGCCAAACACTTTCGGGAGCAGAATCCACAGGATGTTGAAGCTGGGATTGAGCATTGACGAAGATGATGCCGTGGAAGCTGATGCAGAGATGCCTCCACTTGAGGATGATGCCGATGCTGAAGGTAGCAAGATGGAGGAAGTCGACTAAAATGTCTGCAGCTAATAATTTTTCTTCGACTTTTCTATTGTCGCGCTTTCTGTCTTCGAAACTCTTTCTTCTGGTTTTCTGCCTTTTTTTTCTTCTAGAGAATTATAAACGGTGTTGTTGGTTTTTCGAACTTTATCTGTTTGCTTTTAAGTAAGAAACTTCTCAAGCAGTGTTGATGGTATCGTGATCTTGGTTATAAATTTATAATAGGTAATAAGTGTCATGACTTCCAAGTGCTTGAAATCTCAGTGTCTATATGCATCCATAAACAAACGCACTTAGATCCTCGTGCGTGGGAGTTCTCTTGATGGAGAACAGCTGCTATGCCACTTATGTACCATTATGTTCCAAGTTTGGTTCAAATCTAGTACTTTAGAGGCAAAATGAAATACAAATCGAGTCAATTAAATAAAGCAGTTATCTTGTGTCTCTTTCTATATCTTCGCCGTGTCTTTTGATTAACTCAGACGATTGTTGTTTCTTTTGGGTAGCGTTTAACTTCTGGAGCCGTCTCTTTCTGTATCTCCAAGCTACTTGAATATGCGTAGCTGCTCGTAGCCTACAGTGAGGAGACTCGTACCTTATGGCTCCTTGGACTCTATGGCTCCTTAAGAATCTCGAGTACAAGCTCGTTACATCCTCAAGGTCTGCTACACTAAGTGAAAAAGCCTCCACGTTTGTCACGCACTTAACATTTCTGCTGCTAAGCAATCCCTTGGATGGCATCCTCCCATCTACAGATTTATCACGATCAAGGTTTTTAATCATCTGGCTCAATCAAGTTCATGAATATATAATATATATATACTGGCTAAACGCCAAGATCTTGACAGTGAAAGAGACATACCGGGGTTTACAGCAGAGCGTTCAAGGCACCAAGTGAGAAGTTCTTCACCACAAACGTCTCCTTCTGATAAAGGAAGAGCAGAACCATCTTCTCCAATGCTCTCCATCTCACCTCTCACTATGAAAACCATTTTCTCGACTAGACCCCAACGGTGCAAGACTGTGCTACCACTTATGTATGTCCTCTGTCTCAGCCTCTCACGTATTGAGTCTAAAATTGATTCATCCATCAACGAAAATATTCTTACCTGTAAAGTAAACCCATCAACCTCTTTAGTCCATATCCTTCAATGCTTATACTGTGATCCCCATATCTTACTTCAGACTTCAGTTTCACTGATAGTCACTATGCAGAAGCACTAAGGAATTGGGATCTAAGTACATATAACTCCAACAGAGAGAAATGGATTCTGATGTTTACTTTCTTGAGAAATATGAAGAGGTGTCTTCTTATATCTCCTTGAAGGTCATCAGGCATTTTCTCAAAGAGCAACTCTTCGTTAACCCCTCTGGTAGCAGCCCAATTGAAACGCTCTGCCTCTCGCACCCTCCTGAAACGTTTTAACATTTTGGTTATGACAATACATAGCCTGAGAAAATGGAACTCTTTAGGAAACATAGAAACAAAGTATTAAAGTCACAAATCCCGTGGACAAAAGGTATCTGTGCAATATACATATGTGTACGTCAAAGGTATTTGTGCAATATATGTATACGTGATGTAACAATCATACACCTTGAATTAGTTTTTGGACGTAAGACCATCTCCATCCCCACTCCATATTTTACTCCATTTTTAGAGTAAATGGAGTGGAAAATGGAGTAGTGAACAAAAAATAAAAGCATTACTCCATTTATAGAATAATGTTTTTATTTTTTGTTTTTTACTCCATTTACTGTATAAATAGAATAAAATATGGAGTGAGAATGGAGATGCCATAAATTAGTTATGTTACTAATACCAGAGCCAATGGTAAAACGTAAAAGCCAAAAATGACGTTTGGACATAAACAATTTTTTACCTATGTAGTATGTATAACTAGTTAGCTCATCTTGTTGTGGTATATCTAAGATGTCGGTTTGGTCCATTTCCCTTATTTCCCACCCACATTTTGAGATATGATTTATTAAAGTCACGCATCGCTTAGACAAAATAAAATTCAAGCAATTTATAAGTGATGTGACAATCCTCCGTATTGAGTTAGTATGTGAGTTAAGTTTTTTACTAAAACTGGACAAAGTTTAAATGATTTGGCATAAATAGTCCACATACTTTCTTATCCCTTCTGGCAACCGTCTATGGCTCATCCATTGCTCAACATCACGCCGTCTTAGCGTCATTTCCAAGCTCCTACCGTGCACAAAGCACAATCACCAGAGCACAAGTTGATTTATAGACCATCCATTATGTCTCAAAATATCTTATTATATACATTGATGATGTATGTAATGATGGGTTTATTTTCTAACCTTTTACCGAGAGATTGAAGGAAGTTTTGCATATTACCAATAAGAAGCGCGAAAAGCAAAAGTCCGAGTCCAATGATACCCATAGTAAAAACGACCTCAGGGAAAAAGTAGCTTGGGACTTGGTTTCCAGCAAGCGTGCTGATTTGCTTTTAAACGTTATAACAACATGACATCAGTTTAAGAATTCCACCACCACTAGAATTTACCAGCATAGTTTGTAGCTATGGGACACAATATCAGCTAATTAAGTAGGCGATGGATAGCAACATAGCAATTTTGTAGCTAGGACAGTCAGTGTTTGAGTGAACCGTTACCTGAAATCCCCAAAGCAAAGAGTAGCTATATCTTGTCAATAGACTAGTATGAGTTGTAAGATTGACCATTTTCAAATATATTCCGTAAGCAAACCCATCTTCTTGGAAACAAGCATTTGCACTCGCACTATTTCTCCAGATAGCTTGTATGGATGCTGATATATTACTTTTTCCATGGCCACAATCAATAAGACCTCTACATTGAAGCCCAGAATTACGACAAGCATTTCGAAGGCATTGGTTAATTCTCTAAAAAGACCAAACAACAACAAAAGGAGGAGTAGAAGTCAATGAGAAGAATCAATAAACCACTTGAAATATATACAATAATCTTCTGTTGAATTTCGACAAGACATGCATTAAAGTGAATGTACCTGCAGACCAAAAAGATACCAGCAAGAGCCGACAACATGTCCAGCAAGCACGAAGGTGAGAAGATTAATAACAAAGTTAGCCCAAGCTGACTCAAATATGAGGCCTGTTGGTGTTTGTCCAGCAAGCAGAGGTAGAAGTCTATATAGCTTTGGAATGTATTGGACAAGAATTCCAGCGCGTAAAAGGTTTTTCGCATAGTTTGTCCCGGATATGGCTAACTGTGCTGGTATTACCGATAGTACCAATATCTGTAAGGCAAAAATAAAAAAAATGAAAAGGAGAGATTTGTGGTAGATGAACATCTTCCAACAACCATTACTCAAAACCAGAACAGTAGTATTCAGGGGAGAAGCTATGTGGTTAGTGGGTGGGGCAGTTGGTCACCATGAAATTTTTTTAGTTAGTGTAATTTTTTAAATATAGTTGTATTTTTTTTTTAGTTTCGTCCTGGATAAAAAAAGTTGTTTCTAGATCTGCCACTGGTAGTATTGAGTATTTAACATTAAAAAACCTGTGGAAATGGTATCACTATGATCATGTCTACGATAAAATATCCTCGAAGGTAATGGAGAGCAATTTTTTTGGGACGATCAACCAACTGGCCAGCACCAACTACCGTAGACTCACGAGCTACATAGGCCAGTCGGAACTGCAACAAAATATAAAGTAAAATTAGTATTAAATGAAAACCAATATTTATTTGTAAGGAGAGTCAGGCCTAAGATCTATGAGGTTTGAGACAATTACGGATTGAAAACTAAATGATTAGGGTCAGCCCTGATCTAAAGCTCGGAATCTAGTCCTTTATGCCCAAATTATATTAAGATTTTACAGACATAACCAATAGTAAAAAATTATTTATAGTCTAGTGGTTGTGCAATGATGTGTACCGGGGCGGGCCTGTAAATGATGACTACATATATTTTTCTTAATCAGTTTGAAAGACGAATAATCTAAAACATATGAGCCACTTAAATTTAGAATTTTATCTCGCTATGTCAAGTACCGACTTTGCTTATAAGAAATGGAGTAAAAGGAAACACACCTGAAGCAGCATGTTAACAAAGAATATAAGATCCGTCAGAGTTCTAACAATAACAAATGTGGTGGCTATCGGCCAATCAATCACTATGCATTTGTTGTTCTGCAGTCAGAAAGATGGTCAAAAAGGTATTCAAACGGAAGAAAGAGATACAAGCAGAAACATATATACCTTTTGGACTAATATGATGAAGAAGAAGAGGGGGTCTATAAAAATGGCCAACAAGCTTGAGACAGTAAAGAACTTGGTCCATATTTGAACGACTTTGGAATGAGGATTCATGATTCCAGGTAAGCATCTATTAACAGAAGAAGCAAATCGCCTAGCCCAACTTCTAGCATCATCATACAAGGCATTATGGAACTAATATGAAAAGAAGAAAAAACTCCATGTCAGCAGAAATTTCTAGCGTCTCAAGCCTATTCAGTGCTGCTAATAGGGTAAAAGCAAACATACCGTGGAAGCAGAAACGGTTGGATTGGGAAGCCGGGATGCTTTGGGGTTTTACTTAGAAGGACAAGTAGTACAACAAGGGTCATTACACATCCCCAACTTTCCAGATCTCCGGAGATGCGCGTGTTTCAAAAACTCATCGTTGTCTGAGGAGTTTACCTCTTCCGGGTCACCAAAATAGCCAGAAGATCTTCGAGTAAGAGGAGAAGCAGGACGAGGTAAGAGAGGTTCAGGTCTACGAGTAGAGGAGGAAAGAGGGCCCGCCATTGGCACTAAAGGAGGACGTCTCTGGCTGAGAAGAGAACCTAAAGTCACAGCACTCGAGTTGACAGTTCCGTCAGTAGGGTTTGAGAGAGGAATGCTACTAGTCCTGGAAGTGAAAGCCCTAGTCCGAGATGAAGATGGCGATGCGTCTGAAATCGGAAGCATCTGAATCTTGTCGTTTTCATTCGGGGAAACCATTTCTAGACACGGAAAAGTTGAGGTAGAGACTAGAGTTTGCTCAATTGGGTATAAATAAGGAAGGAGCAATGACTGAGTCAGGGTCTTGTTTCCTAATCAAGCAAGTGTGACATTATTGTAATCCATAATCAAAAGTGTATGAAGCCACGTCTGAAATAAATAACAACAGTTTTGTTCTCTCATTGGCCGAGTCTACAAATTGGGTCAAGTAAATATATCAAAATTGATCAAAATACGGCGCATTATGTTAAACACAAGTAGAAGTAGGTGATGACATCATACAACGTTACAGACCCTATATTTTCGGCAATATGGTACTACAAATGTAGAATGTTTCTTCACAGCTTTTTTTATTCCAAGTGTAAAATTTATTTATCAACAAAAGAAAAAGGTACAATAAATAGTGTCTAAGACAAAAAAAAAAAAATCGGTAAAAATAAGTCTATAAGCGAATATTCTAAGTCTATAATCGTCCTTGGAGCTTTCGAAATCGTTTTGGAAGTCGAGAGATGGAACCATTGTCCAAAGAAACTTCCACCGCTTGGACAGTGGCATAGTGGAAAGGACATCTTTAGTTGGAAGTGATGACAGGATCTTTAAGAGTAGATCATCTGTCAGTGTACTGATCATGTCCATGTGTAACCCCAAGAAATTGGAGTGTATGGAGCACGATCTCAAGGGCTGTTGAGAGGTGAAATTATTAGGTGGGTGACAGAATCTGGTGGGGAGAGAGAGAGGGAGACAAGCGAAAGGAAAGCTACTTGCAGATGATTTGGGGGAGTTGGGCTCATCTTATATTGCCCAACACGTGTATTATGGCCCATATTTCTAAGAAAGGCCCACAACAGCATTATCAAACGAGGAAAACGATGTCGTATTTGGTGTTTCGTACATTATCTTCAGACAAAACCTCCTTTTAAGAGTGGCCTCGATTGGTACAGCAGATTGATGAAGAAGCAGTAGCAGTATGCTGTAGAAGCATATCTTGCGTGTATCTTTATTAAAATTTTTAATAAAGTGATTGGTAAAGCAGTAGCAGTATACAATTTTAAAATTATCATAAAAGTTAGTATATAATATATTTATTTTAAAATAATATATATTAAATTATAATATATATTAATAATATATGTTTTATTAAAATAATGAATCTTATTTAATTATAAAATTAAATTAAATTTTAAATATAAAATATTATTATTTAAAATAAATGTAAATATTATTTTAAAATATAAATTTATTTTGGATATAAAAATAATTTTGATATTATTAAATAAAATAAAATAATTATACATATAATTTATATATAAATTATCATTATTTATCTATTGGTAGAGCAAGAAATAATTCATATAATATTATCGAAAAATTCATATATGACATATAATTTATTTTAATAAATAATATAGATATGTTTAATTTCTAATATATAATATATAGATATATATTATTTTAGTTTATTTATTAAAATAATGAATGATATGTGTAATTATATAAGTTATATTATATTTCAAATGTGAAATATTTTTCTTTTAAAAGTTAAAATAATTAATCACAACTTTTATTTTTAAAATGTAAATTTATTTTTTATTATGAACATTTTTATATTATTAAATAAAATATATTAAGTATATATAATTATTTAAAAAAATTTATATATTCTAACTGCAAATGTTCTACCAAAAGCTCCGTATGAGAGCATTGAGTAAAGAGCATTTGGAGAGCATTAGCATTTGTAAATGCTCTTATAAATGCTTTTGTGATAAATGTTGATTGGATAAAGACGAGCATAATGCTTATGTTAATGCTCTGCCAATCATACCCAGTATCAAACCCACCAAACTACAACCAGAGCCGTTCATCCAGCTGCAGATAATGAAGTTAGCTAAGGCGCCAGAGAAGATGTGTTCCTCACGAGAGCTGCTGTTTCAGAGAATGGTTCTGTATAGACCCTTGAGAGAGAAGTTGAGAGCGATGGGAAGGGTAATAACGAAGCACGCTGCTTCCGTTGCCTCTCCATAAGGACAAAACACCTTCTTCTCTAAAACCGTACGGTGGATGAAATCGAGCATTCCTTTCAACCTTGGAGTAGAAGCTTGGCTCTCTCGATTGGTGCTACGATGGTGTGAAGGACGCCTCCCATTACAGCACCGGCGAGTAAATCTCTGTGGAAATGTTTCAGAATCTGCGAATCGATGGACCACCGGGATCTTCGTCGCCGCCGTCGTCTTCACTACTCGAAATGCCCATCTCGAAAATGCAGTCAAGTCTCGATCTTTTCAGAGAAAAACGGAAACTTTTGTGAAATTACGAAGTGGGTTGGAGATTGATTCGGCTCTCTTGCGTGGACTCGAACTCAAGGCACGACGGCGAGATCAAAGGAAGACGAAGTAACAGTGAAAGGTTGCAAAAGATTGTAGAATCAGGTTGACGATTGAGAGTATGGGCTTGGGCTTAATGTTTAACGGCCCAAACGAGAAGATGCACTTTGGATGATGATGGCTTGTTCTTAATCTGATACCATATGATATGATTATAGCTTGTTCTTAATCTGGATTAACACTTTTTTCATGATGGACATTAGTGTTGCTGCTGATGATTAGAAGGTTATGCGTCCTTAGATGAAGGAGCCATGTTTTGTAAGTTGGGAGTATCAGTATTTAATCATGGATCATTTTCGTCAAAATCTTATGTTCTCCCTCAAACATGATCTTAGACTAATGCAAAAGGAATGACCACTTAATTAGAACGATGTAAAGTATTCTGTTTAATTACTATGTAAAGGGTGAATATGTTGAAAAAGAGTAGCCAACCATTTTCTTTCCATCTTTTTGGATTGTAAGAGCAATAATATACATTTGCTAGATATAACAATATATAACAGCTTTCCAGCACATCTAACTTTCAAGACCAAATGCCTTTAGGTTCATGTTTAGACAGAAGCTGACATGACTTTGAAGCCATATGAAAAGAACGCCACTCCTTGAATATATGAGGTTCAGCTTCACAATCCAAATCCCACATAGATATTTTAGCAGTCTTCAACAGTTGTGCATGTCTAAGGATGTAAGCCACCATTTTCTTCTCTTCCCGGCACCCATTGTAATAGTTCCACTCAAAAGTATTGAGATGGAACGTCAAGCATTCAGGAACCGATCTCGGTTTTCTCCAAGGAAATTCAATGTCCTTTGCATAAACAAATCTATGTGCTTTACACTAACATCATAAAAAGAAAAGAAAAGGGGTGTTTTAGATCATTAATTAAAGCTTGAAACTAAAATCCATTATATAAATGTACCTTGATGAGCTTTAGAACTTGTAGTTTAGGAGATCTCTCAAGCATCCAATTAAGTAGTTCACACCACTTTTCCACACTTGAGCATAGTTCCAGATGAACAAGCTGGTTAAACTCAATACGATGTTGAATCTGCACAAAGAAAACATAAGCACACGAGCAAAATAATAAGAATCTAAATCACAATAATACACAGTCTTTTTTTTTACCATTGAGGTGGTTAAACATAAGGAGAGACGTTTAACCGATGTAAAAGATCTCATTAGCATCTCAGGCCTTTTGTAAACAACATTAACATTCGCCACAACCATCTCCGGCATGTTCTCGCTCAGAAACAAGAGACCAGAGTCACATCTATCCACAACGTTCAAATACTTCAACGAAGGAGTCTTTATCACAACTTTCACATCAGAATCGTTCTCCTCTCGATGATCCGTATCGACTATAGATAATCTCTTCAACGAAGGCACTTCCACGTAGAAACACGGCGGAGAGACGTTCTCGCTTTTGTCCAACACCAGCTCCTCGAGAACAGGACAGCCAGACAAAAGTCCACGCGCGAAATCAGATTCCTCGCTACGGAACTCCACACAGAGCAAGTGCAGAGTTTTCAAGGGTACTTGCAGATAATTGGGTGAGTCGAGCTTAAACACGTGACGGTTTTTATGGCCCATATTTCTAAGAAAGGCCCACAACAGCTTTATCAAACAAGGATAAACGATGTCGTATTCGCGGTTTCGCACGTGTCGAAAATGATTAAACCATTGTTAACTTTTAACACTAAGCCAGCTCCGACGGCTCAGATTTTTTAGGGTTAAAGTTCTAGAGACTTCCAAATTAAACCGATCCGACGGCTCAGATTCAACCACAATCCCTGAAAATCCACTGTACTAGCGTGCACTATGCAGTACCGAATAACAAAATAGTAATAAAACATAACTTTCCGGACGCATAAATCGATTTCTTCACGACAAAACCCCTCATTTGCTAAAACCCTTGACGTCCAACTCTAGATCCATTCGCACACGCACACACACACAGTAAGTGTGAAGTTTTCAATGATCGTTTGATCTTCGGTATATGTATGTTCTGAGTGTTATTAGGTAGAAAGTTGTTTGCTTTCATTGCTCTGCTTCGATGATTACAAAGTTTGGATCTTTTAACGGTTTCATACATCACTGAATCGAAAAGTTATCATTTTTATTGTTTTTTGCAGAGAGAGAGAGTGGAAGGAATCATGGCTTCGACCTTCACCGCAACGTCTTCAATGGGCTCATCCTTGGCTCCTCCTTCCAACAGATTGTCATCTCTTGTCTCATCAAACTCTTTTGGAAAGAGTCAGAGTTTTGCTCAGAGGAAAGTGAGGTTTCCCAAGATCTACGCGGCTAAGCAGTTGCACTTCAATAAAGACGGCACTGCGATAAGGAAGCTTCAAGTGAGTCTCTAATGATTCTCTTTTGATTTGGTTTCAGAAAGTGTTAGCTTTTGCTAATGAGTCTCATTTTGTTGTGTAAGGCTGGTGTGAACAAGCTTGCGGATCTAGTTGGAGTCACTCTAGGTCCTAAAGGCAGAAACGTTGTTCTTGAGAGCAAATACGGTTCACCTAAAATCGTTAACGACGGTGTAACAGTCGCTAGAGAGGTAATGGTTTTTCTCTTACTGTAGTAGTAGCCTTTGCTCTTTGTGGGTTTTCAAGATTTTTTTTTTTTTTTTTTGCTATTTCTAATAGGTTGAGCTTGAGGATCCAGTTGAGAACATTGGTGCTAAGCTAGTGAGACAAGCTGCTTCCAAGACTAATGACTTAGCTGGTGATGGAACAACCACTTCCGTTGTTCTTGCCCAAGGTCTCATCACTGAAGGTGTTAAGGTGGTGGCTGCTGGTGCAAACCCGGTTTTGATCACCAGAGGAATCGAGAAGACCACCAAGGCTCTTGTTGCCGAGTTGAAGAAAATGTCAAAAGAGGTATATAAAAATCAGATGCTGTTGGTCATGGCTCTGTTTCCTTGTGGTTATAAGGATTGTTATATCTTTTTTATTACTACAGGTGGAAGATAGTGAGCTGGCAGATGTTGCAGCAGTTAGTGCAGGAAACAACTACGAAGTAGGCAACATGATAGCGGAAGCAATGGCGAAAGTTGGTCGCAAAGGTGTTGTCACTCTCGAGGAAGGCAAAAGCGCTGAGAACAGCCTCTACGTTGTTGAAGGAATGCAGTTTGATCGTGGCTACAGTTCTCCTTACTTTGTCACTGACAGTGAGAAAATGTGTGCCGAATACGAGAACTGCAAGGTATAATAAGTTTTAAAATAAACCTATTAGCTGATAAAGACATACCATATGATTATTAAACTATTTGTCTCTTCTTGATTGGTTATGCAGCTGTTTCTTGTTGATAAGAAGATAACAAATGCTAGAGACATTATCAGTATCCTGGAAGATGCGATCAAAGGTGGATACCCGCTTCTGATCATTGCCGAAGATATCGAGCAAGAGCCGTTGGCGACTCTTGTTGTTAATAAGCTTCGTGGTACTATAAAAGTTGCTGCTCTGAAAGCTCCTGGGTTTGGAGAGAGGAAGAGTCAGTACCTTGATGACATTGCTGCTCTTACAGGAGGTGAGGCCAATTAAACTACTAAATGTTCTTTTTTTTTTTAATTACTGTTTCTTCATGCCAAAGAATACTAAAGTTGTGGTGTTGTTCTTCCTCTTTGTTAGCTACTGTGATTAGGGAAGAAGTTGGACTTCAGTTGGAGAAAGTTGGACCAGAAGTTTTGGGTAATGCTGGTAAAGTGGTTCTCACTAAAGACACTACTACAATCGTCGGTGATGGAAGTACTGAAGAGGTTGTGAAGAAGAGAGTTGAACAGATCAAGAATCTTATCGAGGTATATCTCAAAAGGCACTCAAGTTTTGTCTCTTGTTTGATTATTTAGCTATTTAGTTTCAGGTCTCTTGGTTTGTGTAGGCTGCTGAGCAAGACTATGAGAAGGAGAAGCTTAATGAGAGAATCGCTAAACTATCAGGCGGTGTTGCTGTAATTCAGGTGAGATTACTAAGAAGTGATTCACATTGATACAAAAAAAAGCGTAGGTACATGTGGTAACTTTACAATGGTTAACATGTCTTTAGGTTGGAGCACAAACTGAGACAGAGCTTAAGGAGAAGAAACTGAGAGTTGAAGATGCTCTTAACGCTACAAAGGTAACAACATCATAATCTCTAAGCACTTAAAAAGGCTTCATTGCTGAGACTAATCATTGAATGTTTAATAAATTAGGCTGCTGTGGAAGAAGGCATTGTTGTTGGAGGTGGATGCACTCTGCTAAGACTTGCATCCAAAGTTGATGCTATTAAAGAGACTCTAGCAAATGATGAAGAAAAGGTTAGTAGTCTATATGATTTTAACTGTGTGAGTGTGAGTGAATTCTCGGGTCATAACACTGTTTCTGGGATCATTATAACCTTTCAGGTTGGAGCTGACATTGTTAAGAAAGCGTTGAGCTACCCATTAAAGTTAATCGCCAAGAACGCTGGTGTTAATGGTAGCGTTGTCAGCGAGAAGGTAAATAACAATATGAAGATTTGCAAGTTTGAGTCGTTGGTATAGAGACTTAAGTGAATGGCTGTTTCTTTTGGGTTGACAGGTACTCTCTAACGACAACGCAAAGCACGGTTACAACGCCGCAACAGGCAAATACGAAGATCTAATGGCTGCAGGAATCATTGATCCAACGAAAGTGAGAAAAGATCTTTCTATTCCTCTGCAGATAGAAACCTTATGTTTCGCATTGCTAATCAAGTGTTTTTTTTTTGGGGTTAAAGGTTGTGAGATGTTGCTTAGAGCATGCATCATCTGTGGCAAAGACATTCTTGATGTCTGATTGTGTGGTTGTGGAGATCAAAGAGCCTGAATCAGCAGCTCCTCCTGCTGGTAACCCTATGGGCAACTCAGGTTTGTTTCTTCTTTTTTTTTTATCTTCAATCCTCTTAGATATCTCTGCAACCTTTTTTATGATTCTCTGTTGATATTCAGGTTATGGCTTTTAAGTTATCAATGAGAGAATAGAGGAAGCAAAAAGCCAAGGCCAAGTTCTTTATTTAGTATTTACTAATCTGAAACGTTTTTTATCTGATGTAAACAACTTCATTTTCAACTGCATCTTTAGTATTATTGATGAGAACACAACTTTTTAAGAGTAATTTCAGAGTTAATCGTACTTGAAAAGTTATTGTGACTCGTATCTTTCATGACCTCCGTTTTTTGGGCTTGTTCATAATATTTTTGTGGCATTCACAAACAATTTGAAAGTTGATAGCAAGGTCAGAGAAAAGAGAGCTACTGTAGTTGTCTTCCTTGAGACTTCTTTATGCTGTTTTGGTTTATTATCTAATCCAGCAACACGAATTATAGATGATAAAATTTTCCTACAACTTTACTAGTATTTTCAAAGTCAATCTGACTTTGAAGTGTTGCAAGTGGGTTCCACTCTGATTAATATCCTTCGTAACCTTTTTTGGGTTCTTGCATATTTTTATTGTTAATATGACTCGTTTTTTTTTTGTCAATATTGTTAATATGATCTAATCATGAATAAATATGTGTTCATTTTTCTATAGAACAAAGTATGCGTGTGGAAAGAAACCTACTTCCTGTACAGCAAAACTCAAAAACGAAGAAGAAGAAACAATAGGTGGAAACTATTTGATTTGATTTTCTTTTTTTTTCTGCTAAAAGTGATTTGATTTTCTTGCTTTTTATGTTTCATTTATCTAATGAACTAGGGTATACTTGGAACTTGATTGATGTTTGTCTTCACTATGAAAATACAAACTAGCAAAACAAATGTGGCGGTTGTTAAGTAAAGTTTATTATGATCGGTCTAAAACTATAAACACTTACCTCTCTCAATGTGAACACATATATGTTTCTCTGGTGACTTGGGGAGAGTTAGAATCTGATTGGGTCAACAAACATATAGTTTGATCGTGTTCTCCAAATCGTGACAAATGATCTTTGATCTTAAAAACTGAATAAAACATTTGAGCTTGTACATATCACGTGACAATGGAGAAGATAATTGATTGCAATAAATTGATAGACTGTGAGCTATGCAAATTTAGGGTTCCACACTTCCGGTGGTGCTTGTCACCGTTTGCTAATATTTGGTTTACAAGAAAGCAATATTTTTACGGCTAAATGGTTTGATTTTTTAAAATATTGATATTATTTGAAGAAGCTATCTAATTACTGGATTTAAAGAAAATGTACCCATGATAATATTGTTAATTTGTAAGAGTATTTTTATCTAGTATAGTAATTTACTGGATTGTTTTCTCAACCAATTTACATACAAGACAAATGGTTTTTTTTTTGAAAGCAAGACAAATGGTTTTCTCAAGACTACAATGTATATATATTATTGGGATGTTTATGATTTCTCCGAACTTATGAATTCATCTAAAATTGTATTGTTACTCAAAAGAGTGAAACACTGCAAATAAAGACGCTCCGAGTTGATAATGGATTTAAGGTAAAAACAACAGTTTCGTGTCTTCCTAGAAACTTCTGGTTCTGTACTGCTCAGCAATCTTTGTTAGGAAACCGATACACTCAGAACTGATAGTAAACGACTAGAATAGTTTGAATTGTGGCAATATAAAGCAGAGGGGAGATATAAATATCCTGTGGAAATCGAGCTTACGAAAACAATTTGCAACAACTAATCATATAAAGTTATAAACCATCTTCAAGAAAATGGATGAAACTTTACTTAGCCTCACATTTAAATTTCTTTTGTGCAAAGATTCATTTTATATTCTACAAATACAACAAGAAAACATAGTTGAATCTGTGTGTACAAGAGTCTGTTATTAAGCGCTTGTAGAAATGTACGTTATAACACGTGTATAAATGTCTACATATAGTTACGTCTACGTGTGTATATAGAGAGAGAGAGGAAGAAGAAACAGAGCCATAATGAAAAAGAAAGAAAAAAGGGATAGAAACGTCCCAAAAGAAGCAAGAGAAAGACTCAGTATCTATCAGTTGTGACCCAAATATCATAAAAGCTCTTTCCATTTCCATGCACTCCTCTTTTTTCTTTTTTTTCTTTTTTTAACTTACACTTCTCATCTTTCCCCCCCTATTTTTTTTTTTTAACACTGAAAGATGATTATATTAAACAAACAACATTACATAGAGAGATACAGATCTGATAACCAAAGCCGGACGAAACCCCGGAATTTAAGCCGGCAGAAACTAAATCCTCCGGAAACAGAGCCCAAACAAGGGAGACATTAACATAACCTTGAACTAGTTTGCATGATGAAAAAGAGGGAAAAACCAAAAAAAACAAGATCAAAGCGAAGAGGAGGAGATGCCCCTATTTATTTGTCGATTTTCTCCCCATCAGAAAACTAAATCAAAATATCTAATTTACAAAAAAAAAAAAATTGATGTCTTTTTTTTATACTTAATTTTCATCATCTTCCCCCCGTTTATTTCCTTCCCATCTATTTCATTTGTGAAGCTTTTAAATTTTCATTTATTCTCAGAAAATAAATCATAAGATCTGATTTTCTTCCAACATTATATTTGTCTTTTTTTTGTACTTTAATTTTGTGATATAAAAATGCTACAGTCTTTATTTTTAACTCAAGTATCTCTCTCTTTATTTCTCCTTCTTCTTCACGCCGCCTACCAAATATAAACACACTCTCTCTAGCTCTCCCCTTGCATTCTCTTTGCATTTTCCTCTCAATTGTTTTCATCTTTTCACTATTTTCTCTTCTTTTGTTTCCTCTTTCAGAAAAAATTATATTTTCTTTTTATTCTGTGGGTTTTATAAGTTTCCTTTCTCTCTTTGCGTGTGTGTGATTTTTTTATCATCTATCTTCATCACCTTTTGCCGATTGGTGATTGTATATGTTAATATTGCATCTTCAACATCACTGGTAAACATAACCATCTCTCTCGCATTGTCTTCACTGTTTTTTTTTTCTTTTCTGCAGTGAGTTTTTTTGGTCTGAACTCATGGAGATTCGATCAGAAGAAAATAGAGATCTGATTTTTTTCTTTTCAACCCATAATTAGTTTTTGATCATCGTAGATTATTATCTCAGCTCTTTTCTAAGATATTTGTTGTGTCTGATCGTTACAGATTCTTCTTTCTCCTCTGGTTTAAGGTCCGTACAGTTTCTAGAACTCTGATCATCTTTGTTTGTGTTAAAGGACTCATGATTCATGTTACTTCTGTTTGATGCTGCCTATGCAAAAGGTTTATATAGTGGACACTGAAGTTATCTTTAAGATGAAAAAAAAATAATTAAAAAATTGAATCCTTTGTTGCTGTTTAGTGGTGGATTTTTTTTTTAAAATCTCAATGCTTTTGCTTTTCTTTTTTTTTGGATGTACTTAAAGATCCTTACCAGTGCTCCCATTTTATAATAGTTTTTTTTTTAAAAGTCTTCGTTCTTTGATCTTTTTTTGTCTGGGCCTCTTTTTGTCTGTATCGCACATTAAACTTTTACATAGTTTCTTTGGTGTTTTATTTATAACTAAAGTGTTCTTGTTTTGTTGCAGCTTGTCTCAGGAGTAATATATACCTTTGATCATTGATCTTGAGGAATGGATCATAGAAGAAGAAATGAGCCAGAGTTTGATGAGTTTGAGAAGCTTCTTGGAGAGATTCCACAAGTTACTTCAGGAAACGATTATTGTAGCCCTTTCCCTATATCTATGAGCAGCTCAAACAGATCATCACCATCCATCTTCCAAGAACAAAATGTTCATCTCCCTGGTGGCCTCTCTGCTTTTGCTGAAGGAAACTTCAACTCTGGAACCCCAAATCAAGCTTCAGAGAATCCCCAAGCTATGTATGACAAGTTTGATTCAAGAAAAATGTTTAGGAAGCTGCAACACGTTACTTACTTTCCCAATGCTCAGCCCCAGCATTACATGCCATCCTCACAGCCTCACCAACATCAAGCTTTGGATCATCACTCTCGAATCCAAGAAGGGAGGGTGAGTCTGCAAGAAGAAGACCAGTACATGCCTGTGTTGGAGCAGTATCCAAGACAGTTCAAAGGCATGAGTACTGCTCCAAGACAGGAATATTTCGGTTATCATCACCGAGCTCACGATGGTGATGAAAGCGTGAGGAATTTAGATGGTGTGCTAAGGAAGAGAATGTACTATCCAGAGAAGATTCTAATGAGATCACCGCTCGGTTTAAACACAGCTAAACTCATAAACTACGGCGGTGTTGGAGATCTTGCAATGAACCTCAACAACTTGACATTACAACCTCCAAAGTATAACTCTCTTGCAGAGGCGAGAGGGAGGATATATCGCATGGCGAAAGATCAGTACGGATGTCGTTTCCTGCAGAGGAAGTTCGCTGAGGGAGATGAGAATGACATCGAAATGATATTTAACGAGATCATTGACTATATCAGCGAGCTTATGGTAGACCCTTTTGGCAACTATCTAGTTCAGAAGCTGCTTGAAGTATGCAGCCAAGATCAGAGGATGCAGATTGTTCATTCCATCACTAGAAAGCCAGGAGTGCTTATCAAAATCTCTTGTGACATGCACGGGTAAAAAAAAGAAAAACAGTAGATTTGAATATGTAATGTGTTTTTTTTACCTGACGTGGTCTTTGTTTTTACGTTTTTGGACAGGACTAGAGTTGTTCAAAAGATGGTTGAAACGGTTAAGAGACAAGAGGAGGTATCAATGATCATGTCTGCTTTGAAGCATGGCGTTGTGACTTTGATAAAGAGTGTAAACGGTAACCACGTTGTTCAACGATGCTTGCAGCATCTGTTACCTCACTGCGAGAAGGTAACACAACTTTTCTTCACTGTTTTTTTTTTTAAATAAAATTTTGAACTGTTGAGAGAATGTGATTTAGTTTTTTTTTTCTGTCTCTGCAGTTTCTTTTTGAGGTAGTGATTACTCACTGTGTTGATCTTGCAACTGATCAATATGGATGTTGTGTGCTTCAAAAATGTCTTGGCTATTCCAAAGGAGAACAAATGTACCGCTTAGTCTCTGAGATTGCCTCTAATGCTCTACTCCTCTCTCAACACCCTTTTGGGTATGATCTTTTGAATCCAATGCTTGTAAGTAAAGGAGAAAAGAAGCAAACTTGTTTTTTTTCTTTCTTATTATTTCAGGAACTACGTTATTCAATATGTTCTTGAGCTACAACTCCAGTGGGCTATCAACGGGATCCTAGAGCAGTTAGAAGGGAACTACACCGAGCTATCGATGCAGAAATGTAGCAGCAATGTAGTCGAGAAGTGTCTGAGACTAGCTGATGACAAACATCGAGCTCGCATCATCAGAGAACTCGTAAACTATGGTTGTCTTGACAAAGTCATGTTGAATCCTTATGGAAACTACGTCGTTCAAGCAGCTCTTAAACAATCCAAGGTAAAAAACACAAATCACAAACTGTTAACTGATTTAGATTCAATCCCTAGAGAAGCAAATTGTTTCAAATTCAGTCTCTAAAAAATCGGACTGTTGCAGGGGACTACTGCTTATGGTCATTTGGTTGATGCCATTAAACTTCATGTATCATCTCTACGCACCAATTCTTACGGTAAAAAAGTCCTATCTGCACTTTGCTCGAAGAAGTAAAAAATCAGCAGGTAAAAAAAAAATTCTGAGAAGTAATTTTTTGTTCTTCTCTTTTTGTCACTTGGTTTTGCTGTTAATGTGTTTCCTTTTTTCTTGACAGATGCAGAATTGTAGCAAATGTTGCTGTGTTGTTGTTGCTTCTCGGTGAAGTTACCTTGTAAAATGTAATGTGTAATAATTAAGAGAGTTCGCAGGTTTATGGTTTAAAGATCCAAAGAGACAAAAGGGATTCAAAGAAATGGCTTTGTTTTGTAATCTGATCCTAATTACAATCATCTTTGTTTTGTAATCTAATCTTATAGTCATCTACTCATCTTTGTTTTCTAGTATCATATTTATACATAACAAGGAAAATCAGTTAGGAATAATATTAACGCCCTAAAGAATCTGATTTATACCCTAAAAGTGGCCACAAATTTTTTTAAAAAAGACCTCTTCTACGGCGATATTAAGTTTCTTCTCCAAGCGATTCATCTTTTTGTTGGGATAGAAGTAAATGGATTTTAAAATTTAAAAAGAGGTCATATTAGCCCACATGAATTAATGGGGAATGCCCATGATTCAAAGATAGTCATAGGTTTTCTTACGTGTTGGTCACACACTATTTTTGAAATAAATTAGTTAATATGATAAAAAGTTGTAACGATCGTGTCCAACAAAATGAATTGATTGTGACTAGAATATTAGTAAAGTGTTAAACCCCCACATCTTATGGACGATAACGACTGAGTCAACGTGTCGAAATCACATAGGGTGAACAGTCAAAAGCTTTCTTAACTAGAGTGTTCATTTGGTTCACAACAATTGGGTAACTACAACTTTCTTATTTTTAATTCTTCTTTGGGACTTTTTATAAAAAGATGTAATGTCTACCAAATTGGTACTTTCATAATAAAATAGACAGATTCGGTTTCAGATTTTTTTTTTTTTAATCTATAGTTCCGATTCAATTGCTTAATCAATTTGTACCTAAACCGGTAAAAATCTAATCTTTTTTATGACAGAAGAATCATGTGAAATTGAAAAAAACCAACTTTTTCTCCTCTACTCGCCTATTTAAGACAAAACAGAGAGAGAGAGAGAGAGTCCCACACAGAGACAAACCAAAAGAGATTGGTTCCGAAAGAAAGAAAAAAACGAAACTTGTTGAGATAAGACGAAGATTCGTTTTGTGCAGAGAGAGAGAGACATGGTGTTCAGAGGCGACACGGTGATGTCTGTAGTCCACTTCTCTGCGGATATTTCCCAGCGGTGGATTCCTGCGTCGGAACGAATCAGAAGCGGGGAGATGTTGCAGCTCGTCTGTTGCTTTCCGCTTCAAGAGCTAGGTCGATTCGTGTCGTGGCTCTGGAACTATATATGCGTTCCACCTCCTGAGATTTTATATTTCGAGAGATCGTCATCATCGTCTTCTTCTTCGATTGTTAATAACCAGAATTACTATCATCTTCATTTGGAGTGAAGATATTATCATTTGTAGTGTTTTCTTTCCCTTATTGTATAGAAATAAAACTTCTTGACTGTAGTTTTTCAATTCTTGACTTTCTTGTTAATTAGAATCAAAGTAGTGAGGAGATCATGAGTGTTTTGTGATGCGTGTAGTTTAAGCTTCATTTCATCTCTCGCTTGTGTATAAATCTTTGCCCTTTTTGATCTATAGATGTTTCAAAGTGTTTAATCAGAAGATGCAAAAAGGAGGGTTAAGATCTAAGGATCTAAAGAGCTCACCAGGCTTAGATTTAGTTACAACTTTCGGTAGATCGGTCTTTTGTTTTGTTGATAATGTTTTTGTTAATTAGTGACTGGCCGTATTACATGGCATAATCCTTTGATGCCACATATGGATGGTAATGCGTACTTTTAGGCTAGAAACTATTGTGGATGATCAAGTTCTCAAGTAAGGTTCTTCTTTGTGTAAATATCAGCTTGTTGCAGCAGAGTGGTCTCAAGATAAAGTAAGGTACGTTTATCAAATCATTCAACTCTCTTAGTATCTTCTTTGTGATTGAAATCCATTTTCTGTGTGTATGATAAATTTAACGTTGTCTTCACCTTGAGGTGTCCTACTGATTAGTTCTTGCTGGTCCTTCTTATTCAGGTTTGAGAAGTTTAATAGAATCCCGTTCATGATTAACATTATAAGGCAGCAGTGGCTTGCCACGAGTTCGGGCCTTCACCAGTTGTTCTAGATGAAGAACGCAGCTTCTCTCAAAATTGGTTTTATGCTTCGGTTCTAAAGAAGAAAAAAGGTTACATATCCCTTTGTTGGTTGAATCGGTTTGGTTATCATGTGACTCTTTGACTCTGTGCTTGTAGCAGCATAATAGGTGGACTAGTCTAAGTCTTTCCTTTTGCCAAATGTTAAGTTTAACAAATCTAACTTGGGCCAGTAGCCAAGTCTGCGGATATGGTCCATAACTTTTCTCTATAGGAAGTTCATGAGGTTGTATTGTTTTCAAGACTCTTTGTTGTGTGACTGAGAGCTCTCTCTACTTAAAAACCTGAAGTTTTAAAAGGATAAGTGGTAGCAGCCTCCATAGATGTGGGAAATGGAAATTTAGGAAACATATTTTTAAACAAATTCCGATTTTAAATTGAGAAATGGTAATTATTTTACTTGAACTTAATAAAACTTCCACAGACAGAATCCAAATATATAAACAACTTCGTTTTTGTGCACTGATATTTTTCATGTGTAATAGTTCCTATCTTTATACTTATTTATATTTTATCGTATATCAATAACAATATGCTAATATTTTAAATGTTTAATTTTACTTCATCCCGCGCAAGGCGCGGATCCGATCCTAGTTTTTAGTTGTATAAGGCGACAATAAATGTTTGGGGAACCCAAAGTACAAAGCCCAAATGAGTTCAGCTTGTCTCAAATATGTATTCTTTTTTTTTTTGATAGATCACCTATGTATTCTTGGTGGTGCTTTTGGTCAAGATCTCAACATTATTGAAGCTAGTTGAGGACTTGAGGTTAATAAGAATGATGATTGGGAAAATTACTTTTACTATGGAGGTCCTGGAATTAAGATGATGATGAAGATGTAGAGAAACACTTGTACTGTTTTTCTCCTTGTGTTTTTGTGAAGTTCCAATAATTACTTCATAATGTTGGAGTTAAATATTGATACGCCGAATTAGAACGAAAAACTGATACACCGAATCAAAAATCAAAGAAAACTAATGGAAAATAAAGAGAGGAATAAAATAAAACAATAATTTGGAGAAATATATGGGTTAGGCGGCCAAATCATGTTACTTGGGCACATGGAACCCATCATCCCATTTCAATGCTCTTTACCTATAAGAAACAATCAAACAGCTCATTGCTTCTCTCATATCTACCCTTTCCACATACACATACAAAGAAATACAAATTGAGCTATTGATCATTTATATTACGGACATATCTAAAACAGATGAAGTGTACCAAGAGAGAACATAAATAAATAAATAAAAGAATAAAAGATCATTAGCAGAAAAGAAAAAAGAAAGGTGAAAACATGCATTGAAGAAGTTGAAACCACAAAAAAAAATGAAAGAACTAACAAAATAGAAATATATACTTGTTTGACAACAAAAAATTACAAATTCTTTTTGAACAAGATAAATTGATAACATAATTATATTAACTGATTGTCATCAGGAAAAAAAAAGCTTTTATCAAAATTATCATTTGTAAACAATTTATATTTGAAGATTTTATCAGACAAGCGGATGTTTTATTTTCTGTCGTTATACTTATATAAACAAAGTTAATAGTGCGCTACTGCGCATTGCTCTTTCCAACTATTTTCATATACATAGTTGATGAACTAAGAACTTTACGTGTCACAAATCAATTCCACAGTACATTACATAACACATCTCTTGTACAGTTAAACATTGATAGTGGGATATATAATAAAGTATTGAAAACATTGAAACTAAATTATTCAACGCGTTGGTGTAAAGTGACATGTACACACTTGGCCTTACATGCGTACTCGTCTCTATAAACACTAACAAATGTGATTCACAAGTCACACCTCAAAAACAACAACAATAAACACCAAAACCCTTTTTTTCTTTTTTCTTCATTTGCTCTCTCTGTCTGAGTCTCATATTGAAAAGAATTCTAACAATGGAGGCAATGAAGATGAAGCTTTTCGTGGCGGTTTTGGTTGCGATGATAGCGTTCTCTGCGGTTCAACATTCGGCTGCAGCGGTTGACGCTCCGGCCCCGAGCCCCTCCTCCGATGCTTCCTCGTTTATCCCTACTTTCTTTGCCTCCGTAGCGGTTTCGGCATTTGGATTGTTCCTTTAATAAGTTTTGTGTTTTTTTCTTCTTATCTTTAATTGAATTAAGTAAATCAATTAATTGATGTCTAAGTCATGTCTTGTTTCAGTGTTTGTGTCTCTTTGAGTTCTTGTAGTTGATTTATGTTGAGTTTGGTCTCTCTCTCTCTACATCCATGTATCGTTGTTGAATTTTACTCATCCTAATATCAGTAATGTATTAATTATTTCTCCTCTGTTGGTATTTTTAATTTATTTAGTTAAAATCTTAGAAGGCAGATATGATGCAAACTGAAACCGAGAAATCTGAATGGCTGGATATAATAATAATCTAATATATTATTTATTTGGTTTGTTTAAGTGTCTTTTGTTCAACATTAATTAGTTTGGTTATCTACCTGAGTACCTCTAGTCGTATACTAACTTCGAATCTTGTTAATAAGCTTCCCTTTTTAAGTCAGCGGACAAAAAGCAAACACGTTATAAGTTTTTTTTTTTGAAGAATGTAGCTAATTTAGTTCTTTTGTAATTAGTTTAGGTTTCATCCCAGTAGAGTTTGTAATTGTTTTGCAGTTGATGCATGTGTAACTCAAACAGTTATTTCAATTTGATTGGATGTACCAAACCAACATTTTGATGACTTTTTCTTTGTTATCGTTCAACATAAATATCAAATTAAGCATTTTTAAATATTACTCTAGTTTCTTCTTTTTAAATGAAGTAATTTCATGGTAGAACTGAATTCACTTAAATTCAATTTCATATTGGAGAGAAAAAAAATAGAATAATTGATAATAGATAATAGATAATAATAATAATAATAATAAATCTATTACTTTATTTTTGGAATTGATTCATTTTTGGTTTGTTACGAAGTAGCAAATAAAATATAATGAGATTAAAGAAAAGATATTACTGTAAATTTTATTTTAGGATGAAAAAGGAAATGAGGTTAGAAATGCTCCTGATTTGAAAGATTAGTACAAATGCAAATGATGGGTTTAATGGGGGAGGATGTAGGCCACTAAGGAGAATAAGCTCAACGTGACGTCTTAGTACCCATATGCATTCAGAAACGACAAGCTATTGGGGAGGTTTGTTCGTCAGGGAACTAGAGTTTCGTATAGTAGATTCTGATCAGATTTTGTATCTCCAAACTACATGATAAACCCTTTCATTTCTGTCTATTACGTTTTTACTTTCTTTAGGACATTATGAACAAGCTCATTAACTCTGAGATGGTAGAATCATTGGTAGTTTAGAATCATCAGAAGCACAAAAGCCCTTGTCTCTTTTGTAGTTTAGCATGCTAATTGAGTACCTGTTCAAAAGGAGATGGCACAGAAACCTGTGGTCCGTCTACAGGTACAAAATCAATGCCGTTTTCTCTGTACACAAAGTGGCGATGATCATAAGTATCGCACGCTTTGGGCTAAGTATTGTGAAACTAGCCGAACTAGGTTTAGTAAGATTGTTCGGTGTAGCTTGAAGTGAAGGGAAGAGACAATATTAATAATCAGCCATAACGGCGGAAATTTTCATAAATGGATGGGGTTGTTATATATAACATAAGTACATAACAATGCCATTGACAAGGAGAAGGCTTTTTTTTTTTTGAATAACCCGGTGTATCTTAGCACCCACCGGGTCCAGACTAGCGGCGAGTGTACTTTGCAGCCTACATTATCGCCGGAGTACGCCTCGGTCACCGGACGCTTGAGAAACCCAGATGTTAAATTTTACCCCTAATGACCACCGGATTCGAATCAGAATCCGTATTGGGGCCTAAGCTCCCTCAAGACCACTGGGCCGTCCTCCCTGGAGAAGGCTTTTATAATCCTTTCATTTCTCAAGTTCTTGAAGGCAGATCTTTTTGCTCTCTGGTGGGTTTATCTTTCAAGCTTTTATTCAGCCTGAGCATCTGCATGTTGTTTGATGATTCATCAGCTGATGATGAAATCGTGCTTGTCAAGATATCGACTTGATGAAGAGAATGCTTAGTGGATTATCTATGTTGGCCGGTTCTAGCCAACAACTGCAATTTGATTTGGTGTTCAAGTAAGTTTTATGTGAATTTTGCGTGTCTTTGATTTTAACTTCAAGCTGATTATGAAAGCTGATTTTACTATGAATCTAGGCAGAAAGAAGAGCTGGTTTGGCGTCAAGAAAATGACAAAGACCTACCCTGAAGCGAGTTGTTTTTGGTTTTCGTCTGTGGACCAGATCACAGACCACAAAGAGCTCCAGATTCAGAAGATGTCTGTTTAATTGATAGCCTAGGAATCATTAAAGCTTTGCTACGTACAAACTACACAACAAAAAGGCCAAAAAGTGGATAGGAAACAAGTCTAGTTTTAACTTCTTTTTTTACACAATTAAAGACGCTGATTACCTCTTATAGACTTAAGATTAAGGTGATGTTTTAGGGGATTATGTTACTGTGAAACTGAATTTGTTGTATCGCAAGAAATGGTTTAAAAAACTTTTGAAAGACTAATGTTTCTCTGATATCTAACATCATCTTCTGGCTAGACAAGAGAGGGCAGATGAAGGTGTTCTTGTGGCTTTCTTGGAGATTGTAGCTTTAGGGCTATAAACTCTTCTGTAGCTTTGATCTGTTATTCCTCCAGTGCTCTTTGCCTTTCTTCTTGCTCCATAGTTTCTATTTTTGAAACCTTTCTTCATAAGATCTTCAAGACTTTTAACATTTGCTAGTGATGTGAATGATTGAGATTTTCCTTCATAAAACTTTGACAACCCTCTCCTGCGAAAATATTAAACAACTTTTGTTAGATAACATAGATCTTGAGCTGAGTAAATCTTTATATCAATTCATTATTAGGTATTAAACCCCCATAATGTTTTAAGAGATTTTTCTTACTTGATTGGGAGGTGGGACATGAGGTCAGAGAGATCTTCAAGAGGTCCATTTGAAGAAGATGAAGAAGCATCATCATCCTCTGTTAAATCAGATGAAGAACACATGGAAGATAATGAACAAGATGATGAATCTTCCTCGGAGAATGTTTCAGTTTCTAACATCGATCTTGAAACTCCTTCAACAATGTTTTCTTCTACTTCGGTCCTTGAATCTTCGTAGATCATGTTTCCCATTTGCTCCAGATTCAGATTGAAAGGAAGAGTCATCTTTGAAAACGAAGATCAAACTCGAATTAATAATTAGGATTCTTGAAACAGGATAACAAGACAGAACACAGAAACATGAGTTCTGTTTACAGATAGATATCTACATTTATATATATGGATATGTGAAGAGGTTCCAGTTATATTTAAAATTTAAAAGAAAAAAAAAAGAAAAAGGATAAATATATGTGTGGGTATTACTTACGTGCAAGCCGTGGATAACGTTGACCCTTTTATTTAATGTTCACATCTATCTCCAAATATTTGTTTTTTCCTTTTTTGTTATGATCGTTATCTATAATCTGTCACATATGTTAATTGCTATTATTATGTTTCTTATATGCGGTTCTCATTCTATGGGCCGTCACTATCATATCCCACTTTTGTGTTCTTTTATTTTATTTTATTGTAACGCACTTTTTTCTTTAATTTGTCATTTATGAAGTAATATTCATTTTCATATAAGTGCAATAATTTCAAATACAAAAATTGGTTCTTTGTAATGTAAAAGATGATCATAAAATAGTTATAGAATCCTTTCTTGTTTCAAAAATGCAAGTAATTTTAAGTAAAAACATTAATATTGTAAAGTTGTTACCTTAAAATATTATTTTAAATAAAAATCTATATAACTTAATTAGTTATAAAATATCTAATAAATATAAAATTATATTAAAATTTAAAAATTATTTATATTTTGAAACAGGAAAACATTTACAACTACTTATGTTATGATATGTTTACTTATTTGATAGTATATGGTTTAGAAGATTTGTTTAGGAGTGTTCAATTTCCCATGATAGCTGTTACTAGGCAAGAGGATAAGACTCATTCTTTTAAAACATATCCGAATCATGTCCTCGTCACCCCTATCGTTACCCTTTTTAAAATTAATTTTCTTGATTCTGTCAATTGGACCGGAACTTTTAGTTCCTATCACTAATGACGACTATACCTCAACTTTTTAATAGAAATAAGAAAATAACATATATATATATCCTCAAAATAAGTTACATTTTATGTCAATTGAATATTGATATATACGCTAAATCCTTAAAACAAGAATATTTCCCCGGCTTCAAACAGCTTTTCCGGACAAAATAAATAATACATTTTTATGATTTTTAGGAATTTGAGGATATCGGCATTAGTTTTTTATTTTATATTGCAATGCTGAATTTTTCGGCGTTTTTTTCACCAAATTAAATTATAAAGACAGATAAATAAGAGATAATTTCCATTTAAAAAGATTCCAATAAATGTTTGAGATATTCTACTTGCACATAATAACTTTTTATTAATCTACAATTCTTGAAGCATTAAATTTATTATCTAAAAACTCTACTGAATCTATCATAAAGCCTCAAATATATCAATTATCAAAGATCATATCAATTATCAAGATTTTTACATTATGAAGACACATAACAAAATTCAAAGTAAAATATCCGATACTTGAATACTCAGATTGCAAATTGAAAGTTTAGCAATGTAAAATAATTATGATTCACGCACATATGAAATATGATCCTTACTTATTTTTAAAGTTTCCTTTTAGGTTTTAAACAAATAAAAGGCCCTTTCAAAAAAGATATAAATGAATTACACCCTTTAAACACAAGGAAAATTGGAAGAAAAAAACGAAAAAGACAAATAATGATTTTTTTCCACGTCAAATTAAGATTTAGGAAATTAACCTTTACTGCATCTCGACTATCTTTTTCCCCTCATACGTTATAAATAATTTAATTAGTTAATTTCTTCTTCGCTTGTGCTCCAAGTTTCCCCTTCAGTTTAATTAAGAGACAGAAGTTAGGGTTCCCAAACGTGAGACCGAAACTCCATCAAACAAAAAAAGATGGCGGAACCGAACATCATCAGTGAGTTGCCAGATGATTTGATCTTGAAGATATTCTCGCTGCTTTCTCTTTATAAAGAGAGCGTTGCAACACATCTCTTAACAAAATTACGAATGGAGGGTCCATGGAAACTGGTGCCGGATTTCATGTTTGATGATAATGATGATGATGTTTAGCAATGATCAAATTCTAGAGAGGTTGGATCTCAAGCTTAGCCGGAAATATTCAGCTTCAGACATCAATTTTTGGCTTACACTTGCGGTTAAGCGGTCAGTGAGAAAGCTGGGGATCCAGACGTCTGGAAAAACCCTAGCTTTGCCGAGTTGCTTGAGTACTTGCGTGACCCTAAAGTCATTGATACTCCATGAAGTAAGGATCAAGGTTGTTCCTTCTTGCTTTCGTTTGCCATCTCTCAAAAGTCTTCACCTTTTCTTTGTCGAGTTCCCAGGTGACGTGTCTCTTGCAAGTCTTTTACAATCGTGTCCGGATCTTGAATATTTGGTTGTTGGGGTTATGACGGTAAATACTCTTCCTCCTTGGTGTCTTTTGTCCTCGCTTAAAAGTTTGCAGCTTCTTTCAACTGATTTCTCAGAAGACAAATCTGCTGCAAGTCCTTTAAGAATCTGTCCTGTTCTTGAAGATTTGGTTGTGAACCGAACCCACCAAGTATTCAATAACTATGTGCCTATCACTTGCAGAACCCTAAAAACATTGATACTCCGTGACCTAATCATCAGTGTTGTTCCACCTTTGTTTTGCTTGCCATCACTCAAAACTATGCACCTATTGTCTGTTGAGTTCTTGGGAGACGAATCAGTCGCAAGTCTTTTACAGATATGCCCTCTTCTGGAAGATTTGGTCGTGAAACACACAGAAGTATCCGATAGTAAGGAGTGTACTCTGAGTTGCAGAACACTACAAACGTTGACGCTCAGTGAACTAGATATCAAGATGTATCTGCCTTGGTTTCGCTTTCCATTGCTCAAAAATCTGCACCTTTTGACGGTCGATTTACTCGATGACGAATCTATTGCAGGTTTCTTACCAATTTGCCCGCTTCTTGAACATTTGGTTGTAGACCAAACCAAAAACTATAGTGTGTTCTTCGTGTACATGGAACATTGGTTTAGTTTGCTATCACTCAAGAGTCTGCACCTTATATCGGTTAAATTTTCGGAGGACGAATCATTTGCAGATCTTATACTAAGTTGCCCGGTTCTTGAAGATTTGGTTATTAAAAAAAAAAACAGAGATGACAATGTGATGATATTCAACATCAACTCTCCTTCTTTGAGGAGCTTATCTATCGATAACTCGAAAGGGAAACGTGCCTACGTTGATAAGAATCATGGGTTTGTGATAAATGCTCCTTCTTTGGAGAAAATGGACTTTAAAGATACATTCAGTAACTCTCTAGTGTTTGAGCATATGCCAGAGGTGATCGAGGCTAATATCCAGGTTATTTGTGGCCAGTCTGAGAACTTCACAGGGTCTCTTACCTCAATCCGTCATCTCTCTTTCTGTTCTCTATCTTCAGAGGTAAAAACTTTGTTACTGAATCATTTTCTCAAGATTCTCTTTATATTTTTATTATTTTCAATATATACATATTTCAATTGCAGACTCCATATCCTAGTGGCACTACCTTCCCTTATCTTGAACGTCTAGAGCTATGTACATGTTCTGCTGGATGGGCGAATCTACTTGTTCGTTTACTCAAAGACTCTCCAAGACTCCAATATCTCAAGCTTAAGTCGGTATGTAGTATGTGATTTTTTTTCACTAGTATTATATAAGAATAGTATCAAGGTAACTCACGTAATGTTTCTTCTTCTCAGCAACATGGTGCCCATTACAACGATCCGATGATCCTCTGGAAGGAACCAACATCTGTTCCGGAATGTTTATCAACGCATCTAGAGATCATGGAATGGAGACAATATGAAGGCACAGAGCAAGAGAGGAATCTGGCTGCCTACATACCAGCAAACGCTACATGTTTAAAGATGGCGACATTCTCAACAAGATGTAGAAACAAACATCACTGCATGCTCAAAAAGTTAAAGAAACTGAATATAATTTCACAGACATGTCGGTTATTTTTTGACTAATCTCTGTATTTGATCTGGTGTCAGTTATTGTTTGGTTAAACTCTTAGGTGATGTGGTTAGAAGTGGGATACATCAAATTTGATATGATCCCTTGTTCGTATTGATTCGACCCAATAATTTTTTTTGCATATACTTAACTTTATGAATCAAATACTAAAATTCAATATCTGTCAAATATAGAGCAAATGACAAATATTAATATTTTTAAAATAGATATCATATCTGATCCATTATATATATATATATATAATTATCTATATTATATAATTTTATATTTCTATATAAATTTATAATATTTTATTTACTAAATTCGTTAATTAAGCCTTCTTCAAAAAAAATCGTTAATTAGTTATTAACTTTTCAAAAGTATATAGCTTTAAAAATTATAATGAAAGTTTATAATTTTATAAAAATAATTATTCAACTTTTAAATTAATTATATATATTATTTTTACGATAAAATATTAACTTTTCAAAAGTATATAGCTTTAAAAAATTATAATGAAAGTTTATTATTATATAAAAATTATTCAATTTTTAAATTAATTCTATATTATTTTTACGATAAAATATTGATTTTTCTAGATATCAAAAACGTTGAATATCCAAAAGATTAATGATCAAAATCAAATAAAAAATCAATCATCCATCTGAAAAAAAAAATTATGGATTTCATTAAAATTTTAGATATCCGCTATGTGCTCACCCTTAAATGTGGTGTGCGTCTCTAGAAGGCACCTGAGATTCTTTGGATTCTTTTTTTTTTCTCTGACTCTGTTTTTGGTGTTTATAGATTCTTTGTCCTGAATTTCCAAATTTTTATTTCTTGAAAACAGAGTGGTATTGCTACATGTTTTAAAAACTAATCTACGTAAGATTCACACTTTGATCATGCTAGTTATTTTGTTTATCTTTTAGTCTAGTTCAGCTATCATTGTCATTCATACACTTTGTAAACCCTTAAATATCAACATATATATTTACTTTTGTCAATTTGAAATTAATAACATCGTTGTGTTTTAACAATATTATTATCCATAAATTTATTATTTATCTATTTTTTACAAAGAGAACTACTAAATTTCTAGTATGGATTTTAAAATTTTAAAAGATTTTTTTTTAAGATGATCGATCATATACAATCCTTTCTAATTTATGTACTAAATATAAAGAACACAATAAAATCGATTTGTAATTAAATGGTAATATATTTACTTATTTGATGGTATATATTTTAGAAGATTTGTTTAGGAGTTTTCAATTCCCTATGTCAACTGATCGAAACTATTAGTTTAAAAAAAAATTGTTGCAGCTAAATCAATTTATATCGAAATTATTAGTTTCCATCACTAGTGACAATTTTACCTCAACTTTTAAATAGAAATAGAAACCAACATAGTTATCCTCAAAATAATTTATATTGACATTTTATGTATAGTGATATCCTCATATATATTAATTGAGAAGTCACTTAATTGAATTTTTCTTATGTGTCGATCACTAGCTAATTATTAAGAAATTGTTATTATTTGATTGGTCGATGATTTTAAATTTTTATTTATTTAAATTAGATCTAAAAGTTAAAGGCTAGTCTAAAATCATTTAACATCACTTACCAAATAATCTAAAGAATATTACAAATAACATTTTATGGTAACTATTCTCGAAATTATAGAAAGATTAATAATGTTTGGTTTACTATTTTTAATATTTATAAACTATAAATCATAATGAAAGAATTTTTATATAAAAATAATTATAATGGTTTTATATTTTACTTAATGAATTATATTCGAATATGATTATATAATAACTATTAAATCTTATAAAATCCAAACATGTTTTATTAATCTTATTATTAATTTTTAATTATTTATCGTTATTTACAAAATAAATTTATCAGAATTTTGAAGTTATTTATAAGATGATATAAATTATTTAAAAAAATAAATAAAAGACCTCATATATATAAATTGAAGTCAATTAAGTGAATTTGATTATATTTCAATCATTGGTAAATTCTGAAAAATTATTTTAATTTGACTGGTTGATGATTTTTAATTTTATTTATTTTAGTTAGATTTAAAAAATAAAAGTTTGTCCAGAAGAAATTAGTATCACTGTGAAAATAATCTAAATAATATTAAATAATTATTTATGATAACTATGTGGAGAACAATAAGACATTTGCAGTAGAAAATGTTGTATTTAACTAAAAAATTAATTACAGATAAATATAGAATATGTGATTATTTCAACGTACATCGAAGAATATATATGTTAGTCGTCTAATATATAAGCTTTGAAGATTGGACGGATTTTATTCAAAAGAACATATGAGAATATTGTAATTATATAAAATGTTATGTGTTCAAGTCAAAGAGACAATATTATAGTAGATAAACTAGTGTTATGATTGAAAAAGGATTTGAAGATAGATTATATGGTTTTTTATTATTCAGGGAGATAAAGATATGGTTAGAAATATGTAAAAAAAAATTCTGAAAACATTAGCAAAGCATGTTAAATGTGATAAAAGAAAAAAAAATGATAATAAGAGAAATAAGATGCTGAGGAAGACAAATACGAAAATGATGTATAATATGTGTTAGATAAGTTAATGTGATAATTCCAAATATAATTTTTACTGGCATTTGTTATTACAAAATACTCATTAACTAGATAATGACCCGCACACTTGTGCGGACTAATATATATTCAACTAACTAAAATTTTAACATATTTTTTAATTTTAGTCTAATTTATTTAATTATTTCTAAATATTAAATTAATCAGAAGATATAGTTTACCTATTTTATTACAACGCTACATATATAATAATTTGATACTTATAAAATCTTTTATTTATTCTATCACTAAACACACATGTAAAAGTATCATCATCGTCATAATAATTTAATAAAATTTATTAATACTTTAAAATAACATAAAAGATAAATCTATAAAACCTATGAAATCATACCTCTTTTCATCAAAATCTTAATTGTATTTTATATAAATTTCCTTTTCACTGGAGTTTACAGTGATGATACCTATTAACAAAATCTACAATAACTTAAAACATAATTTTATTTAACTAAAATTTTATAAACTAAAAGTAATAAATTGTATATGTCTAGTGAAAGCTGTATTTTTAAAAAATTTAACAGCGAGAGATAGTATTTTCGGACTCATATATTTGGTTATTAAGATAATTCGGTGATATAAAAGAGAAACAAACCTCCTTTTAAAAATAATAAATAAAAACATTAAACAATTTAATAGTATTAGAGTAAACATGTGATAAATAAAACTATAAAATTATTGATAAAACTTGATAATACTCGTTAATAATAATTATCGATAAATATAATGAAAATATTTATTAAATAATCACTAAAAATATTTAAAAGCTAATCATTCAAAATTTAATTTATAAAACTAATGACTCAACCTAAATCACAGAGTATGATAAATAAACTTCTAAAAATATTAAAACATGACAAATAAGAAAAACAATCTAAAATCATAGAAAACATGATAAATAAGCAAAACTAAAATTAGCACCTAAAATTATTTTAAAATATGACAAATAAATAAAAATTACCAATTAAAATTATCAAAAACATGACAAATAAATAAACTAAATTATGGAGAATATGAAAAATAAGCAAAACTAAAATTATTAAAAATATAACAAATTATCAAATTACCTAAAATTATGGAAAATATGACAAATAAGCAATAAGTAATGAAAAATAAGCAAAATCATCTAATACTGAATATAATGAAATTTTTTTATTAAATAATCAGTAAAAATGTTTAAAAACTAACAATTCGAAAAGTTATTTATTAAAACTGATGATTCAACCTAAATCATAGAACATGACAAATAAGTTTTTTAAAAATAATAAAACATGAAAAATAAGCAAAATAACCTAAAATCATAGAAAACATGACAAATAAACAAAACTAAAATTAGCACCTAAAATTATTTAAAAATATGACAAATAAATAAAATTACCAACTAAAAATATTAAGAACTTGACAAATAAATAAATAAACTAAATTGTGGAGAATATGACAAATAAGCAAAACTAAAATTATTAAAAACATAACAAATAAGCAAATTAACTAAAAGTATGGAAAATATGACAAATAAGCAAAATCATTTAATATTATGGAGAATATGTCAAATCAGCAAAATCACTTCATAAATATATATTATGGAGAATATCAATTGTTAATATATATTTATTAACTAAAATTCCTAATTATCATGATAAGTATATATTAAAATATATATTTAAAATAATAGTATATATATCGGTTGAATAGGTTAATTATTATTAATTATCTAAAATATCATGATAAATATATATTAAAATAAAATATAAATAATAAAATTAATTAAATTAATAATTTATCATAAAATCATGGAAAAGATGACAAGTAAGCAAATTCACTTCTCAAATAATAGTATATATATATATATATTTTAGTGACTTAGATTAATAATTATCACTTAAAATTTCATGTTCCTAAAAATACAATACCAAAGTTTTAGTTTTTCAAACTATTCTGAATTAAAACCATCTTTTCTATTTCTAATTATTATTCAAAATTTATAGCATTATATGCATAATATATATTTGCATATAATATTTATACCCGCTAATTTACGGGTAACCACCTAGTATACACTAAATCTTTAAAACAAGGATATTTCCGGCTTCATATAGCTTTTTAAATAAAATAAAAAATTATTGAAAGGTTGATGTTTCAAAAATTTGTGGATATCCGTATTAGCTAAATTTTAAAGTGAAGTTTTCACCAAATTAAATTAAAGAACAATAAGAAACAGATTTCCTTTTAAAAAATATTCTAGCATATATTTGAGTATTACACAAACTATTTTTCTATTAATCTATATTTTTAAGTATAAAATTTATCATCTAAAAACTCTAGTGGATCTCTAATAAAGCATAAAATCATGTTAATCATCGGAAAATGGTTTTTGTATTCCTCAAGTATTTGAAATTAACATTTTTAATACCCAACTACTTGAGCAGATTTAATCCTCAAGTTTTTGTTGACTATGCAGAATCATACTTAGAAAAGTCGATCGCTAATTATTTAACGGAGACGTTAAAGAAAATAGAAAAGATGGTGAAAACCTTCTCTCCAGTAATCATGGGGGAAGATGAAAGAATATTTCAATCGAAGGGTGCCATTGCCTATGTAGAACCCGAAGTTCTGAACCCGTAGAGAGTGAAAGGTAAAAAGTTAAGCTTAGCTAAATCATTCTTATCCTGCTGAGATTATTGGAAAGTGAACCAGATACCATGTTGATGGCACCAAGATCATGAAGGTAAAAAAGCTACCAAATTCTGCTTGGTGTTTTTTTTAAATGTTCTAATTTTATGCGGTCTTTATGGAGCCTAAAGAGAGGAGTAACAGTGAATACAAGCTTAAGACAATGGTTGTGTCTACAGGAAACTTACCAGGAGGATTGTTGTTCTCGAATACCTCACATAAGCTTGAAGATATATGAATCTTTAATTCTTTTTTGTTGGATCGAAAGATTTTAATTTTGTTTGAGGGTACAAACTCTTTGCAAATGATTTTCTTCTTTAA
Source organism: Brassica nigra (assembly GCA_016432835.1). Taxonomy (NCBI): domain Eukaryota; kingdom Viridiplantae; phylum Streptophyta; class Magnoliopsida; order Brassicales; family Brassicaceae; genus Brassica; species Brassica nigra. Next base: position 8,287,595 of record CM028244.1, on the reverse strand, counting down.
GTTGTTACTTCACCGCCTCCTCATTATTTCTGTTTAGACAAGACCTTTCTTATGTTGTTCAAGCATTGATAGTTTGAGAAACATTTATCTCAAAAAGTTGCATCGAAATTGTAATATCCTGGTTTAAAAGTGCTTTGCCTCTGTTTCAATTAATCATACAATAACTGAGAAAAAGCTCGTGTGTAGTTCAACTATAGAGCATACAAAAAGCTATTGTTCACTCATGCTATGTACAACTTCAAGTCAGATGAAGACGTTTAAGTGAATTTCAGTATCTGCAGGTACAAACAGAACATCTCCCATTGAAATATCATATGTTGAAGTGTCTGTAGACATTCTTCCTTCAACTTGGAAAACTAGCAAAATTGAAGGGTTTGGTACAGACCAAAACACTGTTGAGATTTGTCAGTTTACGCCAAAAAAGTTCTCCATTTTGGAACCGACCTCTACTTGCCGGAAATTGTCTCTTCTCTGTCAAAATCGCATGAAAATAAATCAAATTAGGGATTTCTGGGTCTTGAAAAGAAAGAACTCGATCGTCTTTCTAACGTCTCCGTTAAATAATTAACCATTGACTTTTCTAAGTTTGATTTTACATAATCAACAATCACTTGAGGAATAAATCTGTTCAAGTCATAGTTGGATATTAAAAATGCTAATTTCGAATACTTGAGGAATAAAAAACTCATTTTCCCGTTAATTATCAAGATTTTTATATTATAACACACAAAGTTCAAAGTAAATCTTGGATACTCGAAGCTTCAGATTGTAAATAGAAAGTTTGGGAATGTAAAATAACTCTGGTTCATATATATAATTATTTTATAATTTCGTTTTAGTTTTTAAATAAATAAAAGGCCCATAGGAAAAAAGAGAAAGAAAAAAGATTTATAGATTATCTAGATATCCTTCCAAAAAGATATTCAATGAAATTACGCCCTTTTTAATTAATTTGGAAAGAAATCCACGTCAAACTTTTTTTTTTTTGTCGAACGTCAAACTAATATTAGTAAATTAACTTTTACTGCTTATGAATATTTTCCCCACCCCTCAGTACATTATAAATAATAGTTAGGGTTTTCGAAAACAGAGAGCTAAACTCCACCAAACAAAAAAAAAAATATGGAGGAGTCGAACATCAGTCAGTTACCACATGAATTGATCTTGAAGATATTCTCATTGCTTCCGCTTTATGAAGAGAGCGTTGCAACACGTCTCTTAACAAATGAGGATCCATGGAAACTGGAACTGCTACCGGTTGTCATGTATAATGATGTTTATCCTTCATATATGACTTTGATGAAATTTATGAGTTTTGTTTACGGATCTTTGTTGTTTAATAACAATGATCAAATTCTAGAGAGGTTGGATCTCGCGCTTTCCCGGAACTATCCAGCTTCAGCCATCAATTTTTGGGTTAAACTTGCGGTTAAACGTTCTGTGAGAAAGCTGAGGATCACGATGTATGGAAATACCTTGGAACTTCCTAGTTGCTTGAGTACTTGCGTGACTCTAAAGTCATTGATACTCCATCAACTAAGGATCATGGTTGTTCCTTCTTGCTTTCGTTTGCCATCTCTCAAAAGTCTGCACCTTCTCAAGGTCAGTTTCTCGGGCGACGAGTCTTTTGCAGGTCTTTTACAATCATGCCCGGATCTTGAGTATTTGGTTGTAAAGAACGTGTTGTTCAAGACTGTTCCTCCTTGGTTTCTTATGTCTTCACTCAAAAGTTTGCACCTTCTTTCGAGTATTTTCTCGTACGACGAATCAGTTGCAAGTCTTTTACAAAAATGCCCTGTTCTCGAAGATTTGGTTGTAAAGAAAACAGAAGTATCCGATAGGGATGGGTTTACTCTGAGTAGTTGCAGAACACTAAAAACGTTGAAGCTCAGTGAACTAAGTTTCAAGGTGGCTCTGCCTTGGTTTCGTTTGTCATCACTCAAAAGTCTGCACCTTTTGTCGGTCAAGTTCTCGGGTGACGGATCTATTGCAAGTTTCTTACCAAGTTGCCCTGTTCTTGAATGTTTGGTTGTAGACCAAACCAAAGGCGAAAATGCTGCGATGTTCAAAGATGTTCCACATTGGTTTTGTTTGCCATCACTAAAGAGTCTGCACCTTTTATCGGTTATATTCTCGGGCGATGAATCTCTTTCCAAGCTTATACAAAGGTGCCCGGTTCTTGAAGATTTGGTTATAAACAAAACCAGAGATGACAATGTGATGATATTCAACATCAACTCTCCTTCTTTGAGGAGCTTATCTATCGACAACTCTATAGGGCAACGTGCCTACGTTATGGAGAATCATGGGTTTGTGATAAATGCTCCTTTTTTGGAGAAAATAAACTTTAAAGATACGTTCAGTAACTTTCTAGTGTTTGAGCATATGCCAGAGGTGATTGAGGCTAATGTCCAGGTTATTTGTGGCCAATCTAAAAAGTTCATAGGATCTCTTACCTCAATCCGTCAGCTCTCCTTATGTTGTCTATCTTCAGAGGTAAAAAATTTGTTACTGAATCATTTTCTCAAGATTCTCTTTATATTTTTATTATTTTCAATATATACATATTTCAATTGCAGACGCCATATCCTGGTGGCACTACCTTCCCTTTTCTTGGATATCTAGAGCTTTGTACATGTTCTGCGGGATGGGCCAATCTACTTGTTTGTATACTTAAAGACGCTCCAACACTCAATTATCTCAAGCTTAAGTCGGTATGTAGTATGGATCATTTTCAGTAGTATGTTATACGAACAGTATAATAACGACCTATAATACTAACACACGTAATGTTACTCTCTCTCTCTCTCTCTCTTTTTCATCTCAGCAACATCGTGCCCATTACAATGATCCGATGCTCTTCTGGAAAGAACCAAAATTTGTTCCGGAATGTTTATCAACGCATCTAGAGACCATGGAGTGGAGACAATATGAAGGCACAGAGCAAGAGAGGAATGTGGCTGCCTACATATTAGCAAACACTACTTGTCTAAAGATGGCGACTTTCTCAACAAGATGTGGAAACAAACATCACAGGATGCTCAAAAAGTTAAAGAAACTGAACAGAGTTTCAGAGACATGTCAGTTATTGTTTGACTAAACTCTCATGTGATGTGGTGTGTGTGTCTCTAGAACACAACATGAGATTCTTAGGTTTCTTCTTCCCTTTTCTCTGACTCTATTTTTGGTGTTTATGGGTTCTCTTTTCCGAACCTCCAGATCTTTACTTTGTGAAAAAGAGCTTTTTCTGCTTACGTGTTAATCTACATATAAGATTCATACCCTCTCTGCATAAAATTTGGCAAAAGATCCAAGATATCTGAGTTTGGCAAAAGATCCAATATATCTGAGTTTTCAAGATTTTCATGTATGTTCTCTTTTTTCGAATACTAAACACATGTTAGTGATGATATGTTTTCTGTTAACATTTCTCGTATAGTTTTGTAGTTTTTGTTAACTATCACCAAAAATATATTATGCTAATATTTTATGTTATATAAGTTTTCATACAGTTTTGCAAAAAATAAAAGAATGTTTAGGATTAGTCGTACTAGTAAGATCAGATAACAGCACGGATCAATTTCACTTTCAAATATATGATCATAAAATTATATTGATTACCAAATATTTTACATAAAATATTATTTTAAACCCATGTTTTCTAAATCTGAGATACGCCTACACATAAACTTAGAAGTAGCTGCATTCAACCAAAGCAGTTTCAAATTTATTATTCTTTTGAGAAATGTATAATCATACATATTTAAAAGCTTGTTTTTATATTAAAAATTACGATATGTATATATATATATATCAATATTAAAATATGGTATAAACTATTAAATTTGAAACATTCAGTTTTATTTTGTAATTAATTATAAAAAATCGAGTAATAAACATAAAATAGTAAAAATATTGATCAAAACAAAATAAAAGAAATTATAAACAAATCAAAATTGAACTAAAAATATTTTACTATCTGAAACACAACAGAGAAAGATTTTTAAGGGTTAAAACAACAAAAAGATTTTTTTTAAACCCAGAATCAAAGAAAACTAAACCAATGAACATTAACATACTATAGTCCTATGCTAGTAATGTAGCACTATAGCAAATATATATATATATATATATATATATAAATAGTAAATACTGAATGTTATCTTCCCCAATAGCTCACATCGACATAACTGAAGTAGCATCAAGTTGGAAAAAAAAACTAAAGTAACATCAAGAAAGTACATTATCCATGAAAAAGTTGGTCTTAATATTTTCTATGAAACACACAATGAATATAAATATATTTTCTCTACAATTGTTAACTATATTGTATAAAATTATAGATTTCATAGAACATGTTTAGTCTATAAATGTATAGGCACTGTAATTACATTTCTTAAATAGATATTAACCTGCACACACACACTTCTATATTTGAAACATGTATCTGCAAAAAAATTCAATGGTAGATCAGTAAAATTAACATATTGTAAATAGTATATAAATAAATACTAAGTATATAAATTGGAATTTGCTCTCTCAATAGAGCTTCACATATGTATTAATAGAAAATACTCACATTCTCCTTTTTCTCAGAGAAGTTTGACATCTATTTTCCTGCTATATAAGAAACATATACAAAGCTGAGTTTTACCTATTTCACATACTTTAGGTATTATACTTTTAAATATGTGTGTTACCTGTTTTCAAGAAAAGTTGAGAGTAACTTTTTTTCATGTTGAAAATAACGTTAGGCTTCTGATAATAAACAAAGCTCTGATTTTCACCATCTATAATATATATATGATAATCGTCTACAACGATGCATATAGAAAGCATACGAAATTTTTTACAGAAAAATAGAGAAAGAAGAAGGAAGAGACGTAACAAATTATGAAAATAATTGTTGTTTGAAAGTTATATACTTTAAGAAAAGGAAAAACAGTTGACAATCTAACAATAAGTAAAAGCAGAATACGAGCAAAGGAGAGATCCTCCACGTCGACAAATAAAATCGTCTAATGGGGTGGCTTCTTTTCTCCACGTCAAACCGAACTTGGGCTCTAATTTTTTTATTTATTTGTGGATCAGAAGCCCAAATCTGGGGAAAGCATGATAATGTCGTGATGGCAACCCTAGCTCTTAGCCATCTCCTCTCTTCGCCCTTTCCCTTTCTTCAGCGGATCGATCAATCGACACCTTATTCATGAGTGTGCAATGAATCCTCTTGAAATCTCATTAATGCATGGGTTCTTTTCGCCTACTTCTTTTCGCATTCCTCCCTCTAATTTTCTTTATAACACTCTTCTTTTTTCCGGATCAATTTCACAAAAATCTGTTCTCTCTCTCAAGCGGTGAATTCCAACAGTAAATCCTTTGTTTCCGGCTATCTTACCACGAAGAAACCAAACGGAAAGGAAGTTGTTTCCTCCGCCGAGCCGACCAAACGCATCGGCCAAACCTGTGTCCCTTCCGGCTTGATACTTTATTGATACGTAACAGGGTCAGGATCAGTGTACACTACACTAGAGTGGACTTCTACAAGAGATTATGTGGCGTCTCAGTGTTCAGAAGGTATTTATCACATCACTATACTTTCTCATTTCTTTTCCAGGTTGTGTTTCTGCTTAGCTCTATGTTTTTGGTATTTACGGTGGAGAAAGAATTGAGAAGGCGCTAAGAGCTTATGCAACGGTATTAAGATTGGCAAAATGCCAAAATCTTAACCCACAGAGAGAATAATGATGGTCGTCAGGTCTGTTTCTCTTCTCTGAGAACGTTTTCTCACACATCTCAGTTCAATGATTGAATGATCTTTCCTTGCAGTTGATATATGAGAAGTTACCAAAAGATATCGCAAGCCTTGACCATGTTTTAGCTTTAGGTTCGTACTTCGTAGTAACCCACACAAAAAGCTATAAACAAAGGTTAACCACAATGTCTAACGTCTAAGGGTGTTGACAGGAAACTCTGCAGTGAATGCTCTATCTTTGCTTATTAGCAAGGGAGTTCCAGAATCACAGTTTATCTTTCTTAAACACCAACCAAACAAAACCTTTGTCTACTTTTCCTCACTCAAGTGAGGGCCAATGTTTTGTACTAACATAAGAATAAAATTGCAGGCACCTCAAGGGATTCACGCGCTCTCAAGAAACATCCACTGGTACTTCGGAAGTTGATGCCTCACTCAATGAGGACTCATGTGTGATTCCAGGCCTGGGAGAATTCACAGACTGTTACTTTGGTACAGACAACTAAAGTAAAAGGAGGAGAAGCAACACCCGACATCCATTCATTAAAGAGTCTAACACATCAAGAACAGCGAAGAATGAAGGTCGCAGCGGGGCTTAACGGTTAGCCAAGACAAGGAAAGGTATTGAAAGACATATTTAATAAACACCTAGCCGATCAGTTTCCCTAATATTCTATACGTCTTCTCCATGTTTTAATGTTGCAGAATCTATGGAGCAAAGGCCATGGTTAAAATATATGACGACCCCTGCTATAACATTCAAAAGAAGTAGACAAGTTGCAGGTCATGAATCATGTTCCAAATCTATGGAATTTAGTTATGTTGATAAGGTTCCATGATCAAAAACATTTGCATCTCTGAAAAGCTGCAAGACTATCTAGGGAAAAAAAATGAGGGACTCAAAAAGCTTCTCACCTCCTACCCTTGGTAAATGGTCACCATCGCCATAATCCACCTGCACAAGTAGCTCTGCAGAGAAGTGGGGAATCTAGAAGTCTATAATATTGTAGTGCATGGAATGCTTGCTTTCACTTCAATAGGTTCTCAGGTCCACCATACTATCACTGGAAACCTGATCATTCACTTACCGAATACATGATCAAAGCCACCACCGTATTGGTTCACTCTTGCATGTTGACGACGAACCACCAGAGTATCTTCAGTTATATATTTTTGATACTGTACATGAAATAGAAAACAAGAAGAAAGCGTTATCAAAAGGATCATCAACTATAAAGTTAGAAGACCAAGTTCTGAAGGAGTTATAAAAAAAATTTGATAGCAACAAGCCAACAACCACCTTGCAAAGGTTTATGAATTTATGTACCAACATCTCAAACACTGGTCTGAGATATAGAAATGACATGCACACACTGGTCTGAGATATAAAAATGACATGCACACACAGCAACAACTCATAGAAGAGCTATACCCACAAACAAACCATAAGCGGTCCCAACTGATTGGAAAATTTGTTCATCTTTCACCATCTCACCAATATAGTTCTAACAATACAACATGCAGACATCCCATAACTGGCAACACCAGACCAACATACAATTACATAATTACATAACACGAATAACACAAAATTTAGAATTTTTTGTGTAGCGCAGACACACCACTATAGTATATATATAGAGAATATATATATATATATATATATATTCAAATAGTAATGATCAGTAAGTACTAATTTTTTGTGTATACCAAACTTAAAATATATTTTACGACAATAAGTCGGCTATTGCTTTTCACATCATACAACTCAAAAGTTTAAATAAAATATTGTAATCTTTCAAAAAAAAGTTGTATAGAAAAGGTAAAAACAAATAAAAGAAAATAATCTAAATTTGTTTTTTAAAATTTTATTCTTATTTTCATAGTTAAATTAGAAAATAATTTTTAAAAAAATATTAAACAAATTCATTTACATGTAAAATTTAATGGTCTAGCAACTATAATCTCAAAATGGAATAATAAAATAGATAGTGATTTAAAAACAAATAGTAAAATTTAATAATAAATTAAATTGCAATAGTAGTTTATTAAAATTTAAATATGTTATTCGCTCATTTGATCACCCGACCGTAGGGCGGACTAAACCCTAGTAGGAATTAAATAATTAACTTTGAACGTGCTCAGAGTAGTTTGAGAAAAAACAGGAATTTGAACTTTTGCAGTTATAAAAATATTTAATAGAAAATTGTGGGTTTTTTGTCGACAAAGTCGTCGTATAATTTTGTTTTTGATTTTTTTTGTATAAATTTACAGATGTAAAAGTTTAGTTGCTTGAGTGACTTGTGCTTTAATATACAAGGGATGTGTGTTTGTATTTGTATATTTTTATTACACAGATTTTAAAAATCTTATGGTTATACATGATATTAGATGATAGCCCGCACCTTATGCGGACTAATATATATTCAACTAGTTTAAATTTTAACATAATTTTGAATAATTTAATTATTTTAAAATATTAAATAAATCAAAAAATATAATTTATTTTTTATTGCAACGCAATATAGATAATGGTTTGGTACTTGTAAAAAATATCATCATCATAATAACTTAATAAAGTTTTATGAGTACTTTAAGATATCGTTAAATAAAAATTTGAAAAATAAACCATAATTACCAATTAACAACGAAGCCTATAAAATCAAATTCCTCTTCACTAAAATCTTAATTGCATTTTATATGAATTTCATATTCTTCGGAGTTAATAGTGACACCTATTAACAAAAATTACAATAATAAAAAAAACATATTTCTATTTAACTAAAAAAATATAAACTAAAAGTAATAGATTATGTCTAGTAAAATCTGGATTTTTTAATTATAATAGTAAGAAATTGTATTCTTTAGATTCATATTTTTTATTGGTAAAATGATTAGTTGACATGAAAGAGAAGAAAGCTTTTTTATAAAACAAATAAATAAAAATATTAAACGATTAATATTACTAAAATAAACATAAGATGAACATTACAAATTATTGCTAAAATTTGATAATACTCGTTAATAATAATTATACATGAATATAATGAAAATATTTATTAAATAATAGAGAATGATCATGCTCACGTACCAACATACAAATATATATTGTGTAATATTTTCTACCATGAAAATAATTTTATCTGGTAATATAGAAGATTCATTGAGATTTTTTCCCGCAACTAAAATATGAAAGATATAAAAAATATATTGAGACCTATTTATGGTAAAGAAAATGAAACACCGGATTTTTAGACAAAAAGTCGTATAAATAAAGCTTTTAGGAAAATATAGGATTCCTCTTCTGCTTTACAGTATAATTAACAATAAGATCGAAAATCAAAATGAATATCACAAAAATTATATGATTTTTTTCCGTTTAGTGATATTGGCAAATTCGTCCAGTTCCACCTCTGACGTTTTGGCTTCATCAGGCACATGCAAATATAAAAACATATCTATTGATATTTTTGCTAAACTGTGTTAGTAGATTTTTGTTCAAAAAGGTATAATATCAACAAATACGAAATTTCATTTATAGTCAAAATAAAGAGGATATTAAACTGAACTGTTTCTTACATAAATTTGTATAAATAGAACTTGTCCTGAATGATATAAATTATAGAACATGTTTTGCTCTCCAAAGAAACAAAAGCTAAAAGAAATATATAATGTCTATCTCGAAAACCTCTGTGATTTTTTGTCTTGTGATAACATTGTCTATTTTTTGTCTAACTACAACGTTTTGGCCGCATCAGGTATGATGCTTATTACAAAATATTTCTTTTTGTTTTGTTATCTTTCAGATATTTTAATCATTCTTAGAGAAATAGTTGAAGGTTTTACCTTTTTCAAAAATATCTGTGAATCTAAATACCTTGAAATGAATATCCGCGAATCCGTTTTAGTCCTAATATTGTTTTTTTTAAGAATCTGTTTTTTCTTAAAACTAATTTGGACATGGTATAGACTAATATATTGTGGGTCGTATATGTACAGGGCCACCAAATTGCATTGCTCAATGTATGCCAAGAAAGTACGGAGTTCGTGAGTGTCTCCATGACTGTGTAATGAATGGGTACAGTTATGGAACGTGTGCTCCTCCATACTTAACTGGAAAATGTTGTTGTACCCGGAACGTTAAAATTGGAGTGTTTTCTTATAACTTATGATTTACGTGACGTATATTGTTCTTAGTATTGAGTTTAAATGATGACTTTTCTACTGTTGGTCTTCATTTTTATTTGGTAATAAGTTCAACGAAATAAAAATAATCTTTTTTGTCAAGTAGTAAAAATAATTTTGTTATGCTATGTCTTATATAGTCTTTAGTAAATGAGATAAAAAAATTGTTTGTTCTTCTCAGCTTTCTCGGTCCTTTCTAGTTTCTACTAATTAACGTCCGAGCGGTTATAATCAATATTGTGCAAAGCATCTGGTCCATAGCGTCTCACATCCTTCTTGCAGTGTCGTCTTAGAAAGAGATAAACGGTGCGACCGCTCGGAAGTCGAGTCTCATGTCCCAATCATACAATCAAGTTAATTACTCAAACTTCATATTAAATATTTTTAGATTTTATATGTGACACAATCAGAAAAAATAGATTTATAATTTGAGGAAAAACAAGTTTTGATTTGTGTCACATATATCTAGTTTATATATACAGAGAAAATATTATTCTCTGTTTTAGGTCGAAACTGTGTCTTCTGTATTTCCATGAATGCACAACAAGTCACTACAACAAACAAGTTCAATTTTTGACCATCAATTTCGTTGGTAAATGGTCAGAAACACCGTATACTGATCACTTTTTGACCACATAAGCTCGTCAAAAAATACTCCGTGATCAGAAATTAACTATCGTAAAAATGGTCATAAATCTTTGAAGGCATTAAACGTCAAAAATGTCGTCAGAAAATAACGTCAAAAATGGTCAAAATTAATTATCCATTTTCTGATAAGTTTCTGTCCTCTTGTTTTTATTGACCTTCTGATAATTTATTCAGATGATTTTTATTAGGGAAATTTGGAAGCATAACCATTGTAGGATTTAAATTAAGTATCTATACATAGCAAGTGAAAGGCTATGATATTTGTGTAATAATTGCTATATTGCCCTTCACTTGCACACAAAATGATTTTTTTTTTCTTTTCTCTTTTCTTACAAATATGTATTCCCCTTCAACTTTTAATTGCTTTAAAGTTCTGTTAAAATAATTATTGAACTTTATAGTTTACATAATAAAAACATAGATTTTTCTACACATAATATGTTTTGAAACTTTCAAAACAAACATATATTTTATATAATATTCCATATTCGATTTTCAAATCTATACTATTTTACATATATATAGTATAGTTAGATTTTATTTCAGTAAACCATAATGTTGTTGTTTTCCATTCTATTTGGAAATATAGAATAGTCTCTCTCTCTCTCTCTCTCTCTCTCTCTCTCTCTCTCTCTCTCTCTCTCTCTCTCTCTCTCTCTCTCTCTCTCTCTCTCTCTCTCTCTCTCTCTCTCTCTCTCTCTCTCTCTCTCTCTCTCTCTCTCTCTTCCACTAACTCTCATTGTAGATCCTAAAATCTACACTAAGAATTTTGTAGTGTTTGAGATATTAAATTTAAGAGAAAAGGATGTAGGCAACGGCTTTCTTAGAACACAACGATTTAATCAGATTCGGTTGACAAAATGGACTTTTATTGATCGATGAAGATCGAATACAAGTAAGGAAAATGAGATCGAGAACTACAATTGAGATCGAAATGAATGTAGAACTAAAGCGAGCTAAAAGAGGTCGATGTATTGCTAGTCTCTCTCCTTAGGGTTTTCGTGTCCTCTTCCTCTTAGCTTGACTTGGCTTTTATAATTGCTTGACTCCGATCTCATCCAACCTCTTCCAAGATCTTGGTCTTCTTCTCCTTCTTCGTTGAGGTCACTGAGACCAAGTCTTATGGGTTTTATGATGGCTTTTGATTAACATGCTTTCTCATCGATTTGGGCGGAAGAACTTCTTGGAATTTCTCTCTCATTTTCTCACACTATCTATCTTTCCTCTTTCTCTCTTCTTTTAACCTCCTCCCTCCTCCCTCTGTCTCTCTCCTCCCTCCTCTCTCTCTCCCCCTCCTTCTTTTTATTTCAAAATGAGATATAATGTTGTTGTGTTTCATTCTATTTAGAAACATAGAATCATAGAATCTCTCCCTCCCTCCTCCTTACCTCCCTCCCTCTTTTCCCTCTCTCTCTTTGTACTGCTGCCTTCCTTCTTCTCTGCATGTTTCACCAATTCTTCCCTCCATCCCTCCCTCTCTCTCCCCCTCCCTCCTCCTTTTATTTCAAAATGAGATATAATGTCGTTGTGTTCCATTCTATTTAGAAACATAGAATAGTAGAATTTCTCTCCTTTTCTCTCACTATCTATCTTTCCTCTTTCTCTCTTTTTACCTCACTCCCTCCCTCCTTTCTCTCCTCCTCTCTCTCTCTCTCCTCCTTCCCATTCTTTTATTTTAAAATGAGATATAGTGTCGTTGTGTTTCATTCTATTTAGAAACATAGAATAGTAGAATCTCTCTCTCTCTCTCTCTCTCTCTCTCTCTCTCTCTCTCTCTCTCTCTCTCTCCTCTTCATATTCCACCAACTCTTCATATTCCACCAACTCTTCATCTTTCTCATTCTTCTTATTTTCTTTATCCTCATTATATTTTATTGTCAAATAAATTAATTGTTCTGTTCTATACATTAACAAATATAGTATAGTACGATATTCAATATTGCATTAAAGAAACAGGAAGGAGAGCGTTGTCTATTGTTAGACCAAATTGACACAATTTTCCATGTATGGCTATATTCTTAATTGTCAGGTCCCATATGAATATTGGGCAAATTGACCCTTTTTATTACTACTTAATAATATATCTACATGATTGTTAATTTAAATAAATCATTATATTAACAGTGAAATATTAAAATTAATAAAAAAATTGAATTAAATTGAATAAAAGGTCATCTGAAACAAAGAATTGAAGTTTAGCAACATAAGAATACATATTTTAAGAAACAAAACTAAAACAAAAATGATTTAAGCTTAACTCCAACATCATTTCCGCTATTAATTTAACTCCTTTGTTCTTCTTAGTCTTGTCCTTTTCTCCATGGCCTTAATGAATCTGTTCCTTTTTTTTGACAAGAATTATAAGATAAATTAAAGTACTCACTTTAAAATATTCATGTTTCTTTTTGTGTAAAGCTTCCTAAACAATAAATATTCATGTTTTCAGTTTTTCCTATCAAAAACTAAATCAATTAGCATGATATTAAAAAGAAAATTAGTTAACAAAAACAAAAACTAGACAACTGTAATCTAGATTTAGGTGAATATCAAGTTCAGAACTCTACACAGAAATTAGGATAATATATGATTATAACCTTGCAGGGAATAGAGAAACAATGGCAGAAGCAAGGCTGAGATGGACAGTGATAAGCAACATTAAATCTTCTCAAATGTGACCTGCAATGAAAGAAAGAGAGGTCATGGTGATGGAGTAGATAGAAGAAAATATATTAAAAAAAGAGATTCAAAGGAGATCTGGCGAACAAAGAGAATGAAAAGAGGTAGAGGAGGAAGCTAAAGGATAAGAATGAGAAAAAAATGTTTTGAGATCTAGGCTAAATTAAAGATATGGTCACAAAATGGTAATAATGTGGTAAAAAATTATGACCATTTTTTGACTATTTGTTTTGATCAAAAAGTTATAACCATTTTCTGACCATTTTTATTATCCATCATAAAATGGTCAGAATAAGGTCAGAAACATTTCTAACCACTTTTGTTGGTCAAAAGTGATCAAAATTTTCTGACCATTTTTTGACAATATGTTTTGGTTAAAAAATCTTAACCATTTTGTGACCATTTTTCTTTATCATCATCAAGCGTTCAAAACAAGATCATAATTACTTTTGACCATTTTTGTTGGTCAGAAGTATGGCCAAAATGTACTATGTTTTCTTGTAGTGTGTAGTGAAATTTTTTTCCATTAACGAGGTTTTATTACCCAAATAAGTCAAACCAGATATGGAATATGTAATTAAAGTCAAGTAATATTAGTATCTATACTAATAAAGTAGGCTTTTTATCTCCTTTGGGGGAAAAATGTCATGTGGCATTTTCTTTTAATAATTAAAATATTTTTTCAATTTAAATTTAATGAATTTTGGTATTAATTGTGAAATAAATTGGGGGTTTTAAACTTTCATTCATACATGTCCAAACGTTTATAAGAGTGTTTTGAATCTGACCCAGATCTGTAGTTGAACTGATAAATCCGATGACCCAATATAAATCGGATTTGGGTTTTGTGAAAAACCCATAAACACACACAAAAACTCACTAAAACCCGATACATGTTGCAGCACTGGTTGAGCCAATTGGTAATTTTTATTTTTTACTATTTTTAGTTCAAGTTATGTTTTAAAATTATTTTTTATATTCTAAATTTCTAATTAAAATTTAAAATTTAAAATTTTCAGTCTATTGCCGTCTTCCTCTTCTTTTGTATGTACACTTAAAATACTTAACTTTAGTTTTTTTATATATTTGTTTTCATAGCTAATATATTATTATATAATAAAACTAATTCATTTATTAATCCGCGATTCATCCGCGGCTGATCCAATGATCCGGTAAATCATCCGATTCAGTGTCCGGGTCGGGTTTCAAAACACTGGTTTATAGGATTTCTTTGTATTTGATGTTGACGATGGAGAATATAACCTCTAAAATTCTCCTTCTTTAACGCAATCGACGTAATCGTTCATATAATCAATCCAGAAATCCCACTCATCCCACTATCTCCTATTGAATGCTTCTTTAGTTCCTGTTTTCTCAGTTTCATTGTATATGTATAGACGGTGTGAGAGTTCGGACGATAATCCCTTTACTTTTCTCAATTCAATCATTGTCGAATTCTCAGTTTCATTGCTCGGAGTTGAAGACAAATCGGTGTAGAGATATTCAAACTAGGCTACAACAATTTTGGCAAGCCTGAAATGTTAAGAAAGAGGTGAGATATTGGGATTTATATGTTGTTGATTAATGGGAAGGTACACCGGTTTCTTATTTCATTTTACCAGTTAATGATTGCTTACTTTTAAAGTAGTAGTTTTCTTATGCATCATTTCTATTCTCAGGTGGTGCTTTTACATGCGTTAATCAACTTTCTCAGGTTTAACACCTTCAAACATTTCTTGAAAGAAAGCTCAATCTATGACATGAGTATTTAAGATCCCAACTAAATTAATTTTTTTACGACTATCGATTTTATTCTATTTTTATTAATCAATTAGTAACAACTACTAATGCTATTCTACTTTGAACTAAACAACTTCAAACAAAATAATATACTACGGTCGCAAACCACTATCAAAAAGTCAGAAAATTTCATTTTTTACATATTTCCATTTTACATATTTTTAACATATTTTCTTTACTAAGACCATATAATAAATTATAAATTTAAGTAAGAATACAACATACGAATAGCCGAATATCACTAGTAGAAAATGAAATTGAGATGTTTCTTTGTGATTTTGGTCAACTAAATTGAGAGTTTCCTAGATAAAGAATCCTAAGAAAAACTCTCCACGGAGAACTAGAATACAATATAAAATTTTCTCCTCAATATAAGTAGATGTTTTCCTGCACCATTTGCATAAATAAAATTTTAAAATTTAAATTATATTTAAAATAAATTATTAATTATAATTATATGTAAAATTAATATACAATAGATAAATTTATTTAATATATATATATATTTATTTAAAATTATAATCTTGCAAATATTGTTTTTGGTTAAAATATATTAAATCAAATTCTATAAAATTAAGAAACAATTTTTAAATATATAATCGTCAAAACATGAAACAGAATAATATTTCTAAAATTTGTAGTATTAAAATAAATATATTTATAATTTTGTAATATTAAAAAGAAATATATGAGTTATTAATATATTTTCATAATTTTGACAAAAATAAACATTTATATAGAAAGTTAACACTAGTGATAATATATGAACTAATAGCCATTGCCATATTTTAATTTTTTTACCAAAACTATAAATTTTTATAAGAAAAATTACACATGTCATAATTAAGTTAATATCATGTCATATTTTTGTAAGATACATTATTTTTTTGTTGAAATCTAATATGGTGATGACATGTGTTAAATCACTTCACAAATGATGTATAGAGGATACCGAAAAAATCTTATAACATGGACATCACAAAAATCTCGATAGCCTTTTTTCTTGTAGTAATATTAACAATTTCTTTTAAAAAAAAAATATTAACAATTTTGTTTCTAACCACATCGTTTAGGCTGTCACATGTATGTCTTATTTCAGGTTCAAAAACTCGGCTTACTCGGCCGATTAACCGGCGAGTATATGTAGTGCGGCCAACCACTGTGGCGTATCGACCATAATCGGCAATAAAATCGGGACTTTCAAAAAATCTAGTTTTTGTTTCGATTTCTGCTAAAACCAGTAAGTTTAAGTTAGGTCTTTACATATTAGATAGAATTATGCGAACAGATGATGATATATAGTGAAAAAACTGAACACAAAAATGGAGACTAAAATGGATGACTGAACGAATTACCAGTTTACCCTTCATTAAAGGAAAAAATCTAAAAATAAGCCAAAATTGTGAAACTTAAACTCCAACCCTGGTTCCGCGCTACATATCAACACCTTTACCATTTGAGCTGGAGTGTTTCGTTGAGGTTGTATGAACATACTGATTTATATACACATACATACATAAAATGATGAAAAATTAATCTCCAATTAGTCTTCGTTTAATTTCCGAGTTTTTATTAACTTGCTAGGTCCGGGTATGCCGTACGGATAGCGCCTAACGAGTTCTCGAACATGGATTAAAACTAATGACTCAATCTAAGTCATGGAACATGACAGATAAGCTTTTAAAATAATAAAACATGACAACTAAATAAAATAACTTAAAATAATGGAAAATATGATATTTAAGCAAAACTAAAATTACCACCTAAAATTAAATTAGAATATGTCATATAAATAAAATTACCAATTAAAATTATTAAGAACATGACAAATAAATAAATAACCTAAATTATGGAGAGTATGAGAAATAAGCAAAACTAAAATTATTAAAAATATAACAAATAAGAAAATTACCTATAATTATGGAAAATATGACAAATAAGCAATAAACAATAATAAATAAACAAATCATCTAAAATTATGGAGACTTTGACAAGTAAGCAACTTCACTTCATAAATAATAGTATAGATTTTCAAAATTGAGTCTTATGAATAAAAAATAATAATTTATATTTCAATAACAATAGATTTTAATAGAATTGCTAAATCAATAATAAGTAAACTTTTCCAATAACAAAAGATTTGAATGGAATTTTAAAAGTTTTTGCCCCAATAACAAAAAATTTTACAAAATTTTTAAGAATTCATAAACCAATAACAATAGAATCTTCAAATTTTATAGGCAAATTTAGCTCAATATATAAAATATGAGTGGTATTAGGTATTCATGCACACTTTTGTCATATTTGCATAATCAGTAAGTTGACTGGAATGAAGTTACTTTTACGTCCTTCATGTGTTACTGTTTAACCTATCGAGTATAATATTGCATCGTTTATTTGTTCCAGAAGAAAATATACGAAATATATTTTAGAGATTGGTTTTTGTATCATTGGATTTGAAACTATTCATCTATAGAGTACCAAATGTCATTTGTAATAGTACATTTGATAGTTATCTTTAGTGTTATCCGTAGATGATGAAGATATCTTACACTTAAATTATGATGGTTAAATAGTTTGTTTGATGTTCATTTGGCAGGATATGAGGGCATAAGTAGTATATATGTCGACTTGATCTTGATTACAAAAAGTTGAATGTATCTGTATTAAATTTGTTTGACAATTGATGTAGTCATTTATAACCAGAGACTAGATTTGTAATAGCCAATCGATTTCATTTTGGTAACAACGATTTTGAATGTTAGTTGGCTCTAAATAAAACCGGTATTGATTGCTCTTGAGTTTTTTTTTCGAGTAAATGAAGGATAGATTTTCTCTGTGTACACAAGTTTTTCTTTGTTCTTGAGTTTTACTAAATTGCAGAATAGAGGAAACTGATACGAGAGAGAGAGGTGTTAATATCAATCCTACACACAGGTCTAAACTATATAGGGGTATAATGGTATTAAAGAATTATGTACAGTGGCATTTCCATATACCTAATAAAATTTGTTTTCATTGTTATCCAGTGCAAATGCCCAATTTTATAATTCATGAAATAACCCCCAAAGGTTTTTAGTTTTATTCTTTGTATGCGTTTCCCCGTAACTTCAGTCTCAAGTTAGGGTTTTGGAAAACAGAGAGCGAAACTCCACCAAACAAAAATATGGAAGAGCCGAACATCAGCCAGTTACCATATGATTTGATCTTGAAGATATTCTCGTTTCTTCCACTTTATGAAGAGAGCGTTGCAACACGTCTCTTAACGAATGAGGATCCATGGAAACTGGAACTTTTACCGGTCGTCGTGTATGATGATTTTAGTCATTCATATTTGACTAAGATGAAATTTATGAGTTTTGTTTACGGATCTTTGTTGCTTAACAATGATCAAATTCTGGAGAGGTTGGATCTCGTGCTTGGCCGGAACTATCCAGCTTCAGACATCAATTTTTGGGTTAAACTTGCGGTTAAGCGGTCTGTGAGAAAGCTGAGGATCACGATGTATGGAAATACCCTGGAACTTCCTAGTTGCTTGAGTACTTGCGTGACTCTAAAGTCATTGATACTCCATCAAGTAAGGATCATGGTTGTTCCTTCTTGCTTTCGTTTGCCATCTCTCAAAAGTCTGCACCTTCTCAAGGTCAGTTTCTCGGGCGACGAGTCTCTTGCAGGTCTTTTACAATCATGCCCGGATCTTGAGTATTTGGTTGTAAAGAACATGTTGTTCAAGACTGTTCCTCCTTGGTTTCTTATGTCTTCACTCAAAAGTTTGCACCTTCTTTCGAGTATTTTCTCGTACGACGAATCAGTTGCAAGTCTTTTACAAAAATGCCCTGTTCTCGAAGATTTGGTCGTGAAGGATGTGATGTTCAAGACTCTTCCTCCTTGGTTTCTTATGTCCTCACTCAAAAGTTTGCACCTTCTTTCGAGTAGTTTCTCGGACGACCAATCAGTTGCAAGTCTTTTACAAAAATGCCCTGTTCTTGAAGATTTGGTTGTAAAGAAAACACAAGTATTCGATAGTAATAAGTGTACTCTGAGTAGCTGCACAACACTAAAAATGTTGACGCTCAGTAAACTAAGTATCAAGGTGGCTCTGCCTTGGTCTCGCTTGCCATTGCTCAAAACTCTGCACCTTATATCAGTCAAGTTCTCTAGTGATGAATCCATTGCAAGTTTCTTACCGACTTGCCCTGTTCTTGAATGTTTGGTTGTAGACCAATCCAAAGCCGACAATGCGATGTTCAAAGATGTTCCATACTGGTTTTGTTTGCCATCACTAAAGAGTCTGCACCTTTTATCGGTTAAATTTTCAATGGACGAATCAGTTGCAAAGCTTATACAAAGGTGCCCGGTTCTTGAAGATTTGGTTATGAACAACACCACAGATGACAACAGAGCATTTTCTGCTCTGTACATGTTCATGTTCCCTTTTCTTGGATATCTAGAGCTTTGTACATGTTCTGCGGGATGGGCCAGTCTACTTGTTTGTATACTTAAAGACGCTCCAACACTCAATTATCTCAAGCTTAAGTCGGTATGTAGTATGAATCTTTTTTCAGTAGTACGTTATATGAACAGTATAATAACGACCTATAATACTAACACAGGTAATGTTTCTCTCTCTCTCTTTTTCATCTCAGCAACATGGTGCCTATTACAAAGATCCGATGCTCCTCTGGAACAAACCAACAGCTGTTCCGGAATGTTTATCAACGCATCTAGAGATCATGGAGTGGAGACAATATGAAGGCACAGAGCAAGAGAGGAATGTGGCTGCCTACATACTAGCAAACAATACTTGTCTAAAGATGGCGACTTTCTCAACATGGTGTAGAGACAAACATGAGCTCAAAAAGTTAAAGAAACTGAACAGAGTTTCAGAGACATGTCAGTTATTGTTTGACTAAACTCTTACGTTATGTGGTGTGTGTCTCTAGAAGACATAAGAGATTCTTATGGTTCTTCTACCTTTTGTCTCTGACTTTATTTTTGGTGTTTATGAGTTTTCTTTTCCGAATCTCCTGATCTTTATTTTGTGAAAACAGAGCATTTTCTGCTTACATGTTAAATTGTTAATCTACATATAAGATTCATACCTTCTCTGCATTTCAAGAAGATGACTCATCTCCACCACATACTATTCTCCTTATATACGATCTCTCAAGTTCTCATGTCAAGACGCTCTTATCCTTTGATAAGTCTCTTTATGAAATGTCATGATTTGGGTGGGGATAAGTCTATTTTATCACATATTCGACCAAAAGGTGTATGTTTCATATTAAAGGTAGGAGACAATGGAAAATAAAATCTCATTCAATTTTGATCATCAAGTAATCGTAAACTTTGGAAACACATTACACATCATGCATCTTATTATATCATATCATACACCAAAATGCAGAGGAAGAGAAGAGGACTTACTTATCTAAGGTAGTTCACAGGTGGTTCCAAAGTGCCGACAAGTATGCCGAGATCAATATCCTTGTCCTCAAACTTTTTTATGAATGGATGACTCTGTGAACATTAACAAAAAAAAAAATCGCATGTTTTCATGAAAGATCCTAAAGGTACCAAGAGAGAGAAAGAGAGTGGTGAGTAAGAATTACTTACCAAGAGGTCCAAGGATGATGCTCTTGCTGGAGGATCTTTCTGTATGCTGTTTGAGATGCAAAGAAGAACCATTTGAACCATTAATATTAACTCTTTCTCTGTTTCCATGCAAAGTATACGACAAAGCATATAATGAGTAACCCACTTACCAGGCTGATACAAAGGAGCAGAACTCAGGTGAGAATTGATCTGATGGAGCAGTTGGTGGTGGATTCCCAACGATTGCTGCCAAAAGCTCATAAAAGCTAGGCGGGTTTTGCTGATCTTCAGAATCTAAATAAGGGAATCTTCCTATTGCGCATTCTAACACTGACATGCCCAAACTCCAGATATCGCTGCTGTAGTCATATGTGCTTCCACTGATCCTCTCAGGCTATGGAGTAAAAATATAAAAAAAGATACATGGTTATGTATGTTAAAAACAAGAGATACTACTCAACGGCATGTAAGAAATTTATACAGGTTCCAAATGTAGTGGTTTTGGAATGTTTTCGTACCGACATATAGTTGTAGGTTCCAACAAATGTATCCCTCTGTCCCATGGAGCTAGCAAGACTTGCACTGACACCAAAATCTGAGATTTTCACTTCTCCTTTATGGTTCACAAGAAGGTTTGATGGTTTAATGTCTCTGTGTATGACATGTCTTTCGTTGTGCAGGTACACAAGTCCTTGCAAAACCTGTTCACAAGAGGGGAAATATAAGTAAAGAGTGATTAATCATGAGAATGCTTTGAACCATTTGGTGGAAGTATAGGAAGCTCAATGGACCTGTTTACAGACAACGGCAAGGTAAGGCTCGAGAATAGTTTTCACTTGTCGTATCACATCCGCAAGAGATCCACGGTCCATGTACTCGAGCACAAGGGAAAAGGCTCCGTTGTGATAGAATGAGTGGTAGCAGACAACTACATGTGGACACTGGGAAGAAGCTTGGTTTATCTTAAGCTCCTGGACAATTTGCTTGCGGATTTCTTCTTGTATGTTCATCTGTATGACCTGTGGTTCGTAAAATCAATCGAACTCAAACCCCAAATGTTCTTATACCTCAAGTCTAAAAACGTTATTGCAACTTGCATAAACTCTTCAAAATTCAAACGTTATAATAATCAAAAAACATACCTTCATAGCAAATAGTTTGCCAACCCATTTATGCCGAACTAATTGAACAACTCCGCCGCTGCCTTTTCCGATGACTTTCACAGTCTCCAAGTCTTCAGCCGTGATTTCGAAATCAAGCTCCTTGCTATCAGATGGCTATAACACAAGGATTGACTTACTTGCTTCTTCTCTAAAACAACGGATTAGGGGTTTCAGGTGAGTGAAGTTACCGTTGATTGCTTCTCGTCTGACATCAGCTTCATCCCCTTCTGGTTCAGCAGAAAATCTCCATCGTGAAACGTTCCACTTGCAGTCCTGTACGCATTCACCAATTCACCCAAATAAGTTTCCACGCAGTATCTAGACGGTTAAGAGTTCTTCCTTTCGAGATTTCAATTGAATTCGATCAAATCCAGAAAATGGACTCAAATCACAAAACAGATCGTAGTACAATCGAGAAGTTCAGGATCCAACAACGCAAATTTGATGATAATCAATGAGAAGTGCGATTTCTAATCGTTTCTAGAAAGGAAGAATCGGGAGAACTTACAAGAAGGAAGAGATTGGGGTTTCTTGAGCTGGAACGGAGAGTTTAAGCTGCTTCAAGTTTGATTTGAGCTTCATCGGCGCCATCTAGGGATTATCGCTCTCTCTAGGGATTTTAAATAAGCAGTTTTCTAGAAAGAGAGAGTGAGAAGTGGAGAAGAAGACGACGATTATTCGTGGTAACGGACATTATTTTGAACGCGTGAGACCGGGAAAATTAATTATTATATAATTACAGAAATAAAAGATGGGCTACGTAAAATTAGCGTAGTAAGATTTAAATGGGCCCTTAATCGACCCATTAGTCTAAGCACGGTTTAAAATAAAACCGGTTTGTTTCCGACCAGTGTTCAACTTCTGACAAAAGAAAAAAAAAACAACATAGAAACTCTCGGCGGAGAGAGAGAGAGAGAGTGTGTGTGTGTTTTCGTAGAGAGCGAAAAAGCTTCAAACTTTTTTCACATAAGAAAAAAGAAGCTCGAAGAAGAAGAAAAAGCTTTCTTCTTTCGAGGAAAGGATGTAAAGATAGTTCAGTCATCATCGATGGCGAGAGGTTTCAAGCTCATCTTCGCCATTTCTCTCCTGCTTCTGCTTCTGGGTCTGCCTCTCTCTCTCCTATCTTTTCCCTCTACTATTCACTATAGCAACTAAACCAAATGATTCTCCACTTCAACGAAACTCCTGAGACTCTCTTCTACTCAGCATTCACTAGCTTCCAGCTTCAGTTAGTAAAAATTCGATAGATCCCATTAATTTCTTGTGTAGAGCTTTGAGCTACAATCTGAGTTCTTGGAACCCTCATTTCATGGTCGATCTCTGTCCGAGTAACGTGTCTTTAGAATATGTTCTGTTTGAGTCTTCCTCTGAAGTGATAGACCCGAACACAGGTTTGCTTTACAAGAACATGTTCGATGCTCAAGTTGATGCTTTAGAAGAAGCAATGCACCACCAGCTACTCCTACTACTACTATTCCCACTCCCATTCGACCTAAAATAAATGACTAGACAAGTGTTTATCTGCTGGACTTCACGGGGAAGAGCAACGGGTTTAGTTTGGGTCGAATACGAGTGGGAATAGTAGTAGACGGAGTAGCTGGTGGTGCATTGCTTCTTCTAAAGCTCTGGAAAGAGATCTGAAAGGTGGTCTGGATTGGGCTTGTGGTCCTGGAAACGTTGATTGCACTGCTATTCAAAGTAAACCTTGTTTCCAACCAGATACTTTGGTTTCTCATGCTACGGTCGTGTTCAATAGCTATTTCAGCAAAACAGAGCTACAGACGTTGCTTGTAGCTTTGGAGGAGCTGGTGTTCAGGTCAAACAAGGATCGTAGTAAGTAAACAGAAGTCTTCAGCTTTCGCTTCTACATCAACAGTCTTAGTTTGACTTTGATCTGATTCAATGTTATTACATGTTATGACAAATGCATATACATAACTGCAGGCGGGTATGTTGGACAGCAACTTTGTTCCAGATTTTCAAACTGAACAATGCATACATATTCTTACTGATTTTCTTAAAATCGTCTGCAGGAACAGAACCAAGGCGACAAATGCAACTTCAGTGACCTCCTCTGCTTCAGCCTCGCGTGGAAACGAATGGATTTGGCAGAGACTGTCTTGTGATCTTGCTGTTGTTTAGTTTGCAAACTATGAATTCACTGGCATTGTAACCCAGAATCTGAAAGAAATCTGAGTCAGTGTTTTTAGCAGAGGAATGTAGCAAATAGCAAGATTTGTTCCTCAACGGTTTGGTCTAGAAATTGTGACCATCTAAGATTTTGTCTTTCTTCCTGCAGTGAGAATTGTTGTGCAGACATTCTATCCCGAAACTTGTAATGCAATCACCTGTGTCTATGATCTTGTGATCGAATCTATCTTCATTCCAATTGTACAATGCCATTTCATTACAAAAATCAACTCTGACACAGATGAAGTCAAATACTCAATATAGTTCAAGAATCATACAACCAATCACTTGGGAGGCGGTAAAAGCAGTCTGGCTTTTAAATAATCACCACATTCGACATATAAATAGTTTTTTTTTCTCTCACGATTCAACTAGAAGAGAACAAGAAGTATAGCATGGGGATCAGAGCCCTGATTCAATCAGGTAGTCACCGAGCCTCTCCACAACTATATTACACTGTCCAGGAGTCACTGGTTCCTCATAGATACCAAAGACTAAAGCCATGGTGGTCTTCTTGATGGTAACACCACCAGCTCCCTATAATGGAAACAAAAAAAAAAACCCTCCATTGGTTCATATAAAAAAACAACAAAAGAAAAAAAACGATTCATCGAGATCAGTCAAGTATACCTTTTTTCCTCGAATCACAGCGTTTGGCTCTCCTTGGATTACCATGTACTTCGCGCCATTGATGAACAATCCCGTTGGGGCAAGTGTTCCAGGCTCAGTAAACTCTTTGTTGATGCCTTCGATTTCCCCAGGCTTCAACTAAAAACAACAAACAATAATTAACACATGTGAAGCTCAGTGAGAAACAGTATGAGAATCAGGAGACTGAAGTCAACCACACAACGACAACAACAACAAAAAACACGTGTTTTGTCTGTAAAGCTTTGAACTCGTGATCTGAACTAAACTGATTCAATCTGTTCATGGCGAAAGTCAATGAAAACTCAGTAGACATCAAGAAACGAGCATAGCTGATAAAGAATCAGCAGCACTGGCTGAAGAAACAAACTCTAAACCTGAGGGAAATTTGCGCTCTGAGCCCAGACGCTACCGTCATGGCCGATAATTGCGGCGGCGGTGAGGAGGTCTCCGTTCCCGAGATCGCACATCAAGTGCTCGTCGACGTAAGTCTGCCACGACATCTTCCTCTGCTTAGCTCTGCTTCTTCTGTGGCTAATCAGAGTGTGATGTAGAGATAGCGTCGAAACTACGAGTGTGTGTGTGTGTGTGTGGTAGTAGTGGCGTTTACGCAAGAGCTGTACATGAACGACGCGTGTCGGTAAAAACTATCAGATTGTCGACTATTGTATGTCAGTTTTACTAATGTTTATAGTATCAAAACATTATATTTTAAAAAAAACTAATAAAACACTATATTCAATTAAAACCTTTTCTTATAAAATATTTCTGACAATTTTTAAAAATAAAAAAATAAAGGTCTAACATTAAAATATCAATAATGAAAATGATTTTACAGTAATATAAACTAGGATATTATTAAAAAAAGATTTGTGGGAAGCACATTTTTAAGAAATCCTGGAAAACCAGTCAGCTTAAAAAGTGCAAATATATTATTTGTTATGGACTTTAGTGTAATTAGTAAAAGTTACTTTGTTGGTTTTAAATATCTAATAGGTAGAAGATCATAAGATTATGTACATTTATATTTTATTTTTATTTTCTTTACATTTATTTCAAAGCTTGTAAATAAAATATAGCGTACTAATTAACGTTTCGGAAGAAATGGAAATGCTACAATTAGAAAATAAATTTTATTTTAGTTTCTATTTTAAAGAAAAAATAATAAGTATATTAGAAATCGTACAGAAAACAGAAATAACGGCCACGATATTACAATAATACACAACATTAACTTGTACAGTTGTACTAGTATTTTATTCTGGTTCGATGGGCATCATCTTCTGTTGACCATCAACAGAATAATCGATTCCAGAACACTCTGATGATTCATACGGTTTCACGTGTATGGTTTATTTAATTTCACTACACGAGCTGTTTCCAAAAATAATTATATACAAATGATTTTTTATTTGCTTAAAGTGAATAACCAATTGAATTATGAACTTTATAGGCTTTCGTCAACTCTTTTTGAGTTTAAGAAATTTTTAATCAGATTATCTCTTTGTAAGCACCATATATTGTTGCTTGATACATGACACCCCAAAAAAATAAGGCAAAAAGATTTACGAAAACTATTAAACAAATATACAAACGTAAAATAGAGATAGCCGGCACATAAAATCTGATTTGTCTTTCTTTTTTAATCAAGAGATTATGCTTCTTTAACGTCAGAATATTCCTTCAACGTTACTGAGTACAAAGGAAATACAAAAGGTGGAACCGGTCAAAAGTCAAGACCCAACCTCATGTTCTCATAAACTTAATAGTTAAAAACATTATTTTATTCATTTTATAATAATACTTTAAAATAAAGAAAATTAGACTGAAATATTATTCACCGTTTTTCTTAAAAAATAGTAACTTTTTTAGTATGAATATTTTTTTCTCTTTAAAACCCATAAAATGTTAAAGCGGCACTATGTGGAACGAATGAATAAAATACTATTTTACAAATAGTTAACTTAAATTACTTTTTTTCCAATCCTCAAGTCAACTATGTATTGTCCATAGATGGAAACTTAAAATTGTTCTTTTCTGCAAATAATGTGAATAATCTTCTCCAAGTTTGAAAGTTCTTCTTTTCCTGCATTTATATATATATACACGAGAATCCTGTACCCAATTGCATATACACACTCATGTTGAAAAGTTTTATTTGAGGCCAACCACCTGTGTGATCAGAATACCCGTCTAAAAAAAAGCAGAGAAAAGTTCTTCGTGTCTCACTCTCTTACATCTTCTGATTATGTCTAGTCCGAAGATCGTCAACGGTTCTGGTGGTTACATACTACAAGACGTTCCACACCTCATCGATTATCTTCCTGATCTTCCTGTACGTTGCACGTTGATCTTCTTCTTGTTGCCTTATTGATTTGTAAAGTTAAAGGAATATTCTCCATCTTCACAACGAGATCATATCTAATATCGTCTGTTATCAGTTGATGAGTCTTTTGCTCTAGGGTTCTGTATGTTTTGATATGTTTCATGGTTTATGTTATTTGCAGACTTATCAAAATCCATTAAAAGACAATCCAGCTTACTCAGTGGTAAAGTAAGAATTTTCACCTATCTTTTAGACGTTTATATTGCTTTAAGGGTGTTCATAGTTTTGATTTTGATTTTGTTTTTGTTTTGTCAGGCAATACTTTGTTGATACAGAAGATACTGTTCCTGAGAAGGTAAATTCATCAATCACAATCCTTCTTTACCCTAACTGCTTGAAAATGGTGTTTAGATGATTTGTTTCTTAATGTTCTTGTTATTCAGATTATAGTCCACAAGGATGGTCCAAGAGGAATCCATTTCAGACGCGCTGGTCCACGCCAAAAGGTTTACTTTGAGTCTGATGAGGTCCATGCTTGCATTGTTACATGTGGAGGTCTCTGTCCCGGTCTCAATACCGTGATTAGAGAACTCGTGAGCAGCTTATCATACATGTATGGAGTGAAGAGAATCCTTGGAATCGATGTAAGCTGTGTGAAAACATACTTCTTTGTCTACAGTTTGAGTTTTTGCAACTATTAATTGTCCTAATGATTCTCATATGTAACAGGGTGGATACAAGGGATTCTATGCCAAGAACACAATCCCATTAAACTCTAAAGTCGTGAACGATATCCATAAACGCGGAGGAACAATCATCGGTACCTCACGAGGTGGACATGATACCACAAAGATTGTTGATAGCATCCAAGATCGAGGAATCAACCAGGTTTACATTATTGGTGGAGACGGAACACAGAGAGGAGCTTCAAAAATATATGAGGTAACAACATCATTGTGATACGTCAGAATATATTAATTTGCAATCTTTAACAATCACATCGTAGAATTGTGTTTAATTAAACCATGTAGGAGATTAGAAGACGTGGTCTTAAAGTTGCTGTGGTTGGAATACCGAAGACGATCGATAACGATATACCAGTAATAGATAGATCTTTTGGGTTTGACACTGCTGTTGAGGAAGCTCAACGAGCTATCAACGCAGCACATGTTGAAGCTGAGAGTAATGAGAATGGTATCGGTTTTGTTAAGCTTATGGGTCGTCACAGTGGTAAGTTTTTCTCTCCTTGTTGCTTTGAACGTTACAGTTTCAAAACCATTAGAGATGTTAATGATTATTCAATGAACTACTACAGGATTCATAGCGATGTATGCTACATTAGCAAGCAGAGATGTTGATTGCTGCTTGATTCCAGAGTCACCATTTTACCTTGAAGGAGAAGGTGGACTCTTTGAGTACATTGAGAAACGGCTCAAGGAGCATGGTCACATGGTGATTGTTCTTGCTGAAGGAGCAGGACAAGAAATGATGTCCAAAAGCATGGAGTCTAATACTCTAGAAGACGCGTCTGGTAACAAGCTTCTTAAAGATGTAGGCTTGTGGCTATCACAGAGCATTAAGGTGAAACCAAAAAAAAAAAAAACTCAAAAACTCTCTCTTATGCCATTACAATGCAAACTCAGTACTCATCAATAGTGTTTTTTACATTTTCTCTGATGATAGGATCATTTCAAGAAGATCAAAATGGTTATGAACCTCAAATATATTGGTAACAAAAATCATAACCCCTTTTTCAGCTAGTTGGTCTTCTTTTTAAAATCATAACCCTTTTTCTTATTTTTCATCTACCTGGATTTAATTTTCTTTTAATGGCAATTTTCGATTCTTGTTTTTAGATCCTACATACATGATCAGGGCGATTCCAAGCAATGCGGCAGACAATGTATACTGTACACTTCTTGCTCAGAGCGCGGTTCATGGTGCAATGGCTGGTTACACAGGCTACACTAGTGGTCTTGTTCATGGAAGACAAACATACATCCCTTTCTACGTAAGTTACTAATCAATCTTAGTAATTAATCTTTGACAGACACGTGGTCTCGTTGGATGGTCCTGATTTGATCTTTTTGTTTTTGCACGCAGAGGATAACAGAGAAACAGAACAATGTGGTGATTACGGACAGAATGTGGGCAAGGCTGTTGTCTTCTACTAATCAACCAAGTTTCTTGGGCCCTAAGGATGTATCTGAGGAGAAGAAAGAGAAGGCTCCTCCTACTGACGGTGAAATCTGTAACGGAGTTGTTGATATTCCTCCGATGACTAAAGAGATCAGTAAATGAAAGTGAAAAAGCTTTGGTTAGAAAACTTGCAGGCATCATATATATATTCAGGGGTTTCTGAAAATATGCCGGAAGTGAAATAATTGTAAGACTTGTGAACACACATCTTATGTTTCTTTTAGATGTGTTGTTATTGTAACTTTTTGCACACTCTACATACCATATGATTGTGATTTATGAATAAATGTGAAGAATCTTTTTTTTTTTCGGTTATATGTTAAGATTTATGTCATTTTCTGATTTTGTAACAATATAACTTTGCTTTAAGGTCGACTAATCACTTGGTGGTGAAGACGAGAGAATGAAAACTCCATTTGTATTAAACTTAATCATTGTTCAATGTTAAAATATGTTATTATTATACAAAAGTCTCCCACCACTTTTTTTTTTCTTATTGTCGACAGAACACAACAACCAATATTTTAACTAATCGAATCAATAAAACGTTTTTTATATGTAATAATATCATGACTTCGTCACAGTCTCGTACTCTCTCTCATCTACATTAGTCAATCAAGATTCAGACATTTTCTGTCTTTCTTCCTCCCATGGCTATTAACAACTTTTTGCTCTTCACTTTGACTTTACATCTTCTCCTTCTACTCCGTGTTTCATCTGATCCTTCACGGATCACCGGCGATGTGTCTCGAACGCCGAAGAAGTTCCTCGAGTACGCCATGAGTCCGGAGGTTTTAGATTGGATGGTGAGCATCAGAAGGAGAATCCACGAGAACCCGGAGCTGGGTTTCGAGGAGTTCGAGACAAGTAAACTCATCAGGTCGGAGCTAGACCTGATGGGAGTTAAGTACAGGTATCCAGTCGCTGTCACCGGCGTTGTTGGTTATATCGGCACGGGAGAAGCGCCGTTCGTCGCGCTAAGAGCTGATATGGATGCGTTACCTATGCAGGTCTAGTATCAGTTCCGGTAGTTCTATTTTAATTTGATTTTTAAAAAAATTTAGAATATTAATTTATAGGTGGAAATGAAGCTTTATTTGTCAAGTTCACAAACAAAAAGTACACCAGTTTGCTTCTATTATTTTTATCAAATTTGATTTTGAAGATTTCCAGGTGATACTACACACCAATGTCATTCTCTTATTAGGCAATGACAATAATAGCATTTGAATGAATAGTTATTGTAGATGCATTCTTTGACAGAGGATTAAACTAAGATAAAAATAGATTTGAACTTGCAAAAAGTAACTTCACCCACCAGTTTTAATTCACTATATTAACTAGAATTATGTCTTAGATTACATTTGAAATTGGTTTGTTTGCTCAGCAAATTATAATATAAAATCTGATTCGATTCTTGAATTCAGGAAGATGTTGAATGGGAGCACAAGAGCAAAGTTCCTGGTAAAATGCACGCTTGTGGACACGACGGTCATGTCGCTATGCTTCTTGGTGCTGCCAAAATGCTTCAAGAACATCACCAAGATTTGCAGGTTTTATGCATTCGCCTTTTGCTTTCATCAGTTACACTAACCTAAGATATATGCACAATGAATACTCTGTTTTCGTTAGGGAACTGTGGTGCTTATCTTCCAGCCAGCTGAAGAAGTTTTCACCGGAGCAAAGAAGATGTTAAAAGAAGGAGCGTTGAACCATGTCGAAGCCATTTTCGGTATTCATCTTACCAACCGTGTTCCCTTTGGCAAAACCGCTTCACGTGCAGGTTCCTTACTAGCGGGATCTGGATTCTTCGAGGCTGTAATAACAGGGAAAGGAGGTCATGCCGCCATCCCACAACACACCATAGACCCAGTTATTGTAGCTTCAAGTGTCGTCCTAAGTCTTCAACATCTTGTTTCACGTGAAACTGACCCTTTAGATTCAAAGGTTTCCCCCTTTCTTAGGT
The DNA here is from genome assembly GCA_016432835.1 of Brassica nigra. Lineage (NCBI taxonomy): Eukaryota > Viridiplantae > Streptophyta > Magnoliopsida > Brassicales > Brassicaceae > Brassica > Brassica nigra. The sequence goes on along the minus strand of CM028244.1, from coordinate 8,256,447 downwards.
TTCATCTACTTGGTCTTGGCTGTTCATCCTAACACAACTCATTCTTCTGTAGGTGGTTACAGTTTCTAAGGTTCATGGAGGCAATGCCTTCAATGTCATCCCTGATTCAATCACAATAGGAGGAACTCTCCGAGCCTTTAGCGGTTATTCTAAGCTTCAACAAAGAGTCAAAGAGGTGAGAATTGATTCAAGATTTGCACTTTTGTTAAGACTTTCTGGTTTCACTAACCAAACCCTGGTTTCATATCTTTGATTCTAGGTTATTACCAAGCAAGCAACGGTTCACCGTTGCAACGCATCAGTTAATCTAACACCAGAAGGCAAAGGAGCAGTCCCACCAACCGTGAACGATATGAACTTACACAAGCAGTTCAAGAAAATGGTCAGAGAACTGTTGGGTGAAGAGTCCTTTGTGGAAGCATCGCCTCTCATGGGAGGAGAAGACTTCTCCTACTTTGCAGAAGCCATCCCTGGCCATTTCTCTTTCCTTGGAATGCAAGATGAGACAGAAAGTTATGCCTCTGGTCATTCATCGCTCTATGGAGTCAACGAAGCTGCGCTTCCGTACGGTGCTGCAATGCATGCATCCGTGGCCGTACAATACCTCAAAGACAAGGCCTCAGAAGTTCATGACGAACTTTGAAACCAGTCTGGTTCTGTTACAACTTACAACTTGTATTCATTGGTTATTGCTGGTTCACAGATTAGTGGATGTTTCCGAACAAACCAACCTCGTTCATGCTATTTAGTCTTAGAATTCAAACTAAATGAATAAACACAAGATTGGTCTTGTGTTGGAAGCTGATCAGATTCAAAACTAAGAAATAGTATTTCATCGCATGGAATCAAAACATCTCAAGTTTAAGTACCAAAGAAACATAACTAATACAAACGAAAAGCAATTTCAAAAAGGTTACAAACTAGCCCATATCTTTCACAGAAAGGTCCCTTTCCAGCATATCTATGAATCGTCTACTTCTCAGAAGAGTTGGGTCCTCTCTTCTTACCGAAACCAACAACTGCACAAAATTCATTACCCAAACTTATAAATCCAATGTAATAAAACGTTTCAATCAATGAGATATTTTCCTCAGCTCAATTCATTTCAGCAAAGTATTTAATTTGCTACTCGTATGGACAAGGATGGGAGAAATTACCGGCGGTAACGAAACGGCGATTGTGCTGGAGACGCTTGTGAGCACGTCCTCTGGGTTTCTTCTTCTTGTCTTGCTTGGCTACCTTCGGTGTCTGTCCTCTTACTTTACCGGCACGAGCCAAAGATCCGTGTACTTTCCCTGAGATCGATGAACAGTCACCGTTAACAGATCACAAAAATATATATACAATTCACAAAAAATGAAACGACTCTAGAAGCTCTGGGGATTTGATTACCCATGGCTGATTAGCTTTTCTCTGCTGGTTCTTCTGACGGCTGCAATAAGCTGAAAACTAGTGCGTAGTAATCTCAGTATTAGGGTTTTCGAGCTGATCATATATGTATTTATATACTCGACAACGACATTTCCTGGGCCTTCTCGCGGAGAATATTTTTTTGAAGTTTCTATATAATCTGAGGTTATTGGTACGGAACCATACTAAAAATTACTATTGTGTCTGAGGCCTATAAAGCCCAAGAACTTTTTAATGCCTCTTTAATATATTTTCTATTTTCCTTTATATTCTTATAAAAATTACTAATTTTGCTAAATTTTCGTTTGTATTCTTATAAAAATTTCTATTGTGTATGAGGTTTATTTTAAAAGACTATCTTTAAAAAAAAAATTTAATAGATTTTCTACTTTTCGACTTTAATATAAGAAATTTTGAAATAAAGGTCAATTTTTAATTTAGTATATTCTTGTAAAAAAATATTTTTTATTTATTTATTCGACTAAATATATAAGAAATATAAAGGAAAAATAGCAATTTATACTTTAGAACGTAAATATAAATGAGTTGAAAAATGTTTGTATAATAGTATTTGGAGTTAAACATAGAAATGTGTTGAAAATGCTATTTGGAGTTAAACATAGAAACGTGTTGAAAATGCTATTCAGTAGGAACCGAAGTTTCTTAATTTTTACATTTAAAATTTTGAAATTCATACTAGTTCTATATTTTATTTTAACACTAGAATCGGCCCGCCCTACGGGCGGGGTGTACTTTACTTGTGATCTCAGATTTTATTTTTTATATGATTTGGTGGTTTGTATTTTAGGTTTGCATTTGCAAAAAAATGTGTATAATAGTGTTTATTGTCTATTAGGAAATTTTAAGTGGTGAAAGATATTATATACATTTACTTAACGTTTGATGTTCGTTTATTTTTGTCACGTGTTTTGTTTTTTTATTTGTTGTCAAATATATTTGTTGACATTATACTATTTTAGTTATTATCTTTTTTTTTGTTATGTTTTATAATGAGAACACATTTTATATCATCTTTGCATATATCTAACTAAAATTATTTAATTTTTATTATTATTGTAGAGATTATAAGATTGTATTAGCATGATACGATTTTCATGATTGAAATGGTATACATTTGTTAAATGCTTGCTAAATCTTTTTATAACCTTACTCTGTTCACAATAGTTACAGAATATACTTATTCTACCATTAAAAAAAATTTTGATATAAATTTTCTAAAATGCTTAATTTATTCTTAATTATATGTAACAATAATTTTAACTATTTTATAACGGCTTTCACTATTTATTTTATTATTGTTTTTGTAAATTATATATGATATTGATTAATTTTCAAAAACAATACTGATTAATTTTTAGAAAACAATTTTTAACATTTACCTCATAAAACACATTTACCAAAAACATAATGGTAACCATCTTTATATCATTTAAAAAAACATATTCATGTATTAGTAACTAATATAAAGAACACTATGTAAATCACTTTTGAAACATGTTTCTACTCTTTTTTTTTTATGAGAAACAACTCTAACCACAATTTTGAATGTGAAGCGAGTTAAGCTACTGATGGAGATGGAATTATTCCCATCTTCCTTGCATCATAAAATAGCCTTCACCTATCGTACTATCGTTGCAGACTCTAAATTCTAACTCAGCAGAAACACTCTCATGTAGCCACTGAATTATGAAAAAGATCACTGCACAAATCTGAGCAACAAAGGTTTTAACTCCGACTGCTCCTAGAAAGATAAGAGCGTGTTCATTTGATCAAAAAAAAAAGATAAGAGCGTGTTCACCTGATAATCCACAACTGTAACAATCCTTAAGCTATTGTTGTCTACACGTTCTTCCTAATACCATGTTAGAGCTTTTTCCATTTTTCAATACCACTTTTAGGCACAATTGCTGGGCCACCTTTATTCCCTTTGCCACCACCAGCCTGGCCTCTGCCTTAACCACCTCTCACAAAACCTCCATGTTGGTTTTGGCTGCCAATAAGTATGATATAATTAGATGATAAAAACCGCCACTATGTGATAGTGAAGCGAGCTCAGTCAATAACACTTACATTTGTAGGCGTCTCACATAAGGAGTTGCATCACTTCTTAGTCTTCCTCCCCCATATAAAATTCCTTATCAGCAATAATCAGTGGCTTTAAGTCCTTTTAAGTGCAATCATCAAAAGAATCAACTCTCAAACTCAACTGTTCTCTTGTAAATGAAAAAAGACCAAACATATAGCAAGACTTACCCAATAGAAAACAGCTAGGGAGATCAGAGGTGGACCACAATCATTACGTCATATGGGTTCTGCAGTTCTTAAAAGCTTCAACTACTATCTCACTCTCAATACTTTTCGGGATGGACCAGCGTCGTCTAACAAAGCTTACAAACTCATTAATATAAGTTTTTCTTGCTTATGAGTATCCAGCAACTAATAAGGTTGAGAAACATTCACTTCAATGAAATAATAAAACACATTACCTTTTCCTATATTCTCGACTGAGATACGCCATGTAAGCCCCACAACTGAGTAGTGGTGACTACGATTCAATAACCGAGCAACGTCATCTAACATAACTCCATGCACTATAGACTGCATAAAATGTGATGATAAGTAGTGAATATTTAATGGTAAATGCTGCAACAGTCTGAACCTTTAGGTTGTGAAACAAAGAAAAGAAGCATTTTTATCTTTTATAAAAAGTTATTTATTTGATTTCTCCTTGTCTTCTTCCTATCTTCCTCATCCTTTCTTTTTATGGTCTCTTCGGTTTCACAGCATAATATTTGTGCTTTTTCTGGACCTGCTAAAAGACAAACTGGTTAAGATTTCCGGGAGAGAATAAAACTTGCCCATGTTTTGCTGCCAATACATTCAGCTCACCATAGCACCGATTATCTATAAATACTAAAATATATCATCAAATGCAGGTCAAAAGAGTATTGTGAATACGCTATTTACGTAGTGGATGGTACGAAAGTCCGAGACCGTTTCCTAAACGAAATTTAAGTGTTGACCATAAGTTTGATTAAGTTGGTGCCTTTACAACTTACAGAGTTACAAACAATAAGACACCACAACCACTATGCCTCTCGGACAGGTTGAAGAACACCACAGCCCCAAAAGATATAAACATTTATGACATGGCAAAGCAGAAGGTATGGAGCAAACCTATTGCCTCCCCGTACATCATTGGTTTTTAAAAGCAAAATTGGTTTAGTTGTAATCACAGAGCATAAATTTGCAAACATAAACCACTAACATAAAATAAAATAAAAAAATTGAAAAAGAAACCACTAAATATTAGTGAAACTTTCAATTTTCGATCAAAGACCAAAACTTCACAATGACCCACAAAACAATGACCCACAAAATTAAAGTTGTAGTTACCTTGCAATTCAAGAAGCCTAATAGATCAGAGATTAAACACTAATCTAAAATCAATTTGTGGGGGGGGGGTGGGGGCTTAAGTAGAAACAAACAGAGATGCAAATAAAAATACGGGAAAGTGAGGATACCTTCTTGAACTTCTTAGTCGGCACTGCCTTCACCAAATAACTGAGAGAATCTCCGATCTAAAACGACGAACCTCTGATCTCATCACCACCATTCATTCTCTCCTCTTTCACTATCTATTGCTCTCACACACTCTCCTGCCCCTCAGATACAATGTAAAAACAAATCAAAGAAGCAATAGTTTATCATGATCAATCAAAAAGAATCAGTTGAAGAAATTTGCAAGCTCAAAGAAGAGAAATACTCACATATTTATATAGAAAAAACACCATCTTGTGGATCGAAACAAAGCATTGAAGAAGACATCGGGGGGAGAGTGAATCAATGGAGTAAACACGACGCCATTACTCAGACCGTTTCAGATGGCGAGAGGAAGATAAGACGTCAAGGAGTCATCGCCGTATGAAGGAGAGAGACAAAGCTTGTTTCTTTGATACAGAAGAATTAGGGTTAGACTGTGAGATCCTTCTACCGGGCCGGATACAGCCACACATCAAACAACCAAAGCCCATCTCATTCGGGATTAAATGAAACGCGGAGTATCAACCGCACGGACACGTGTCGACACGACGTTAATCGAATTATCTATGTGGCGTCTGATGTGTCGCGACCAGGAGGGAATAAACTCATCTTTATAATAATAGATATACCATTCAAATTTTTATTATTTAAGTTTTAACATACAATTGCATTAAATAAATATATACCACTAATTTTCAACAGAAATGTAAAATCCCAAAACATCATTCTTTCAAATCGGAGGGAACGGAGTATCTACTCGAAGAATGCGAGTACACCTCAACCTCAGGAACATCCTCGTCTCCGTTCAGGTACCTCAGCACCATCCTCATCGCCGGACGAGATCCCCTCTTCGGGTGGCAACACAGCAGCCCGATCACGAGCGCCAGCCTCGCCTCCCCTTCGTCGTAACCAGATCCGAGCCTCGAATCCACCGCGCGGAGCACCTGACCGCTCGAGTGCATCTCCATGACCCAATCGGCCAGGAAGAAGCTCCCGGAGTCCGTCGGTTTCCTCCCGGAGACGATCTCCAGCAGCAGAACTCCGAACGCGAAGACGTCGGAGGCGGAGGAGGAGTTTCCGTTGCGCGTGAGCTCCGGCGCCATGTACCCGATGGTCCCGACGACGACGGTGGTGTGGGAGAGGGATCCTCGCTCGTAGAGCCTGGCGAGGCCGAAGTCTCCGAGCCTGGGGTTCATCTGGTCGTCGATGAGGACGTTGCTGGGCTTGACGTCTCGGTGGATCACGATCTTCTCCCACTCCTCGTGGAGGTAGAGTAAACCCGACGCGATTCCTTTCGCGATCTGGAAACGCGCGTTCCAGGTCAAAACGGCGCCGCATAGCCTCGGTTTGCTGTAGAGGAGCGAGTCTAGGCTTCCGTTAGGGATATAATCGTAAATTAGCAATAGGTCGTTTCCGTGTTTGCACCATCCTTGTAGGTTGACCAGATTCTTGTGCCTCAAACGGCCTAGACTCTCGATCTCGGCGACGAACTCTCGAACGCCTTGTATGCTGTTTGGAGTTATCTTCTTGACAGCGATTTCATCAGAGGACGGAGATGATGATGATGATGATGATGATGCCGTTATGTTTCCTTTGTAAACAGTTCCGAATCCTCCCGTTCCTATGATCCTGTTGTCGTTGAATCCATCCGTAGCTGTAGATAGGTCTTTGTATCGAAACCTGTGTGGATGATCGAGTTCCCAATCCTCGAGAACCTCTTCTTGGTTTAATCGTCTTCTGTATATAATCAATAAAAACGATAACACCAGCATGATCGTTATAACGGTAGTTAAGGACACGATCAGGGAGATGACTTCTTTGTTGAAGCGTCTCTTCTTCGCTCTATTGGGAGGCGGAGCAGGGAGGGCCGAGATGTTCAGCCAGGGCCGGCCCTGAGAATTCGGGGGCTAGAGACGGTTTAAGAAGGATTTTATAAATTTGGGGGCTGAAAATTTTTTTTGTATAAATTTGGGGGCTTATTTATATATAAAATTTTCTAAAAATTTTGGGGACTTAAGACGAATGTTTCATCCGGCTTGGCTCAGGGCCGGCCCTGTGTTCAGCGTAGCTGCTGGTACCCGACCGGTTGAGAAACTCCAGCCCATCACGTAATGTGCGCTCGATTTGTCCCCTGTGGCCGCCGTGAACCCGACGTACATCTCTTCTTGCACTATCTCTTGCAGTTTAGGAACACGTTGCGAGATCAGAGGAGTTGTCGGCTTAGATCCAAGTCTGGTCGGGTAGACAGTGAGGGTTAGTCTTCTGGTTGGTCCGTGGTAATCGATAAAGACTTGGATCGGCTCGCCGCTCGTGAGTTGAAAGTCTTCTTTGTGTCCTTCTTTGTCGTAGTAAGCGACAGGTTCTTGGACATGTGAAGAGAGACTGTTGAAATTTAGACCGATGTGGTTGCCAATTCTGTCCGTGCTGTCTTTGTATCCTTGAACCGTGTCGAATTCAACTGCGAACACGTGGTTATCCGGATCACCGTCGTCTTCTTCGTTGAGAAGACCCAGGTACTGCGCGGTCTCCGCGTCTGGACGGTCTGGAGTTGGAGATAGTGTGAATGTAAAGCCGAAGCCTCCGTTGTTTGAGCTTGAAGGGATGATGACAAAGACGAATGAAGTGCTGAAGGAACGAACCATGGAGTTATTTTCGAGCAGTCTCACCGGTTTGTCGTAGAAAGCAGTTCCCGCAACGTCTGAGTCTCGATCGGTGAGCCTCAGAAGTCCGTTGGGCGTGATGGTTGAATCTCCTTCTAATTCAAGTTCTGATCGGTTTCTTTGAAAGCCTTGGAAAATGAACTCTGTAGTCGTCTCTGCTGTTGCTATGTGGGCTAGGGCGATGATCTGTAGGAAGATCACCAATAAGAAGAGCTTGACCATGGATCTTGCTTTGCCCATAAATGATCAAGAGCGTGTTTGACCAAAAGAAGAAGAGGACAACCAAAAATCAGGATGTAATTTGCTAGGAAAAGTCAAGAAGAAGATGACAACAAAAATGCTTCTAATAATGATAAGAGGGTGATGGTATCATTCCCTTACAAATACACGATGGTCCTGATGCTTGGGATAATATTTTGTAATTTTGAAAGTCCAATGGATGCATGGGGAGCTGACATTTGACATCGTCCAGATATATTTGAATCTCCTTAAATTTTAATATTTGAGGAAAAGAATAATAAAAAGTAATAATTGAATACCACGTCGGGCGGTCATAGGTGCTACGGGTGCCCAGATACAATATATAGTGAGACTTTTGTACGTTAACGGGAGTAGTAATAAGCTTGGACATTTTTCCCAAACCTAAAAATTCGAACTAAAAAAAAACTCAACCCAAAACTAAACCTATATTCAATGAACATATATATTTTAGTTCTCTTTGATCAAAAAAATAATATATATATATATATACACAGTCGTGTTTCTTGTATCTGAAAAGGTATTTGCCCCAGACCTCCAAATATACTAAAATTTGCAGGGCCTCCAAAATTACTGAAATATAGTGTGTCAAAGTGGTTTATGTGTTCAAGCATTAGTATATGTGGTGCTTTTTCTGAAAAAAAAAACTTATATAGAAAGAAAATTAAATTCTAAATATCAGAAACCGAAAAGGTGTTTCCAAATCAAAAAGGAATATGACATATTTGTTTCAAAAAAAAAACAGAAAACATAAATCTTAATTAGATTTTCGATCTGTTTCTTTGGATTATCTTCTTTCAAAAGATTTTTGATGTTTCAGTGACCGTGATGTCTCTAGTTTGAATCGTTTTGTTACGATGGCTACACAATGATAAGTCTTCTTCTCCTATGTATTATAGAGTGATAATTTGTTTCTCGTTTGTTCGTATAGTTTTTATATATTATGGTTTTATTTTCATTATATTTTGTGTCTTTCAGAACTATATTAACTATATTAAAGGACTCCAGTTTTTAATCTACTTCAAGCCTCTTTAGACCCTTGCACGACACTGTGTATATATATTTGGGTCTAAAAAAATTATGTTGTACAAAAAATATCCAAAAGAACCAACTCGAGTAGATTTGATCTAATTAGAATGATCCAAATAGAACCAGTTCAAATTAATTTATGATTTAATTATAATAATTTTTGATAATTTTTATTTTAAGTTATATAAATATTTAAATGCTAAGATTAAAATATATAGTTTTTATGAACTAATTTATTTTAGATGTTTTGTAAAATTTCAGAAAAATATGACTAGTTTTGAATAATTTTCAATAATTTTTGACAAAATAACCAATCTATCTAAGTATCATATAAACAAATTCAATAAATAAAAAATAACTTAATCCATCTAAATCAAACTTGAAATTAGAGAAATTTTAATTTAATTTTAAAAATAATCCATCTTATTATTTACGAATCTTGTGATACGAAATTACGATTCACCACCACTAGAATCTGCAGAATGTTAATTTCCAATTATACCCCTACCAAGTTTTCTCTCCCTCTTTCAGATTTCATCACACTTTAGGGTTTTATCTACAGCGCCCCCCACCACTCACAGACCTTCGCATACCAAAATGGGCGACGAGATTCCGCCACCGGCGCATCAATTAGCCTCCGTCTCCATATCCAACGATGCAACCTCATCTACAACAGTGCAGAAAGCTCGTTTCTCAGATCGAGTCCGCATCCGATCCATCCTGGGTCGACCCGACGGCGGAGCCGGACTCGCGGGTCAAAAGGTCCGAATCAGCGGGTGGGTCAAAACCGGAAGGGAGCAAGGAAAGGGGACTTTCGCTTTCCTCGAGGTGAACGACGGATCGTGCCCGGCGAATCTCCAGGTCATGGTGGACGCCTCGGTGTCGGATCTCTCCAGGCTGATCGCGACGGGGACTTGTGTGACCGTCGACGGGTGTTTGAAGATTCCTCCGGAAGGGAAAGGGACGAAGCAGAAGGTCGAGCTTAGCGTTGTGGAGGTGATTGATGTGGGAGCGGTGGATGCTGCTACGTACCCGATTCCGAAGACGAAGCTGACTCTTGAGAGGTTGAGAGAGTTTCCTCATCTTCGTTCTAGGACCAACTCGGTATTAAAGATCACTTCTTTTGATTGAATCTGTTAAGGGTTTGGTTTAGTTAATCAGAAAGTTACAGACTTTTAGAAAAATGATTACTTAATCAGAAAGTTAGGTTTGGCAGGAGTGACACTGTTCAAGGGTTTGTTGTAGTCATTGACATTCGTCTAGCTTTCTTAGCCTCGGTGATGATGATTACAGATTCTTTACAGCCCTAATCAAAACATTATTACTTGTTGAGGAAGTTATTTGATTTCTATTAGGTTTGAGTGGAGTGTCCTGTTTTTGTTAGCCTCAGTGAAGATGATGATTACAGATTCTTTGCAGGCTTAGTAGAAAATGATTACTTGATCAGAAAGTTATTTGATTTCAATTAGGTTTGAGTGTAGTCTCCTGTTGTTTCAGATCTCTGCCATTGCTAGAATCCGACACGCGCTTGCTATAGCCACACACACATTCTTTGATGAGGAAGGTTTCCTATACATTCAGACTCCAATCATCACAACAAGTGACTGCGAAGGAGCTGGGGAGATGTTCCAAGTAACCACCCTGATCAACCATACCGAGAAGCTGGAGAGGGATCTCATCGAGAACCCTCCACCTACCGAGGCCGACGTGGAAGCTGCCAGGGCCATCGTCAAGGCGAGAGGTGAAGCTGTGGCGCAACTCAAAGCTGCTAAAGCAAGCAAGGAAGAGATCACTGCTTCCGTTGCTGAGCTCAACGAGGCAAAAGTGAGTTTAGCTAGGACGGAAGAGAGGTCGAGGCTCAAGCCTGGGTTGCCTAAAGTGGATGGAAAGATTGATTATTCGCAAGATTTCTTTGGTCGTCAAGCGTTCTTGACGGTGTCTGGTCAGTTACAAGTGGAAACTTACGCTTGTGGTCTTAGCGATGTGTATACGTTTGGTCCTACTTTCCGGGCAGAGAACTCTCACACCTCGAGACATCTTGCTGAGTTCTGGATGGTTGAGCCTGAGTTAGCTTTCGCTGATCTAGAGGACGATATGAACTGCGCAGAGGCGTACGTGAGATACATGTGCAAGTGGCTGCTCGAAAAGCGTTACGATGACATGGAACTCATGGCGAAGAACTTCGACAAAGGCTGCATTGATAGGCTGAAACTGGTTGCGTCGACTCCGTTTGGTCGTCTAACGTACACCAAAGCGATAGAATTGCTTGAGGAAGCTGTGGCTAAAGGAAAGAAATTTGAGAACCCAGTGGAGTGGGGAATCGACTTAGCATCTGAGCACGAGAGGTTTGTTTTTCTATAACTATTTCTTAACTTGAAACACTTGCAAGAAAAACGTTACTAGGGTTGTCTCCTATCTTATAGGTACTTGACAGAGGTTGTGTTTCAAAAGCCACTTATTGTGTACAATTACCCGAAAGGAATCAAAGCATTCTACATGAGATTGAACGATGATGGAAAGACGGTTGCTGCCATGGATGTCCTCGTTCCAAAGGTGAATAAAGCCCATTTAAGGTTGAATTCGTTAATCATGGAAGAATATACAACATGAATGGCGTCTTTTCATTGTTAAATTAGGTTGGAGAACTCATTGGTGGAAGCCAAAGGGAAGAAAGGATTGACGTGATCATGGAAAGGTTGGTGAAAGTGAAATCAGTTTGTTCAAAGTCTCTTTTGAACTCTCTCATGAAGCCAAAAAATGTGGTATTTGATTTAACAGGATTGAGGAGATGGGACTACCAGTGGAGCCATACGAGTGGTACTTGGACTTGAGACGTTACGGAACAGCAAAGCATTCAGGATTCGGACTTGGGTTCGAACGCATGGTTCTGTTTGCGACAGGAATGGACAACATCAGAGACGTTATTCCCTTCCCTCGCTATCCTGGCAGAGCTGACCTCTAAAGATTTACTTACCACAAAACTCATTTTATGTTTTATATGTTCCTACTGGGTCTGGATTTGGATTTGAGAACCGATTCCGGTTAATTTTACTTTTTAAGTTTGTACGTTGTTTAATGAATGGAATGAATTGGATATTTTACGATGATATGTAACTGGTTTTGTTCGGTTATCTGGAAAAACTAAGTTTCACAAACCGGAAAATGTAAGTACGGAATTAGACAACAAAGCCAGTGGGGTTGGTGGTATTGTTGATTTTAAGCTTCAGCGAACCGTGGTCTTCAAGCAGTAGGCCAGAATATTATTATTACTTGAAAACAATGGTGTGGGCTTCACAGAATCTTGATTCCTGCGTCAGATAGGATAAGTATTATCTATAAGCAAAAGGACTAACTTACACAAGAAGTCGATATGTCCGAGTGGTTAAGGAGATTGACTCGAAATCAATTGGGCTTTGCCCGCGCAGGTTCGAATCCTGCTGTCGACGTTTTTTTTTCAACCTGGGAGGACAAGAGCTGGCATGATAGATGTCTTTGTTCAAAACGGAATAATAAAGCTGACATGGTACTGAACTACTGATTCTCGACTCCTTCCGTTTTTTTTTTTTTTTTGACAACGACTCCTTCCGTTTACCTTCTTCACGGAAGAGTCAAGCATTTGTTATCCAAAACGGAACAAGAGCTGGCATGATAGATGTCTTTGTCCAAAACGGAATAATAAAGCTGACATCGTACCGAACTACTGATTCTCGACTCCTTCCGTTTACCTTCTTCACGGAAGAGTCGAGCATTTGTTGATTCGGACTTGTCTTCCAACGTATCTTGAACAACAGAAAACTCATTTCATTTCACATGTATAACGAAAGTTACGAAACGTTAGGCTCAATTGATTGCATAAATAACTCAGGTTTCACATTGATTATCACTAAGACCATCTTAGAACTGTGAGATTCAAGAAAAATACAGAAGATAAAAAAGATTCATCATAAGGTCTAGAAAATGAGTCTTTCCAATAAACTGCATCAGTGACTTTTCGACTGAAAACCAACAAGAAATTAAGAGAAAAACACCAAAACTTGTCTAAGTGACAGACTAGTCCCTTCTCAATCCTCCTCATCGATGACCTTAGTGCCGAGTCCACTGAGTCCTTCGGCAGGGATTTCAGCAACGGTGACAAGTGAGAAAAACTCTTCCTTTGCGTCTTCGTCGTCGTTTCTCTTACGTGCAACACGGACCCTAATCCTCCTTGGGGGACCTCTGATTCCTTTGCTCCATATCTGCTTGTTCAACTTCACGTCTACCCTGACGTCCTTGGTCCCCATGGCTTTCTCTGCAAACTTCCTTATCTCCTTAATAGCCTTTGGTGCCTTCTTCTTAAATGTGCTGTTACAAAATTAATTACGTATTATTAAAGGACCTTAAATCTCATAACAAGGAAAAGAACACTATCATAAATCAAACCTAATCAAAAAATGAAGTTCACATTTTCATTTTGACCACTATCACGATTTGATAAACTGAATCCAACCAGAACAAGATTCAGTGTTTTTTTTATTCATTATGCTTCAATAAACACACCAACAATGTAATGACGAGCTACAGGCTGAATGTGATACATGGAATATGATATAATAAGCATTTCCCTATGAATATAGTGAATTTTAAAAGGTATTCATTTTAAGGCCTAACATATATTTACATTTTCGAAAAAAGAATCTTTAAACACTAATCAAACAACAAAAAGTAAGCCCACTATGCTTGCCACCGTAAACGTACCAGACGCAGACAAAATTTCATTATACCTCTATGAAACTGATGCATCAAGCAGCTAGAATGTATCAGTCATTGAATAAACTAGAGTTTGAGAAAGTTAACCAGCTGTGGAGGCGTCTGTGGAGGTTGATGGTGTACTCTCTGGTCACCACTTCCTCTTTCCTTCCCTTTTTCTCAGACATCTTCTCTTTGTCCTGTGATGTACTTCTTCACACTCTTACCTATCAAAGAACACATAAGTAGATTGCCGTATCTGAAAATTCCTTAGACAGATCTATAAAACCCGCTAGATAATAACGATCAGAGAACTATGAGGGAGAGAGTACCTTTGAGGCTCGAAGAACGTCGACAGACAGAAAGGCGCCGTAGGAGGAGAAGTAAGCTTTATATATGCTACACTTAACTAAACCTAGATGATTGATTTATTTGGGCTTTAATGGGCTGACTGCTTGTGCCATTATCGTTTGTAGTAACCTCTTACGACCTCTGAACATTTGAGCCCATTAATCACTTACAACTTTTTTTTTGGACAACAGTACTTGAAATTTGATGCTCTTTAAATCGGCGTCGAAAGCCTTTGCTTCTTTAGCCAGTCCTGATTGTACTGAACCGAAAATTACGGGTGTCAATGTAAATTGCGTTACTAATCTCATACCAGACAAAACCGCTAAACCGGAACTACATTTGTTTACTGAAACCTCCGTAACAAAAACCGGTACAAAGCGTATACAAACAGAGTCTGACCACAGAGTTTGAACACTCAACAAAAAGCTTCTGATTAAATATCTCTCACATAAGTTTTTATTCGAATCAGATTCTCACCTTCGGGCAATTCCTAGAGACTTTCTCAGCAACCAACTTGATCTCACGAATCCTCTCTTCAACCAATTGCTTCATCTGCTGCTCTTGATCCGGTTTGTTTTCATCCACTTGAACATTGTTGCTATTAGCTTCTTCTCCATTCACAGACTTGAAAACCACAAACGACGCTTCAGCTTCGAACGTTGTTGGAACATCCACCACCTGTTTCTTTGGAGCCTCTATATCTTTTCCAAGAATGTCGGTTCTCACATGGTTCGTGATGACACATGTGTAATCCTCCATGTATTTGTCGACAGGATCAAGCGCCAGATATATCAAGATCTCCCAGCATTTGAGGAACTGTTTCTTGTTGATCTTCAGAGCTTCACGGACCTTCTCGATGGCATTCGAAGGTGGAGTGAATCGTGGTATGTGAGCTTTCTTCGATAGCTTTCCTTTTGTGAGAGTCTCAACAGCTAAATCGATGGCGGGTTTGATTGGATCGAAAGCGAGCAAGCGGTTTATGTCTATGCAAGTGCGGATGTGTTGGAACTTCTCGGATGGCTCTTCCACTGTTAGATCGTAAACGTTTTCTGCTACGGCCACTTTGTTTACAACCTCCATGAGATAGCTTCCAAATCCTTTTCCTTGGAAGGAAGGCAGGACCAAGATCTGGAATCAACATGAAGAATCAGCACAACAAGTCAAATCGAAAGAAATGCAAGAAGAACTGAGATCTTTGAGGTATATATATTATACCTGGCTGAGTCGCATCCTTAACCTGTCGGGATAACGATAGAACTTATAAATTGCAGTAAAGCCCACAATTTGATACAAAGGCTCCTCCTTGTCCTCTTTCTTTTGAATCAAGAGATATAAATGCCAGTCAGGGTCAGTAACATCAATCGGGTTGCTGCCTGATATAATGGACCAACGTCTGGTTAATACTAGGAAGAGAAGATAAAAATTCAAGAGCAAAGGCGGGAGTGTGATTACCATCGACGAAAAGAAGAACAAGAGGCACCAATCGGCTGTAGAGGAGTCCAGCATTGGGAGAACCAATCTCCATCCGTAAAACCTGAGGAAAAACGACAATTATATGGTTCTTTCTAAAAAAACTGCAACTTCACTGCTGATAAAAGCATCTTAAACTGATTGAATCCATTCAGATTACCTGGAGATCTGTAGGAGACACTTGAGCATTGATGCTGCTTCCATCTATCACTCCGGAATGTATTACCTCTCCGTTTGAGACCATATTTCTAAAACAATCAATAATGATAAAGTTAAACAATCAATGACCACAAAGAGAAATTTATCTTATAAAACACGGGAACAGGTTCGAGGAAGTATGAGGGAATCCAGTAGTAGTGCACCTGATAAAATCTCTCTCTGTCAGAAAGGTTTGCAGAAATTCATCCTTGCTCTCAACAATTGTCTCAGCAAATATGTTCTGTGTGGAATGAAGTGGTCAATCATAAGAAGAAGAAAAATGTTAAGGTATTAGATAAGATCACACATAGAAGTTGATTAGGTACCTGTAAAGCAGATTTGAGGTCCGTGATGCCTTTTTCTCCCTTAAAAATTTTTAAAAAAACAACTTTTCATCCTAAAAGCCAATATATAGACAGTCTGATAGATAAAAACTAAACTTAAGACTTACATTGGTTGTGCTCTGGTATGTAATATCAGCATAAGAATGCAACGAAATGCTATTGATCCACACATTGATCTGAAACAAATGAAATCAACAGCAAGATTACGCCAGAACAGAACCACAACCACAACAATGAGACACCAGAAACTTGAAGAAAGGAAACTACCTTTAAACCTTGGTAACCATATATCTTCCCATCACCATCAAAAAAATCGTTCAGATCAACAGGAGTAACACAGGAAACATCAGGAGAACCCACTTCCTCTTTGCTGGAAACTAGAAATCAACCCACAACAAAAAGAGAAGTCAAAATAATATCAAAACAACCCAAAAAAAAAACTTTCTACAGAGAATACTTCTATCACTTATTGATAACATTGATCACACACATCTTCTCTACAACGTTCATCAACTGAAAACAACATTTTCATAGCTATCAGCTATGAGTACTGAGTCACTGACACAGAGCAATGACTTGCAATCACACATACTCCATCTCATGGCGTTCTTCTACAAATGAATTTCACCAAAGCGAAAAAAAAACTACACACATTAACTAATTTCACCAAAGAGGGGAAAACAGGAAGCGTAACCCTAATTTCGCAATCAGATACGTACCGAGATAGATTTTGATGCACTCGTTAGCCTCCACGCCAGTAACTGTTAAGAGCAAACTGCCAGATTAGACAAGAGTACGAAAAAAGCGGAGCTACGCTAAGTGGAAACCGCGAGTGAGAGTAAAACGACACGGAAATAGAAACAGGAGAAGAAACGGCTCACCGGCGGGAGAGAATCCGACGCGGCGACGCTTATTAGGCTCGGCGTCTGGAGCGGCGGAGGATTGATGCTTCTGAGCCATGGAATCTCCGGCGAGTGTGAGGCGGGAAGAGGGTGTTGACAAAAGGCGGGAAAACTGGAGGGTTAATGGAAATGTGGAGGGCGATGATACTAAAAGTAAGCTTAGGGATGAAGAGCAGCAGACGGAGAAATAGACAGCGTATGATCCTATCAAAACAATAATCAAGGCCCGTTAGCGGCCCAAAAGTTAAAAATAATGTTCCTTTAAAACATATACAGAATCTATAGCAACGAGGGCGTTTGGTCTAGTGGTATGATTCTCGCTTTGGGTGCGAGAGGTCCCGAGTTCGATTCTCGGAACGCCCCTCACTTTTTGTTTTATAAGCAAACCATTTTATTTTTTCCTTTTACTTAAAAATATACCGCGTTGCCAACTGTCTAATGAAATGATCGAGAATTGCAGAAATATCCATAGCATTAAAGAGATGTATATTTGTTCCCACAAATAATGTGGAAACTAGACTTATGTCAAAATGGTGCCTAATTTTAGAAAAGGTCAACTTGTTCAAACTAGACTTGCTTTTCTTTTTTTCAATTCGATTCTGTTTAGTTCGGTTATACCAGATTTTTTTAGTTTCGATTACACTATGTTTCAGATTTCAAAGTTCATACATTTCAGTTTGATTTAAGGTGCTTTCTCAACTCCATTGTTCTCATAAAAAAATGATTTCTTAAAGACTTTGAAAAATTGAGTCCAAGTTAGTTTTTTTAATTGTAAGAACTGGTTTAATATTTAGTCAAAATAAAATAAAATGTTTTTTTTTTGGGTATTTGAGTGTCAAGTTACCACCACCGTCGTCAATGGAGAAATCACCGCTAAAATATTAAACAGAGAGAGAATAAACGAAAAAAAAACTAAAAATCCGTTAATTTTCCAGAGAAGTCTTAGGAGAGAGAAGGTAACGCTTTGTATATAAGCTAAAAAAAGGCCAAAACATTTAAAGGTAGGGGAGAGGAGTAAGAAGAGAAAGAAAAGAGCTCCTCCTCCTTCTGTTATCCCTGCGGTACATAAAGACAAACGGCGACGAAGGCGGAAACGGAGGAGCTTTTGTTGCCAATGGCGGAGTCAAACGGCTCTGTTTCCGTCGACGTTGGAACCATCTATCTTGGTGGCAAGGTCCCTTTTCTTTTTACCTTCCTGTTTCTCATTTCCATATTTGATTCGGTTATTACTGCAATTCTTGTTTCTTGATATCGGATCCAAATCAAGCTGGATTTTTTTTTTCTGGGTTTATCTTAAAACTTGCTTGAGTTTTAAATGGAATCTTCTGGATCAATTTTTTTTTGTGAAATTTACGGAAGAACATGGCCAGGTTTTATGATTGAGAGAAAATTATGGTTCTGTTACTCTTTATAAGGCATTGTTAGATTCAGTTGATTCATAATAATATTTTGAAATCAAACGATTGCCTATTTTACACTTCTGAGAATAATGAGCTTCATTTTTGAAAAAAAAAATAATTCTAGGAAAATTCTTTGCTTGTGGATTTGTAAAATTTCGTGGTAGATTATTCTTGGGATCTTCTTCTCTATTCGAAAGATATCTTCTACTTCTTTTGTACTATTCCTTATTCTTGTCTTATTGCCTTTTGATTCTTCTTTTCTTTTTTTATGAATAAAGAATACTCCAGCTGTTTTTGTCTACCTTTGACCCTTTGTTTATTCAAGATTTAAAAGACTAATCCTTCTTTTTATTATCTCGTTAACACTCATTGTCTTCCAATCTCTTTTACACTGTCATTCTTCTCTTTTATAAAAAAAATAAAGAAGAAAATTCACAATGATTAGGACTAGGCCATCCTCTGGATGATGATGAAGTTTTGATTCTGTTCTTTTCCCCACTTAAAAGTAGAAGGCTTGCACATGGTAAACCTCTTAACAGAGATTTTTCATTTGTATTCATTATTGTGTTTGTACACATTAATTATTTCCCACCTAAAGTAAGTTGTCATATTCCTAGCTTTTTAGTATACAACAGAAGATAAACAAACAAACACATGTAATAAAACTATGGATGAGAAAATGGTAATGAGATGATGATGTATAGTTAAAAGTTTTCTGGTGGTTTCATGATCCGTTTGGTGGGTGTTACTTTTGTTATAAACTTGCTGGTTTTCTTGTCTTCAGGAGCATCGTGTCAAAACTGCATGTGGTGTTGTGTCTGTAATTGTCTATGGAGATAGAGAAAAGCCAGCATTGATTACTTATCCTGATCTGGCCCTTAACCGTAAGTCTTAAAGAATCGTTACATGCACTAGTGTTCAGCTAAATAACAGGATCCTTTGTCTGTTTTACTGATTTTTTTTTAATGTTTCTGTTGCTTCTTCTCTCAGATATGTCATGCTTCCAAGGATTGTTCTTTTGCCCTGAAGCAGCTTCCTTGCTACTACATAACTTCTGCATTTATCATATAAGTCCACCTGGCCATGAGGTCCATCTTTTAGTTTCTCTTTTAAGTTATTTTAAAAGAGCCATTTGCTTTGTTTGGCTTGATCACTCACATGTCCTTGCATTTCCACCAAGAGTTCTTGCAGTTAGGAGCTGCTCCGATTTTTCCTACTGATTCAGTCCCTTCTGCTGATGATTTGGCTGATCAGATCCTCGAAGTTCTCAACTTTTTCGGGTAATGATTGAATGAAGCCCTTATTGAAAGTTTACAGACATGTTAACTAATGAGGTTTAAGTTTTTTTGTTCAGCCTTGGTGCTGTGATGTGTATGGGAGTTACTGCAGGTGCTTACATCCTCACATTATTCGCGGTGTGTTCCTGTTTTATCTTTTCTCAGAATCCGTTTTCCTCAGTCAGACATTGTGTTTATTATCTGTTCTATGTTCTAAAACTTTTCAGATGAAACATAGAGAAAGGGTTGCCGGTTTGATTCTTGTCTCGCCACTATGCAAGGCGCCGTCTTGGTCTGAATGGTTCTACAACAGAGTTGTCTCAAACTTGTTGTATTTCTACGGAATGTGTGGAGTGGTAAAGGAGTTTTTGCTTCAAAGATATTTTAGTAAGGTGCGTTAACTGCAGCTAGTAGATACCATTGTTGCACTACTATTTCTTCTCTAATTAAAACTGGTTTTTTTAAAAAAAATTTCTACTTGTAACAGGAAGTCCGTGGTAACGTGGAGATTCCAGAGTCAGATATAGCACAAGCTTGCAGAAGAGTCAGTCTTCTACCCTTTCCTCTTCTTTGTTCTGATTCATCAATATTTAGATGTCTCTCTGTTTTAAGTAATTGACATTGTTACGCTTTTGGTAATCTCCTCAGCTACTTGATGAGAGGCAAAGTGTAAACGTCATGCGGTTTCTTGATGCCATTGATCGGTAAGACAACAAACACCTTTAAATCCCTTGTCTAATAAGAATTCATGGTGTCAAATATTTAGCTTGCATAATGCTTTTTCAGGAGACCTGACATATCAAGTGGATTGAAGAAACTAAAATGCAGGACACTTATCTTTATCGGAGACCAATCTCCATTCTATTCAGAAGCTGTTCACATGGCAGCAAATTTGGATAGAGGATACTGTGCTTTGGTTGAGGTTTGAGAAACAAAATCATCAATCTTTTTATTTACATGTTGGGGATATTACTCGATGTTTACTTTCTTGGGATTGTTTTTTCAGGTTCAGGCTTGTGGTTCAATGGTAACAGAGGAGCAACCCCATGCAATGTTGGTTCCAATGGAATATTTCTTGATGGGTTATGGGTTATATAGACCATCTTATTTCACAGAGAGCCCTAGAAGTCCTCTTAGCCCTTCTTGCATTTCACCTGAGCTTCTCTCCCCTGAAAGCATGGGATTAAAGCTTAAGCCTATCAAAACCCGAGTCTCGGCTTAAGTGTGTGTGAAACTTCATTCACTGGTCTAGCTTTGTAGATATAGAACAAACACTAGGGAGATTTGAGGAGAAGACATCTAAACCCATCCTTATATAACACATTCTTTTGTAGTCAGCCATGATAAAGATTAAAGACAACAGTTCTTTTGTTAAGAAGCCAAAAATGTTGTTTCATTATTTCATTTTTCTATATATAAATGTAAAATGTTCTGGTGTTGTGACATTATTGTAACAGTTTTTGTGATGGGACACTTGCAGATTATGTGATCCACTACCATAAAACATTCATATTGCCTATGATACCTACTTTCTTTTCTATATAATTTCGACTATCACTAAACTGAGCATAATACTCTACTATTAGTAACAAAGAAACTTGTAGAGATTTTAAATAAATTAAATTGTCGCCAAAAAATAAATTATTAAATTGAAATTAAGTTATAATAAAGATTTTTAGTCTTGACAAAAAAAAAGATTTTCAGTAAATAATAATTATTTGAAAAAGTAGTTTGCAAGTATATGATGGATTTGTTGAAAATAAGCTTATTTATTTTCAGAGTGCGTTCACGATGAATATATTGAAGAGAATCTTATTTGTTTGAGATGTAATGGCGGTTAAGTTGTTTCAACTAGCTATTGATACAATGTAGCTGAGCCCGCATAGACCAATCTTACTTTCTAGATTCATAAAAGCTACGAGTGTAAATTTTAATCTATATCTGGAAACTTGACGAAGGAGAAGATGTAGTAAACAATTGGACGACTAATGACTCAACCATATGACCAAACTAACTCATTATTATTGCACTGAACATTCCAGTAGTCTATAAATCCGACAAAGCTCAGTAAAAGACAGTTCATCACTTTTAACTTATAATATCACACAACAAAGCTCAGTAATAATTTCAAATGATGTAGTCTGACCATTCCGAGATAAACGAAGTGTGATCCATCGACTCTCCGGGACACTCCTCGTCGTGAATCGTCGGTCTCTCTTTTCCTCCGACGAGTCTCGCCGGATTCCCAACCGCCGTAGCTCGTGGAGGGATGTCGATCAGAACCACAGACCCAGCACCTACTTTAGCTCCTGCCCCGATCCTGACGTTACCAAGAATAGTCGCTCCAGCTCCGATCAAGCAACCGTCACCGATCTTGGGATGTCTGTCTCCGCAAGCTTTACCTGTTCCACCGAGCGTCACGTGGTGGAGGATCGAAACGTTGTTCCCTATCACAGCTGTCTCTCCTATGACAACTCCGGTTGCGTGATCTAGAAGTATCCCTTTCCCGATCTTCGCTGCTGGATGGATATCGACGGCGAACACTTCGGAGATACGAGAGTGTAGAGCTAAGGCTAGTGGCTTCCGCGTTTGAGTCCATAGCTTGTGCGAGATGCGATGTGCCTAACCGAGTTTCAAATCAAGTTAACCAAATTGAATAAAACCAAATTAAATTAAGTTAACCAGATTGAATAAACCAAATCAAATCAAGTTAACCAGATTGAATAAACCATATCAACTATACAAACCTGAAGATGCGCCTAACAAAATCAAGTTAGCCAAATTGAAGAAAAACAAATCATATTATCCAAATTAAATAAACCAAATCAAATCAAGTTAACCGGATTGGTTAAACCAAACCGGAAGATGGAGATTCTCACCTGAATCGCTAAGAAGCCTTTGTAATTGAGAAGGCAATGGGAGAAGGAGATACACGCCGGATCACGAACACGAGCAGCACGGAGATCCGCGACGGTGGCGTTACGGAGAGAAGGATCGGAGGTGAACGTGTTCAAGAACAGATCGTACAGAAGCGTGGAGAGAAGCGTCGAAGAGCATAGCTTGTTTCCCAAATGAAACGAGATAGATCGCTCGAGAGACGAGTGAGAAAGAATCGTCGAGTAGAGATAGCTAGCTAACGCAGGCTCCGCCTCAGCGTCACGGCGAGCTTCCGCTTTGATCTGTGTCCACAATCCAGCAGCTTCAGCATCCGCCGCAGCCGCGGCAATCGCTGCCGCTGCTTCGGCAGATTGAGCATCGGTGGGTGGTTTGTCTTTTGATGGAGATGATTGCTGGAGTTCTCCGGCCGGCGGCATCTCGACGACGGCGATGATAACAATATGTCCCGCTTACCTGTAAATTTTCATATGTTATTTATCATCGTGCGGAATATTTTGAAACCATAGATTAAAGATAATGATGGCAACGTGGCTCGTGATTAACGTGGATCTTCGGAAAAAAATCAGATACGTCGATTTGACCCAAAAAATAAAATAAAAAAGCAGATCCGTCGATTATTATATGGTTTTATGACAGGGATATAGTCCGTTAGATTAGATTCACCTTTCTGAAAATCGACGGTGGTGATTCCGCCGACAGTTCTTACCAAACCTGTTGGCTGCAGTAAAGAACACCTCATCGGGTTTAACATTTCAGTAATAGAAACATTTACTAATTTATTCGGTATACAAAATCGGTACACCAAACAAGGACTGAACCAGTTTGATACAGATCATTCCGGTTAGATGAAAGAGAACTAACCGGTTTAGGAAATCGCTACATCACTAAAAAATTCTTAAATTCTTTAGAAAAAATAAGATTTATTATTTGGTACTTCTAAACATATACTATAGAAATTGTTATTAGATTAACCATAAAACTAATAAGTAATCTACAAAAATGTTTATTTATTTCTGTAAATAAAATAATGGAATTAACTAATATGATTAATATATATGTGAAAATTAATATTTTGAATAACAAAATTCGATAAAAAGTATGTATACTCAAATTAAATAATCACATTAATCATATACTAATTAAAATTAGATTTTTCATATATATTATATTTAAAATTTTAAGAACCGACTATAATTACTAAAAGTGTTAAATTATATATATTGAAAATTTTGTAATCAATAGTTTTATATTTTTATTATAATAAGATACCAATAATCATAAAACTATATGATTAAAAAATCTCATTTAACATAGATTCTGACTAAAAGTATGTATGATACTTGAATTGATATAAATTAAAATTTTAATTTTAATTTAATTAAATCATTAAAATCTATTTTATATATCTTTGTTATTATTTTAAAAGTTATTTATTTAACAAATATTTTATCAAATATCTCATTCTTTGAATAGAGGATTATTACCTAGGGGCTAGAACGCTAACATTTCATTAACCAATTTTCTTGTTGAAAAACAACTTAGCGTAGTTATCATATTAATATAAATAATATTTTTAACAGATAATAGTGAAATATCTCTAATAGAAAATACTCAGATTCTGTATCTTTATTAAAAGGAATGAAATTAGCTTATGCCTAATTTGAATAAAAAGTATATTTATATCAGTTTTAATGAATGTTACGTCAGTATGAAATATAAGTAAACTACTAAATTTTGATCCGCGTTTTAAAAGCGGGATATTATATATTGTAAAAATCTAATTAAAAAATCATCAAATACTTGTTAAGAATGATAAAATGATAGATCCGCGTTATTTTAATTCGTTTCATTTTGGATGAACACATTTACGTCTCGACCTTTCGAACTCATTTACTTTTAAACTCTCAATTATTTTATCCATTTAAATTCATGTAATTCATTTAGACCGGTTTGAATTTATTTTGAGTGACTAAAATCATTTAATTTCTACAAAAATATACTTGTATTTTATTTTTCTTTCAAAAATATTTAGTTTATTTTTAAAAATTGAAAACAATGTTAAGATTTATTATTTTGAACAAAATATAAAATTAAATCAATGTAATTCATGTATAAAAATCTTAGTATCTACAGTTTTCATGCTTAGTGTGTTCAAAATAATGTAAATTTAGTTAAAAACCATAAAAGAAAAATTAGTAAAAAAATTGATACACGTAAAAATTTACACTGTGAAAATAAACCGTCCTCTACATAGATCAAACGAATGAAATAATTATACACAATAATATCTAACCTAGATTTGAGAATATTCAATAAATTTAAAATTAGATATGATTATATATATGCTATTTATAAAATCGTTTTTGTTCAGGATTAAATAATTGAAAGATTGCAATCTTTTAAATTAGCTAAATATTAGGTAATTTAATGTAATACCTACGATTTATAAGGAAACTCATATTTATCATGTTTTGTAAATTCATTTATTAAAATTAATTATATTTATGAGTGAAAAAATGAATTAAAAGGTTATTTCTAGTTTTAATTCATATCGGTACGTCAAATTTAATTCCAAAATCGCTTTAAATGATAATGATTGTTGTCAAAATTAATAATTTTAGGATTAACTAAATTTTAAAGGATAATCGACATGCCATATATATATATATATATAGTTTTCCATATGTTGTACTTTTATTTAGCAAGTTGTTTAATTTTTTGTATTAAATAATATTAATTGGTGACCAAATTTAAAAATGAGAAATGTATTATCTTGTAAATATAATAAAAATTCAAGGGCAGAATCCTAAATTATTAAAATAGGATTCTTTTAATAGTATAGATAGTTATCTATCTATCTTCTATCTATATATATAAAGTTGACTTGCCTATCATCTCATGCGTCCACGTCATCAGGTAGGTAGGGGAGTTTTGTACCATCTGTCACCAGCTCGCTTCTGAATTAATTCCGGTTTATTTCATGCCTCCGATCCTGGACTGGGCAATTATTTTTCTGTTTAGATTTAATTAATGGGCTCTTACTGTCTTTTCAAATCAAGCCCATATGTTGTTAGGGCTTTGTTCTTTTTCGTTCACAGAGCTCCGAGTCTAAGCGTCTTACCTCTTCAAAACTCCAGACCTTCGAACGACTGTGTAAGTCTTCCTTTTTCGGTTATCATCTCAATTAATCCAAGCATCTATGCTGAATCCACCACTCCTCACACTCTCTTGCATTTAAACGTCCCTCATCTTCCTCCAATATAATCGATTGAATCTCCATCTATAAATGTCTTCCATGCCTGAAATGAACCGCAGCAGGGAGAGTGGGAGCAAGAGGTGAATCCTGAGTTCGGAACCTAAATCCTGAGTTCGGAACCTAAATCCTAGATAGAAAACTAATAAGCACGGCGTAAAAAAGTTGATTGAAAACTGATTTCTGGATTTAACGATGACAAATTAAATCCAGTATCAGCATGGAGCAATCGGTTTCTTCAAAATCTCTGCGATGCCGTTATCAAATCTTTCGAGCACCATCAGAGCTTGAGAGACTTGAAATGTGTTGGAGCGATGGAGATTGTCACGCCTGAAACCAGTCAGTTTTCTCTGCACTGTCTCATCTCTGTTTTCACCGGTAAGTTGTTTCCATTTTTCACTTGAGCTCACTTGCCGCCTAAGAAAACTTAAATTACATCTCCCACTTCTTCATTGACAACTTCATCTGATTTAACTTCTTATTAATTTTTATGTTTTACTGGTGTCACAGAGTGTGTGCTCCGAAGTCCCAGATGTATACATCTTCTAGGATAATATTGGGACAAGCTACAGGTTAAAGTGAAGAAACAGATTCCTCTTTTAGCTCCAAAGGCTTTGCTTTACTTTGTATGATTTCTAATTATAGTTTCTGAATGTGCAGGAGAGGATGACAAGCTAGATGTAAATGCTGTTATGAACAAGTTTTCCAGCAATATATACCAGAGTATGAATGAGGACATGAGTCAAGCCATGAAAAAATCATTCGTGGGCTGAGCAATAACCTTTTTGGTCTTCTTCCTAACAACTTATTGTTTATCCTTTTGACTGACTTTTTTTGGTTTTAAAACCAGACCTTGATATGCTTAGGTTCTATATTGGCTAAAATGAAACAGTCACGGATCAATTGTTCTCGCCGGAGCGAGCTTGGCTGGTGACACTCAGCCTAGACGCGCTGGAGCTCCTCCACATTCTTTTTCATGTACACTTGCTGAATAGTTTCATATTTGGTTTCCTCTGATGCGCATATTCCAGGTTTCGGGAGCTTCTATAGATGACATTATGACTTCCGAGCATACTAGCTTAGGTGAAAAAGGCTGTAACGTGGAGGTTTACGGACATGAAATATATTCCAAATGGATAAAGTCAACGCATACTGCCATTTTCAATTGTGATGGAATACTACATAGTAAGATGATCTATCTATAAAGATAGCTTCTTTCTTACAATTAAGCCTATCTTTAATAGCCTCTGCAACGCCAATGGAAACCTTCTTTATTGATGGCTGGATACGCAAAGCTAAAGATGAAGATTGCAATGGGTGATGAATGTGATTAGGTCAATATGATTAGATGAGATCAGCATGGGAAACAAAAGTCGTTATAAAAACAGGGCTACATTTGATCAAAAAGAAATGAATTTTTTACATTCTAGCCTACTTTCTTAGTTTTCATTTACACTATTAGTAACTTACAACTTGTGACATACTTTCCATTGATAGAAATACCATACTGCCCTTCTTTAGAGAAAGATGAGACCGAACCATGAAACTCATGTCGAGCTACTAAACCGATCCATCCCAAACCGGATCCACATCACCTTATTTTTGAATTTCAAAATTCATTGGCCCCAGACGCATACTCATAGATCAGCCCTCTTTGAAACCCTAAATCAAATATTCAGTTTCTCATTTCCTCTCCCAGTCCCACCGAAATCGAAACACTCTCGACGAACCAGTTCTGTCGGCTCAAGACTCTCGTAAAGATCATCACCGTTTCTTCTCTATCGGCCATAAAAGGTACTGGTCCTCCTCAGATCTCCATCCCCTTTCACGGTATATACCTTCTCTTTCCTTATTGAAACTTTGTTCGATGAACCCTTATTTGCTTTCGATTGTTGGCTCTGCTTATAATATATACCATCTCCTCTGAATCATTTGATCACCTTTCATCTGACTCTGTGTTAAAGGTTTGATCTTTCCCTCTGTTTTGTACGTATACCGAATCTTGCTGTTCCTATGATTTGTCTTTAGAAATAAACAAGTTGATTACTTTTATGATCTAGATCCTTGAAAGTAAACCCGAGACGAACGGGAAGGTGGGAGGAGACTCCATCAAGTTTGGTTCACACGGTGAGCCGCCAAAGAAAGCTGAAGAGAGTAGTAGTAGTAGTAACAGCAAGAGCAAGAGCAAGAGCAAGATCTCGTCTGATGTACCAAAAGATGCAGCGGAAGAGTGGCATGCTGCTAAGCAGATCCGCTCTTTCTACTTCGTCAAGTACCGTCATTTCGACGACCCCAAGATCAAAGCTAAGCTTGATGTTGCTGATAAGGAGCTTGAGAAGCTGAACAAGGCTCGAAGGGCACTTCTTGACGAGTTGAAAGCTAAGAGGGTAAAAGCTTTTCTTTGGTACTCTAGCGGTTGACCTTTTTTCTGATGATTTTGGTAAGTTTCTTTTTTAGGAGGAGAAATCCAAGTTGTTTGACATGTTGGACCCATTGAAGTCAGAGCGTCAAGGGTTCAACAACAAGTTTGATGAGAAGAGAAAAAAGATGGAACCGTTGCAGCAAGCACTTGGGAAGCTAAGGGGCAATAATGGTGGTGGGAGTTCTCGTGGGCTTGAGGATGGATGAGGGCTCGAAGGATGGATGAGGATGGATTGAGGATGGATGAGGGCTCGAAGGATGGTTGTCTGATGATGTCGTGGTTGTGGACAGGGGAGTTATGGATGGACAAGGTGTGAAAAGAGGAGTTGTGGATGGATGAGGTATGAAAGGAGGAGCTGTGGACATGAGATTTGTGTACGTGAGATTAGCAGAAAAGAGAAGTTGTGGATGGATGAGGTGTGAAAAGAGGAGTTGTGGATGGATAAGGTATGAAAGGAGGAGTTTTGGACATGGCATTTGTGTATTGGAGAAGATTTTTTCTCAGGATTGACGTGATATGATGATTGTTCGGATTTGTTTTCTTGTTTTCTGTTATAAGCCAGAGTTTGATGTCGGCAGACTTGCAAATGGCTTGTGGCCTTGTTAATTGTTGGCTTGGCTGAAACTTAACCAATCAGATTAAAACCATCTTCTGTTATGAACTTATGATGGATTGGCACTGATGAAGTAAAAGTATATTTCATTTCATTCATATTTTATGTTTGTAATGGTTGTGAAATGTTTTTTGTATTGAAAACACTTTCCGTGGACATATTAAAATATGGATGTGGACAACTGAAAGCAAGCAATTGATAGAATGGAAATTAATTTAGAATAAAGATATAGCTAATTGTCTACATGTACTATAATCCCATTTTGAATCCCAACCGTCCGATCAAATCCTGCTTTTTCAATCGTGTGGCTACCAAGAGACACAACAGTCAAGACAACCACCTAATAAATGTGGACAATAGAAACTAAACCGGACGCCTTATACCAATCCGCTCACGTCGCCAAACCGAGACCAAATACCATCTCCATTTCAGTAAGGATATTTTGGACAAACCGCAAGTGTGAACACACAGGAATGTATGCCACAAGTTGAAAGTGGCCTTCAGTGTTACACAATGTCAAAAAGTGGCCCATTATGTAACTAACTCAAAAGAAATTGATAGGATAACTCTGATAAAGGAAAGATTACTGGAGTTTTTGAGAAATAATTGTAATTGTTCAGATTTGTTGTTTTCTGCGATGAATAGATGAGTGTGGTGCTAAGCTGATACTTTTTAAATTTGGTATATTTCCGTAACAAACAGCTTGAAACTTCGGTTTCCATCTTAATATGAAATGTTTAAACAAAAGATACTCTTAGGAAAATAGCGACAAAGAAATGAAAACTTATGATGTAATTGGATGTAACACGAGCTATATTGGAGCAGCAGCTAATTACTGTATAAAAGGTTGAGATCTTATGTTAAAAAAATTAATGCTGATATAGTTGCTAAATCATAACTTACAATACATGCAACTGAAAATAAATTATATATATAGATAAAGTTGAATTTCCGTCTCAGTATGACACATCATCAAAACTTGTCTATAGATTCTTTTACAAAAAATTTATCAAAATATATATATCACTGTAACATGTTTAACTACTCCACATTTCTCATCGTCTTATCTTTTAAACCAAATATATGAACAAATTACTAATAATTCAGAATTTTTTAATCTATAATTTATTAATCCAAAAAAATTGCCACCAATCAAAATGTGAATTTGAGCACTTATATTTTAGCACACAATATATAATATAATCTAAAATACATAAACTGTCAGAAAAAAAAAAAAAAAAATCTAAAATACATAACTTTTAAGAAAAACAAAAAAAAAAAGATTAAAATCAGTTTACAATATCAGATTAACATAAAAGAGTGAGTCTCACGAAATTATTTAACCATTTTTGATTATGAAGATCAAATTAAAAATAAATAAATAACAAGCTATACATAATATATAACCAACCCTTTCAATTTTTCTAACAAAAGAAGAACTAAATATTAAAAAGAAACTAAGTTCAGAAAAAAAATATTAAAAAGAAACAAATTTCAACTAGAACATGGTGGACCATCATCATCTAGACACATGGCCGGTTCTAAGATTTATGCAGCTATAGACGATTTCTTAAAATTTCAAATGAAAAAATTTAACTAAAATTTATGTATTTATTTTTTACAAATTCAAAAGTTTAATTTTTCTTTTAAATATCTACGTAGTTTCTTCAAAAATTCTTAGGGTCTAACAAATATTTTATTTAGTATAGCTCAGAGCCATCTAAACATCTTGGTCCAGAAATTATTTAGTATAACTCAGAGTCATCTAAACATCTCGGTCCAGAAATAGCGGCTGGTTCTAAATAGTATGGCTCAGAGCCATCTAGCTTGACTTGAATAACATACATGGACTTCACCCATCGAATCTTATGAATAATAACCGCCAAATACTTCAATAATAAAGTCGAAACAACAACACACCTTCCACTAAAATATAAACAATCCGCCAACCACTCAACACCATAGCTTCTAACACACAGCTTAAGCAGCTACATATTATGATGAACCAACTAAAGCATCACCCTCTAACGCCCCCTCAAACCAAGGATATGACAGAATGATCAACCAATCACTTCCAACGTCCAGCATATTTCTCGACATCATATGATGAAACATTAAGATATTTTAACAAATAACAACAACCCGCGCGAATCGCGGGAAAACCACTAGTTAAACATATTTTCATATAATAAACAAATAATGTGTGACAGAGAGGAAAGCTTTATAAAAATTAGGGTTTCATATCTCTCATTTCCTCTACGCTCCAAAAATAAGGTTACTCCTTCAGATCTCAAACGAGTAGGCGATGAAAGCTGCAAAATTAGGAAAGGAAGAGGTTAAACGCTCTGATAGGATCAGTCACCTACCTGATGACTTGCTCTTACGAATCCTTTCATTGGTTCCGGTAAGAACTGCAATGTCCACAAGCTTATTGTCTAAACGATGGAACTATGTGTGGAAGATGATGCCAAAGCTTGCGTATGAAGAAACATGTCCTTACACTGGTTCCCTTGGATTTGACCAATTTTGTGGCATGTGCTTGCCATTACATGAAGCTCTTGTTCTCAAAACCCTAAATCTAAAACTTAGAAATCCCACTGGTTCCATAGATACTCTCTTGTTCCCAAACATTCGTTCCAGTCTCCTGAAGATCAAAATCACAATAAACTCTTATTTTGGTTCTTACAGTCCCATCAGATTCCCAAATAACCTCAACGTCTTCAAAACACTCCTTGTCTTGAAACTCCAAGACCAGATTTTTCTGGACGTTGCTGATTCTCCTGTTTGTTTCCCTTCCTTGAAAAGGTTACACCTCACATGTGTGAAGTTCGAGAGCAAAGAATCTTTCAAAAGAATTTTATCTGCTTGTCCTGTTCTTGAAGATTTCTTTCTCAAATTGTTTTTGTGTTAGACCTTTTTTTGTTGTTCACTATATCAACCCCTTCTCAACAGAGGTTATTCATTAGTACACAAGGTGGCTATTTTCGTGACAATGGCCAGACACTCGATATAAGTGCACCTTCTTCGAAATATCTAAAGATCTTCGATGACCGAGAAGTTTATTATAATTTATTTTCCCGGGAAATACATTTTGGATAATTCCTTAGCAAAATAACAGAAGCTATTATAGCTTTCTAGTTTTTAATACCACTACTGAACACAGTTTGGTATTGTTCAAGGTTTGTAGATTGCTTTTGCCTTTTCAAAGTATGGTATTGTTCAAGGTTTAGCAGAAGAAAAAAAAAGTGAGAGACTTTTTTTCTTCTCCCTTTTTGTGAGGTTTTGAATGGTTAGTTTTTAAAATATTGCGGTCATAAATAACACTTAATTCCCAACAGTGTTTTTATACTGCAGAATAACTTTTTGCAAAATGAAAATGTAAATTTTAATTTTAATTTTTTATTTATATAAATAATAAGAATTTAAAAGATATTTTAAAAAATATATGAAATATCCTAAACAAAATATATCATTTAGATCTAAATAGTAAAGTAATTTTTTGTGTGATGTTCTATTCTATTAAAATGATATATTGTAAGAGTTGTGATCAAAATATTTTGATGGCGGAGTGTCTCTAGTAGGCACTATTTACATCGTTTGAGTTCCGGTAAATTGGTGAAACCTTTTTTACATCAAAAAGTTTAATTTTCAGTGCATTTTACTAAAATATAGTCTAATGGGTTTAATATAAATTTTCGAGGCTTTCAAGCCCACATATTAAATAAAGTAAAAAGCCTAAAAATGTTTGTTAAGTTTTGATCACTAAGTCTAATTAGGGTTTTAGCTCTCCTTCATAACCTACGATATTTCTTTTTCCCAATCGCCAGTCTAGTTTTAAATTGAGTAAAACTTAGGGTGAACCTTTAAATTCACCTCAATTTCTATATCCAATCAAATCGCCACATAGATAATTACATAAAAATAAAAAATTAAATTGAAAAAATAGCTAAAAAAAGATACCGCGAATTTTAACCATTGTAATGCCGTCAGCTAAACCCTAAGCTCTGAATTTTAAATTTTAAATCCTATACCTTAAACCCAAATTCTATACCCTAAACCCAAATTCTATACCGTAAACCCAAACAATATACCCTAAACCCAATCCTAGACTCTAAACCCAAATCGTAAACCCTATACCCTATACCCTAAACCCAATCCTAGATCCTAAACCCAAACCCTAAACACTAAACCTAAACGTTATAGGTTTGAATTTAAGATTTACGGTTTGGGTTTAGGGTCTAGGATTGGGTTTAGGGTATAGGGTTTAGGGTTTACGATTTGGATTTAGAGTCTAGAATTGGGTTTAGGGTATAGAGTTTGGGTTTAGGGTGTACGATTTGGGTTTAGGGTTTAGGTTTTGGGTTTAGAGTTTAGGGTTTAGGTTTAGGGTTTACAGTTTAGGTTTATGATATAGGTTTTGAGTTTAGGTTATATAGTTTAGGTTTAAGTATAGAATTTGGATTTAGGGTATAGAATTTTGGTTTAGGGTATACGGTATAGGATTTAAAATTTAAAATTCAGAGTTTAGGGTTTAGTTGACGGCATTACAATGGTTAAAATTAGCGTTATCTTTTTTTTAGCTATTTTTAATTTAATTTTTTATTTTTATGTAATTATCTATGTGGCGATTTGATTGGATATAGAATGTGAGGTGAATTTGTTTTACTCTTTTAGATTTTCTTTTAGGGGACGATGTCAGCTGCAGTATCAAGAATGTTACATCCTCGGATATGATCAGTCATTTACCGGACGATTTGCTCTTTCGAATTATCTCATTAATTAGTCCCAGTAAGAGAGGCAATGTATACAAGCTTACTCTCTAAACGGTGGATATCTCTGTGGAAGATGATGCCAGTGCTTGAGTACGTCGAAACTTCTTGTCCGAACATGACTTCCCAAGGATTTGTCGAGTTTTTCCGCAGGTCGTTACAATTGCATGAAGCTCCGGTTCTCAAAACCCTAACTATCAAACTAAAGGGACAAGCTGTTCCTCTTATACTCCCAAGTTGTTTCCCTGAAACAGTCTTCGAAAAACTGGTCGTCCTGAAACTCCACACCATCTTTTACATTGAATCTGATGTTTCATAACCACCGGTTTGTTTCCGGTCCCTGAAAAGCTTGCACATCACAAATGTGTTGTTCCGTGACGAAGAATCTTTCTGCAGGCTAATATCGGCTTGTCCTGTTCTTGAAGATCTCTTGTTCGATGAAGTTGGAACAACCGCATGCAGCCCTTATGTTCTCCAACCTCATCAACAGAGACTCGAGATAGCAAATGCTCCTTCTTTGAAGTTACTGAGGATATGCCTAATTTGGTGGAGGCTACCCTTAGAGTTGATCCTTGCCAGACTAAAAATTTTCTCAGATTTCTTACTTCGGTCGAGTTTCTTTCGATATATTTATATGCTAATGAGGTAATCAACTCGGCAATCTTGGTATTGTTTTTATTTGAAATCCTACCAGTCTTTTTTGCATTCTTTTTTTTTTTGGTAGCATGTTGTGAGGTGCAGCTTCTGCTTCTTGCGGTTGCAATTTCTCAGCGGCTTCTTCATCTAGACCTATGTAGTTACGGAAAAATTTCGCGTAATCTGCTCTTGCATTTGCTCAAACATTCCCCTAAACTACGAGTTCTCAAGCTTCGGGAGATACATCATTTGACATATTTGGGTTATTTTCGAGAGTTCAAGGATCCAACACCTTCAGTCTGTAATCCGAGTTCGGTTCCTGAATGCTTGTCCTTCCATCTAATAACTTTTAAATGGGTATTCTACGGAGGAACGGAGGAAGAGAAAGAAGCCGTTCATTACATCCTGCAGAACGGTCGTTGTTTAAAAACTGCGGCGATCTCTGTACAATCAAAAGATCTTCGTCGACGCAGGAAGAACGAGCGAGTGATGATCAAGGAGTTGAAATCTATGCCTAAGGCTTCGAGTTCATGTCAGCTTGTAACTCGACGATGTTTTTCTTAGTTTCTTTGTTTTACCTTGCTATTGTTAAAATCTATTTAACAGAGGCTAGGAGTTTCTTCAGTTGTAAGAGAGTATTGAGTTTTGTCTTGTTCATGGTCCAAACGAGACTTTTTCAAGATGATTTTATTTCAGAACAACACATATCTACCAAAAAAACAAGAAGGAACCAAATTATTTTGTGCTGTAAACTAGAAAAATAATCCATCCTACGACCAAATTAAACTCAACGTGCATGATTAATGGTTAGATTATGACCAAGGATTTGAAAAATTATCATATTTCTCTCCGTTAGTAGTAAATAGTACTAGTATTATATCAGCATTTGTGATTTTATACAATTTCTGAAAATAGAGCTGTTTAGTTTTTATTTTATTTTTATTTTGTTTTTTTAAGAGCTGTTTAGTTTTGATCTGCAAACACTGTGGGGCACCAGAAACTGAGCTCCATGTTTTACTTCAGTGCCCAATGGCGAGACGTGTTTGGAACCTAGCGCCACTATTTCAAAAACCGGATGTAAACTCTGTTATCTCCCCGGCTCTCATCCTCCAACGTGCCGTCTAATGACTTGTTTACCTCCTACGGGTTTGACTGTCCCACTCTATCTATGGATCCTATGGAGTTTTTGGACAGGTAGGAATAAGTTTCTGAAGATAAATGTATTTCAGACAAGGAGATCATGGAGAAGACCATAAAAGAGGCAAGTTCATGGCAAAATGCTCAAGTTTCTGTACCGACCACTTCTCATGCGGCTCCCACTAAAACCCAGATCCATCGAGTCCCCTCCTCTGCCACTAAGTGTTTTCACGGATGCATCTTGGCTGGCTACGTCACGTCGGGAGTGGGAGGTCTTGGTTGGTTGTTCAAGGATAGTGCCGGAAAAGAAAATACTTCGGTCATAGTTCTTCAAACCGCACCTTCATTTGGTCTGTCTTGATGGCTGAGGCCTTAGCGGTTAAAGCAGCGCTCATAGCTGCGTCATCCTCGGGACTTAGAAAGCTGTAATGTTTCTCGGACTCTAAAAGTCTCGTCACTCTTCTTTCCAACAACAGCCCGGCTGTGGAATATATGCGTTCAAACGATAATCATTATATCTTTGGTTAGCTCAAATTTTGTCTAATTTTGTAAAAAAAGATGGCAAAACTTTAGGAAAAAATGCAAATCTTTATTATGATTATTTCTCTTACAAATCAGAATCCCCGTGTTAATATTCATTCGTAGGACATTGGAATTACTCGAGTCTCTGCTTCTAGAGAGCTTGTATCTTAGAATTGTTCCAACAAAAACTAGTTTTGGAGTTGTGCTCGCGATATCTACTAACCAAATAAAAAATTGTGTGCATGCTGAATGTAATTTTTAATAATAATCCTGATCGGATACAAATAAAGAAGGGAATCTATCAGCTTCAAACGCGTGTGATCTTGAGAATCAAAATATTAGTCTTGCAGCTTCGCCGTTTGAAGTATTGAAATAGAGCATACCAATAGTTTGGAACCAAATACACTAGAAGGAAGAAGAAAATGCTTAAAACTTGAAGGAATGTAAATGAGAAAACGAACAAAACCCAATGACAGAGGTTCAAATAAGATAGAAAGTGGCTAGAAGAACCTTGTGGAGAAAGACAAAGACTTTTTATATTTTCTATTGAAATTATTGAATTTTTTCTTTAATGTTAATTGTTGTTCCAAAATGCTTTGATTATTGTACAAGTTGTATTCTATTTCAAAGTGAACCTTGAGATTTAATAAACATCGTCGAATTAAGATCAAACAGGAACAATAAGAGTTTCGGTTTCTATCACCAAAATAAGACTTTTTATCATTTTGTTAGGGATCCTTAGTTGTGTGTATCAATTGTTTTTGGATCGATGTTTGTACACACCCAACAACTGAATGTTATGCATGTTACAAAGAAAATAAACAATAGTCATTATGATGAAGGATTTGAGATCTATGTTCAAAGCTTCGGCCTCATGTCAGCTTGTATTCAAAAAAGGAATTTTGAACATCGCCTGTAATCGAATTATAGAATTTTTGTTCCGGGAAATAATGGATTTAAGATCTCCAAGTCATTTTTAAAATTAATTTGATGCATTACAGTAATTTTACAGATGTGACTTTAACGTCATATAGTTTTGTTAGAATTATCATTTTTCACTCGGTTAGTAATATAGTACTATATCAGCATTTGTAATTTTATACAATTTCTGAAAATTAATAGAGCTGTTTTTTTTTCTTTGATTGACCTAGTTTCTTTCGGATGATACGATTCCAACGATAAGATGAGAAGCTATGATAGCTTTATAGTTTTAAATACCACTGCTCTGAACATCTTACGCGCAAGTACTGAACATCTTACGCGCAAGTAGGAGAAAAAACATTAAGTTTGTAGATTTCTCATCATCTTACTTTTTTCGGATGATATATGTAAAATTAACATAGTTTAAAAAAAAAAGAAGCAATCACTAATATTTGATAAACCAAATCTTTTTGATGAATGATGGTAACATAATCATACATAGGCAGTAAATAGTAAAATATCGTATTCAATATTTACTAAAAAGTAAGAAATCAACTTATGCTTTCTTGGCAAAGAAATCAACTCATGCTTAATTTGAAAAAATATCAATGTTATGAATGTTAAATAAACTTTTGTTACTAACATATTTTCATATAATACACAGATAATATGCGATAAGGAGAGGAAACCTTAACAAATTAAAAATTAGGGTTTCATAACTCTCCTATATATCCTCTACGCTCCGAAAATAAAGCTACTCCTTCAGATCTCAAACGACTGGGCGATGAAAGCTGGGAGGTTGGGAATTGAAGAGGGGACACGTTCTGATAGGATCAGTCACCTACCTGACGATGTGCTCTTTGGAATCCTCTCATTGGTTCCGGTAAGAATCGCAATGTCCACAAGCTTATTGTCTAAACGATGGAACTATGTGCGGAAGATGATGCCAACGCTCGTGTATGACGAAACATGTCCCTACAATGGTTCCCTTGGATTTGAACAATTTTGTGGCATATCTTTGCCATTACACGAAGCTCCTGTTCTCAAAACCCTAAATATCAACCTTGGGAAATACTCTGATTCCATAGATACTCTCTTGTTCCCAAACATCCGTTCCACTCTCCTAGAGATCATAATCACTTCGAATTATTATCCGGCTTTTTACTCTCCCATCAGATTCCCAAATAACCTCAACGTCTTCAGAACACTGCTTGTCTTGAAACTCCAAGGCCTCATTGTTCTGGACGTTGTAGACTCTCCTGTTTGTTTCCCTTCCCTGAAAATTTTGCACCTCACACGTGTGAGGTTCCAGTACAACGAAGAATCTTTCAAAAGGGTTTTATCGGCTTGTCATGTTCTTGAAGATCTCTACCTCCAAAGACTTTGCAGCCTTGGCCGTTTTATGTTCACCATATCAGTCCCTTCTCTACAGAGATTATCCATTGATACAGAATCTGGATATCATTGTT
The DNA here is from genome assembly GCA_016432835.1 of Brassica nigra. NCBI lineage: Eukaryota > Viridiplantae > Streptophyta > Magnoliopsida > Brassicales > Brassicaceae > Brassica > Brassica nigra. The sequence goes on along the minus strand of CM028244.1, from coordinate 8,218,219 downwards.
CCGATGATCCTATATTCGAGATAAACACTCCTTCTTTGAAGTACTTAAAGATCAACGATCGTGTAGGTTATTTTGATTTTGTAGAGGATATGCCTAAGCTGGTGGAGGCAAATATTTCTGTGCATGAGTCAAAAACAGGGCAGCTCATGAAAGTTCTTACTTCACTTGAGAATCTTTCCTTAAGTTTGTACCCTTCAATGGTAAAACGCTTGAAACTTTCTTTCTAGGTTTTGTTTTCTTTTTCTTTGAACATTACAAATGATTTTGTTTCTCGCGTGCAGGCTTCACATCTTAAGGGTATATCAATCTCCAAACGGATTCTTCAACTGGAACTACATATTTACAACACACTTCAGTTGAGTTTGCTTATGCATTTGCTTGAAGAGTCTCCTAAGCTACGATCTCTCAAGCTTAACAAGGTAATAACACATTAGTTTGTTGTTCCCTCCAAAACCAAATCGGTCTAGGAATATGTTTCATGAGGTTTAAGTGGAATGCTTTTATATTTTCAGAAACATTGCTTTACAATGGGAGATATCGAGGATCAACCGAGCTCTGTTCCTGAATGCTTGAGCTTCCATTTGGAAACTCTTGAATGGATAGGCTATGCAGGAACACTGGAAGAGAATGAAGTCGCCACTTATATTCTGAAAAACGCGACTTGTTTGAAGACTGCTACGATCTCTCTACGTCCAAGGGACACGGAGAAGCGTATGCTGATAGAAAAGGAGTTGAGATCTCTGACTAAATCTTCAGCCTTATGTCAGCTTGTAATCAAATATTAGAATTTTTTTGAAGAAAGACATTTTGGATTTGAAATATTATTAGATGAGATAGTAAGCCTTTAAGCAACAACAGCAACAACACATTATAATACAATAAAGAAAAAGTAGAAGATGGTGGTGGATTTATCGGAAGAAACAGAGAGAAGATGGTTAATTTTCATCATGAAATAAACCAAAGAGTGGGAGAATCCTGCAACACCAAACATGTGTGACCATACGCATATGAGATTATTTTGGGCTTTATTTGAATACTAGGAGAAAAATTCCGTATATGGACTACGAGGGTATATTATTGATTTCTATATTTTAATGGATTTAGAAATCCAAATCAAATCAAGTGTTATTGGTTTTATTATTTTAAAATCTATATACAAATCTAATGTTATTGATTATAGGATTTTAAAATAGATTATGAAATCAAGTGTTATTTAATAACAAAGAGTTGTTTATGGATTTGATTTGAAACTACATTTTAATGGATTTGTAAGTGTTTTCAAGTTCAAAATACAAAGAAACAAATACATAGGTAAACACCGATATTTTACTTGGATTTGAATTACTGTTTTTTTTTTTTCAAATTGTATAAACAACACAATATATTTTCTGTTCCCGAGAACAGACCTGAACCACACCATCTACAACTCCAAGCTCATCATGACACATTATGTTCTTTCCCATCCAACTTCCTCATACATGAATAGCAGGAATATGTGTGGATCCACCAACAAGGATCACTTCGTCAATATCATTGAAACTGAAGTTTGCATTCTGGTCTTAGTGAATTCTCAGTGGGAGTTATATATAAGAACGCATAACATGTTTTATTTTTTCACTCACCAACATTTTTTTTTTCACACAGCAACATGTTGTCTTGTCACAAAAGCTGTACATAAATTATGTCACATAAATCTGAACACAATTTTTCAAGTTTAGCTTTTTTGTTGCCTTTGTTAACCTTTTTAGTGCTTGATTTTCTTTCAAAATTAATATCAGTGCCTAAATATTTCTAGAAATCTGAAGTGAGCCAATCAACAACTCTCTGCATTACAAAACTCAAACCTTTCAGACAAATTAGAACATAAAGAGAATAAATAGGTTCAAAGCGCAATGACCAAGAACTTCAATGTCGCTATGTGCATTTGACTAACCTTGTCAAAGTCATATATACCCAAATGTGTGTTGCTAGCAGTGGAAAGCACTTTAAACACATAATTGCCAACCTCAAGCACTTCATAATAAGGAACAAACACAAAGCCCATAAGAAAGAAATCACATACAACAACAAAATGGGAGTACAAGAAAATTCAACAAACAACTGATCAACTACAATTCAACTCAAGCTTGACATTGTTCTCTTCCTCAACGACGAACTGTTTGTCACTGGCAAGAAACTTAAGCTTGAAGTTCCCCTCCTCGTCCTTGACAATTTTGTATGAAACCTTTTTAGACTCCTACCCATAAATCTCTTCACGTAGAAGCAATGTTCTCTAGATTAAGGACTGCTTGCATCTTCACATGTAAATCCATGTATTTGATTTCAAAATCTTATTTGAATTTTTATTAAATTTATTTATTTGATTTTAAAATCAGTGGATTTGTCAAAGATTTTCAAATCTAACAGAATTTCTAAATTCATTAAAATGTCAGAACCAATAACCCCCTTCATTAGAAATTATTTTGAGTTTTTTATAAGCCCGAAATATCTTACGATTAATCCCAAAAAAAATGTTTCAACTTTCAATTTTTTTTATGTAAATTTAAGGATTCAATAATCCTATTATATGTATAGAAACCATTTTAGTTTGTAAGATATTGCAATATTTCTATTATTATATTATTTAATATTATATTTGAATAGATTTATTTTGATGATGATATATGAGTTATTACAATATTTTAAAAAATTTACCAAAAATATAAATCAATATCAAATTTTATTGTCTCTATCATATTAATTGATAATTCATATTATTGTTTCTAATATGCCATATCACATTTTTAATGAAATTGATTATAGAGGGGACACATAAACAAAGTGTATACAGAAAAGTTAGTATGAATATATTTTATATTTAGATTTGAAACAAAAATATAGTAAGATTTTGTTAGATTGCAATCTTAGAAAAGTTAGTATGAATATATTTTTAGTTTATTTTGTTTTTAAAAAGTAATTAATTTTGACCAATTTTGATATGATGAAAATGCACTTACGGAATTGTTAGGAAATATAAAATGCAAGATTGTTAGTAAGCAAAAGGTATGAAATCAATTTATGCTTAATTTGAAAAAAAAAATATCAATGTTATAGATGTTAGAATAAACTACTGTTATTAAACAAATTTTCATAAAATACACAAATAATATGCGATAAGCAGAGGAAAACCTTAACAAAAATTAAGGTTTCATATCTCTCATTTCCTCTACGCTCCCAAAATAAGGTCACTCTTCAGATCTCAAACGATGAAAGCTGCGGGATTGGGAAGTGAAGAGGTTATGCATCCAGATATGATCAGTCACCTACCTAACGATGTGCTCATACGAATCCTCTCGTTGGCTCCAGTAAAAATTGCAATGTCCACAACTCACAAGCTTATTGTCTAAACGATGGAAACCTGTGTGGAAGATGATGCTAACGCTGGTGTATGACGAAACATGTACCTACAATCAGGTTAGCATCATCAACTTCTGCGTTTGCTGAAATACTTTCCTAATCTACAATCTCTCAAGCTAGGGTGCGTAAGTTCACATTTTACTGTATTTGTAATCAGTTTCGACAACTTTGAGTCGATCTAATCCAATGCCTTTATGTTTCTTAGAGTCATCCAAAAGATATGACGGATCAACTGGACGGTTTAGTCTCGGTAACGAGCTCAGTTCCTGAATACTTGAGCTTCCATCTCGAGATTCTCCAGTGGTCAGGCTATGGAGGAACACTGCATGAGAGAGAAGCCGCAGTTTACATTCTTAAAAACGCTCATCGTTTAAAGATTGCTAGGATCTCATTACATAGAACGAGCATGGATGATGGTCAGATTATGATGAAGGATTTGAGATCTATGTCCAAAGCTTCTACCTCATGTCAGCTTGTAATCGAGTTATAGATTTATTTGTCCGGGAAATACATTTTCAATTTCTCTCGGTAGAAGCACCGTATTATATTAGCATTTGAGAACAGATATGTTTCGTATTTTTGTTGACAAAAAGAAAACAGAGGAGTTTCTCAGCTATCCCATGTTTACTCTAACATAGTGAAAATCATCTAGAATATTGAAATGTGTTGAGAACCACACGAAGTATATAATAATGTATGCCACATTACCACATATACGCTGTACATGTAAACATGGTGGCAACATCCCAATTGGTGTTAATTGATTTTAATGTAATATTTTGGGGTCAATCCATAATTAACAAACTTAAAACCGATTAAAACAAAATTAAATGTGATATGAACAATTGTATTTAATGTTTATTTACATTTTTTGATATTTTTTTTATAATATGGTAATTAATTGTTTTTTTCTGGAAACATAAATAATATAAGTATATTTTACAAATTTTTGAAATATTATTTGTAATTATACAATTTTACTACTAAAAAAAGATTTTCAAATTGTTTTACAGTTTTTTTTTTAAATTATAAATTTTAAGCGTAATATTATTAGCTTCTTTTTTGTATATCTAAAAATACTGTTTATTTGTATTTTTTGATAATTATACAGCTTTTATATTAGTTTTTATTAATTTTCTACAAATTAATTTAATATAATTTATCCAAAAGAAATAGATAAAATCTATCTAAGATTATAATTTTAAATATATACATATCTATTCTTATGTACAGTTTAATTTTTATCTTAATTTTAATAAAATTATATTAAAATATTGGTAAAAATAATAAAACCTACAATAATAATACCATTTTATTTTTAAACAATTTTTAATTTTACTGCAAATAGTGCAAGAAAACACCTAGTGTTAAATAAATATGGTGTAGCTGAGAAACTTTTTTCCTAAAAAGAATTGATTCAGTTTTAATAAACTTTACGTCCAGTATGTCGTAGAAATAAACTATAGTTATTCTCAACTTATTAAACATATTTTTATATAATACACAAATAATATGTGACAAAGAGAGAAACGTTAACAAAAACTACGGTTTCTCCTTTTTTCTACGCCCCCAAAAATTAGGTTACTCCTCCGGATCTCAAACGATGAAAGCTGCGGGATCGGGAACTGAAGACGTTATGTATCTAGACAGGATCAGTCACCTACCTGATGATTTGCTCTTACGAATCCTCTCGTTGGTTCCGGTAAGAACTGCAGTGTACACAAGCTTTATGTCTAAACGATGGAGATCTGTGTGGACGATGATGCCAACGCTTGTGTACGACGAAGCTTGTCCCTGCAATGGTTCCCTTAGATTTGACCAGTTTTGTAGCATGTCCTTGCCACTACATGAAGATCTCAAAACCTTAAATCTCAAACTTAGGAAGTACACTGATTCCATAGATGCTCTCTTATTCCCAAACATCCGTTCCACTCTCCTAGAGATCATAATCAATTTGAAGCACTATGGTTCTTACAGTCCCATCAGATTCCCAAATAACCTCAACATATTCAAAACACTCCTTGTCTTGAAACTCGAAGGCCAGATTGTTCTGGACGTTGTAGATTCTCCTGTTTATTTCCCTTTCCTGAGAAGGTTACACCTCATATATGTGAGGTTCGAGCACGAAGAATCTATCAAAAGAATTTTATCGGCTTGTCCTGTTCTTGAAGATCTCTTTCTCAAAACTCTTTTTGATATTGGATCTTGCTTTCTGTTCACTATATCATCCCTGTCTCTACAGAGGTTATCCATTGATACAGCATCTTCCTACTGTGGTTTAGATGATCCAAGAATATTCGATATAAACACTCCTTTTTTGAAGTACTTAGAGATCCTCGATGGCAGACGTTGTTATTATAACTTTCATGAGGATATGCCTAAACTGGTGGATGCATATATTTCCCTGCATGAGCCAAAAATAGGGAAGCTCATGAAAGTTCTTACTTCACTTGAGCATCTTTCCTTAACTTTGTTCCCTTTTGCGGTATAACGTTTGAAACTTTCTTTCCACGCAACCTAGGTTTTTGTTTTTCTTTGAACATAACAAATGATTCTGTTTCTCGCGTGCAGGGTTCACATCTTAAGGGTACATTAATATCCAAACGGATTCTTCATCTGGACCTATGTATTTACGATATAAATCAGTTGAATCTGCTCATTCATTTGCTTGAAGGCTTTCCTAAGCTACGGTCTCTCAAGATCACCAAGTAAACTCACAGTTACTCCTCTTAGTCCACATCAGGTTGTTGTCCGCTCGAAAAACAAATCGGTCCAGTAATATGTTTCAAGAGCTTTAAATTGAATGCTTTTACGTTTCTCAGCTATCTCGGTTACGTAAGAGAGATATTGAGGATCAACCGAGCTCTGTTCCCGAATGCTTGAGCTTCCATCTTGAAACTCTTGAATGGATAGATTATGAAGGGACACTGGTCGAGAAAGAAGTCACCACTTACATTCTAAAAAACGCTCATTGTTTGAAGACTGCTACGATCTCTCTACATTCAACGACGGACACGGAGAATCGAATGCTGATAGTAAACTATTTGTTATCTATGACTAAAGCTTCAGCCTCATGTCAGCTTGTAATCAAGTAGTAGGAATTTGTTTCAAGAAATGCATTTTGGATTTGAATCTTTTTAAGAGGAGATGAATACCATACTTCTGTTGGTTAGTGAATTATTAGCACTTTGAATATATATAAATAAGGTTTGAAAAAGAGGAGTTTATGAATCTAAGAAAATAGAAAATCAAAAAACTATTATAGCTTATCATTGCTCTGCAAATCTTATTCTCAAGAAAGATAACTTCATCTCAAACTACATTTTCACAACAATCTTCAGTGAAAGATAACTTCATCTATGGGCGGGTCGGACATAACCACCTTTTGTTGACCATCATTTATTTGATGTTTTTCCAGAAACCTTGCTTTATAATGGGAGATATCGAGGATCAACCGAGCTCTGTTCCTGAATGAGCTGAGAGATGTCAATCCAAGTCCCACATTGAAGAATTAGATAAGGAGTGTCTAATATATAAAGAGATGTCTAACTCTAATAGTATGAGGCCTTTTGGGAAGGAAACCAAAAGTAAATCCATGCGGGCCAGTCTCTAAGGCCCAAAGTGGACAATATCATACTAATCGGATAATAAAGAGTTGGACATGGGATTTCGCAATCCCAACAATTGGTATCAGAGCGGTTTGACGAAGATCTGCAAGAAGACCAAAATACCCTTCGAGTAGGAACGGAACCCTTCGAGTAGAAAAGAGGAGGTCTGTGGCAGAAACTAAGTCAGAAGATCCGAAGAATTTCTATGTGGAAAGGGAGCATCCTCAAAGCACCTCAAAGTAACCTTGCGATTAACGGTACAAGATGGATATTGATTCGCTGGAGAAAAGGATACAAGGTGTGTGGTCCTTGAATTGAGGGGGAGAATGAGAGATGTCAATCCAAGTCCCACATTGAAGAATTAGACAAGGAGTGTCTAATATATAAAGAGATGTCCAACTCTAATAGTATGAGGCCTTTTGGGAAGGAAACCAAAAGTAAATCCATGCGGGCCAGTCTCTAAGCCCCAAAGTGGACAATATCATACTAATAGAATAATATAGAGTTGGACACGGGATTTCGCAATCCCAACATGAGCTTCCATCTGGAAACTCTTGAATGGATAGGCTATGCAGGAACACTGCAAGAGAATGAAGTCGCCACTTATATTCTGAAAAACGCGACTTGTTTGAAGACTGCTACGATATCTCTATATTCAACGTACACGGACGCGATGCTGATAGAAAAAGAGTCGAGAACTCTGATTTAGGGTTTGACTGGTTTCCTCGCTACCACCCACAAATTTTCGGTTCATAGCAATTATTGGCATTTTGAAACAATCACAGAAAACGTTCCAAATGGCTTTAAACCGCTCCGAACCTCTTAAAAGCAAAAGTTGGTTCTAGCTAATGATTGCAGTTGCGGGAGGGTAAATTCTTTTTTTCTTAAAAAATAAAAATAAAAATAAAACTAAAATATTCAATAAAATTTTAAATTGAAATAATAGAAATTTTAAAATATATACATATTATACCTTATTTTATATTATAAAACTTTAAAACAAAAATAAAAATAAAACTAAAAATATTCAATAAATTTTAAAATTGAACTAATAGAAAATTTAAAATGTATACATATTATACCTTAATTTATATTATAAAACTTTTATATTTATTATAATATTATAATTTTATAATTATATAAAAGGTAAATATTGTTAAATTATTAGTTAACAGCTGTTGCATTTGGTAGTTTACCAGTCATACAAGTCCCACAAATACACCGATTTCTAACATTATACCAATCGTATAAATCTCTAGAAACCGCTTAAAACTGTAACCACCCGCATCCGCAAACTCCCGCGACCGCTGCAGTTACACCAGTATACCAGTATGACCCTAAAGTTTCATGTCAGCTTGTAATCTTGTTAATGGATTATTAGCGTTTTAGATTATATTTTAAGGTTTGAAACAGAGGAGTTTATGAATCCTAAGAAACATCAAAAGCTATTATAGCTTGCTAGCTCCTTATAATTGCTCAGAAAATATTATGCTCAAGAACGACGACTTCATCTCAAACTAAAAGTTTGGCAATAAATTTCAGTGAATCTAATTCTGAGTTTATCGAACATTTTTTTTTTTTGGACAAATCGAACATTTCCTAACCTACAAAATTCTTAAACTCAACTAGGTAAATCAGAATGTCATGCTGCTACCTAACTCTGATGTGTTTGGCATTCCATCTTGAAACTCCTCAATGGTTAGGCTAGGCAGGAACACAAGAAGAGAAAGAAAACTATGTTTACATTTTGGAAAATATTACTCATCATCTAAGTACCGCTAATATCGCTTGATGTTTCTTTTCCTACTGCCAAAAGATGATCTTATGATCTTGAAGGAGTTGGTATCTATCTCTAACTAAGGCTTGTAATTGAACTCCAGAACTTTTCATATAATGTTTGTTTCACTTCTCAAATCTTTATTTTTGATGCGAATTTAAATTTAAGGAGTCATTGATCTTATTATATATGTATATAAAGTCCATTATTAGGTTAAAAATGGTTAACAGAAGTCTAGTGAATTTTTAATGGGATCAAGAATGGATCTGAACCAGAGTCTGCAATTAAAACAGAGGAATCTTTCTGGCGACCAGGAAAAAAAAGCAGATCTAGTTTTGATAGATGACCTTTTAGATATATACAATAGTAAACGTATCTTGCTACTCAAGTCTTACTAGTCTAAGAGTCTAAGGTTGTTCAGATAAACAGAATGCATCGGATTCTCAAAACTTTATGCGCAAAGAATTAGCGAACCTCAATGAAGATTTCAAACATATTGCCAATTTTTTTAAAAAATTAACTAACCGTAAAACCTATAAATACGATAATAATCAACATAAATCTCAACGAAGTAGCGCAGATTACTCGAAAATAAGGTGCTTTATATTTTGTTTTCCATTTTCTTCTCAAAGATCTTTTTTTCCTTTTATTTCACAGTCTTATACCAAAATAGGGTTATAACTAGAAAATTTTTGGGTTATAAATAGAAAATATCAGGGTTATATGCCCAGTTGTTTTTTTTGGGTGTGCTCGTAAGCTTGATGCGATCAGGTACGCAGTCGATTTCCTTCGAATACTACGAGATCCCCCTTTGGTATAATTTATAAATATTTTCAGAGTTATGACCACATCTTTACTTATCATCTTCTAAAACAAAGATTTGGTTTCAGATTTGAAATTCCTATAATCCTATGTTTTCATGGTGTGTTTTATATAAATTTGCTGGTAATTTATTTGACTAAGTTTAGTCATAATCTTCTAGTTCTTACTGAATCTGACAATTCCATATGCTTAACCTGGGAAGAAGTATAAGTATATTTTCTTATAACTTGTGGGGATAATTTACATACTATCTTTGTATATGCTTACAAGTTACAATGTTATATATGTCTATGGAAATCTGTCGACGTGCACGTGCCTTGCAAACTTGCTCTGGTTTGAAAACATGACAGTAATATACTAATATGTATATATGATTTAAGTCTCTCATGTTTTAGGGTTTGTTCTTATTTCTTCTTCCATGATTTTGTAAGTTATTATATTGAGATCTTGTGGATCCATAGTTGAGCTAAGTATTTTTGTGTGTGGACATTTATCTTTGTCCACAATACTTTTTTGACTTATTGGAATAAAATTTAAGTTTTGATTCAGGGCTTATGAAGATGGTTGTTCCTGTTTTTGATGGGACTCATTATGAGTGTTGGAGGATAAAGATGAAAACGTTTTTGAAGGCTATAGATCTATGGGATGTCGTGGAGACAGGATTATTTCATCGAGAAGAAGGTTATGAATCATCAAACACTGCTGCGGCTGAGTACTATTCAGCCTCGTGGAAACAATGGATGGAAATGAAGGACACAACAGCACTTCATATAATCCAAAACGCCTTAACCTCAGAGATTTTCCCGTGGATAGCTTCTGCTACATCATCAAAGGAAGCATGGGAGCTTTTGTTAGTGAAATCACTAGGCGGGCCTATGTTACAAGCTAGAAAGCTTCTTGATCTCAAGAAAGAGTATCATAACATGAAAATGAGTGACACAGAAACAGTTCATCAGTTTACTGGGAAGCTAATGGAAGTTGTGTTCCGTATGAAGTCTTGTGGATGGGAGGCTGAAGATAAAGAAGTGGTGAACAAGATTCTTTCCTCTTTACCTTTAAGATTTAACGAAGCGTTAGTTGAAGAAGCAGACACATTCTATTTGCGATCTTATTGATTTCTTGCTGGTTCATGAATACAATACGGCTCAAGAATCTGTAGAAGATTCGGTCACCGGTGTGGAAAAAAGTTTCGGTGACAAACGTGAAACGTTAAACTCTTCGGAAAATGTTACACAAAGCAAACGCAGCATCAGAAAGGTTAATGTTTCCCAAGTGGCATCGACGGAGAGACCACGGAGAGAAGAAGAAGAGGCAGTAAAAGGTTTTTTGGTTTTGATTGCGTTTTTCGTTTGGATGTATATTTTGTTCGGATCAAACGTTTTCCATTAAATGCATGAGAAAAGAGAAAAAAAAAATACAAGCTAGCCTTCAAACAAGTTTTTAGTAAGTTTGGGTTGTAGCTAAATGGCATCATGTTAGAGAAGAGTTGAGGGTTTGTCTCCCTGAGAGAGATTCCGGTGAGTACTGTGCTGTGATTCCTCTGTTTGCCCGATGATGGGAAGAAAGCATTCTTTTGTTTTGGTGTTTGACTTTAGTACTTTGTTTGGTCTAATTCTAATTGAATTGATAAATGAATGAGTACATGATTTATTAATCTTTGTTAGTACGCTTTTTATGTATTTTCTTAAGAATCTGAGATATTGTTTGATATATAAAGTATTTTTACGATCATTTTTAGTTTTCTTTTCTTGATTACTATCCTTGTTAATTGGATCGTATTTTTAAATCAAAACACAAATTTTCGACAAAAAGAATTATTTTGGTAGTTCTTTATTTTAAATTTACATTTTGAGGTGTAGTCTTCTTGTGTTACAATGTTGAAATCCTTTGGAGAGCTGTGCGTTAGGTAGATTTCCATTCATGTACTTGTGGCACGTGTCTTCGATATGTATAATTGAGTTAAGAAACAAAGACTTGACTCCTTTTCTTCCTCTTATTAAAACAGTGGAACAGAGTAACAAGTATAGATTTCTCACCGACACAAACTCGAGATCGTATCCCCCGTTATTCCACTACACTACCAGAGTTCTCGGTGGAATAGCCAAGGTAATTTCAGCTTATAAACCCCCAGGTTCTTTAAGTTCTTGAATCTTGTCCAGGTTTGCTATAGGTAAAAGTAAAATTAACCATGTTCAGGATAATTAGAAACTATAGATATGTGTGTAGTTTTGTGGACTTGTAGGTGCTTATGACGTTTTTATCTTCATCTTTAATAACATGAACTAGTCATAGCCATGGAGGCTCAAACGCAGATGCAACAGCTTGTTCCGGTGTTTAATGGAAACGAATATGAGCTTTGGAGTATCAAAATGAGGACCTTATTGATGTCCCGTGACCTATGGGATGTTATAGATAGTGAAAACTCGGATCAGCCTATGGAAGAAGAATTGGTTAAGTCACAGAGAGATGTAAGAATCAAGGATATGTCGGCTCTTTACATGCTTCAGATGTCGGTAACAGACACGATCTTTCTTCGGATAGCAAGAGCTACCTCGTCGAAGCAAGCATGGGAACTTTTGAAGGCGGAGTTTGGAGAAACCGAGAGGATTCAGAATATGAAGAAACAGAATGTTGGGATGATGTATGAGAATTTGATAATGGGAGAAGATGAAAGTGTTGATGAGTTTGCTTGGAGAGTGATGGATCTTGCTAACCGGTTAAGGTTCTATGGAAGAAACATTCCTGATGATGATGTCATCTTTAGGATTCTTACGAAGTTGCCCGCCAGTTTTCGTGAGTCTGTATCATACATTCGCACTTTAAAAGACGTTACAGTCACTGAGGTTGTGGAGATGTTGCGAGGTGATGAATATGGGCAAAGGCTTATGGATGAAGAAGCTTCCGGAAGCGAAAAATGGTGTGAGTTTTGCAGGAAGAAGAGTCACGACACCTCGGAATGCTATTCAAAGAACAAGAAAGTAAGACGGTAGAGAGAATCGTGGACATTTGCATAATTTTAGTTAAAGAAGCATGTAAAAGTTGTTAATCCAGCGACCAAAAGAGTGTGATGTGTGTTGTTACTGTGAATGAAATGCACTCGCAATTCATATGTTATATTATCTTGGAAGGCAACACTTTATGTTAAAGAAAACAATGCTTAATTTTAAATTAGAAGAAATCACCTATTTGACTAAAAACAAATTTCATTAGGCTTGAATTGAAGTAACCTTGTGATATGTTGGCATGATAAATCAAACATTGATGTTATATGATAAATCATAAGATCCCAACCATTGTACCTGTGAATCAACATGAATATTTGACAAAAAGAAAGAAATCAACATTATAGCATCATATGATAGATATGAATCCCAGTCATATTTCTCTAAATGCAATAGAAGATAGAATCAACATTAACAGATTATTATATATGAATCGTCATCATTGTCCTCCAATACTAATCACTAGCTCGACATTCCGAACTAAGCAATCCATATTGCGGACCAATTCTACCATTGATAATAAATAGCTACTTGCATGTTGGATAGTAGTGCTTTGTCTACTATTGATTAATAATGTTATCGACTACACATATTTGAACAAATCAGGCAATCTTTTAAATAAAATAAAATATATGTGGATGACTCTTCCGTCCAACTAATATATTGGAAAACATAAGATCCAAATTATATTACCATCAAACAAAACAAATTAATAATACATGTCTTTGTCGAATAAATAAGGCTCTTTTGTCATTTTCTAGTTTACAAAATAGTAAATTAATGTAGTTTTTTTATTTATTTATTCACATTTTATTAGGTCATCCATGATCCAACTACACACCTCCCCAAAACTATTGGAGGATCCAAGTCTTCTCTCTCTCAACCACGAAGCTACATTTGTTATGAAGGAATTTAAGCCTTTATATGATAAATATTTTTTGTAACTATATAATTCATATGTATTCCCTTCTTTTTATGTCTACCTCGTTCTCTTTTCATATCACAGATTCTATCAAACATAAATACAAAGCAAAATCAATTACAAATAAAAAGAATACGTGAAAATAAATGAAGATTTCGTTTTTATGACCACTTCAGTTAGATTATAATCTACATTTTAGTCCATATTAATGACAAAACCCCACTGATAAAGACAGCTTTCCCCCTTTTGTTTTTAGTGTAGACTCGCATTTTTATTGGCTAAACATAGAAATACACCAACTTGGACTACATCATTTAAGTTGTTGCATCCTCCAATAAATATACTTGGCCCATCCAATCATCTTCTATCTCTATGCTCTCCACCATTCTACATAAACCTCAAAATCTCTCCATCATCAACATCATCTCTTTCTTTCTCTTTCCTCTTGCTTTTATTCATTGCAATGGGCAGAAAATGCTCACACTGTGGAAGCGTAGGACATAATTCAAGAACATGTTCTTCCAACAAAACAAGAGTCATTAAGCTCTTTGGTGTTCATGTAGACACCACAGGCCCTTCACCACCACCAGGGCCTCATTCTCCTCCACCGTCGTCAATTTTGGCTGCCGCGATTAAGAAAAGCTTTAGCATGGATTGCTTACCCGCATGTTCCTCCTCTTCCTCTTCATTCGCCGGTTATCTCTCCGACGGTCTCACCCACAAAACACCCTACCGCAAAAAAGGTTACAACTTTTTACATTCTTGTTTGGGGTTTTCCGTCGGATTATGATAAGTATTGACAAGTTATAAAGTTGTAGAACATATTATTATATAAAGTTAAACACTTCTCACAAAGATGTGCCATATAACCGTATTATAATCAACTGTTCTGACCTATGTTAATTAATCAAACAAGAATAGCATGCAACCGCTATACATATCTCTAAAATTCATAGTGGATAAAAAAATGTATTTATAAATGAACTTTATCGTTAGCTTTTGTTAACGCTTTTTAATTAATGAGATCAGTTTAATTTTCTTTATGAGTAGGGGTTCCTTGGACGGAGAAAGAGCACCGGATGTTTCTAATTGGATTAGAGAAGCTTGGTAAAGGAGATTGGAGAGGGATCTCTAGAAACTTCGTCGTCACAAAATCTCCGACACAAGTGGCAAGTCATGCTCAAAAATACTTCATTCGCCACGCCACCACTCTCGATCACAAGAGACGCCGCACCAGCCTCTTCGATATGGCAAGTTCCAATTTTTTTTTTTTTGGTCAACCTTCCGATCTTATTTTCTATATATACATAACAAAAGGAAATTAAACTCTTAGTAGGTAAAGTAAAAAAATTCAATGGTTTTAAGGAAAGTCCATAACGGAAAAATGTCACATCTTCAAAAGTTCATACATAATTTGTATGTTTCTTAATAATATAATTTCCAAATACACTACCACTTTCTGGCAACATTTTTTTTTTTGTAAATGGATGGGAAAATGGGCATTAGAATCTTCTTCTGGCAACATTTTTACCACTCGAGATGTCAAAATCTTTATAAACAAAAATGTGCGTATTTTACTATAATCTAAGCTTTATATATATAATAAGAATGGTATATGAAAATATATTTTCTTGATTTGTTATAAGGAATTAAAATCTTGAGTTATCAATCTATATATTCAACAGGTTCCTGCCGGCAACTTTGAAGAAAATAGTTCCATTCCATGTAATGATGGTGAACATATTGGGTCGAACACAGAGGTTGTTTGGAAACAAGGATTGACTGATCCTTGTCTTGGACATCCAGCTCCTGAAATATCCGGGTCGGGTAACATCGGTGGACTCGATCTTGATCTGAAGCTTGCGTCTCATCAGTCTTCCAAATCGAATATTAGACCTATAAGCGTTACGTGAATACATGTAACTCGTTAAATAATGGGTGTAATTAGAATAACTAAAATGCTTACATATATCAACCATCGATCCTATCTAATCTGATTCTGATC
The DNA here is from genome assembly GCA_016432835.1 of Brassica nigra. Lineage (NCBI taxonomy): Eukaryota > Viridiplantae > Streptophyta > Magnoliopsida > Brassicales > Brassicaceae > Brassica > Brassica nigra. The sequence goes on along the minus strand of CM028244.1, from coordinate 8,202,687 downwards.
CATCTTAGTTTTGGTAAATATTTCTTTATCATTGTGAAATTTTTGCCGTGCGTCCACATTTATGTCTATACGCAATGATAAAAGTTATTAACCAGAGATTTTTGCCTTGCGTGCCCAGACGCGATTCAGCAAACCTTTTCTTTTTCTTTTGTCAACTTAACCAAATACAGTAGAGATGTAACAACTAACAACGCATACAGAAATCCTTAGTTGTCGAGCTATATCTTCTACATAGGATAATTTGGAATCCACTTTAATACAAAACCGGGAGTACTTTTCAGAATCGAAATAATTTATTTGTTGGGGAAACAATACACATTTTAAACATTTATATATTAAAGTGCAAGCTGTGCTAATAGTGACACTACTATTGGAAAGGAAACAAAATGATTGGATGTTCTCATTTTTATGCCATCTATAGATATGAAAAAGCCATTTTTCTTTTCTTTGTTGAGATTTTGGATATTAAGATATCCCACTTGAACCAAGATCACATTACGAATTTACGACTATATTAATGAAACCACTAGCTTAGAGTTTTTTTTTGTCTTAAAGTTTAGCAGGTTTTAAATAGTTATGGTCACGAATAGAGAGATCAACAATTTGATTCATAATATAGTTTTTCAATAAAAATATATACCTGAGTTTTATCGCTTTTTATATTTTCCTGTTTTAATAGAACTATTTGAATAAGAAAAAAGATCCTTAAAATACAAACTATATTAATTTACTGTCTTTGTAATTTCAGGTGTGGATAACTTTAAATAAAAGAGTCATCGAACATTTTATGCAATTGGTTGGCCTTTAACTAATGATGAATAGACATTTCTAGTTTTGTGATTGCATATATGCATATCATTGAAAACTATTATTATGTGCAACAATATATCTTTAACAGTCTTGTTTTAAAAGAACTGTTCCAATATTACAATCTCAAAATGCAGGTTTGGCTCATCTGCAGAATGTATCAAAGGAGAAAAATAAATTTAAGAGTGAAGCTTATAGCACAAGGAACCTATTTTGAGTTCCTTCCATCCCAAGAAAACGGGGAAAAAAAATACAGAAGGCTTCATTTTTCAGCAGAACACAAACCTGTTTCAGTTCATTTCCGTGTCAAAAACACTAAGCCTGCAAAACCCACCACAATCAATGCACGTATGACCTGAAAATGACACAAACACGATGAAAATATTTCAAATAATAGATGTTTAATGATTTGTGCTTGTAAACCTACCTGTCCAACAGGTCCTCTTGAACTTTCTGAATCTGCAGATGATGCCTGAGACTTCTGTTTCTTTGATCTCTCAATGTTCTTCCACTTGTTGTTGATATTCATTTTCTCAATACTTCTGCAGCTCAATCCCCTCTGGAAAATGTTTCAGAGTAAACGCAAAATCTTGAGATATATCATAAAAAATTGCAAGAAAACACCAAGGCAACTGCTTTTGTACCTCACCGGTGTTTTCCTTCTTGGATTCTTCTGTCTTCTTCTGTAACACATCCTTTGCCTCATCAGGAAATATCCAGAGACGGGATCCTCGTGCATTCTCAAGATGAGAATCCTTCAAACGCACAGGTTTGCTCTGTTTCTTCTCATCATTGCTTACTTCCACCACCGAGCTTCTCTTTATGCTCTGCTTACTTAACAAGTCACTTCTTCTAGTGCTCTCTTCAATGCTCTTCTCCTCTATAACTAGTGTCCTTTTCTCTCTTGAAACTGTTACTAAAGGATCACATGTCACTGTCTTATCTCTAGAAACTGTCTTCTCCATACCCTCAGAGCTTATCTTCCTTTCTTTCGGTTTCTCTATATTCACAGAGCTTTCCGGTTGTGACTGCGCCTTAGCTTTCTCCTTCACATCTTCAGTTTGACTCTTCCCCGTCAGAAGTTTTGTATCCTGTAAAAAAAATATTTAGAGAATCTTCATCTAAAAGCATTTTTAAAAGCTCTTGATCACAAAGATTCATACTCAAAAGCCCACAAAAAAGACTATACCTGAGTCACTTTAACTTCAAAGGTGCTGATCATTTTCCGAACGTTGCTCAAGTTTGTCTCTGACAAACTCCTCCGCATTGGCTTTCTTTTAGGTATATCTTCCGGTTTGCTCAAACCTTTGTCTTCTTGCTTCACCAACGATACACTCTGGAGTTTCTTAGCCTCCGGGAGCTTCTTGCTTAAAGAAACATCTGAAGAGGATGGTTGATTCTTTGTCTTCTCAGTTATATTCTTTACTTCAGGCTTCCCCGTTATAAGATTTGACGAAACTGGTTCTCTATTTGCACTAATCTAGATAAAATGAAATAATCAGTTGCCAAAGATAAGGTGTTTTGAAAATTTTATAAGTGAAAGCGGTTATCAAAGTGACTGATAATCATACTTTAAGCTCTGTCTCCTGAGACAGAGCAAGAGTTGTCTTTGGAGTAGCAGCAGCAACAGTGTTTCGGGTTTGCATTGGACTTAGAGAAGACAGATCTCTCATAACATCAACAGTAAGAAAAAAAAACACATTTAGAAACACAAACTAAACAATGTAAAAAACCAAAACAGAGTAGTAACATTCTTATTTCTTTTCATCTACTAACCTGAAGCAATGCTTTTAGATTTGGTAAAAGAAGTGCCACTGGTGAGCGCTTCGTGCTTCTTTTTCAATGCAGATTGTCTCTTTGAAAGCAATCAAGAACCAATGGATTCATCAAGATTTGAAAATTGTGCAGAGCTCCAATGAACAAAAAAAAAACAGAGCATATCAACAGGATCAAGAATTTGGCTACCAGGAAACGAATGCGATTTCGATCTTCTTCACTGAGAACAAACTGCATTTTCAGTTGGACATTTCCATAGTCATTGAATGAAAGTTTCTCTTCCAAGAATCCACTCTCTATGATCATCCTGGTCTCTATCTCTAACCTCCAAGAAATTACACAAATTCAGAAACCCCGAAAGCATTATGATCTATCATCTATAAAGGGTTTTAAAAACGTTACCTTTGTGTAATATTCCGATACCATTGACATCTAACAAAGTAACAATCAAGTTTTCTTGGAGCCTAGTCACTGGACTGTGGCCACAATTCAGTAAGAAAAAAAAAACAAGAAAGCATCAGAATTTCAAGAATTTAAAATTTAAAAAATAATCAAAGTAGAGGAATTACAAAATGTAGTCTCCTGAATCCGAAGTTCGATACTCTATCTTCCCCATAGCAACTGATACAAGACGGTAAGTAAAAAAAAAAGGTTGAGTTTTTGGTAAAATGAATGTAGAAAGCAATAAAGAAAAACAGAGTCAAGTTAAGACCTTTAATGGAAGTGGTTGAAGAAGCTGTCTGAACATCAATAAGACCAAGAACTGATGGATTCAGACAAAACATGTATTTTTTCAATTAGTGCTGAAATTGTGTTAGGCACTAAGACCCGAAATCGAACGTTGATGTTACCTGAAACTTGTATAGTTCCTGGCATTGATCGAATGTCAACGCACGCAGGCTGTGGTTACTTTGATTGTTTTAAAAAAGGAAAAGGGAATTGATTGTTATGGAAGAAGAGAAAGAATGAGAGAAAAATCGATAACAGAGGATTAGATGGAAATATATGTTTGTGGTTGTAAATTGATTTTGAAATGTTGAGGGAGTTGAGAGGGGACCCGATACTTCTTTTCTTTTCTTGATGAGTTTCATTAATTTCTCTAAACTACATTTTTCATGTTGTCTCAACTCTCTTTCAATTTTCTTTTTTTTTCATAATTTTTAATCATCTGTTTGCATTAATATTCATTTTATTGTTTACTAAAATATAGATCATGTAATTAGATGACATAACTTACAATAAAAATAAGATTATTCATTAATTTAAATAATACTAGATTAACTCTTTATTAACAAAGAAAATACCAAAATGGTATTTAGAAGCTTGTATCTCCAATGTAAAACTCCATTTTTTTCTCCAAAATGGAATAAAAGTGATTATGGAGTAAAAGTGCTTCAACCCTATTCCATTATTCACTCTATAATGGAGTCATGAACAAACAAAAAATAGGTTACTCCATTTATGGAATAAACTTTAAAATTGAGTGAGTTATGAAGTTGGGTTGGAGCATATGTTACTCTATTTTCACTTTTACTCTATTTTGGAGAAAAAAATGGAGTTGAGTTGGAGATCCCTTAATATTTCTAATTAGAGAACAGCTTTACCTTCTTTACATCTATTTAACGTATAAAGTTCTCTTAAGACCGGATATCGATAGCTATATAATCCAAAATAAAAATAAAACTATTGAATTTCACACCTTTTTTATATGCACCCATGCATGGTTAGTAAGGTACCATATATACCAGGGAGACACTGGCCCTATAAACAATAATGTAGCAGTAAAATAAATTTAAAGACGAGAAAGAAAAGAAAGAAAAACATTTTTGATTAGGTCAACCCCATATATGTTTTAAGAAACAACGAAAATAAATTAGTAAGGTAGTTTTACTTTTATGATAAGTAGAATAACAAAATATGTGGGCTTGAAATTTTCTGAAGATCTCTTTTAACTTGATATGTCGTCGCTTTAAATGCAACACAAACGCATTATCGTCTTCACACATAATCTCTTGTCCTATACACACATCCATGTGTTCTGATATCAACCATCTTTTCCCTCATCCGTTCATAAATCTTGTGTTCGGAATATTTTCACAAATGATTTTATCCAGTTGAAATATATTCAATTGCAAGCCTGTTAAAGAAAACTGAATTAATGGTTTGTTATCAATTTATGTCACATTTAAAATCGGTTATCAATTTATATCTAACATTGTGGTGGCCTGTATAAAGATGAAAAGATAAATAAAAGTTTTGTATTATTTCTTAAACCACATAACACAATATAAAGATGTAACAACAAGAACACCCACATTATCGGTGATCATTGCTCTATCAAGGGAAAAACACACAACATAAACCCTAAACCAAAATCTCCCAAAACATATTTAGAGCTATCAATTATTATATTAAACTCTCACACATTCTTATTATTATAAAATGTATAGGCTTCTCATATTAGACCACCTTGCAAAAACCACATGAATCACTCCAAGATCTAAAATCTATCTTTTTTTTATTACTATGTATATATTATTATAAAATTAACCTCCTTTTTGTCGTCTGAAGATTTTGTCATTATCTGATCAGCCATGCACCATTCCATACGACAAAGCCATGAGCAAAACAGCAGCTTCCTTCTCATCTTGTGGGAACACTTGTTGATAAGCTGAACTTTTGCTCAACATAATCGTCAAGTCATCGAAGCGAAGTTTGTTGGAAGAAACTGAAGAATCAGATGAAGTTGTTGATTTCCTGATCTCAGAATCTCTACCAGCCGTGGCCGCGTCCTCCTCTCCTTCGTTGATCTTGCACTTTTTTGTATTGGCTACTACAGGGGAAATAATATCGTGTTTGTCTCCTCCATTAGATCGCTTTTTCTTGTTTTTCAACTTCTTTTTCACCGGTAAGTGTTGCATCCGTGCCGGCACCACCACTTTGTCGCCCGTAGCTGTGGCTGCAGCCATTGCGGCCCGCCTCGCCTTTCTTTGTCTTATGCCACAGGCGTTACAAAGAGACTGTAGTAAAAAAAAAGTTTGTGAATATTAATGTGCGCATATGCTTCGATAAATCAATATTCAACATTATCCTCTAACGATGCATTAGCTTCGATAAATCAATATATATATATATATATATGTTTTTGACACAAACACAACTATGTGTTTTACAAATTGAACTGTGATATAATACCAAAAAGCAATTAATTAATTTACCTTGGGACCTCGAGGCCCACTTCGCCAAAGAGGAGTCTTGGTGGTGTTACAGTCGGAACAAACCCTAATCACGCCGTTGTTATTACCATAACCATTCTCGTTGATTGTATTGTAGCTATTTTCCCTGGTCATGGCCGTGGTCGTCCTGGGCGAGACTTTCTTGAGATCTTCATCGTGATCTTCTTCGAAACTAATCTTCTGATTTAAAGGGTAGTGATCTTCTTTATGATCATCATTATTATTACTAGTATGATCGGTGGAGTGTTTATTGTTGGTTATTGTATTCTTGATCAACCGCATCTTTGGGGACATCATCCACTTGTCCGAGTCTGAATTGGGTTTTGTCGGGTTTTGATGAAGAAAAGCGGTTTGGTCTTCGTGATGATCTTTTTTCCTTATTGTTAGTTTCAGTCTTGTCTCCTTCTTTGGCACCATGTGATCGTAGTATGATGACGATCCACCGTTAAACATATTGGCCTGATATATATCACGGATCAAGGTTTATATAATTAACAAAACAAAGTAATGATTTATGTGGTTTCTTAAGATTCTCCCTTTAATTCGAAATTTTAAGTTTCTTTGATCCAAATTTTTCTCTATACAGATTTAAAAACTAAATTCATTGTATGAACTTGACATGATCAGGCATCATCTTAACAACTAAACTAAAAAGACAGTTCATCAAAAATAACATATATAATATATAGACAATTAAGGTTGATACAAACACCTATATATATATGTAGTGTGTGTGTGTGTGTATACCTTGAGGGGTTGAGAAAGATGGACATGATCAGCATGATAAGTGTTGTTGTAGGCCACATGTTGGTCTTCTTGAGAGTTGACCAAGAAAGGAAGGTAAGAGGAGAGAGACAAAATGGATGAGGAAGAAGATGACGAATTAGAAAGAACTTGATGATTATGAAGAAGCGACGAAGAGGATCCAAGAGGATAGAAAAAGGGCTCTTCATGATGGTTTTGATCTTCGTTTAGATCTATAGAGTAATGAAAATTCGAACCCATTGATGAGAAAGAGAGATGAAAACTCAAATAGAGTGAGAGATCTTAGGTGAGAAGCTGAGAGAGATCATAGACGGCAAAACTAAAAGAGTCCAACCTGTACTATATATGATCTCTCTTAAAGGCCATGAGATGAGATACGAGCCCAACATGGCTTCTATTATACATATATATATAATATTTAATTTATGGTTTATGTGGCTAGAGTGACCTTAGTTATGTCTATGTATACATCAACTTGTACAGTGAATTCTCGAAGAGATGATTAAAAAAATACTGTTTTTAATTTCTACCCTCACACCAGTTCGATCGTAAACCCACAACAAATATTAGTTCCCGGTATCCTTTACATTGAATTTTTTAACTGAAAAGTACAAGCTACAAGGATATTTTTAATAATAGATTAAGAGAAAACAGCTAACAGAATAAAAAGAAATTATTTATAGCACATGAATAGATATCTCTCCAATTTTTAAATGGGTTGAAAGCATTAAGCAATATCCATGTAATATTCATATTCATGAGCAGTGTGATTTAACTTTATGCAACAAAGGAATTAAATCTGAAATGTGTTGGCGTTTCAAACCCATCATCTTACTAGTCAGCTTACCAGTCGATCACAAGGTTCTAGATAATTTTGTAAGGATCTTGGTTGTTCCAATGTTTTAGGATGTCCAATCCAAGATGAAAAAGTTATGCACTTTTTATATGATTTGTGCTGGTCACTGGATAAGCTAGTGTTTGCACTGAATAATTATAACATCGCTATTAAAAGAAGTAGAAAATCTATGTATATTCTTTAATTAACTTAGAGGTTCACGTGAGTCCATGGCGCCCATAGGAAACCAAACACATGAGACAAACTGTGTGTATATGGAATAGTACTGAGGCGACCCCATTCAAAACAAACCCTATCTAGTTTCCTTACCCCACTAGAGAGACAGAGAAAACAAAAAAAATTAAACCATATTTTATATTAATATTTGGAGGGTGAGAGCCACACATATCTTGATAATAATGATTCTTTTACTTGTAGTCTTTTCAAATCTAGGGTTCCTAGAATTCAAGGTTCTATTACAGTAAGGAAAAAAAGTCAATTTGGGTTTCTCATATTATTTTCATACGTACTAAAATAAAAAGGTTAGATGTATTATCAACTTGGTGACTTTTTTTTACCAAAAAAAACTTGGTGATTTTTCTATTTTATGTTTGCCTCCGATACTAGTATTACCCTAACTAGTATCAGTAGAAACTAGTTTAGAATATATTTGGTAAAATATAGTAAAACTTTTATTCAACATTTACAGTTAACCTGGTTAATTAACTAGCGTTCACAAATTTGTATATTGATAATAAAAACTGAAAACTAGTATTTTCTAATTGAGATATCCAATCGTATTAAAAAACTAAAAAGTAAAAATCAGAAATAGTTAAAAAAAAAAAGTAAAAATCAGTTAGCATAGAAAAGAGATCTAGAGAGATAGAAAAGAAATAGAAACATAAAAAGACAAGTATTTTCCGATAAAAAACTAAACAAATTTGTCTATCTTCTCAACAAAAAAGTTAATGTGTCTATTTAATTAACCCCCAGTAGTAATAGTAATTAGTACTTAAGATTATAGATTTTATTGTAACGGGCATTAATCCTGGCATTACTTGCTAAATGTAGTATACAATAAATTCAATATTATTTTCTATTTACTAATAATAGTTAAAGTTGACCCAGTGGATCAAGATATCTTGAAACCTATAAGTATATTTGATATAGCTCGTGATCCTTTCAACTGCATGTGATCCATCAATAATCTCTTCCAGGGGAGAGAGAAACATGATTTGAGAGATGAGAAGTCAGGCAGAGGGAGAGAAGAGAGAATAACAGAAGACAAGAGATAGGTTTAGAATGGTAAAGGAAGAACACATCCCCACCTTAGTATTGCCAAACTTATTCAGTTCCCTCTTAGCATATATACAGATCATTGAGGACCCCCACACACAAAGAGACAATTCGTTTTCATTTTCAAAATTTAAAATCAGTTCATAATTTATGTTTGTATATATTAATTCCTTAGGCTAAATAATCAAGCAACGATCTACACTTGAGGAAATGTGAATGTGATCTATCTTTTTACCAACAAATTCAAGTTTTGTTGCTATATTTTACCAGATCCGGTGACATATATGCAACTGATAATTAACTTGGCTGTCCAAGTCAGAAAATATTTGTCTAATATCACAGAATCCAAGTTCAAGCAAAATTTTATGTATGAAGAGAAATAATTTATGCAAAAATATAAATTATCAGTGTTTATTCTCAAATTGAAAAGATCTAATGAAATTTTCAATTAATCGGACAGTAAAAAACTGGATTATTTCCTAACTATAAAAGAAAGTTAAAAAAATCGTGGATCATGTTGATCCAACTCAAAATTGACCTTATCATCCTTCTTTTAAAATTAAGTAGTTATCATCTCAGATAAAGTATATAAATCATGTATGAAGTAGGCTATGACCTAAAATAATATATAAAAGATAATAACTTATTATTGATTGGTCTTTTGTATTGAATTCATAAATTAATTTTTTATAATCACATTTCTGCCTTCTGCATTTGAGATATTACCTAAAATAATATGTAAAAGTAAGTAGTTATCATCTTCATTTTTTTTGAGAAATAGTTATCATCTTTTTCCCTGAGTAGATTACTATTGGCTAGTTAAACTGTAAACAGTATTGACCAAAAAAGGTATACGGTATATCGATCCAGGAGTAAACGATAGGTAAATGAATTTTAGCATGACTTTGTAGTTTTACTTTTCAGTTTTGCGCTGGCTATTTTCTGTTTTCAGCCTACTTTTTATTTCTTCCAAATTGGGTCAGACCATATTAATCATTATATAATTCAAAAGCAGAAAGCACAACGTATTCGAAATCAGTTCATTACTAGTACTACGTCGAGAAAAGTAAGAAATTTTACTTTTTTTTTAGCAAATTTTTTTACATTTTTTTTGATAACCGAGTGTCCTAACCCCATCGAAGTGGTCCAGACTAGAGACCGAAGCGAGCAAGGATACTGCCAGAACGTCACCATGTGACTCACCGTGAACGGCCTTCGGTCTCAGACGCTGGGGTTCCGCATGTGAATTCCCCAGTGGCCAGTGCGAGTCGAACCTGGGACCGTACTTGCAGCTGCAAGCCGTTCACCATCAGACTAACTTTTTTACATATATATTGGTTCATAGAGAATGATCATATAATGGTCACACGATTTTCTCCTTTTATTTAATTGGTCCTTTTCAGTTAAATAACAAAATATTCATATCCTAGCTAATGTTAAAATAACATATTTGCACTTGAAAGACTCTAACCTTTTTTATCAACATATAGTATGCGTGATTAAACATGACTATTGACACAATCTAACACTAATAAAAATCAGAAAACTATAAATCATATTCCAAGTCTATCATTTATATAGTACATTTTGTATATTTTACGGAATTTAATGTCTAAATGTATGACAAATGTTCACATTTGCTAATGCATGGCTATTTTGTTAATTTTTCTCTCATTATAGTTATCATACAAATTAGTCCTACTAACCAAATCAAAGTATTTCATTAAAATAAAAACAAACCAAAGGTAGTTTGACTAGTTCTGTCTCATTGTAATATTTTTACTTTTTTGTAAAAGGTCTCATTGTAATATTAAGTATTTGATAGTTCTCTTCTACTATTTTTGACTAGTTCTCTTTTGCATAGCGTTCTTGAAAATCGAGCTGATCAGGGCCATTGGATGACGGAGCGATTTACTGAGATCGATGTGAGAAGAGAGATAGAGCCATAGAGGAAAGACAGAAATCTAGTAGACCTAAATAGGTATCTAGCTAAGCTAGCTTCTCTGAGCTCTTGAGGGTTTTGTTCTTTCATATGCTAGAAAAGGACACCATGCGATCTATCAATCTCCCTCAAAGTTATGTTTACAAAAGTAATTAACACATGTACCTGGAGATATTTCATATCAAACTGAATCTTTTTTCTTTCTCTACTTTTGAAGCTATTGTAATTCATAATTGCATGGATTCGACATCTTGTGGTGGCTGAAATTCCACAGCTACTTAACCTAGTAGTCAGTATATTAAGTTTGCCAAAAAGTATGGTAAATATATAACATATATCATACTTTTTTATTTGTTTTATAAAGTATGTTTATTTGTTTTAATTTGATTTTTTACTCTTGAAACCGAGACACTAAACTGAAAGTCCTAGTCGAAGATGGATCGAACACCCTATCCTATCTAGGTCTGGGCACGAATTGGATATCCGTGTTTTTGAAGGTATTTGTGATTTGCTTCGTATGTCACGGATATCAAATTTTTCGATTTGCTTTGCTTCGATAAAATACGGATATTCGGAAAAACGGATATCCAGAAAATTAATAGATATTTGCGTATATTTACGAATATTTACGGATATCTCATATGTTTAGATTATTACAAATAATCTTAAAAATTTGATACAAATTTGTTTTGTAAAATATTTTTTTACATGATATAAAAGATAAAAATTAAAAGAAGTAGTGAATCTACATATCTTGTAAAAAATTTAAACTTAGTTAACAATTATAATGACACAAAACTTAAGAAAACAATTATAATTGTCATAAATTTTTTCTCTTCCTTTTATGTAATACTTTATATAAGTAATAATGAGAATATAATTTGTCAAATCATATGTTAGAATAATAATTATAAAAGTTTATACATTTAAAACCTTATATATAATCAAGATATACATATATTTATATATTGCCGGATCGGATCGGATATCCACTTCCCAAAATTTTAGTATTTGTGATTTGCTTCGATTTTAACGGATATTGAATTTTAGTATTTGCTTTGCTTCGAAAGCTTACGGATATTCGGAATTTTTGGATCGAATCGAAACGAATAACGAATCGAATCAAATTTAACGAATAAAATGTCCGGTCCTAATCCTATCTACGTTCAATCAAGAAGCAAATAATAATATTCTCTGATTTTGTAATACCAAGAAGAAATGTGTATTAACACGATTTCCGAGGCTTTCGATTGCCTTGGCTAACACCTATACTACAAACCAAAGTAATTTCAACATACAAAAATCGATACACCGTCATCTCCTCTCCCACCTACTTCATTTTAAGAGAGAAAGCTCGATATGAACGTTTTTTTTCACATAAATGTATCTTGAAAAGGAAGATGCTGGATATCAACCGGGACCAAGCAAAATTATTAATAAAAGAATAATGAAATATTTGAATAAGAGATTATATAAATGGACTGAAAATAAGAGACTGGACGGCCGCCATATATTCATATAAGGTTCACAAACAATGATGAATTGCCAGTAAAGGTTTTCGTTCTTTACTTCATATAGATCCCTGAATTTTTTATCGGACAGATAATAAATTACAATTTATATTTTAAATAAATGTCCACGTGAAGTGACCAAGAAGATCACACATGACAAGTTGTAATAACGAGTTTTGAGTACTACTATTTATCTGGAGCATACGAATCTAACTCTTGTAACAAATTTTTTTGTTTCTTTCTCCAAATAAACATGTCTTATATTTGTTTGCAAAGGGGTCACACGCTTCTTTTTACCGATAATTATTTACCCGATCGGCTACTTCGATATTAAAACCAATCTAACGATTAACTAGATACAATGTCTAACCGTGCATGCTTGTTTTTGTTAATTTTAAAATATACTCCTAAAAACTCTTAGATACATTTTCAGAAAAATAATATTTAGATTTCCAAAAATTAATATCCAATACGTCCATCAGTAACACAAAATCAGGTTTTCCGAAGTTTATGAATAAGTACTGCTTGCTTCAGATATTCATATTAAACCTAAAAATAAGGTATTTTGAATTTCTATTAGAAGTATTAATTTATGTTAAATCGTATATATATTTTTGTCTTTTTGGTCACCATTAAAATCGTATAATATATTGTCTTATTTTGGTTACCATATACATATATGTGATACATTGGTTTGTCCTAAAAGTATAAGCTGGGCTAGTGTACCGCTTATTACACTGAGAAAGGAATCACTGACCTTCTAGTCTAAAAACACTGGTAACTAATATAATTCCGGGTCGGTTTCATACATCAAATAAGCCCTAGTTAATTGCACCCACCGAAACATATTTTTAAGAAAATAGTCAATTATTGAGATTATAACACAATGGATCACAATAAATCTAAAGTATATAATAAGATATATACACGTACATGTAACAAAAGATTGAGATCCAAGAAAAATAAACGATAGAGAGATGGGCAACGTATGCGGCATATGGATCACAATATCCAAGGAAGTAAACACCTCTGGAAGCAACAAGACAGAGATGCGTATGTATGTATATATGTGTATTATGAATTATGTCAATTTGAAGTGTCAGTACAAATGGAGCTATGTCCAACATTTTGGTACTTTTAATGACTCGTCTTTTTTTTGTTTCTTCCCAATACAATACACTCGAAGGGACCATTTTATCATCTCTCTGATCTTCATCACCGTCTCCGCTTCTCGTGACAGTTTGATTTGTGTGATGTGAAATTCTTTTTCTCTGGATCAAATAATTCGTTTACCGATTGATTATTAGTACTTCATTCAATTTACATTAGATCATATCCTCTGGCATGGAAAATAAAATCCACAAATGTTATGATAAATGGTGACGGTAATAACTTAATGAAGCGGTAAAACTTAGAGGTGCAAAATTAAGCATTTTGCTAAGGCGATATGAGAATGTCCTGACTATAGGTGATAAACCAAATTTTAGCTGGAAAACGGTTTTAAAAAGACTAAAGTAGTACTGAAGCTTTTAAAAAGACTAAAGTAGTACTGAAGCGGTAAAAAATCCATACAAAAGAACTAGGATTTTTCTAATTTTAATTTTATAATAGTATTTATGTACTTTTCATAGGTAAAGAGACATAACATTCTTGATAGGTGGAGATTTTTCTAACCTGCTTGTGAAAAATATTTACTCTAACTATCACTGCCCATTCTTCTTAATTATTTTCCACTCTAGTTGCGGCAGAATCACACCCTGTGAGTTTAAAATTTATTCGTTAAAGTTCACTGAAATATTATTTTAATCAATTTCATTTAGATTCATACGTCTTTTCATTATCTAAATTTTAATTCAGTCCTTTAAAAAGCCTAGAGAATAATGATGTATATGAATTTGATTGGGCAGACTTATAGATATTATATCGAATTTGATAGGGAAAAATCATATATATGTTATTCATGATTTATGCTTTAGTTAGTAGAAAATGCTTACTAGTACCGAAATCTGGACCGTTCGTGTAGTTTGCGATTGTCATTAAGGACACTTTTTAACTTTTAAGGCCCAGAAGGCGGAAATGGAATTTGAAGCCTGGTTATTTATAAGCCCAACCAACAAGAGTAAAAACCAGAAGCACAATCTATTACCAACTGACATTATACGTATACGAGGATGCCCTTTTTTTCTTGTTTGTAGTTTTTAAAATGGTTTTTGGTTTTTGTTTTTGAAAAATTACTTTATTTGCCAATCAAGATTTTACTAAAAATGATTCTCTAAAATCTAGGGAAACTAGTTTTCAAATAACTACCTAATTCTACACAAAAACCAAAATCTGTGTTTTTGTAGATTTCTATCAATTTCCAACAATGATTTTTTTTAATTTATCATTTTCTTTTCAATTATCTTTTTTTTCTTTCTTGTTGTAACTGGTTTTTATTTACATATATATCTCATGCTTATACCTCCTTCCCACTCTCATACGGTCACTTCACCATCACATTATCAAATAATTTTTTTTTACTTTATTAATATGAAATAAGTGATTATACATACAACTAGAGCAATTGTTTCTTGAGTTTTTCAGATCAACACTCAAAATTTTTTGATCAATCTTGTAACTTAAATTAAGTTATCATACTTGTAAACTAAAAGAAGTTCAAAATATTTCAAAAGGAAATTTTATTTTAAAAGTTACTATTTTTATAAATTGCTATAGAAATTATTTATACAAAAAATAACAATAGAAATATACGTGTAAATATTAATTTAGAAAAATAATCAAATGTATGATATTAATTTTTTATTATAATTCGTAATTACTTGCATAATAGCATTTGAGATCAAATATAAAAGGCATTTGAGATCAAATTAATATATATTTATATGGAATTTACAATAGTTTTATTTTGTACTTACATTTTGTTTTAAAATAATTTTTGTAAATAAAATTATGTGTATTTGATGACAGTGTTTATATTTTATTATTTTCAGAATAAATATTTTACTATTAATAATATTTTTTATTTTATTAATTTTAAAAGTAAAACCAAAACTACCAAAATCTAAAACAACCATTCATACTTTTAAAAAAACTAAAATATACTGCAAAATCAAAAACCAAAATTTAAAAACTAAAATCCAAAAGCCAAAAACCAAAATTCAAAAACCAAAAACTATAATCTAAAAACTAGAAAAACAATCATCACCTAAGGATGCACTTCTTTCTGTTTTATATGAGTTTGCACTTCATTCACAGGGGCAGATCTACGTTGAACAGGGTGGAGGCAGCTGCAGTAAATCCATTTAAATATATGCTATATATATTATATCTTATTTATTTTTTACAGCTAAACATCTGCATCAAAAATCATATAAACTAAATTTTATAATAATTTTTTACGGTATATCCCAAACAAAACAATCATCCAAATACACGCATTCATTAACTAGAAAAAATAGATGTGTCATAAATATTGTGAAAAATAATTTTCAAACTTGAACAAGGTTACCTGACATTTTGAAAAACAATCAGTTATCCACAAAACCATTGGATAAGATTAGTTTATCCATAAAAAGATTGGGTTATCCACTGATTCTTCCAAAGACGTAAGAGTCAATTTCATAAGTATATTTTAAATTATTCATATATTACGAAGGTTCACCAAAAGATATATATATATATACACACACATATATATATATATATATATATATATATTATGATTATGAAAGATATGTGTCGCGTCTTCTTATCCTTAAAAGAAAGCTATAACTAATAAGATGATAAAGATATACGTGTTAACACACGACCAACTAGTATTTACTTATTCACAATCACATTACATCACATCACATCACATCACATCACTAACACACTAACAATGACAACTGTTTTTCTCTTCTCGAGTCATCAATTATGTTCATATCATGCGATCATAAAATTCAGAAGATTAATATAAGTCGAAATACGATCGCTGCAAAAATACATTTTCATAGGTAATTGACTCCTTTCATTTTCAATTGCTTTGCATTATTATCCATCTAGATGACTTTGATGGCAAACCGATATCAAAATTCCCGCAGATGAAATGGAATCACCTCCTTAGCCAAAACAAATTACTTTGTATTCCGATTATTTTAAAATTTGTATATTAATATGTTTAGACTTTTGAAAGAGAGGCACCTTATCTCTTAATTATAATTTACGTAAATTCAATAGCCTAGGCCCAACCATTTGGATAAACCTAATAAACCTACCACTAAGCTAGGAAGAATTCGAACAACAGAAGGTTAAAGGGAATTTTCTCAGTGGCGGGTCGTACTATGGAATCAAGTGGACATGATGATTTGAGTAATGAAATTTATCAAGAAAAGTAATGAAATTTATTAGGTTACAAGAAAGAGTAATTAATATGGCCATGAACTTTCCTGATGATTGTTTTGGCCTTGGAAGTTGGAAAACGACAGAAAATGGAGTAGTATTGATATATATAAGATTTCTTTTACGGTATGAAGTGCACTAGTTTCACACTGATCCATTCATAATGGTACTACTGGTTACTGGTACATATACTCTAATGATTATTTACATTATTCCGTAGTCTAAATTGATTGGCTCCAGACCTCTAAGTCCAAACAATAGACTTTCTGAGTAATAGTTTAAGTTTATCATGTTTTTTCTTCCTGTATTTTGGACCAAACAGTAAACAGAATAAAATGAGATCTTTTTTTTTAAAGGTTTGCCTGAAACCGTGTGAAAAGGTTAGGTAACTTTAGGTGCGTCATGCGTGTGGTATGGCGTGACAAAAAAAACTGAGCATTGAACTAAAGTTGGCTGTGGTGTCGATGTGGCCATGAACCACTTGCTCTGTGGTTGTCTAGCTTGTTAACCGACCTAACCAACAAAATATACAACATTTTTTGAGCCCCGTATATTTTCCTTACATTTTAACTTTAGAAGCTCGTATTTCTAAAATTTATAAGGTGAAATTGAGGAATGAACATATATGTATACTATATATTATATCGGAATTATTTGTTTTTAATTAGCTTGGTCAGTTAGAAAATTATTTAGCAAAAACTGAATATATGCATATGTCGATATGTGAAGAAATACAAAACCATATTTTCAAAAAAAAAACCTTATATATATATAGCATACATTTTGATATTCTAACATGTAGTTTTCAAATTTTCTCAAAAAAAACAGCTTTCAATTCCAATAAGATCTATAAATGCCTGTAACCAACCGATTCAGTAAAATTATTTAGAGACATATTTTGTATTGAAACCAAAAATTATAAGAAAGCTGACATTTGAAATATTGGATAAATATACTCTCTGTTTCATAATACAAATAGTTTTAGATTTTTTTGTCTTTAAAATATAAGTAATTTTAACATTTTAATGCAATTTTGGTAGTAATTGAATATTGTGTGACCAATAAAATTATATAAACATTCTTCATTTGGATGAAGTTATATATTAAATGATATAATCTTTAACAAGTAACCATTTTGTTAATATTGATGTTGTTAACTAAAACTATATACAATTTGAAACAAAGGGAATAATACGCTAATGTATAACTAGCAATAATAACTAACTAATGTATATGTAACATTATCTAAATAAGTTGATTCGAGAGCAATTTTTCATTTGGCCATATAATTTTTCATGACAGTTTGTTTACAACTGGATAAAGAAATCTTCTTAAAATAGTTATAAAGTTTTTATATTTCTATTTAAACAATAACACAACTATTGTAAAAAAAATAATTTCTTGAATAAATTTAACATTCATTAAAATATATAATTTTGGTTTATTTAGTATATTAATAGATGTTGTAAATAAAGCTTAATAAAATAAATTTACTGATTTAATAACAAAAACCAACCTATACTGATAAAATCAATGTCAACCTTTAATTCAGCCAAAATAACTTAATAAAAGATCATTATCCTCTCACTGTGATGGTCCAATACTAATTTGCTTTGTCCAATACTAATTTCAGCCAAAATCTAAACATTTATTCTAAATACTGTGAAAGGTTGATACGTATTTCCTCTGTTTCATTTTAGTTGTCGTTTTAGATTTATGCATACATATTAAAAAATCATTTAATTTTGCATATTTCCAAAATAAAAACATTATTATCAAAACACCTAACCACATTTCAACCAGTAGAAAAATAGACTGGAAAATATTATTAATAAATTTTACATTAAAATCATAAAACGACTTTATTTTGAAACCAAGATTTTACTCTAGAACAAGAATACATTCTCCAGTAAGAGGACACTTCAAATCATCAATGATGCATTGATGTGTGCGTGATAACAGAATATCACTTTCATAATGATCTGCTTGATTACTGGGAGAAGTTTAGTGACCGAAGAAACGCATTAGTTGAAACTTATACATATTAATAACTTGACAACAATAAATGATTGTCAAACATTATGTTTATTGTTTAAGTAAGAAGACTACGTATGTCATTAAATTAACTAACTAAATTATTTGACCATTCAAACTCAACCACTTAAGATGAAACCATTTTAACCAGTTAGTTTTATGCATCTCATTTATTGGTATAATTAATTGAATAAAATAACAAGAAAAAAATTATCCACAGCCGCCTGAAAGAGACGCCATGCAACATGGGACTCAATATTTGACCTTATTTCCTTTTTATATTATATATATTGGGGACAATTACATTTAAATCACTTAATCATAAAGTTCTATCCATATCCGAAAATAAGTATTTATATAATTATCCATATGGTGCGTCACATTAATCAGCATGTTTGTGTCTCATTTAGTATAACTGGCTTCAGTATAAACGAGCTCATCTTCTTATTATTCAAAACAGATCACTTAGAATCTTTTTTTTTGTTGAGAAAATCACTTAGAATCTTATCATTTCAACACACACGCATAATATATGCTTTACGTGAAATGATAACTATTTATTTATTTCATAAATATTCTTCTTTTAAAGCAAAAGAAAAAGATTACACAGGACCTAAACCAGTGTTTATGTTTATAAATATTCAGAAGTGATAATTAACTACCAAAGATAAATTATAAGATACTACACACACTCTTGAAATTCAAAATTAAGTTCAACATGTAATCTTTTACCTTTCTATTTTTTGCCAACCTTTCTAGTTTAAATAAACACCAATACTTGACGATAGCTGTGCTAATTCTATAAAAAAAATGATTACTCGTTGAACAAGATACGATCTCAAACCTAACACCGCTAAAACATTTAAGTTTCTTTTACAACTATATATTAACATATGATAATTTACGAGAGTGTTTCTCTCACTACAATATGGTGATTAACTATATTAAATGTGATTAAGGCTATATGTTGACGTATAAGTGTAGCCTAACTATTGAAAACGAGAGCCAACTTTTACAGTTTTATGTCCTCATATAAATTATTAAATCTATTAGTTGGTGATCGAGTTAGTTACGTAACTATCGTTTTCTTTTAATATTTTGTAACATTTTGAGTTTTGTAGATAAACATCAAAATTCATTCGTTATGAAAGACACGATTTGGTGGTTGATTAAGACATTGAATGAATTTTCGATAACACAAATTGTAAGTGATATATATATAAATATTAGAGGTGGATACGAATCGGATATCCGGATTTTTAAAGTTATCCGTGATCCGATCCGTTTCATCCGAATAATCAATTATTCGATCGAAACATGGTTATCTGGATATTTGGTGTTCCGGATATCCAGAAATTTTTAGATTTTTGACCGGATATCCGATACATCCGTAAAAATAAATAAGAAAATCAAAATTAATATAAATAATAATAATATCTTATTAAAAATAAAAATTTATTTACTTTTAGAAATTCTAATAAATAATTTAATAAATTTAGTAAATAAAAATACTTTAAAACTTATATAATATTTATATAACTTATATATAATTCTTTAAATATATGTATATATGTATATAACATATCAAATATTTGTTCCTAAAAATATTAGTATTTATGATTTGCTTCGTTTCTTACGGATTTTGCATATTAGTATTTGATCTGCTTCGTAGATTTACATATATCCAGATCTTTCGGTTCAAATCAAAACGGGTAACGAATCAAATTAAAATTTACGGATATTTTGTCGAGTACTATAAAAAAATATTCAGTTTTTATCATGATGAAATTGAATATAGACCTAGTTACTTGAGGGTGAGGGCGTCCATTAATACATCGGAGATTTATCTATTTTGGGTCACGAAAATTAGGTACCCAATATAATAGGCAGGATAAAATAGGCGGGACCCACTTGTGACCACTAGGAAGAAACAATTGCGTGACGTGGCTAACTAGTCTACTTGGCGGAATGAAAGACAAATATCCGCGTAAGGATTAGTAATGAATGTGGAAGGAATCAGAAAGGCTTCACAAAGTTAACTGTAGTTATGTGGGTCCCATTTTAATCTGACGTGGAGTTACATTTGATAGATAGTGTATAAATCACACGTTGTGGAAGTAAAAAAAAAGAAGAGAAATCTACTCTTCAGTTCTTTTATTAGCCCACCAGTGACGAGATTCCAGACCGCCATATCATAAAATAACAAAAGAGGCAATCGATTCTGATTATTAATTTCATTTGAGCTATCTGCATAGAAAAATCTTGGATACATGACTTACATTTTTAGAATTACTTTAATTGAAAAGCAGGTTATAACTTAGTTTCCAAGCCACCATATTTTGTTAGCAACTTTGACATTTGTTTCTATTATTCTTCTTTCAAATAACTCCAAAATCTTTTTCAAGATACCGAGAATATTAAAAGTAGAAAATGACGAATAAATAATAAGATTTGTAGTAGGTTTATGTATATGAATCAGGGGTATAACTTCTTCAAGTTAGCATGTTTGTGTTATTTTTTTTCTTTTATCCCATGTAACTGTATTAAAAATATAAGCAAATAACGATAGACAGAACGCTATACACATATTCAGCTGAGAGATTATATATATATATATATATTCTTAAATAAACTTCGTTTTGTTAAAATGATTTTTTATCCTTCAAACTAATCTAAAAGAAGAAAAAGAATATAATTTTTTAAATAAATTTGGGTTAATCTAAAGACAAATTTATGGCTAAAAACCAAAGTGAACTACA
Organism: Brassica nigra; assembly: GCA_016432835.1. NCBI lineage: Eukaryota > Viridiplantae > Streptophyta > Magnoliopsida > Brassicales > Brassicaceae > Brassica > Brassica nigra. The sequence goes on along the minus strand of CM028244.1, from coordinate 8,181,346 downwards.
ATTATACTCCTTCTGTGTTTATAATAACGATTTTGGATTTTGTATTTGTATTTGAGAGATTGATATTTTATTTTTAATTATTACACTATTTTAATATTAAAACATAAATTAAAATCTAAAAATGTGAATGGTATAACTTTATTGGAAAGAAAAAAACTTAAAAACAAAACCAAAGGACAATAGATAAAAGTGTTTATTTGATTTTTATTAGTAGATGTGCAACTAAAAATTAATCTTTCAAATACAGAGGGAGTATATCAAATTAGAATTCTGCTATTTATTTTATTCTTGCGAAAAAAGAGACCCAAACCAAAATCAAATCCAAATTTTTAATACAAATAGTAAAATAGTTTATTAGAGGTATGTAATTATAGTCTTTTTAGATATATTGTGTAGCGAGATATGGTAATTAGATCCGCATGTCTTTCTGATTCTCTAGGCCAAGTGCTGTGGAAGGTAGAGCTTTAACTACGTCATGAATGCGGCAACTTAGCTTGACTTACTTTCTCAAGACGAAACCAAAGAGCAGAAACGTGGAAGAAAAAAAAAACTATCACATTACTACTTTCTTACATTACGAACAAAAGAAACACTTTAACATATACGTATATACATATTTGGTTTTTGTTTACAAAGAAAAAGAAACACCGTTTTTTACTCTTCAAAATTTTATATGAATTAGATGGTTGATAATACAATGAAAAGTGTAAATCATAGCACATCAAAACCAATGTTTTGTACTAAATAGTAGACCACCATGTTTTTGATTATATTAATTTTTTTCTGTCGACAATATGTAGTCAACCGAATTTAAACCTGAATGGTAACACAATATATGATGTTAATATCATTCATTAGACCATCTTTTCAATTAAGAGTATTTTTATCTATTTTTGTAGTAAATAATTTTTTTGCCCAAGCTTTATTGTTCAGTTAGTAATAATTTGAGCATCATTTCTAGCTTATTTTAATTTCAAAAGTAAGAATTTAATAGAAAAGGTAATTTTAATAAATTTCATTGTACTTTGACATAATTATTACTCTTGATTCTCTCTCTTAGAATAAATTTGCAAGCTTTATATCAAATTATTTATTTAAGCATATTTTATATCCATTATTTATAATTTAGAAAACAATTTGTTTCACATAAATTATTTAGTACTCCATAAAACATTTGATTTGTATAAATTTGTAAAATTACAAATTTTCAGGAAACAGATTTACAAATATCGCCAATCCTCCTCATATTATATTATAGGTGAGCTACGTAAATAACTACAAGAAGAAAAAAAAAGGAATATGTAAAATTACTCAAATCAAATAAGTAGGTTGTGTGACATTTCAAAGCCACCCGCACAAAGCAGAGAGATTAGACAGCCTCTAAATAATTTCTTATCTTTAATAGAGAAAAGATATATACTCTCCATAATCTATACATGCAGCATCTTATATGTATCACCATCTCTGCTTCTCACCTTATATATATATTACTCCAAAACAACTTCCAAACCCAAAATCCCCATCTTAACAGAATTTTCATTTATTTGTCTGGGAAATCAAAAGAAATGGGTTTGAGTTTCAGAGAGAAAGCCTGGATTTTTCTGGTGATTCTTTGTTATTCATCATTCATCTGTTCAGTAAAAGCAACAGTCTCTTATGACCGTAAAGCTGTGATCATCAATGGACAGAGAAGAATTCTTCTCTCAGGTTCCATCCACTATCCACGAAGCACCCCTGAGGTAAAATCTTTATTCACATCAATCAGTTTCATTTTGATCCAATGTTTCTTCTGCAGAACCTAAATGTGATTATTTTTTTTTTAACTTTCAATGGATTTTTGTAACTTTTGGTTAAAGTTTCATTCCTTCTCTCTGTTTTCTGAAATTGATTGGCTTAGTTTCATTTTGTGGGGATTTTTCTCAAAGCTTTTTACTTCACATGCTTATTATCTACATAATCTATTAATTTTTTCTTTTTCTAAACAATAAATGCATGATTCATTGAATGCTCTGTTTGTGTAGATGTGGCCTGGTCTGATACAGAAAGCCAAAGAAGGAGGACTGGATGTTATAGAGACTTATGTTTTTTGGAATGGCCATGAACCTTCTCCTGGAAATGTAATTTAAGAAATATTTGTTAATTTTCTACTCTCACAAGTCACATTCTTCTAATTTTTCTGTATTATTTTCTGTTCAGTATTATTTTGGAGACAGGTATGATTTGGTTAAATTCATCAAGTTGGTACACCAAGCTGGTCTCTATGTTAATCTCAGAATAGGCCCTTATGTCTGTGCTGAATGGAATTTCGGGTAACATAGATACTATTTTTTCTATAGTTAATTCATTGATTATCTTAATTTTAAAACTAATTTATAATGGTTTTCTAGGGGATTTCCGGTTTGGCTCAAATTTGTTCCCGGTATGGCTTTTAGGACGGATAACGAACCCTTCAAGGTTTAAATATAACCAACTGCTTTTCTCTCATGCGACTAACATTCTTCTTCTTATTTGACGATGGGTGTTATCTTTAAATTATATTCTAAAGGCTGCAATGAAGCAATTCACTGAAAAGATTGTATGGATGATGAAAGCCGAAAAGTTGTTTCAAACCCAAGGAGGACCCATCATTCTTGCACAGGTTTGTTCCATATATTGTTGTTTTCTTTTACATTACCATAATTAACCAATTATTAGACATGGAGGGCTCAAATTAAAAGTTGTCTGAATTATTGTGTAAAAACAAAGGACAGATTGAGAATGAGTATGGACCAGTGGAATGGGAAATTGGAGCACCAGGAAAGGCTTACACGAAATGGGTAGCTCAAATGGCATTAGGACTCTCAACAGGTGTTCCATGGATTATGTGCAAGCAAGAGGATGCTCCTTCTCCTATTGTATGTTCTTTCCTTTTCCTTATTTCTATTTATAGATAACTTCTCAATAAAGTATTTTAGCTTTGTTAGAAGAAAAAAACTGAATTTTCTTATTTCTTTAGTGTCTGAACTGATCTTTTGGTTTGATTCTGTGGGATTTAACTAAGAAGAATATGAACCAAGCTTACCCTATTTATGATGATTTTCTTCTTTTTTTTTCTTATGCAAATTATAGATAGACACATGCAATGGTTATTACTGTGAGAACTTCAAACCGAACTCAAACAACAAGCCGAAGATGTGGACAGAGAACTGGACTGGTTGGTAAGTCACAACATCAATATATATGCTCAGAAAAAAAATCAGTTTTATACAAGTTATTGATTGTAGCTTTAAAACAAGTGAAATAATATTTGAAATCTGTAAATTAAATATTAGGTATACAGAGTTTGGAGGGGCTGTACCGTATCGACCAGTCGAAGACATTGCATACTCAGTTGCGAGATTCATACAAAACGGAGGTTCCTTCGTCAATTACTATATGGTAATAAAATAAAACAGAGTTGCATATGCACATCGATTTTTGGTTCTGTTCGGCTCAGTCTTTGTGTATATATCTTCTTATGTAGTATCATGGAGGGACGAATTTCGACAGAACAGCTGGTGAGTTCATGGCCTCAAGTTATGACTACGACGCTCCTCTTGATGAATACGGTACTAACCAAAACCCATAAACACAATTAAATCAGCCTTAAGTGATTAGCTAATCTGATTCTGTTTACTTCTAAAAGGCTTAACAAGAGAACCAAAATATAGTCACTTGAAAGCATTGCATAAAGTTATCAAGCTCAGCGAGCCAGCTTTGGTTTCTGCAGATGCAACCGTCACATATCTTGGAGCTAAACAAGAGGTAAAAAATGAGACCATTTTTGTAACTTGTTGTTATGCTATACTCTGATCATTTGAATGTTGTTTTTCAGGCTCATGTTTTCTGGTCAAAATCATCTTGTGCTGCGTTTTTGTCGAACAATGATGCAAACTCAGCAGCGAGAGTTATGTTCCGTGGATTCCCATATGATTTGCCTCCTTGGTCAGTTAGTATTTTACCTGATTGCAAAACAGAATATTACAACACCGCAAAGGTAAGAAAATAAATCTTATTTGTCAGTAAAAAAATGTTGACCTCATTGAATTCTAGATTGAATTGACCTATGTGTTTAACAGGTTAATGCACCAAGAATACACAGAAATATGGTTCCAACTGGTACAAGATTCTCTTGGGAATCATTCAATGAAGCAACTCCTTCTGCAAATGAAGATGGTACGTTCGCAAGAAACGGGCTTGTGGAACAGATAAGCATGACATGGGACAAGTCTGACTATTTCTGGTATCTAACAGAGTAAGTATATAACTTTGAAACTCTCTTGACTTGTCTCAATCTCCAAAATCCACAAACAAACTCATGGTTCGTTTGGTTGTGGCTGTCAGCATTACAATTGGAGCTGGTGAGAGGTTTTTGAAGACTGGTGACTATCCTCTTCTTACCATTTGGTCAGCTGGACATGCTCTTCATGTGTTTGTCAATGGCCAGCTTGCAGGTAACATAAGAGAAACAATGGAAGTTTCTCTTGTCTCATCTTTTCTAGTCTAAGTCTTGTAACTTAACAACATTTTTGGCTCTTCTCTGTTTCAGGAAGTGCTTATGGAGGACTTTCTCACCCTAAACTAACCTTTAGCCAGAAGATAAAACTACACGCAGGTGTAAACAAGCTTGCTCTGTTGAGTGTTGCAGTTGGTCTTCCGGTTAGTTCTTCATGGGATACTCTAGATCTTTTATGTATACAAAATATATATATTTAGGTGTCTAAGCTTTGTCGTTCTTGGTTTGCTTGCAGAATGTCGGTCAACACTTTGAGACGTGGAATAAAGGGGTTCTTGGACCGGTCACACTGAAGGGAGTTAACTCGGGAACATGGGATATGTCAAAATGGAAATGGTCCTATAAGGTCTCCTTCCTGAAATTTAAAACCAACTATGAGCTGTTAGTTTCCTGATAAGAACAACAAATCAACCATAACAATGGAGTTTTTTTTTAAAACAGATTGGAGTGAAGGGTGAAGCTATGAGTCTTCATACAGACAGTTCCTCCGTGAGATGGGATCAAGGATCATACGTGGTCAAGAAGCAACCATTGACCTGGTACAAGGTAAGATAAATCACAAGGATTTACCCGTCATGTCTACTATAACCATAAACAGAACTAGATTTGATATGATGCAAAAAAAAAACTGAAAAAGCTTTATATTTCCATTGCAAGTCTACTTTTGCTGCACCAGCAGGAAATGAACCGTTGGCCATAGACATGAACACAATGGGGAAAGGTCAAGTTTGGATAAACGGTAGAAACATTGGACGTCACTGGCCAGCTTATAAAGCTCAAGGAAACTGTGGACGTTGCAACTACGCTGGAACATTCGACGCAAAGAAATGCTTGAGTAATTGTGGTGAAGCTTCTCAAAGATGGTGAGAAAACAAATCCTTCTTTGTCTTTCATTCTTTTTAGTCCATATCTTGATTCATAGAGAGTTCCCTCTCTGTCTTTTTTGCAGGTACCATGTACCACGTTCATGGCTCAAGTCTCAGAACCTTATAGTTGTGTTTGAAGAGTGGGGTGGTGATCCTAGTGGCATCACACTGGTGAAGAGAACATGAGATCTTCTTCTTGATTATCCTGAGTTTTCAGGACAGAAGAAAGCTTGTTTCATTGTTTGTCTCTCTGGCTCTGCTTTGAAGATAGAGACAGAGCTGGACAACAACAATAATTGAATTGTGCAGTTACTACAACATATTATACAACATGTACATTACTGATCGTCATCAATAAAACAATAAATACCAATGGGGGCTTCGATTTACATTGCGTATTAATGGGCCTTCAACCAGGCCCAATTAAATAGACCAAACACTACTTATCCTATGCCGATAATAACTTTACAAGGACGGTTATAATGAGAACAAGTAAATATAAGGATTCATTCGTCAATAAAGTATTTTACTCTTACTTGGGATTTAATACTTTCGCAATTTACATAATAGCTCCCTGAAGCTAAAAGCATTTACTCATAAGTACCGTCATGTGACATGACTTAGCATAATGGTCAACATTAAATTACGCAGCTCCTCCCTTACTACCATTTACTGATTTTTTTTTCCTTTTTCTGCTCCTATTAACTACAACGCGAAGATCATTTTCACTTAGTTACAGTCCATCGAACTGACCAAAATACCCCCGACCTCTTGAAAAGCTTTCTCCGCAAAACGACACACGTTGGTCAAACACTGTCTTCACCTAGAAACCTCGCCAGCAAATCGTCGTCCCACTCACACTCACTCGCTCCTACACTGTTTGTACCCCACGCTCCTCCTTTCCCTCCGTCGAAACCGATGCAGCAGCCGAACAGTCCACTCGCGTCGACGCTCGCCATAGCCGAAGCGTCGCTGTCCGAAAACGACGGACCGCAGCTCTCCTCGTTGACGTTGATCGTGATGTAACCGGAAGACGACTGAACGGCCACCGGGATCTCGTACGGATCGTCAATAAACCTCACTCTGAAACTCGCCTCGCCGGGAAAGTTAGCTCCCTCGACGTTCGTCGTCGTCGGGGAAGAAGACTCGACGAGCTGCATGATATCGTCCGGGGTATACTCGTCCTCGTTGTCGTCTCCTCCGGAGATTATCACCGGCGTCGGCATTTCCTTCTCCGCCGTGTCTCTTCCGCTCTCGTCCTCTGTCTTGCGCGTTTCGTCCATTAGCCTCTCTCTCTGTTCAACTCGACGAGAGAGACGAGAAGACAAGACTGTACGCTTTTGTAACTTTTGTTGTGATTTTCTTCTTGGGCATTTATATATACAAATATATATATAAATATAATATTTTAGGAAAATATCCATGAATAACAGTGAATTAGGTTTGTAATGAGTATGGAATTATGTCTGTAATCAAAACAAGTAGAAACGCTTTGTTTTGTTGGAATATGTTTCACGTTTGTCGTTTTGTTAATAGTTTTTTTTTGTTAGTTAAAGTAACCAAAACAAAACACATGTTGATTGTCGTTTGGATAGAAGTCGTGAAGAAATAATTCTAAATAGTTTTTCTTTTTGTTTGCTGCTAAATAACCATCTCATAATTCGTAGTTGATATTATCTATAATTTTTTAAGGGAAAATAAATTCCAGAAAAGGTGTGGAAAAGTTAATGAGGAGATACCAAATTTAGGAAGGTGGTCGGTGAGTAATTTTTGTAAACAACTGGACTTTTCTTTGATAAGTCCAAAGTGGGTAGATTTTTCTTTGATGTCACCCACCATATAGAAGAAAAATGAAAATAAAGTCGAGTAAACTAGTGATGTGAAAAGACGGTAACAGGCATTCGAATTGATGTTGAAACATACAGGGACGTGCCATCTGTGTGGGCAGTGTGTAGAGAGAAAGAGATTTGGACCTTTTCCTCTCTCGCTATCTCTTCCCAATTATCAACCCTTGTCGACATAACATAAACTTTTTTCTTCTTTTTTGGGCAAATCGATATAACATAAATTAAAAACATATATGTCACACTTTTGTCCGAGCGAAGTTTACAAATCAGAATATGAATGGCTTCATGAGCCGTTTACCTTCCATTTACGACCAATCTTGATTGTCAAAATCGAATACAGACTATCGAACCGGTCTGTACCGGAGATGTAAAGGAAGGTGTGATGCCTTTTGCCTGAAACGTGATATTTACATTCAAATTAGACCAAACAGAATGTCTGTTTCTTCTTCTTTGTTTTTGTTCAAATAGTCTCTTGTTTCTTTCTTGTAAGATACAAATATCTTTCGACTAAAAGTTGAACCGAAGTGATCTCTTCCGATTGTTGCTTAACCGGTCTCCAGAAGCACTAAGTGCGTTGCTTGTCGCACAAGACACCTTTCTTTCCTTTCGTTTCTTAACTTAAAAGGGCAATCAAACACTTCAATGTTCTGTAACCGCCAGAAGATCGCTCAACGCGAGCCAGATCGTACCATGACCGATTATGATCCGAGCTCGCTCAAGCTTTCGGTTGATAATCTCCTCATCTTTTGCCTCGACCCGAGTTAGAGTGTCTCTCTAAGACTCTAACCTCCCGGAACCGGTGAACATTTCCAACACAGGAAGTCCTCTCCCGTGTCAGGGTCAGATTCGTCACCACCACAAGAGCTCTCAGCTCGAGTGTCTTCTCTCAGACCATCTTCAGTAAGCGAAGTTCCTTAGCTTCTTCGCACTCATTGCATACGAGTGTCAAAGCTTGCAAACTACTTCTCCCATGAAAGGACGGTGCGATATTTCCGGTTGAATGCACATTGAAGATATTGCTGCGACTTTAGCTACTATGCTATCGAATGGAATCCCATGTTGTCCAAAAGACTGGTCTATAATAGCTTCAAGCCCTTCTCTGCTCGTCAGAAGAGACCGAGTCCATGAAACTAAGTTATCTTGACTTGATTCTGATTAACCCTCCTATGGTACCATCAAAGTTTATCTTTCACATTTAAGGAATGAGAAGGTAATAACAATAAGAGCCATGTGTTGCTTAGACAGAATCTATAAATCCTTTATATGAGGTTTCATTTATAGTTTTTTACCAGTTGAGAAGTTTTTCTATTGTTTCCTTTACTCTTTTGCTAATGTTGCAAAACTTTAAAGAAGAAAAAAAATTAAGATAAACCTTAAAATGAAAAGATTTTTGTTAACTTTTACGGGTTTTCCAACTTAAAATTAATTGACGTAAGTGGATTAACTCAAATCTTTTATTTTCTCCAAAATAATTTTCTTTTTTAAAATAATGTTCTTTTTATCTATCTCTGACGGAATTGATCAGTGAGTCCGCTTTGTTTACATGTCTATGTTTCTCAGAGATAATGACTAGTTTAGGTGAAAACAGGCCAACCACATGCATGCTTCTGCGGTGATTACTCTCTTCTAAAAGAAGTAATATATCAAAGAAAGTGAGTACAAGAAGCTAGTAAAGTAACTGACGAAACACATACAAGAGTTAGCTTTTAACTAGCCAAAATAATGAAACTGTTGAATCGTTGATGAACATGTTCCTTAAGATAGAGAGACGAACAAAGCTTTTGTAGCATGCATGATTCAACCTCTGACATAGACAAGTTATATACCGAAGAGCGTTAGCTGGAAGCCTAATTACCAAAATACTCCTACTGTTTCATTTTAAATATAAAATGATGTTTTAACTTTTATTTTTATTTTAATAAGTTTTCAATTTCTATGGAAAAAAATAATTTATTTGGTGTTTTTTACTATTTATATTCTATTGTATGATTTTTATTTGTTGAATTAACTTTAGTTAATACAAAAAGAAACAAAATAAATAAAAATGAAATAATTTCTTAACTGGCACTATTTTTTCTCAAAAAAAAAATTTCTTAACTGATGTATAAAAACTTTAAACTCCAAATAATTTGAAACAGACAAGTTTTCTCGATTTTTATCGAGTCCTTTATATATGTTTCTTTACGGACAAGTTTCTCGATTTTTTTCTTTTTTTTTTAAAAAAAAAGAGCGATTATTCTCTTCTCCTCCGAGAAAGTGCGTTAGGGTTTCGATCATGGAGGACTCTGTTTTGGCGGAGGTTAACGTTCGTCCTCTTAAGATTCCAAAGTATCACGGAGCTTTCGAAGGATCATCGAAATCAATTAACAAAAAGGGCGATCTCAAGTGCAGAAAATTGGAAGATGATGAATATGTGCGGCAGTACTTGCAGTTTTACTACCAGTTCCAGAAATCTGAGGTAAAAATCCATCTTTAGATTCATTTAATCTGATATGAAACTTAGTATTATGTTTGCTTAATCATGTTTTGGTGTTCTGATGTGGAATTTGTTTGTTTGGTTAATCAGGGTTTCGCGGTCGATTGGGATCAGTTTGAATTACGCTTTCTACACTAAATCGTTGGATAATCCACCACGAGGTTTTTGCACTACACGAAGCCCCCTGCCCAGATTGTCCGTGAGATGACACTCTTTGCCATAGAGAGACAAAACGAAGCTAAGGTTAGTCTTTGGATCTTGCTTCCTTTGTTGAATGTATATGCTTCTGGAGAGAATAGACTCTAAGCTTTATAATTCATTCAGGGAACAAAACTTGTGTTGGTGGAGCACATTCAGGCGAATTATCAATTTGTTAATGGTATTTTGTGTTGGTTGTCATTCTGGGCTGTGGATATGAATTCACGCACCCCCTCAGTTCAAAATCTATCAAGCTAAACTGTGGCAACGCGGGAAAGAGCATAAATTTCTCCTTTTCAGGCTCAAGCCGACTGACTAAGGTGATTCCTTTTCGGTTTCTGCTTTTGTGTTCTCTTTGGCTGCTCTCTCTATATTATATTCACATCTTAACTTGTATGTGTGTCTCTGTGTGTGCAGAGATTGCTTCTGTTGAAGTGGAGCCTCCTCCTCCCATGCAATGTGAAGACTCTGGTACTCTTTTTCTCTTCACTCTCTGACCTAAGTTTAGTATGAGTTTTACATTCTAATCAAAATGAACAACTATGGTGTATGACGAAGGGAAAGAAAAAAAAATATTAGCAGAATAAGTGGTTACTTTATCGTATTACGTTGAATGTGTCATGTGTTTTGCTCTTGTGTAGAGGAAATAGCTGTAGTGTTTGCCCGAGCTGGTCCTGAAGATGATCCTGGAGTTCCCTTTGTTTTCCATCGAACTGGAGTTGATCCTGGAGTCCCTTTAGGCTGGTTTTGATCCTGATAGCATAGTTCCCTAAGAGAAAAGATTAGGATAAACCATCGATAGTGTTTGTTCAAGCTAACTAAAACAAATTTAGGTATTGTAAAATCAAAATAGACAGTATTGATTTCAAAACATGTTAACTTGGGAGGACCAATATACTAATCGATGACATAGAGTAGGTGAAATTGTTAGTTTAACTTCAGATGATTTGTTTGTATCACAAGTTTAGTTTTCTGCGTGTGTTGGTACGCAGAACGGGTTTGTCCAAAAAAAATAGTGAAAAAACGGGTTGGAAATTCATTGATCTATTGAAAAAACCCATATAATACCTTGTTGATGATCTTTTGCAAAAGAAGTTGAACAACTCATGTCTGTTTGATCTGCTAGACCTTCAAAAACCGCACCATACAACATAAGTCAGTTTCATGCACAAACTTCTTGGTTTAGCTTCTCGATAACCTCATTCAGAAGCTCACAACATTTCCAAATGCTCATTTCTGTTGGGTTTATAGCTTCACATACTCTTCCCTCACCCTCTTCAAGCAATCAACGGTTTGGCCAATGTAGAAAATTTCGAAAAAAAGTTTCAGGTGTGACAAAATGAGTAAGCGTGAAGAACAAACAAACCTATATTGAATAACATCAATAACAGAGCATTTCAAACCTCAAAATAAACTCAGAAAATAGAAAAAGGCTAGAGTATGAATATCTTATTAGCGCATTACGCATTTTGAGCTTTGTCTTCCTAGTTGAATATACTTGACTAGATAATTTATAGATAGGTAAATTGGATCGAGAAAGTTTAGCATATTATATATGTACTAGTATTACCTACCGTGCTATGCACGGGCACTATTAGTTATATATATATTTTTTTGAAGTATGTAATATTAAAAAAAAAGTTTATATCTTATAAAGATCCAATATGGATCCCAACGTATATATGGCAGAAGTAAAATTTAAAATGTTAACTTTACTCTTTATATAATTGACGTCTTTTTTCTCTTATATATTTTTGTTTTCCATCTTGCTTTTTTTAGTTTATAAATTCATTTTTCAATGCTATGTTTATCTTAAGATTTTGTTTATGAAAAAGCTACAAAAATGTATGTTAATCCAAAAATAATATTACTATATAAAAATAAGAAAGACCTACCTGAACCAACACGGGTTGGCCTAGTGGTAGTTGAGGAAGAAAATCCAATACGCTCCCCGCAGGTTCGATCCGCGTTGGCCACCGGGGTTTTCACATGGTCCCTCCGGGCCTCCGGGAAGCCGCGCCGTAAAACCCTCCGGCCCTTAGTGGTTCAGATTGTGGGGCGGTGGTCGGCGTCGGGTTCCTACGGGATCCGGACACCGGGTTAACAAAAGAAAGACCTACCTGAAGTTAGGTTTTGATCTAAAAGTAGACATGAGTCCTTCTATTCTTCTACCACTCAAGTCTCAAATTGACCTTGGTCTTGTATGTGTGCGTTAGGTGAATTTCTTACTTTATTTACTTGAATTACCACCACCACAAAAAAAAAAAATCATCTTCGGCAAATTGAAAACCAAATTAGTTCATTTCGCAAAGAAACCATTAACTACTCTCATCATCATAAAATCAAAGCCACTGCTTGATAGAAACAAAGAGACAAGAGCTCGTCAAGCTCGAGCTGAGATGATAGATGACGTCCTCACTTCTCAAAGGAAGGAGAGCACGAACTCCAAAAATCCAAGAAGAAAGACCAAGAATGTTACAAGCATTTGATGATCGCTCATATTGTTTGAGTGGAAGAAAGATATTAATTATCTACACTTATTACACGGAGTGAAGACGACGTCTCCGTATGGAACGAGGAACGAGCTCGTTATGAGCCCAAATAAGGATATGACCCTTCTACACATGGTGTTTGACCTAACGAGGTCACAATCTCTGTTAACGAGTCTTTGGACTTAGTTATCTGAACATGAGCAGCGTCTTACTCGAGACCGATGAAGCCGACATCTTACTCAAAACCGATGAAGCCGACGTCTTACTCAAGACCGATGAAATCGACGTCTTGCTCGAGACCGATGAAACCACCATCTCTTTCGAGACGATGATAATCGAACTATGTTTAGACTTGATCCCACAACGGGTACATAGGCAGCTCGATCCCGAGTTCAGTCACGATCCTTCCTTCTTCTGATATCTCTATGCTATTCGGTATACGAATAGAGTCTATTTTGTCAACTCGTACCTGATTACATCGTGGTGTTATGAGGATATCGTTGCCCACATTATTTTTTTTCCTAGTTTTATATCTCAAACACTATCAAAAGTGTAGATTTTAGGATCTATAATATGAACTTGGGACATCGAATGAATTTATGTATTACATATAAGTTGTGTTTACTAATCGCATTAAGCTAAATATGTTGTGTATGACCACATGTTCTCTATGGTTTTCTTCAAATGCAAAACATTAAGATAAAAAGATAAGGTAAATAAAAGATAATACACTTGTTAGAACATATACCTCAAGTTTACTGCTGAATCCATTGAACACAAATGTAACTTTGACTATCATGTGTGAAACAAACAAGAAAGAAACGCTTTAACTTTTAATTGTGTAGAACAAAAGATAATTTAGGATAAGGCAAATCTCCATAGTGGTAGCCATTCCATAAATCACATTTTCACAGGAGGAGAAAAAATGAAACTAGGCTTTTTGTTTGAAATCCGTAAAACGAAACAACAATTTTAGTTGATGGATTTAGAATTAAAATTAACCAAATGATAGTTGGGAGGTTGTCAATAAATTACAAAAAAAATAGATATGGGGTACGATCTTAGAAAATTTAAAACTTTTGGGGCTTTATTGCTATTAACTGTAAAAATGCGGACCAAATTTTTTTTTTTAAATATAGACTAGTATATAGTTTTTGAGGGCGAACGGGAACAATTAGTTACGGCTGAATTAGGGTTTGTCATGGTTTCGTCAAGTAGAAAAGATTACGAAATCATCAGTGATCCGTTCGATCCACGATGTGTGGTTGCATGCTTTATACCTCTCCGAAGAGATAACGAGAAGGAGAAGCTTCTGTTGGAGAGGATCCGAAGGAGAGAGGACAATACGAGTCCAATGTACACAGATCAGGAGGAGCGCAAGCTCATCAACAAACAGATCAGGAAGTCACAGGTCTCTCTCTCTCTCTCTCCATCTCGTTCTCAGTCTACTACTTTCTCTGATTCGTTTGGATGGTGGTTTCTGAGTTGTTTTTACTTTTGTTTAAAAAGGGTTTTGACGTGGATTTTTCCAAGTTCCGATGCCTTTTCAATTTCTACCCTTCGTTTCTCGATGAAAACCATTCAACCTTAATAAGTGAAACCGATAGGCAGTTTTTCGGAAGATTGGCCCAGGAATCCCTTGCGGATTACAACTATAGAGAGGTTTGTACTGTTTCCAACCAAATACTAGTTCAGTTCAGTTGTCTATTTCTTAATATTTTAATTTTATTATATTTGATTTTTTCTTTTTAAATATAGCGGACCAGTTTTGAATTTGTTGAGGTTGAGAAAGCAAATCTGTACAGAAATAAAGGATACATTTACTTCATCACGTTTGTAGCCAAGGATTCTCGTGACAGGACCAAAGTCTTTCAAGCTAAGGTCTGCAATGTTTTTTGTAGAGAGATTGAACACAGTTTCTGCAGGCTTAAACCCGGTAAGATAAAGAAAAGGTATAAATCATTTCTAAAGTCTGTTATAGACATTTGTATAAATGTTTTTCTCAGCCTGTCTGATTAATTGTTCACTTGTTTTGGAGAGAAACTTAGTATCTTTTTGCAAGGGAAGTATGTTTTAATGTTTCATTTCTTTTTGGCAGGAGAATGAGATGAAAATTCTAAGAGAGTTGTGAAGAAACCAAGGTATAACAGAAGATCGAACAAGGGTCTAGGTGGCATTACCAATGTGTCTTAGATAATGCATCAACCCTTGTCGGAGATATTGTCTTATTTGATGGGAATTATGTCCCTTTTATCTTTATGTTATCATAACTTTATGTATGACTTTTGTAGGACCAACTACTAAAATATTAAAATTTTATTCATTTGTTTTCTGTTTTCTGGTATCCTCTTGTTCCGAATATGCTTTTCTTCTTTGCATCCAAACCTCAACGATGATAGGTATCTCAGCCAATTATTAGCAGATAATTATTAATTAATCATAATAAACGGCATTTGAGCTCATAAGCTTGATGGGTTCAAAAGATAATCAAGCAAAGTCTTTTAAGCAAACGTCTGAGCGCAAAAGTCCTTGTTTTTGAGAATTTGTATTTTTATTTCATATTAAATAACTCTAGTTAGCTTCTATACCATCGAATTAGTGCATTACTTATCCTGAGCTTATTAACCAAAAAAAAAAAAATTTTGAGCTTTGTTTTACTAGTTGAATACATGGCTAGATTAATTTAAGATAAGTAAAACTGGATCGAAAAAGCTTAGCATATGATATACTAACTGGTCAAAATCAGTTTTCTGGTGCGCAAGTGAACTTTTTTCACGATCGATTTTTCTTCTTGTATTTGCTTGTTTTAAACAAGAAAGGGTCTTCGAGTTTATAAATCTAAATCACATTTGATTGAATTATTTTTAAATCGAAGAATAACCCATACTTTCACTCGTCAAAAGTTTAGGAAATGAGTAGATGTAAATTGATTGTCATATAGAAAAGGAACAAAATTAAGATGATTACCATTTAGAGATCACAACTCATATGGATTTGGGGATATCGAATGAATTTATGTATTACGCATAAGTTGTGTTTACTATTATCATATTACATTGAATATGTTGTGTCTTGCTCTTTAGTTCTTATTCTGTTTTGGATATGCCGTTCTTCAATTTGAGCTTGTTGTCTATCAAATGGTATTAATAAAAAAAAGTTTATCACCACAAAGTTCTCTATGTTTTTTTAACACTGGTTAGTTTAATTTATCAAAAACACAAATGTTTGGTAACAGACACTGGATAATTCACAAATTCGAAACCCACAAATAGGTGGTATAACGAGCTCATAAGAGCAACAAAAACATGAAAAAAGAGGAAGAACCGTCGAACCAAAACATGGTTCCTGGTTAATTGTTCTCTATGGTTTTCTTCAAATTAAAAACATCGACTCATCGACATATAAAAGACCACGTGCATAAAAGATAATATACTTGTGAACATATACCAAGCTTA
This sequence comes from Brassica nigra, assembly GCA_016432835.1. Taxonomy (NCBI): domain Eukaryota; kingdom Viridiplantae; phylum Streptophyta; class Magnoliopsida; order Brassicales; family Brassicaceae; genus Brassica; species Brassica nigra. The sequence continues at coordinate 8,165,478 of CM028244.1, read as the reverse complement.
TAACCGACTTTAGACGATGAACACAAACGTAGCTTTGACTACATGTGTGATGTGTGAAACATATAAAAGAGAAAACTCTTAAACCTTAACTGTATAGAACAAAAGATAATTTAGGATAATGCAAATCTCAACAGTGGTTATCCAACCAATCCCATGAATCATAAGAGGAGAAGAAACATTTTTTTTTTAACAAACCAAACTAAATGATGACCAAGTGAATGAAAGATAATTTAGGAGGAGAAGAAACCAGACTTTTTTTTTGAATTCATTTGTATTATTAATTTAATGGTTGTTAGTTTAGTTAAAGCCTACAATTTTAGTTAATGGGTTCAAAGTTTACCAAATGATAGTTGGGAGGTTTTCATTAAAACTCAAAAGCTAATTAGGGGTACGATTCACAATCTCAAACTTTTGCGGCTTTAGTGATATTAACTGTAAAATGCGAACCAAAATAAAAAAATAATATATATAGAGTAGCTAGTTTTTGAGGGTGACCGGGGACATTGGTTTTGGCAGAACTAGGGTTTGTCATGGCTTCATCGAGTAGAGTAGATTACGAAATCATCACTGATCCGTTCGATCCACGATGTGTGATTGCATGCTTTAAGCCTCTCATTGGAGAAATGACCAAGAAGGATAAGCTTCTGCTGAAGAGGATCCGAGGGGAAGAGGACGACAATACGAGTCCAAAGTACACACCACGGGAGGAGTATGATCTCATCAACGAACAGATCAGGAAGTCACAGGTCTCTCTCTCTCTCTCGATCTATTATTACCTTCTCAGAATCTCTGATTTGGTTCGACAGTTTCTAAGTTGTTTTTACTTTTGTTTTAAAAAAGGGATTTGACGTGGATTTTTCCAAGTTCCGATGCCTTTTCAATTTCTACCCTGCTTTCCTCGTCGAAGAAAACCATTCAACCTTAAAAAGAGAAACCGATAGGCAGTTTTTAGGTAGATTGGCTCAGGAAGCCATTGCGGATTACAACACTAGAGAGGTCTGAGCAAACACTAGTTCAGTCCTTTTCTATTTATTATTATTATTTTGGTATGGTTAAAACTGCAAATTTGATTTGATTTTGGTTTGTTTGTTTGTTCTTATTATTTAATAAAAAAAAAAACAGGGGACCAGTTTTGAATTTGTTGAGATCGAGAAAGCAAATATGTATAGTAATAGCGGATTCATTTACTTCATCACGTTTGTAGCCAAGGGTCCTTGCGACCAGACAAAAGTCTTTCAAGCTAAAGTCTGCAATGTTTTTTGTAGAGAGATTGAGCACAGTTTCTGCAGGCTTAAACCAGGTCAACAAGGTAATATAACCATATCTCAAGTATGTTAGACATTGTAGAAAGTTTTAGAGAGGAAACTTGTGCTGTGTCTTTGCAAGGGAAGTATGTTTTAATGTTTCATTTCGTTTTTGGCAGTAGAATGCGATGAAGATTCTAAGAGAATTGTGAAGAAACCAAGGTATAACACAAGATCGAACAAGTGTGCGGGCGTCGTTACTAATATCTCTTAAAATGACGCAACACCAATTGTCGGATAAACTACTAATATATTAAAAAAATTATCCATATGTTTTTTGGTACATTGTTCCAAATATGTTTTCATATTTGCTTCCAAACGTTACCATCTTACGATGATAGGATCCCAGCCAATTATTAGCGGTAGATAATCATAACAAACGAGCTTTTTGGCTCATGTGCTCATAAGCTTGATGGGCATTACTATTCATTGTTTATCAAAACCATACATGGAGCATTTAAGTTAACAATCCTACATTAACAAAAAAAAACTTTAATGATCTTGGAGACACGAGTATGTTTCGAGGCCTACCTCGGGTAGGAGTGAAGAAGAGTATGGCATATCCTCTTGACCATATGAAACGGTGCAGAATTGTGGACTTTGTTGAACAATGTGTCCTTCGATTTTATATGTTCGACACTTGATATGGTACAGTTTTTAATAGTCACCGATTTGAATGGTTTGTTTTATTGTAATTTTTCATTCTCCAATTAATATTTTGTAAATTATTGTTGTGATATGCATAAACAAAGGATTTGTTGGATGCTTTTTAATTAGTTGTAGCGTTTGTGATTTTAAGCAAGATTGGCAGCCATTCATCGTGAATGATTGATGACATGATATATTTAGTTGTTTGGCGGTTAATGAGCTTTGCATGAAGTTTGAAAAAGGAGATATGCACATCACGACTATGAACATAGGCAACAACAAATTTTTAATTATCGGTTCTCATTATGGAAGGTACTCAATTACTCATCCACCATTTGTGTTTTTTTGACACACTATTTCAACTGATGTGTCCACTCTGCGAGATGGTTTACATAGGTGGCCAAGCTTGAAGAAAAGAAGCTGTGATGTGAATAATTGGGCCGATAGAACTAATTAAAGCGTTGGTAAGAGTATACCTTAAGTACTCGGGGTTCGTCTCTTCAGTGACTCAAATGGTGTGTTTTCTTTAGTTGAATACGGCCCTTGAGAGATTCCATGTCAAATGGATTTTTTTTTAAAGATAGTTTGATAATGTTGTTCATGTTGATGAAGACCTTATTCTTCAAAGCAATGCTGGAGTTAAAAAATTCGAGGTTGTAAGTGACTCTAAATACCATACTAAAAATATATATTTTCATATTGAATTATGATAAACGTACGCAATTAAAAACAATCTTATGAAATGCAAAACGTTGAGAAAAATATACCACTTAAATAAAAGATGATATACAGTACTTGTGAAAATATATCAAGTTTACTACCAACTTCTTTACGAAAAAAAAGAAGAAAACTCTTATAATTTTTAATTCTATGTAAAATCCCTGTTCAAAAATGCGGCCGCGTTGACCATTTACTCGGCGGTTAAATGCTGATCGCGCTCCCACCATAGCGATGTGGACCAAATCGCTCAAAAACTCGGAGGCACAACGAAAAGTCAAGTTTTTTCTGAATTTTGAGCTTAGAATCATGTACCAAAATGAAAATCCAACATAACTAAGTAGGAATCGTTAAAAAAAACCAGCAAAAAGAGTAGGAAATCGTGAAAAAAAAAAACAGAGAGGCGGCCACGGCAAATGAGCGAAAATCAGCGGAAAGACATCTTCTTCACTCGAACCGGCGATCACTATGTCTTTCCTAAAGGAACTAACCACTAGACCACGCAAACTCTTCTATTTTTATGTCACATATATGGTATATATAGCAAAAAAATTTTAGAAATCGTAAAATTAATCCCCGATTAATCTCCGATTTGTTCATTAATCGCTACGCCTAACCCGAACGCACGGATAGCGCCTAGCGAGTTTCCGAACATTGTGTAAAATAAAAGATAATTTAGATTACGGCAAATTTCTATAGTTGTTTATCCAATCCCACAAAATTACAATTTTAGTTAATAGGTTCAAAGTTGGCCAAAAGAAGAAGCATGGATTCAAAGTTTACCAAGTGGTAGTTGGGAGGTTTTCATTAAATTTCAAAAACTAATTATGGGGTACATCTCACAAAAGCTAAACCTTTGGGGGCTTTAGTGCTATTAAATGTAAGAAGCGAACCAAAATAAAAAGAGTATCTAAAGATAGTTTTCGGGGAGAACGGGAACAATTAGTTACGGCGGAATTAGGGTTTGTCATGGCTTCATCGAGTAGAATAGATTACGAAATAAACAGTGATCCGTTCGATCCAGAATGTGTGATTGCGAGCTTTAAGGCTCTTATTGGAGAAGTGACCGAGCAGGATAAGCTTTTGTTGGAGAGGATCCGAGGGAAAGAGGACAATACAAGTCCAAAGTACACAGATCAGGAGGAGCGCGATCTCATCAACAAACAGATCAGGAAGTCACAGGTCTCTCTCTCTCTCGATCTCGTTCTCAATCTACTACTTTCTCTGATTCGTTTGGATGGTGGTTTCTAAGTTGTTTTTACTTTTGTTTAAAAAGGGCTTTGACGTGGATTTTTCCAAGTTCCGATGCCTTTTCGATTTCTACCCTTCGTTTCTCGATGAAAACCATTCAACCTTAATAAGTGAAACCGATAGGCAGTTTTTCGGAAGATTGGCTCAGGACTCCATTGCGGATTACAACGTTAGAGAGGTCTGTCCTGTTTCCGACCAAATACTAGTTCAGTTCAGTTCAGTTTTCTATTTCTTATTACTTTTATTTTATTTTATTATATTTGATTATTATTATTATTATTATTTTTAAATACAGGGGACCAGTTTTGAATTTGTTGAGGTCGAGAAAGCAAATCTGTACAGAAATAAAGGATACATTTACTTCATCACGTTTGTAGCCAAGGATTCTCATAACAGGACCAAAGTCTTTCAAGCTAAGGTCTGCAATGTTTTTTGTAGAGAGATTGAGCACAGTTTCTGCAGGCTTAAACCAGGTCAGGAAGGTACTATAACCACATCTCAAGTCTGTTATAGACATTTTGGAGAGTAAACTTGTGTTTTATCTTTTTTGCAAGGGAAGTATGTTTAAATGTTTCAATTTGTTTTTTTTGGCAGGAGAATGCGATGAAGATTCTAAGAGAGTTGTGAAGAAACCAAGGTATAATACAAGATCGAACAAGCGTGCGGGAGTCATTACCAATGTGTCTTAGATAATGCATCAACCATTGTCGGAGATCTTGTCCTATTTGATGGGAATTATGTCCCTTTTATCTCTATGTTATCTTAACTTTATGTATGACTTTTGTAGGGCCAACTAATAAAATATTAAAATCTTATCAAATTGTTTTCTGTTTTCTGGTATCTTGTTCTAATAAATATGCTTTCTTATTTTCGTCCAAACCTCAAGGATTTTCATCTTACGATGATAGGGATCTCAGCCAATTATTAGCGGTTGATAATCATAACAAACGGCATTTGAGCTCATAAGCTTGATGGGGGGCCCAAAAGATAATAACGCAAATTTTTCTGGACAAACGTGAGCGCTAAAGTCGTTGTGTTTTTAGAATTTGTATTTTTATTTTATTTTATATAACTCTAGTTAGCTTCTATACTACCGTATTAGCGCATTATTTATTCTGAGCTTATTAACCAAAAAAACAACATTCTAAGTTTTTTTTTCCTAGTTGAATATACACGGCTAGATTTAAATTTAGATAAGTAAGCATATGCTATGTTAACTGGTCAAAATCCAAATCAGTTTCCAAGTGCGCATATGATTGATTTTTAAAAAAATCGTTTTTTCTTCATGTATTTGCTTGTTTAAACAAGAAGGGGTGCTCAAGTTTATAAATCTAAATCATTTTTGATTGAATTATTTATAAATCGCAGAATAACTCATACTTCAACTTGTCAAAAGTTTAGGATATGAATAGACGTAAATTTATTGTCATAGAGAAAAGGAACAAAATGAATATGATTACCATTTAGAGAACACAACTTGTATGGATTTGGGGACATCGAATGAATTATTAATTACGCACGAGTTGTGTTTACTATTATCATTTTACACTGAATATGTTGTGTCTAGCTCTTTAGTTCTTATTCTGTTTTGGATATGTCGTTCTTCAATTTGAGCTTTTTGTGTATCAAATGGTATTAATAAAAATAAAGTCTATCACCACATAGTTCTCTATGGTTTTCTTCGAATGAAAAACGTCGAGTCATCTATACATATAAAAAACCACGTACATAAAAGATAATATACTTGTCAACATATTATACCAAGCTTACAACCAACTTTAGACGCTGAACACAAACATACCTTTGACTACATGTGTGAAACAAATGAAAGAGAAAACAATAAAACCTTAATTGTGTAGAACAAAAGATAATTTTGGACTATGCAAATCTCAATAGTGGTTATCCAATCCCATGATCATAAGAGGAGAAGAAACATTTTTTTAACAAACCAAAGCTAAACGGTAACCAAGTGAATGGAAGATAATCTAGGAGGAGAAGAAACCAAACTAAGCTTTCTTTTTTTGAAATCGGTGGAATAAAATTACAGATTTTAAATGGTGACCAAATGAATGAAAATAAATTTCTTTAAAATTACACTATTTATTTGATTTTTTTCATATGATTCCTTTCCATTCATCATTAAAAAAAATATAGAACAAATACATTTCTAATCAAATTTGTTAAGAAACAGTTGATAACATATATTATTTTTTCATTCTCATTATTTAGTTTTCTTTCATTCTTTTTATATTCATGTAATTTTTTTATCAGTTAGAGCCTACAATTTTAGTTAATGGGTTCAAAGTTCACCAAATGATAGTTGGGAGGTTTTCATTAAATTTCAAAAACTAATTATGGGGTACATCTCACAAAAGCTAAAACTTTGGAGGCTTTAGTGCTATTAAATGTAAGATGCGAACCAAAATAAAAAGAGTATCTATAATAGTTTTTGAGGGAGAACGGGAGCAATTAGTTACGGCGGAATTAGGGTTTGTCATGGCTTCATCGAGTAGAAAAGATTACGAAATCATCAGTGATCCGTTCGATCCACGATGTGTGGTTGCATGCTTTATACGTCTCCAAGAACAGACCGAGAAGGAGAAGCTTCTGTTGGAGAGGATCCGAGGGAAAGAGGTAAATACGAGTCCAATGTATACAGATCAGGAGGAGCGCAAGCTCATCAACAAACAGATCAGGAAGTCACAGGTCTCTCTCTCTCTCGATCTCGTTCTCAGTCTACTACTTTCTCTGATTCGTTTGGATGGTGGTTTCTGAGTTGTTTTTACTTTTGTTTAAAAAGGGTTTTGACGTGGATTTTTCCAAGTTCCGATGCCTTTTCAATTTCTACCCTTCGTTTCTCGATGAAAACCATTCAACCTTAATAAGAGAAACCGATAGGCAGTTTTTCGGAAGATTGGCTCAGGACTCCATTGCGGATTACAACGTTAGAGAGGTCTGTCCTGTTTCGGACCAAATACTAGTTCAGTTCAGTTGTCTATTTCTTAATGTTTTAATTTTATTATATTTGATTTTTTCTTTTTTTAATACAGCGGACCAGTTTTGGATTTGTTGAGGTTGAGAAAGCAAATCTGTACAGAAATAAAGGATACATTTACTTCATCACGTTTGTAGCCAAGGATTCTCGTGACAGGACCAAAGTCTTTCAAGCTAAGGTCTGCAATGTTTTATGTAGAGAGATTGAGCACAGTTTCTGCAGGCTTAAACCCGGTAAGAAAAAAAAGAGGTATAAATCATTTCTCAAGTCTGTTATAGACATTGTATAAATGTTTTTTTTTTCAGCCTGTCTGATTAATTGTTCACTTGTTTTGGAGAGAAACTTAGAATCTTTTTGCAAGGGAAGTATGTTTTATTGTTTCATTTCTTTTTGGCAGGAGAATGCGATGAAAATTCAAAGAGGGTTGTTTAACCAAGGTATAACAGAAGATCGAACAAGGGTTTGGGTGTCATTACCAATGTGTCTTAGATAATGCATCAACCGTTATCGGAGATGTTGTCCTATTTAATGGGAATTATGCCCCTTTTATCTTTTATGTTATCATAACTTTATGTATGACTTTTGTAGGACCAACTACTAAAATATTAAAATTTTATCCATTTTTTTCTGTTTTCTGGTATCTTCTTGTTCCAAATATGCTTTTCTTATTTGCATCCAAATTACCTCAAGGATTATCATCTTACGATGATAAGTATCTCAGCCAATTATTAGCAGTTGATAATTAATCAAAATAAACGGCATTTGAGCTCATAAGCCTGATGGGCTCAAAAGATAATAAAGCAAAAATTCTTCCAAGCAAACGTCTGAGCGCAAAAGTCCTTGTTTTTGAGAATTTTTATTTTTATTTTATATAACTGTAGTTAGCTTCTAAACTATCGAATTAGTGCATTATTTATCCTGAGCTTATTAACCCAAAAAAACCATTTTGAGCTTTGTTTTACTAGTTGAATACATGGCTAGGTTAATTTAAGATAAGTAAATTGGATCGAAAAAGCTTAGCATATGATATATTAACTGGTCAAAAATCAGTTTTCTGGTGCGCAAATGAATTTTTTTCACGATCAATCAGTTCATGTATTTGCTTGTTTGAAACAAGAAAGGGCCTTCGAGTTTATAAATCTAAATCACATTTGATTGAATTATTTTTAAATCGAAGAATAACCCATACTATCACTCGTCAAAAGTTTAGGAAATGAGTAGATGTAAATCTATTGTCATATATAAAAGGAACAAAATTAAGATGATTACCATTTAGAGATCACAACTCATATGGATTTGGGGATATCGAATGAATTTATGTATTACGCATAAGTTGTGTTTACTATTATCATATTACATTGAATATGTTGTGTCTTGCTCTTTAGTTCTTATTCTGTTTTGGATTTGCCGTTCTTCAGTTTGAGCATATTCTCCATCAAATGGTATTAATAAAAAAAAAGTTTATCACCACAAAGTTCTCTATGGTTTTTTTTAACACTGGTTAATTTAATTTATCAAAAACACAAATGTTTGGTAACAGACACTGGATCAATCTTTTTTTGAAACACAACCCGCAAATAGATGGTATAACGAGCTCATAAGAGCAACAAAAACATGAAAAAAGAAGGAGAACCGTCGAACCAAAACATGGTTCCTTGTTAATTGTTCTCTATGATTTTCTTTAAATTAGAAAGATCGACTCATCGACATATAAAAGACCACGTGCATAAAACATAATATACTTGTGAACATATACCAAGCTTATAACCTACTTTAGACGATGAACACAAACGTAGCTTTGACTACATGTGTGAAACAAATAAAAAAGAAAACTCTTAAGCCTTAGTTGTATAGAACAAAAGATAATTTAGGATAATGCAAATCCCAACAGTGGTTATCCAATCCCGTGAATCAGAAGAGGAGAAGAAACATTTTTTTATTAAACCAAACTAAATGGTGACCAAGTGAATGAAAGATAATTTACGGGGAGAATAAAACAAACTTTTTTTTTTTGAAATCGGTAAACAAAATTACAGATTTTAAATAGTGGCCAAGTGAGTGAATAAAAATAAATTTCCTTTAATATACTTGTGAACATATACCAAGTTTACAACCAACTTTAGACGCTGAACACAAACGTAGCTTTGACTATGTGTGAAACAAATAAAAGAAAAAACACTTAAACCTTAATTGTGTAGAACAAAAGATAATATAGGATAATGCAAATCTCAATAGTGGTTATCCAATCCCCACAATCATAAGAGGAGAAGAAACATTTTTTTAACAAACCAAACTAAATGGTGACCAAGTGAATGGAAGATAGTTTAGGAAGAGAAGAAACCAAACTAAGTTTTTTTTTTTTGAAAGCGGCAAAACAAAACTACAGATTTTAAGTGGTGACCAAGTGAATGAATATAAAGAATTCCTTTTCATTCCTTGAAACTTACACTATTTATTTGAATTTACTTTTTCATTTTATTACTTTCCATTCCTCATTTAAAAAAAATATAGAACATATACATTTCTAATCAGATTTGATAAGGAACAATTAATAACATATATTCTTTTTAATTCTTATTATTTTGTTTTTTTCATTCTTTTTATATCCATTTCTATTATTAATTTAATGGTTGTCAGTTTAGTTAAAGGCTTAAAGCCTACAATAAAAGTTAAAGGGTTCAAAGTTTACCAAATGATAGTTGGGAGGTTTTCCTTAAAACTCAAAAGCTATTTATGGGGTACGATCTCACAAATCTAAAACTTTTGAGGCTTTTGTGATCTCTTGGCTGCTATCTTTATATTCCCATCTTAACTTGTGTGTGTGTATGAGCAGAGATTGCTTCTGTTGAAGTGGAGCCTCCTTCTCCCATGCAATTTGAAGACTCTGGCACTCTTTTTCTCTTCACTCTCTGACCTAAGTTTAATATAATGAGTTTTACATTCAAATCAAAATGAACAACTATGGTGTATGACGAAAGGAGAGAAAAAAATTATTAGCAGAATAAGTAGTTACTTTATCATATTACATTGAATGTGTTGTGTTTCGCTCTTTTGTAGAGGTAATAGCTCCCCAATCTGGTCCTGAAGATGATCCTGGACTCCCCTTTGTTTTCCATCGAACTGGAGTTGATCCTGGAGTCCCCTCTGGCTGGTCTTGATCCTGATAGCATAGTTCCCTAAGAGAAAAGATTAGGATAAACCACCGATAGTGTTTGTTCGAGCTAAACAAATTTAGGCTTTGTAAAATAAAAATAGACAGTAGTGATTTCAAAATATGTTAACTTGGGAGGACCAATATACTTAATCGATGATATAGAGTAGGTGAAATTTATCTTCAGATGATTTGTTTCTAGCTTTCATCTGTATGCATAAACCTAGAATGAAAATTAAAATGAAACAGAGGGAATAATCGATTGCAATGAATTTATCAAAACAAATGGGCTTTTGGGCTCATAAACTTTACAAGTTATCATATGATCATTCCTATTCTGTAATGCATTTATTAATCTATTTGTTTATGGACACAGATTAAGAAACTACCCAAGAGTTGCAATGATAAATTGCTAAAATCTGACAAAACAAAAAAATAACATGCTAAAAATATCCACTTGAGAGTTGATAATACTAAACTAAAGGTTGTTGACTTGTTGTGTCTCTCACACACACCAGATAGCATTGGACTCAGACTAGGCCCCCAGCTCCAGAAACCTGTTACAAAAACAATATACTTTATTAGAAATTTTAATACTTTATTATAATACTTTATTAGAAATTTTAAAATAGTGTAAGTTCGTAAATTTTAAACTCTTTTCAGTATGTCTTGGATTTTGGTTTCATTCAATTATTCATAAGATTCCACAATAGATGATTTAAAACTAGTTTAAAATACAAATGACTTAAATATTTTTAAGAGTTGAATAATGTTAGATTTTAAAATTTTGATTTAAATCAATCATTGATAAACACTAGATTTAAAAATAAAATTTAAAATAATCATTCAAATAGCAGTGGATTGTGTTTAGATTTAAACTCTATTACAATACATAATTGAATAAGACTCCCTTAATCGAATGTGGAACGCAATAAACATACCACATGGTAGACAATCTCTGAGAATAGAGAATGCTGGCATTTACCACGACTAATTTTTCGAGCTATTTTCCCAAATCCTTTCTCTCCCCACTTAACACCCTACGTGTTTTGTATGATCCAGTAGTGTTGACCATTTATACTATTGTACCCAGTAACTAGAACCAAGTGATTGCCTTGAGTCTTTTCTTTGAATATATCTCACAGGTCTTTGAAGGGCTTTCAGTTCCTCCGTTGCATGTATGCTTGCCATCACAAGGCTAACTTTCAGTAACTGTATTAAATCCTCTTAGTTAACCATTTTGATTGAAACTAACTCATCAATCTTCAGTACACCTACAGTTTTTCCTAGTTTGTTTGGTATTTGTTTAATCTTCATCTAGCAATTCATTTTTCGTTTATTTTTTCCTTTATTTTTCTTTCAATTTTCCTTTATTTTTTTTAATTGCTAAGTTTGAAAAATAATCTTGGTTATAAACCAAATTTAGTGGAAGCTATACATAAAACCTTACAAAAAAATATTCATATGTCAAGGTTTTGAATTGTGGCAATTGTTTCAATGGTACGAGATAAACGATTTCAAATGTGAAGTACATTTTTAGTACACTGAATTTGAAATAAACGTCATGCGGAATAAGTATGTTTCTTGTATAACAAACGATATATGTGATCCAAATGTTTGAATGGTGAAAACACAATAAAATGCATAATCATTTAGTTGTATAAATTATTTCTGATGTCTTATATAACTCTAGGTAGCTTCGATATTATCATATTAGCGCATTATACATTTTGAGTTTTGTCTTACTAGTCGAATATACATCCCTAGATTAGTTTAAGTAAATTGTATTGAGAAAGATTAGAATATCATATATATTTAACTGGTCGAAATCCCAATCAGTTTTCTGGTGCGCAAATGATTTTGTTTCATGATCAGTTTTTCTTATTTATTTGCTTGTTTATCAATCTAACAAGAAAAGGTCTTCAAGTTTATAGATCTAAGTCACATTTGATTGAGTTATTCTTAGATCACAGAATAACCCATATACTTTCACTCGTAAAATATTTAGGAATAGATGTAAATTGATCGTCATATATGAAAGAAACAAAATGAAGATGAGAACTATTTAGAGATCACAAATCATATGAATTTGGGGATGTCGAATGAAACTGATGTATTACTGAAGCACAAGTCACTCAATCCAATCATATTACGACACATAATTTAAAATTTAAAATAGTTCAAAATAACTAAAAACCGAAATAAAACTTTCCAGCCAATTTTGATATTCATTAGACAAATTCAAAAATATTTCAGTCCATCACGCCACTCACGGTGATCACCACTAACCACCAATCTCCAAATAACAACTCTATATTACAATCTATGTTTGTGGAAGGTTATTCTATCACTGCCTATTACTAAAAACGCTTTTTCTTTCCTCTAATCTAATCGACAAACCCGATGTGGGCATGCAACAGTTCTTCTCTAAAATAAATTATTTTATCGTTTTTGTTTAACTTTCTCTCGCATAATCTATTTGGTCTTCACTCTTTTGAGTCTTTCTCTACTTCTACTATTATGGAGTCTCCCTCGCTCGCATGCAAATTTTTCTTCGAAAAAGTTCAAGATTATACTTTTTTCCAAATCCAGACATCTTAGACAGAGACGGAAAGTGAGAATTTCAATTTTTTCTCTGTCTCTATGTTGTTACTCTTCAAAGGTCTTTAGTTTATTTTTCTTGCTTTGCATGTTTGAAAAAATCGTATCTTATGGCTAACATATATAATGATTAATTGATGCAGATTCAAAAAACCCGGAAAGATAAAAAAATCTAACACTATCAGAAAAGACTATCAACAACAATGGAATTACAGTTATGAGTATCATATTTTACTAAATTTTTTATCATATATAAATATAAGTGTTGCATTTCTTTTACAGAAAAAGAAGTGTTGTATTGGGCACATTTTTCTTTGTATTAATATTTGTTTTTCTTTGGTTTCTGCACCAAAAATATAATAAATCAATGATGATAACACCTATAATATCATTATTTTGTCCCTAAAAAAAACGAGAATGTTATCATTATTCTAATAGAACTCAACTATACTCAAGTATATATTTGTTTACAAATATTGCAATACATTGTATTACCAATCTACCATGAGTGCGGCAATAAATTTGCCTACATAACATACTATCTTTACATAATAAATTATCATGTTTTCTCGTATGTTAACACATCGTTTTTTTAATTGATACCAGCAATTCGTTTTTTTGTATGCTCAATGTGATAAAAAATAGGGATAATTTGAAAAATCCCTGTTTAAATTTGGAAAATATACTTGTATTTTTAAGTTTTGAAAAATATACTTTTTGATATGTGATAAGACGTTTTAGTTCAAATTTGATTAAAAAGTATACATACTTTAACAACTAAAATACATATTCGAAGTTACTATTACTACTGTTAATGTTTATGATAATACACTTTTCATGATTTGATGTACCTTCGTAGATCCTTACAATAGCTATGAATTTTTTTTTAAACAAGAACAGCATCAAAGTATAAAATTGGCGCTAGTAGTTTATTGGATGTATGTGCTTATTTACTTTATTCTGTCAAATTTCAGAGGAAATGTATCTTAAGTTATTGTTGACATTGAGTTGTGCTCATGTATGGTGTGTTAAGCATTTTACACATGCTTTGTGAACTTGCTTTGACGTCTCTGAGATACAGGGAACTGGAACGTAGAAGATCCATCACTCATGAAACACATGGAACAATATACATAGATCATTGTAATGTGTAAAGGATGTTACTTTTGATGTCTTCTGAATCTAAAGAAAAACAAAAGACTATATAGAGTTTATTCAGATCTTTCTGTCAATTGATGTAGTAAATGTAAGAGTATTGTCTAAAAGAAAACAATTATAATATATATTCAGATTGGACAATTTAGTCATTTGATATAAATAAAAGTGTATTTTTCAAAAAAGATAAACCAAAATGTAATTTTCAAAATAAAATCTCAGGTAAATGTATTTTTCCAAATTTTCCCTAAAAAATAATGGATGTGCTTGATCATTATATAAGATTAGAACAAAACTAGTAAATTTGGTGACCAGGCAATAATAATCACTAAGCGACAGATTTTTTGGAAATGACCAATTAATTTATCTAGTTTAAAGCCCCGTAATAATAAATTCTAAAAATTAAGTATACATTTTATGTTACAAAAATATACATAATTAATTTATGAGAAAATTTGGAAAAACACCTTCAAATAAGATTATATTTTGAAAACTACATCATTTATTCTTATTTTTGAAAACTGCATTTATTTGTAAGTGAAATGACTAAACTAATCTAATTAACAGTTTACACTAATTCGAATATTAATATCGAAATTAATATTTAAATTACAATTATTGTTTAATAAAAAATAACACAATTTTAGATATGAATGATATTTAGTTATAAATAAATTGCTTATAGTAGATTCATGTGTACCCTCCAAAGTTCCAAACTGAAATTGAATACAACTGTCTGTCTATCTATCTATCTCTTACCCAATTTATAGAAGTTTAGGTGTCCATTTCTCCTTGCATCTATATGCTATAATTGATTTGCAGTGGACATGTTTATCTATTTGTTACAAAGTAAAATTTCTATGGTCGTGTTGTTTAGCATCCTCGAGATTCAATGATTTGATGATGTTTAGCGTTTGTTTTAAGTAGAAGTCATATGGTTATCTTCTTTATTCTACGTTTTTAAAAAATCTATGCGAATACATATCTTACTTTTCCTTATCGCGGGCGCAACTTTTGAAATAAATGTTGCATACAGTTACGGCGTATCATACCCACTATAATATGGGAGTGGAGCATATCTCTAATCACTTGATTGAGACTCTCAAAGCGAAGCTATATACTTTTGAAAAATCAAAACTGATGGCAACCTAGAATTATCGAAAGTGAAAAAGAAACAAACATATTTATCACAGGAATTAACCAAAACATTGAATAAATGAAACTTGTCTTTGAGATCGGAAACAGTATTAACAGTTTCCGTGCTTTTGTTCAAGAGCATGATGAATCTCAAAAAAGAAAATAATAAAAAATTGATGAAGCAAATGGTCCAATAGCTGAAAGCAACGAGCCTCCCTCAGCTGTGGTATCAATATTCTGGGCTTCCAGCAGATAAATGCACTATGAGACATTGTCTAGAATGGATTAAATTCTAGGTAGATAGATGCCATTTTTTTAATCTTGTATATATATTTTAACTGATTTTTCAAAAGATAATCTTTGAAGTTATGAAATTATAAATTTAAGTATTTAAATAATAATTATTTTAACTCGAGATTAATAAGAATATTAAGAATTTCAGATTATATTTTTGTTTATTGAAAAGTGGGTTATAATAGTCTTATCACATATGTATAAGTGTAGTTTTCAAACTTATTTAAATACAATGTATTCGTCAAATTTCAAATCTTAAATAATGTATTTTGCAAATTATCCCTTAATTTATCTAGTTTTTTCTTTTTAATAAATTTCTTGAAATATTATAGTGATTTATTTTTTTAATATTATAAAGCTGAGATGAAAACATTAATGATAATGGGCCTTATCTAGCCCATGAAATCTTGGTAGGGTCCTCTTCCTTCAGAAAACGATTGTCCTTGGAGAAGGTGCGTGTTAGGGTTTGGAACATGGGGGAGTTTGAAGTTCGTCCTCTTAAGATTCCAAAGCATAACGATGGAGCTTTCGAAGGAGCATCGAAATCAATCAAGAAAAAGGGCGATCTCAAGTCCAGAAAAGTGGAAGACGATGAATATGTGCGGCAGTACCTGAAGTATTACTATCAGTTGCAGAAATCCGAGGTATAAATCCATCTTTAGATTCATTCAGTTATCCTAATCTGATATTATGGGAATCTGTGTGTGTGTTTTAGGGTTTCGCTGTCGACTGGGATCAGTTTGATTACGCCTTCTTCACTAAATCGTTGGATAATCCACCACGAGGTTTTTGCACTACACGAAGCCCTGCCGAGATGGTTCGTGAGGTGACACTCCTTGCCTTAGCGAGACAAAACGAAGCTAAGGTCAGTCTTTGGATCCTTCTGACGAGGATTAATTAAATTAACTCTTAAGCTTTTAATTAATTAATTAATTATTTAATTCAGGGAACAAAACTTGTGTTGGTGGAGCACATTCAGGCGAATTTTCAATTTGTTAATGGTATCTTGTGTTGGTTGTCATTCTGGGCTGTGGATATGAATTCACCCACCCCTCAGTCCAAAATCTATCAAGCTAAACTGTGGCAACGCGGGAAAGAGCATGAACTTCTCCTTTTCAGGCTCAAGCCGACTGACGAAGGTGATTCCTTATCGGTTTCTGCTTTTGTGTTCTCTTTGGCTGCTCTCTCTATATTATATTCACATCTTAACTTGTGTGTGTCTGCAGAGATTGCTTCTGTTGAAGTGGAGCCTCCTCCTCCCATTCAGTGTGAAGACTCTGGTACTCTCTTTCTCTTCACTCTCTCAAAAAAACGGTAGCAAAATTAGTCGTTACTGTATCGGATTACATTTGAATGTGTTGTGTTTTGCTCGTGTGTAGAAGAAGACGCTGTAGTTTTTGCCCGAGCTGGTCCTGAAGATGATCCTGGACTCCCCTTTGTTTTCCATCGAACTGGAGCCAGTTGATCCCGTTGGCTTCGTTCCGTGAGAGAAAAAAAAATGTGGATGTATCTCGTTTACATTAATGTTTCCTAATTTACTTGTCAAACCTGGGAAGATTAATATTTTATTGTTTTTATATTTAAAGATCTTGAATATAATATTTGTCTTTTGCTCTCTACATGTGTTAGAACCGTTTCTAACATTATTTATTAACCCAAAATTCGTTTTCTAGTGAAAGACGTCGCTCGTTTTTCTGGCATTATACTGGAGATCATCTATATACAAATTATGCTCCTTTCAAACGTTTTCGATGCGTTTGCCAATCGCTAAAGCTCTTCGATTTTATAATAATAAGTCACATGTGATCAATCATTTTCAAGTGTTACAAAAAAAAGATCAATCATTTTCAAATGGCACAAAAATATATACTCGTAAGAAAAATAGATACTTCAAACCAGCCTACCATAGATACTTCCGAACAGAGCTACTGTTGATCGGAAAGCATACCACAATGCATTACCAGTAAACGAGAGACTGGTAGCTAAAAAAAAAAAAAAAGAGAGAGACTGGTAGCTCGCCAAATAATCACAAACCAGAGGTGTGCTTTCTGTGATGGGAATGAAACTATTACTCATCTTTTCTTTAATTGTCCAGTACCACATGAGGTCTAGAGAAACTTTCCCTCTAAGGAGGAGATAAATTTGTGGCAGGTTACGAACTTTGTAGAGAGGTGGAGGAGAGTTCAACGTTCCATCTGTCTCCCCCGACAGGAGTAACAACTAGTAATATGGCGGTTTGGACGATCTAGAATATTTGGTTAGCCCAAAACCAACTTATATTCAAGGAAGCAGTGGGGACCTCTCAGGAGATTGGTTCCAAAGCTATTCGTATGGCGAGGGAATGGATGCAAACGCAGGAGTTGGCAGAGTATCCAACGGAAAAGAGAAGAGCGAACATGGAAGGCACAAGGTGTGAAGTAGTCTGCAAGGCTGATGCGACGTGGCACCAAGAGAGGAGGCTGGCGGGTGTAACCTGGGAATCCCAAATCGTTTCTAATGTTAAATCACCCCTCGTGGCGGAGGGGATTGCGTTGTTAACAGCTATGGAAACTGCAGTATCTTTGGATTTCAAGCAAATCTTATTGAGTCCGAATCGAGTAGTCTGATGAGGGCTATTAAAGAAGGATCAAATGTCTCAGATTTGCATGGCATCCTACTGGATATCAAGGCGCTTGCTATGGCGTTTGAGTCAGTTGTATTTTGCTGGGTCATTAGAGAAAAGGTATCTCATGTGGATGGAATAGCCAAACATATGCTAAAAGACTTTGTACTGAACCCCTTTTCAAGTTTAAATGAAGTAGTTGGTGAACAAAAAAGAAAATACCGAGGAATAGATCACGTGGTTGATAATATCTCTTTTATAAGAGCAGAATTTTTCGGACTTAACATTTTTTTTTATAAGTTTTTAAATGAAATACACCCTTATACAGTTATACTTACATAGTTAAACTCACCCAAATTAATTAATATTCTTTCACTTATACAACTACTAAATGTATTTCTAAACAACACAATAATTAATCTTGTATTCAAACAAAATAAAACATTAGATCCTACATTTTAATAACTTTTTTATTTATCTCTTTTTCAAAGATTTGCCAAAAAATTCAAAAATATAAGTATAAGTATTTTCACGGATTTAACTACTGCAAAATAATTTCATTTATCATAATGAATAATATCTTTAAAAATTGCAGTCATTTAAATTTAATAGAACTTTCTTATTAGATTCTTTTTCTTAGATTTTTTATTCTTAAGAGCGTATAGTTATTAATGCGAGATTGTGTTTGGTTTAAATTGACATCGAATAATTTTTATATAAATAAAGTGTTAGAATCAATAAATTAACATAAAATTTATCAAATAAGTATATATCACACAATTAATCAAAACAAATTACAGAGATTTTATTAAATATTTATAAAACAGGTTAAAATAAATTTAAAACTAAATTAAGTAAGATATAATTTTCATATTTAATATAAATACAGATAATATAATCATATAGTTTTAAAATACACTAAAACTAAAATGTTTACACTTTACTTATCAAAAAGTTAAAATATATTAATTTATAAATTATGTTTTGTTAAATACTTCTGCGCTTTTAAGCACATATCAAAATCTAGTTAGTATTTTAAAATTTTAAATTTGCCAACAAAAAGATAAAATCATAAAAGCCATTTTTTGTAATTTTTTTATTTTAAAATATTTCTTTTAAATCTTTTTTCGAGTTGCTCATATTACTAAACTAAGTTTTGAACTATATATTCTGAGAAAATAACTTAATTTATCAAACCATACATAATTTACATGAAGCCATGAAATATAAAAAGTTTCTGTTTCTAAACTCCTCTGCTAGAAAAAATAAATGTGTATTTTCACTATTCCTTAGATTTAATATTTCCTAGACGTTTGAGAAATAAACTATTATAGCTTACTTACATATGATCACCATATTCACTTTTATAACAAAAAATACTGGTATTCGAAATAAAAATAATATGACATAAAAGATAACTTTGACATGAAAATTTTCATTTATATTATTTTATTTTTTGATAAAATTCTATAATATTATAATAATTTTTTATAACGCCAATTTTATTAAACTTTATGAAGAGTTTACATAATCCTATTGTGTAGAAGAAGAAGCTGTAGTGTTTGCCCGAGCTGGTCCTGATAACTTAATGTTTTCCATCGAACTGGAGTTGATCCCGGAGTACCCTTTCTCTTCCATTGAATTGGGGCTGGTCCTGATAACTTAGTTCCCTTAGTGAAAAAAGAAGAGGATAAACCATCGATAGTGTTTGCTCGAGCTAAAACAAATTTAGGTTTTGTAAAATCGAAATAGAAAGATTTCAAAACCTGTGAACTTGGGAGGACCACCAATGTACTTAACGGGTGATATTGGGTAAGTAAAATTGTTAGTTTCTTCAGGGATGGGTTTCATGGTTTCATCGTAATCAAGTTACTTGTATCACAAGTTTAGTTTCCTGCGTGTAATACAAGTTTAGTTGGCTGCGTTTACATTTAAAATGGTATTGTAGTTGTTACGAACAAGGGAAAAATTAATTAAAATGATTGCATTAAGAAATCAACGGGCTTGAAATGCTTGATCTATTGAGAAAAACCATATAATACGTTCTTGGTTCAGGTGAATTTTGCTTCCCATACTCCTTACGAAATCAACGTTGGCTAATGTACAAAATTTCGGAAAGAGTTCAGGTGTGACCAAAGGAGTAAGCGTGGTCAATGTGTACGAGCTTCTCGCTGTTTATGTAAATAAAGTTGTGTATGCTTTGTTGTATTTTTTTTTTTTTTGTTCACCAAACATTCTTACTCAACTTAAACCAAGTTTGATACATAAGCGTTAAAAGCCTGCTTGGCTAACAAATCAATTTAATAAGAGTAGTTGTTTAAGAAAATAAAATAAAATAATAAGGTGATAATTAATAATTAGTTAGAATGTAGATGTAAAAGTTCACTGGATACCGAAAGATTATTCAAGCTACATCACGTCTCCTTTTCAGTGTTACTGTAGGCGGCTGGGTAATTCTGTCATTTCTGTTATATATACTCTCAGCTGATGGGTCTAAAATTAACCAGATGATAGTTGGCAGGTTTTTCATTAAATTCCAAAAAAAAACTAGATATGGGGTACAAACACAATCACATAAAAGCTAAATCTTTGGGTTTTCTTTTAAATGGCATAAACTGTAAGATGCGAACCACCAAAATATAAAAAGATAAATATATGATTTTAGAAAAGAAACAGAGAATATATTAGGGTTTAGCCGGTATTAGGGTTTGTGAAACAATAACAATGGATTACGAAATCATCAGTGATCCGTTTGAACCACGAGGTGTGTGCGCATGCTCTATGTCTCTCCCACGGGAAGAGACCGAGAAGGAGAAGCTTCTGTTGGAACGGATCCAAGGGAAAGAGGACAATATGAGTCTAAAGTACGCACGACAGGAGGAGTATGATCTTATCAATGAACAGATGATGGTTTCTAAGTTGTTTTCCTTTGTTTTAAAAGTGCTTTGCCTCGATTTTTCCAAGTTCTGATGCCTTCTCAATTTCTACCATTCGATTTTCGATGAAAGACATTCAACCTTAATAACAGAAATCGATAGGCAGTTTTTCGGTAGATTGGCTCAGGAATCCATTGTGGATTACAATAGTAAAGAGGTGTGCCTTGTTTCCGACCAGTCACTAGTTGATGATAGAGAGTTGAAGCTAAAGAGTTCGAAGATCAAGGATTTAATCTTTGAATTGGAAACTTGTTGACGAAGAAACTCGTAATAAAGAAGGATAGGGCACGAATACTCTTCGCAGTGCTTTGCAAAAGCTCTTTAAAACTTTATTCAATAATCCAAGGTATCTAAAACACAATAACATGACCTTCTTTTATATGAGAAAGAAGATCCTAATCCAAAAAGCAACAGGAAAACACAAGTAAAACCGTTAACAGAAAAAGGAAAATAAAAACAGAGGCCTTATCAATATTTAGGGCCTGCTAGTGTCGGTGTTATGCTGCATCAGTTGATCAGTTCTTGACTATTTTTATTTTTTACTATTATATTATTAAATTATGTATTATATTATCATAGTCAAAACTGTGAATTAGATTTTGGCTTGTTTCTTTAAAAAAAAAAAACAGCGGACCAGTTTTGAATTTGTTGAAGTCGAGAAAGCAAATCTGTACAAGAATAGTAATGGATACATTTTTTTTTTTAATAAATGAATGTTAAATTTTATTCATAAAAAAAAAAATCTTTATACAACAAGTACATCCTTTATCTAAAGAGCTATACTATCAGATTGCACTACACCAAACTATGAAGCCTATAGAAATATTTGCATTCTAGTTTCGAACCAAAATTGCATAAGCCCTTCCATCTGCTTAACTCCCGTTGTTCTCATCAGACTAGTCTTGTTACGAATGCCCTTTTCTATCATCTACCGAAGTGTTAACATCGGTAACAACTTATGACCATGCAGAATCTTGTTTCGTAGTAGTGGATACATTTACTTATGTAGTTAATGTTTTATGTCGAGTGATTGAGCACAGCTTCTGCAGGCTTAAACCCACTTAACAAGGTACAATTAATTTATCGTAATGTTTTTTTTTTTTGAATTATACAGAGGTATCCTGGCCCCACAGAAGTGGTCCAGACTAGTCACGTGTTGCCACGTGTCGGTCCTCTGTCCCTGGCGATGCCGAAATGCTAATGGTTTATTTTAATCTGTTTGATTATTCTCATCTTTACAAGAAGATAATGTATATATATCTGTTAATATGTATGCATATGTGTTGGCTGTAAAATGTTATTGAAGAAACCAAAGTAATTTGAGTTATCTGAAATCATTAATGTGTGCAGAGTTTTCTTTTGATCAACTTGTAAATTCTATCGTTACATATTTTTCTTTTCTTATTTTTTTGCTTAAAATATTTGTCTACTATAGCCAGTTTCGTTGATTTCGTTTTTTTTTTTTTTTGTAATCAGGGTTCACTACAAACGGGGTTGATTTGCATGTGATAGAACCGTTTTTCTGAAAGACTACTCGTTTTATACTGAAAGACATAATGGAGATAATGTTTAAATTCTTTGTTTGGTATCAAACCGAGTGACGTTATATCACTCTTATAGTGTTATATCACCTAAATACAAATATATGCTCCTTTCAAACATTTTTGACCAATACAAATATAGTGTACCTATTGAAAAAGTCTTCGATTTTATGATCATAAGTCACATGTGATCAATCATTTTCACATCGCGGAAGAATCCATACTTGCTCGTAAGGAAATATCGAGGAATGACGTAGTTGATCGTCATATAAAACTCGAACAAGACAATTAATGAGGGTGATTTCGATTTTCTATCACCTTTTAAAGATCATTATGAATTTGGTGACCATAATCATCACTACGCGACAGATATTGGAACTGACCAATTTATTTTCAACTAAGAGATATCGTTCATCAAAGCATAATATTATCAATAATAACTTCTAAAGTTGCATTATTTTCCTAAATGAAATTTTAGTCCGTTATTTTTAGATTTTAGCTTTATGGATAAAAGAATAAATAATAAATTCCTATTTGGTAACTTTATATTTTATTTTAATTTATTTCAGTTTTTTGTCAATTATTTTTATCGACATTAAAATCATTCTAAAGAATAATGTTTTCAAATTAAAATTTACACACAAAATAAAATATATATCTCCGTTTCTAATCTCCTAGAAAAATATAAATGTGTGTTTTCACTCTCCTATAGCTTTATTATCTCCTTTATATTTAAATAATAAACTATTGTAACTTATAAATATATATTATATCGTTATAATCATTTTATATCAACTTAAATAAAAATTTCGAAATAAGTATGATATGACTTCCAAGTAATTTTGGCAAACATAACTAATCTATCTAATTTTTATTTTTAATAAATTTCTTGAAATATTAATATATTATAATGATTTTTTTTTGAATATTATAAAGCTGAGAGATTATGAAAACACACATTTATTTATTTCTGGTTAAAAATATGTAATGAAAACATTAATGATAATGGGCCTTATCTAGCCCATGAAATCTTGGCAGGCTTTTTTGGGGTGATTTTGTTGAGTACTTAATATACCACCAACAAGTTTCGCGTGTCTTCCTTTAGAAAAAAAGGAAAAGAAAGGATTTTATTATCTTCTCCTCCTGCTCTCTTGTCCTTGGAGAAGGTGCGTGTTAGGGTTTGGAACATGGCGGAGTTTAAAGTTCGTCCTCATAAGATTCCGAGGTATCACGATGGAGCTTTCGAAGGAGCATCGAAATCAATGAACAAAAAGGGCGATCTCAAGAGCAGAAAATTGGAAGACGATGAATATGTGCGGCAGTACCTGCAGTTTTACTACCAGTTCCAGAAATCCGAGGTATGAATCGATCTCTATATGGAATTTGGGGATTGTGTTTGCTCTATCACTCAAAACTGTTTTTGATATACTGGAATCTGTTTGTTTTGGTTAAATAGGGCTTCGCGGTCGATTGGGATCGATTTGATTACGCCTTCCACATTAGATCGTTGGATAATCCACCACGAGGTTTTTGCACTACACGAAGCCCTGCCGAGATGGTTCGTGAGGTGACACTCCTTGCCATAGCGAAACAAAACGAAGCTAAGGTCAGTCTTTGAATCTCTTTCTTTCTTACTTTGTTGATTTTAGAGAGGATTAAATCAACCCTAAGCTTTAATTCATTCATTCAGGGAACAAAACTCGTGTTGGTGGAGCACATTCAGGCGAATTTCCAATTTGTTAGTGGTCTTATGTGTTGGTTGTCATTCTGGGCTATGGATGTGAGTTCATCCACCCCTGAGTCCAAAATCTATCAAGCTAAACTGTGGCGACGAGGAAAAGAGCATGAACTTCACCTTTTTAGGCTCAAGCCGACTGACGAAGGTGCTTTGTTTATAATCTCCATTGGTTTTGTGCTTTAGTATTCTCTTGGCTGCTATCTCTATATTATGTTTCCATCGTAACTTATGTGTGCAGAGATTGCTTCTGTTGAAGTTGAGCCTCCTCCTCCCATGCAATGTGAAGACTCTGGTACTCTTTCTCTTCACTCTCTGACCTAAGTTTTACATTGAAATCAAAATGGTGCATGACTAAGGGAAACAAGAAAAAAAAAAACATTAGCAGAATAAATCCGTAGTTTACGGTATTTACATTGAATTGAGTTGTGTTTTGCTCTTGTTTAGAGGAAATAGCTGTAGTGTTTGCACGAGCTGGTCCCGAAGATGATCCTGGAGTCCCCTTTGTTTTCCGTCGAACTGGAGCTGATCCTGGAGTCCCCTTTGTTTCCTATCGCACTGGTGGAGTCCCCGTTGTCTTGTATTGAACTGGAGCTGGTCTTGATCCCGATAGCTTTGATCCGTAATAGAAAAGAATGCGGATGTATCTCATTTATCTCCTAATTTAGTTGTCAAACCTGGGCAGATTACTATTTTATCGTTTTTTTCATTTAAAATTTAATATCTTGAACGTGATATTAGTAGATTACCCAAATCTTTCCTTTATATATGGGTTTCGTGACCAACACCTCTTATAACATAAGTTCCCAACTGAAAAAAAAACAACCCTTTCTCTTTGTAGGTGTTTGGTGACGACATTTTCTGTCCCTTTCTCCACAAACTCCGTTGTCCCAGAAGCAACCTCACAGGCACAAATAAGAATTTGGGAATCAGATAGAACCACAATAGCAGTCTATCTGATTCATGAAGATGACCAGCACAACACCAAAGAACCCTGTTAATGTCCACCAAAACTTGTATAGATTCGACTTCATCTTTGCTTAGTTATAAACGAATAAATACAGTAGTTGAATCTCTCCTCTCTCTTGTGTCTCTAATAAACTAATCAAACAAAAATGGGTTAATAAAGTGTTACATTCTCATTCTCTGTTCGTAATCTCGTCTCTAAGTATAAACGGACGCAATGACCGCATCATCGCGAAGTATCTAGTTTATGTCATCAAACGAAGCGATCTCACAAATTTTCATCATCATCTATTTCTTTTGAATAAGACTTTTGAAAGTTTAAAGATCCATCATACAGAGTGTATAAAGGTTCAGAATCTCATACACCTGCATAACATTGTTCTGCTTCATCATATTGTATGTAAACCACTGCAATAACTGTAGGATACTCAGTTACTTCAGTTCTTGAGGAAAAGGTACAGTCTCTATCTCTTGAAACAAAAACATTCAAACAACGTTACGCTCCTCTGAAACCATTTTTCAGACTATTACTAGTTAGTTACTTATTCAAGAAAAATACTTCTGTTGAAATATTACTCCATCACTCGTTATTTGACGTAATTCACCACTTGATTCTTCATCTAGCTATGTGAAAAACTTTGTTGTGTCTCAATTGCAAGGGCTCCATCATCAGTCAAATGCTAGAGCTCAGACAAAAATGTTGGTACTAATAGAAGTGAAAGTTAGTTATCAATTCAACCAGCATCTGCTGAGAAGGCATGAAGAACAAGTGTGTTGCTGTCAAAAATAAATGTCATGATCAAAAATTCTAGAACGGTTGTGTTAAATCCTATAAAATGGTAAGAGTAACTCAGTCTAAAAGTTTAAATTAAATAAACATGCTCAGTTTTTTTAATATTGCCTTCATACACTCAAAAGTTTAAATAAAAACATCATGCTCCGTCATTTGGTCCAGGAGATCTTGGATGGTCTCTCTTGTTAGGAATAATAATCTCATGAAACTGAGAAATTGAACGTCCACGTATGGGTTGACGATACACATATGCATATCCTCCATCTCCCCAACCTTTTCCCCATGAATTCTGCACAATCCAGCAAGGTCTTCCGTTGCGTCTTTCAAAGCCAACAATAAGGACGTTATGAACTGGAGGGTTAGGTCCATCTTGGGTGCGATCATGTTGATAGATCAACTACAAAACAGTCATAGCATTATGTTAAACTTGAACCAAAATCATTACTAAAACAAGACTGAATTTCCACTTACGTTCCTAGTATGGTCATAGTCTAGTAGGCTGCCATTGAATGGAATGAGACCAATAACAGGCTGTCTCCTAACTATAGCTTCAAGATCAGCATCTTCAATGTCGGTCAAATGAGTGAAACTATCCACCCTGTGGTAATTGATTAACTAACAACAAAAACCATATTTAATCAAAACTAGTTATAGGTTATATAGCTAGAAAAAATAAATAATTTACTTTACTTACTGGTGGATGAGTGCAGTTCTTCCTCACCAGTTGTCGACCGCGACCGCGACTACTGCATTGACTTTCCAAGCAAACTCCAGGTGATTTCATGAAACTAAGGGCGTTTTTGATGTTGCTGATACCTTTTTGTGCATCAAATGTCACATGGTTGACTATGTGTTGCATAGACAACTCAAGTTGTTGTTGCATGACGACGCCAATGTTCAATAACGCTTGAACCGCTCTCACTATCGCTACTGCCCAACAAGTTGCTGCATAAAGGAAAATGTAAAATAAATCAAACATCAAATCCCATTGCAAAAGTGAAAAAATATCAGACTACAAAATTAATTGTCAAAAACTCCGAGCAAGCCGTTAGAAGTTCAAGAAGATGGTTCGAATATACATATGGTCAGTGTAGATCAATTCGGGTCTAATGTTCCATCTCCTAAACCGACATTTTGTCATGACAAATCTGATACACTTAGTTATCTCCCTAGTACTCATGTAGAAATGAGTAACGCTCTAGATAAAAATGAATGATGCTCAAGAAGAAATGAGGTCAACTATAAGAAAAACAACCATTCTTCAAGAAAAATATCTTTCACTAGTTAAAGAGGTACTTTTTCACACTCTAAGCAAACTTTTTCACCGTTAGTAGAGAATCCCTCTACTCCAGTTAGCGAACCTATTATGGAGGAAACTCCATCCACATTGGTCATCACAGAGGTGAACAACCCCGAAGATGACACCCTAATCGATCCACATCTTCCTATATTCGACCGTTCACATGTTTGTGAGCCTCCAGGTCACATTAACACGA
The DNA here is from genome assembly GCA_016432835.1 of Brassica nigra. Lineage (NCBI taxonomy): Eukaryota > Viridiplantae > Streptophyta > Magnoliopsida > Brassicales > Brassicaceae > Brassica > Brassica nigra. The sequence continues at coordinate 8,138,156 of CM028244.1, read as the reverse complement.
CTAGGGGAGGTAGATTGATTAAACAAACCCAAAAGTTCAGGAAATGTGGACAATTGTCAATGGAAGAGGAAAGCATATCTTGAGAGGTCTGAGGTAATCCTAAGACGTGTTGGCTTTATTTCATTATCTAGCCTAATGTGTTATTAAGCTTTGTTTGGATTTCAAATGTTGTAATACTCTATGGTTTCCATCAAACTTGTACCAAACTATAGGCTAAAAGCTATATCAGTTATATTTTATTTTAATGCATCAAATTTTTTTTTTTTAAAAAGGAGTAATTGCAAAGTTGAAAGAAATTAGTCTATTTAGTTTTCAATACAACAATATGAGCTACATCGATTCATTAATTTTGACAAGTCTATGTTTTTCCAAAATTGAAGCATTTACCTTGATCTCTTTGATCCACTACGGGTCCGATTACACCATAGTAATCCCTCCAGTCCCAACAATCGTCGCTCTACATATATGAAATTATAAATACTAAAACACTCTTTTTTGTCTATAGACATTATGGAATTGTTTTAATAAAGTCATAACAATTTTACCACATAGTCATAATAGTCTCCTGACCCCACTGTTTCGTAGTCTCCTTCGTTTTCCTCCACTCGAGATGTACTAGCTTCTCCAGTAAATACCTATTTAAACATATATATCAGTAAAAATTAGTTAATAATTTATGTGTACTATATTAACTATATGATTTTTAGAAAAAATATACGATAAAATATAATTTATGTGTACTATATGATTTTTAGAAAAAATATAAGATAAAGAAATGCAAAGTTTAATATACATAAGCTATCAATAAATTCATAAAGAAATCTTATTACCTCATTTTCATAATCATCTAAAGTGACCACTCTCACATATTCCGTGTTAGATGCTTCGCCAGAAACCTTTCAAATAATTAGGAACAAGTTAGTCCTTGATCTGGCCATTAACAGTGTATATCAAGATCTACACAGAGTACTTTTTAAGCTATCATACACGTAAACAATGAGAGAAAGTAAATAGACTTGCATTTAGATAGGGTTTTACAAAACTTACGGTTTCTGAAGGTTCTTCATATATCTCCTTTCCTTTACTTCTGTTGTTGTCCATCTGTTTTTCACCGATTAGAAACTAGAGAGAAAGAGTGTTTGAACAAGAGATAGAGAGAGAGAGAGATTTACTTATTGGAAACGAGAAATAAGGAGTGACAGAAAGGATGATCGAGCAAGAGATTTGAGATGGAAACAAGAGAGAAAGAGAAGCCTTTTTCAACAAAAAAAAAAAAACAAGAGAGAAAGAAAGAGAGATTTGTGTTGATGGGGTTTGAAGAAAAATGTAAGAGGGTTAAGAGGAAAAGAATGTGTCTGTGGCGCTTTATAGTACGTAGGTCTTCAAGATTAAATTATTTGATAGCGAAAAAAATCATAAAACATGTACTTCATAAAATAGTTTCATTCATTATAACATAACATTTCAAATGTGATGAATAGTTCATATGGTCCTTTTTAATTTATTATTTGCATGGTCCCATCTGATACGATGTTCTTTAGGGCACAAGGAATAAAATATTGAGATTGTTCTTTATCCTCAATGGTATCACTATCATATGCAAATGTCTAATTTCTTTTTTTTTTCGAACAAGGAATACAAATGTCTGTTATTTTCTTTACGTATTATCGGTTCTTATTACCTTAAACTCCAGAGTTATTACTAAAAGTTGAAAACTAATGTGTGCTGGTTAAATTTCAAAATCTTAGGAACATCAGACAAATTTAGATTATAAAAACGTCATTTTTTGATCAAATAAAAGCGTCATATTAATTTTTAAAAATACTTATATATATGTAGAGTGTATATATATATATTTAATACTTCACCGGCAAAAACTGTATGCTTTCCCAACACGAGTCTGCCAAGGACAGAGACAGGTGTCTATCCAGGGAAAAGTGTAACACATCGCAATGACGGTCAATAAAATGTGGTATGGAGTATGCCAATCTGGTATCGTACTTTTTTTTTTTGTCAACCCTTTTATATTTATATATTAAAACCAAGTTATTACATATTTTTTACTATTACATCTAGCCTTTTTGGCAAGTTCGTCTACTAGCCATAATCTATTCCTAGGCATATAAGAGAAACTAAAACCATTATCCTTAGCAGCTGCTGCAATGTCCTGTATCATGGAGATACTCTCCGTGTTACGGACCTTCCTGGTAGTTGCTCCTGTGATATACTGAGCCAACTCATCCACTATAGTCTTACAATCACTTATAAAGTGAACCTTGTCGAAGGCCAGTGCTCGCACTTGGGTAACTGCTATGCGCAAAGCCTCGGTTTCTGCTTCTCTTGGTGTATTTGTTGCACGTATGGAAGTGGATCCCTGAAGCAGCTGATTGCCTTGCATGCTATGTAAGGACCAACCAACTCCTGCCACTTCCTTATCATTTTTCCACGAAGCATCAACTTGACAGTAGTATTGAGCACCTGATGGTAATGTCTGCTGAATATGTGAGGGTTCTTCCTTTTGCCTTTCATTCTCTGTGTTATGTTGATTTGAGCAAGTGTTCGCCTCCTCCCATTGACATAAGTCTCTTATTGCATCATGAATAACTTTGATTATGTGCTCCCTTTTCTGATGGAAGACTATGTTATTTCTCTTCTTCCATACTCTCCATCCAATATAGAAATTTAGGAGCTCTCTTTTATCCTTTTTAGCCAGAGTAAGCAGTTTCTCTACATTCTGCTGTGTATCTTCTCTGGCTTCTGCATCCCCTGTAAAACTTGTAGGTGTCAGGGACCAAATTTCTCTTGTAACTCTGCATTGAAACAATAAGTGATACTGTGATTCAGGATATTCTCCACACATCAGACAAGCATTATCAATCTTTATGTTTCTTTTTCTCAAATTTTCTGCCACAGGTAGTCCATCATGCAATATTCTCCACCAGAATGTTTTAATTTTCGGTGGCAAATTTAACTTCCATATACCTGAGCAGCTCTTCTTCGCATCTTCTGTTAAACTCTTGCTTCCTTCTTGTTCTAAACTCAGGTGATTCCATAGTTGATTGCATAGATGGTAACCTGATCTCACAGTGTATTCTCCTGTCTTAGTGAAGATCCATATAGGAGTATCCTGATCCATTACATGGCTAACTCTTATATTGAGAATATACTGAGCATCCTCTTGTCTTATTATGCTCTTAATGAACTGCTCATTCCAATCTTTAGTCCCTCCAATCATTAGATCACAGACTCTTAAATGCGGGAAAGCTTCTTTACCTGATTCTGAAGCTGGATTGGCTGATTGAGTGTGAATCCATTTATCCTCCCATACTCTTATTTTCCTTCCATCTCCCACTATCCACTTGGTTCCTTCTTGAAGTAAGCTTCTCGCTTGTACTATGCTGCGCCATGCATAGCTTGAGTCTCTGTAGCTGGGAGCTTGTAAAAAATCTGCATGCCTGAAATATTTAGCTTTCATTACTCTGGCCAATAGAGAGGATGGATTTTTAATGATTCTCCAGCCTTGCTTAGCTAACAGTGCTAAGTTAAACATCTCCATATCTCTTATTCCTAGCCCTCCCTCCCGTTTTGAAGCAGTAATCTTTTTCCAACTAATCCATGGGATTTTCTGTTTATCCTTTTGTCCTGACCACCAAAAATTTCGCATACTAGAGGTAATTTCATTTAGCAATCCTTTTGGAAGCATAAAACAGGACATTGCATAAGTCGGTAAGGATGTGATCACTGCTTTCAATAACACCTCTCTTCCCGCTGGACTCAGAAATCTATTATACCAGCTATCTAATTTATTAATTACCCTTTGCTTGATGTATTCAAAAGCATCCTTTCTCCTTCGCCCTATTTTCTCAGGTAGTCCTAAGTATTTCCCAAATCCTCCTATTTTTGTTATTCCAGTCAAGCTCATCAGATTTTCTTGAGTGATTTTCTGGTATCGTACTAATTAATGAATATCGTGGAATTGGTTGGTAGTTTAAAAAAGCTAGGCTTGGAAGAGAATGTAGAAATAACATGTTTAAGAAATAAAGACATTAATTGCCTTATTACATAGTTTTACATTTCTGAGTTTTTCTGTTTGTGGCAAACCTTCATGATCCAAACTACATTAATTGCCTTATTACATAGTTTTACATTTCTGAGTTTTTCTGTTAGTGGTAAACCTTCATGATCCAAAATTCTTAATATTTATTTCGACTTCGCAAACAGATGGCTTTCACATGTGATATAACATTATGGGTGTGATTAGTTATTTTGGAATGAATGGGAGAAAATTAAATAGGTGAAAAAGAGATGAAAAAAAATAAAATGGAAAAGAGCAAAAGCTAGAGTAATGTGTTTACTTGATTGGTAACTTTTTGGAGTAACAAAGAGTAAAAAAAATTTCTCTTTAAATGTTTACTGTAGCCCTGGGCAAAAAAACCGGATCCGAAAAACCGAACCGGAACCGAAGCAAAATATCCGAAACCGGAACCGGACCGAAATCCTCAAATACCCGAATGGTTCCTATATTTCTATATCCGAAAAACCAGAACCGAACCAGAACCGAACCGAAAACCGAATGGGTATCCGAATATCCGAAAAATAAAGTTTCAACTTTCTAATATAAGGTAAAATGTTATCAAGCACATTCGAATCCATGTTCGATAGGATCAGTGAGAACATTGTTACCACCATACCACATTATCTTTTACCTACTCTCTTATATTATACATATATATAGTAATTCTATATTAAAATACAATGAAAACTTATAAAATTAACATCTTAGTGACTCAATTCTTGTTTAATTGTGAATATGCAAGTATATAACCGCTAGACCACTTGAATTAACATATTAACTAAAATATTTTGTATATATATATATTTGATTCACATATTAAACGGGTACCCAGAACCAAACCGAAATCAAAGCGAAACCGAACCGAAACCGAACCGAAATCTCATAAGTATCTATTGGGTATAAGAATGATTTAACCGATATATCCGGAACCGAATGGTTCTTACCCGGAACCGAACCGAATACCTGAATGTCCAGGGCTAGTTTACTATATAAGTGACATTCAGTCACACTTTATATATCATCATCAATTAGTGGTAAGATCCGCTGACATCTGATGCGCCTATCCTTCTTTGCTTTTCACCGTAAATTACTAGATATTTAAATACGAGTTTTAATTGAATTCCACAGTTATATTGACACTTCAGTCAAAAAAAAAATATATATTAACACCAAATAATTTATTCCCTTCTGTATATCTTTATGTCATTACGTAAGATCACTAGTAGCATTCTTATTTTGCATATGGATCTTTTTATATTCAAAAATTTATTGCGAAGCTTTATCTTTCAGAAATCTATTTTTAAAATTTGAAATAGTCATTCTTATTTTCCGTTCTTTTAAATCAAAGACAAACTTCTTAAAAAGAAGTTTTGATATGAATTTAGGGAAAATTTGGATAACTACCTTTACATGAGATTTTAATTTGAAAACTGCATTTTCATTTAAACTTTTTGAAAACTACACCTTTTTATAAGTAAATTGACCAAATTACCCAAACTGAATATTTAGATAATTGTAACTTATCATATTATTTAAATAGTTAAACTAGGAAATTCAACAAAATTGTATACTTATTTATTTTTAAACAATACCGGTGATATCCATATAATATCTTTTGAAATATATTTTACATTTTTATTAAAAATAAATATAAGGAATCGAGACATATTTTCTCAGTCTTCTCCTTCATCCAATGCATTCCTCTAGTTCTCCAAATACAGCAAATAATTACCAAAATGTAAAGAGAATTATCTTGGAATAGAAATCTGATAATCTTTAAAAAAAAAAACTCATGTGACAGAGACTTTTGTTTCAGCATAATGTATAGGCAGTGAATCCAGATTATTTTTATCATCGTTTATGTAAGTGTTTTTAAAACTTGCTTGCGATTTTCTTCTAGTTTCTCCCAAATAACATTAAAAAAACAAAAAAAAATATAAACAAAGTAATGTAAAGGCAGGAAACGTGAATTGATTTGTAGGGGAATGAGAATGGGAATTTTGGGGGAGGGGGAATATTTGCTTACATTCATAAAAGAAACTATAGATAATTTAAAAATATTTTCTAAGATTTATCTAACTTAATTTTGTCTTATGTTTGCCTTTAACATTAATAATAATAATAGTCTTTCGAAAGTATGTTTTATTTACTGAAATATGTAATTTTTAATTAGAAATTGGAGAAAAATGTCTCTTCTCATTTAAGAAAGTATAGTTTTCAAAAATTCTAAAAGGAAGTGTATTTTCCAAATTCCAAATTATAAATAGAGTAATTTTCAAATTATCCCATCTATATGATAAGATTGAAATATAGATATCTTTTGATTTTTTTTTTACTGAAAAATCTTTTATTTTGTAGTTTGACTACTGCAAAATTATTTTCTTTGTATATTTTCCTTAATGAAAAGCAATACCCTGCAACAACAAAAAAATTGCTCTTTAACATTGTTACCAAAAAAAAAATAGTTCTTTTGGTTTTTATAAAAGAACCTGATGAAAATTTCTGGCACATATCTTGAGATATGATTGTTGATTTCTTTTTCTGTTATTATGTATATTTTTTGTTGTTTTCTGATTCTTTATTGCATCGTTATATGTAGTCTTATCCTACGTTCGTTCTGCCTGCATACCCTGCCAAAATAAGACGAATGCACACTACCAAAACCTACGAATTGTTTGGGACCGTTGCATAGAGAATAATAGTAAATTACAAAGATAGGTCTGTACAGTTGGATGTATACGTTCTATCTATATTGGACGATAGAAGAGAGTCCAGAGACTAAACACTTTTTCAATTCATGTTTTGTCTCTATCTCGAGAGGAATAAACTATTCTCGCTTTTTGAATGTGTTTATTAAACATTAGCATCTTTAACAATTATGCAAAAGAATCCATATTGGGCAATATACATGCACGAGGACACGAGGTTTTACATTATTCAGATTACAAACCTATTTTTAAATACTCTTTGGTATTTTAATCTCATGGATATTTGTCGGATTCATAAGTTTGGTATATTTAGACAAGAACAATATTTTGACTCTCTGGATAACTAAAATATCTACAACCTTAAGGTGTTTCAAAAAAAAAAAAAAATCTACAACCTTAAGTAATGCCTCCAATAATCTATATTAACATCTACAGAGACCAATGCTAAAGAAAATTTGAAGACATAGATAGTTTCTAAAATAGAACTTATATAGTTAGGGCGCAACCGACTTCTTAAGTAAGAGAAAGAGACTAGTCTCCGACTTTCCACGGAGTATTTGTTAATTACTTAGGATTTCATGATATGCACAGATGCTTTATCATTTTAATTTATCTTAGTTTTATTTAAAAGTTGTTAAAGCTATCTTCTTAAATCTAAGATTTAGATTGGTTAGATCAATCAATCATGCCCATTAAAAATGCTATGTCAAAACTCTTTTGTTGCTTTGCTTGTCTCGATCAAAGTGTTTTATGTTTCCAAAACGTTCACCAAAAAGGGAAAGTTTTTTCCCCAATATAGTACCTACGAATTGTTTGGGACCGTTGCGTAGAGAATAGTAAATTACAAAGATAGGTTTGTACAGTTGGATGTATACGTTCTATCTAATATTGGACGATAGAAGAGAGTCGAGAGACTAAACACTTTTTCAATTCATGTTTTGTCTCTATCTCGAGAGGAATAAACTATTCTCGCTTTTTAAATGTGTTTATTAAACATTAGCATCTTTAACAATTATGCAAAAGAATCCATATTTGGCCATATACATGCACGAGGACACGAGGTTTTGCATTATTCAGATTACAAACCTATTTTTAGGGGTGGTTATTGAATTAATGAATTTAGTGGAATTTAATAGAATTCAAATTTAAAGTGAAATCCATTGTTATTGGATTGGGTATTTGTTATATGAAATTTGAATTCCACATAAAATCACCTGTTATTCAATTTCCATATGATTTTGTTAGAATTCACTTTCTGAGACTAATGGACTTTTGTATCTAAAATAAGTGTAAAACAAGTTCATGACTTTTGTTTAGTATTTTGAAGAAATTCAATTGTATAATAATTAGAGTACGAGAGATCTATCTCACATTCTCAAACGTGGATAGAGAAATTGAGATATGACTGAAGATAGAAAGAACACACTAGGCTTGGGACTTATTATTCGATCCAATATCCGTTCCAGATCTGTTCCGAAAATAGGATATTCGGGGCGCCCGAATCTGAATTCAAATAGTAAAATCAAGAATCCGTCAAAACCGAATCCGGATCCGAATATCTTAATTTTTAGGTCCGGATCCGGATCTGTACATTTAAAATATATTAATTTTTTTAATTTTATTAATAATTATATTTGATATATTAATATTTATTCATAAAATTGGTTTTATAATACTATATTTTAATTTTTAAATATTATATTCATATTTATATTTATATATCTTGTATAAATATTTAATTTATGTATTATTTTAGAATTTTAATATTTTTAAAAATATTATTTTTATTTTATTAATTATTCTTACGAATCCGGATCCGGATATCCGCGGATAGTATGATAATTAGACGGATATCCGGAATCCGGATATCCAGAAGCCGCGAATCCAGATCCAGATACTAAATCCACGGATCCGGAGAATCAGAATCCGGATCCGGATACTCCAAATTTTCCGGATATCCGGATCTGTCCCACCCCTAAAACACACTAATAAAAGTGTCTGCAAAAACCCCTAGGTGTTAGAATCCATGTTCTAATAGTAATTATTGCCAAGATGGAAGAGTTGCACCAAAGCTTAAGCAAAAAAAAAAAGATGGAGAAGTCCAAAATGGTCGTGTTTTGTGTTATGCTAACAATATATTTGATTTATTTGAGATCTACAAAAACAATTTGCGTTTTGGAAAATCTGAAAATAAGAGACAGCATCAATAGGTTGAAGATGATTCAAAATAGTTTCTCACATACTCCCTCTGTTTCTAATTAATCCAAGTTTTAGAAAAAATTTGTTTAAAAAGATGTATTTTTTACTTTTTCAATGCAATTTTTAATAGATAATAATGATAAATTGTTGATTTCAAGAAAACTAATTGTATTTACTAAATTTTGATTGGTCAAAGTTTATGGGAAAATGTTAATTACAAAAAACTATACATTTAATACTTTGATTTAATGTGTTTTATTAATAAGTGTGCAAAACCCAAAACATGGATTAATTTGAAATAGAGGGAGTATATTCTTAAAAAATTCCATTCGTAACTGCCAGATAAATACAACTAAATCCACGTGCATTTTAGTGGAATCATCCAATTCCATAGAAATACACTCAAACTTTGATTAACTGCCTTAATTCTAATTCCTTAAACACTCTTTGGTATTTTAATCTCATGGATATTTGTCGGATCCATAAGTTTGGTATATTTAGACAAGAACAATATTTTGACTATTTGGATAACTAAAATATCTACAACCTTAAGTAATGCCTTTAATAATCTATATCAACATCTACAGAGACCAATGCTAAAGAAAATTTGAAGACATAGATTATAGTTTCTAAAATAGAACTTATATAGTTAGGGCTAGAGCAACAACCGACTTCTTAAGTAGGAGAAAGAGACTCGTAGTCTCTGACTTTCCACGGAGTATTTGTTAATTAGTTAGGATTTCACGATATGCAAAGATGCTTTATCTTCTTAATTTATTTTAGTTTTATTTAAAAGTTGTTAAAACTATCTTCTTAAATCTAAGATTTAGATTGGTTAACTTAAATCAATCAATCATGCCCATTAAGAATGCTATGTCTCTTTTGTTGCTTTGCTTGTCTCGATCAAAGTGTTTTATGTTTCCAAAACGTTCACCAAAAAGGGAAGTTTTTTTCCCCAATATAGTACTTTTTAATTTGAAATATAATTTGTAATTTGAGCATTACTTAGTTCTTAGATAATAGAAATATCACAAAATTTAGTTTGAGATCCGTGTCCATAGTATATAACCTGTGAGGTCACATTTTCTCTAAACATCTAATTTTATAACTATATTCCATGGTAGGATACAATCTACTGTCTTGGAGTCTAAACTGGGATCTTTAAAATTAGAAAACCCGATCAAACACCAATTTGGCAGCATCAATGGTTGGACCAAGTTCTATTATCTAATGTAAACTATTTACGTAAATGAAAGCATGAAATTGGAAACAAAAAATATAGACATCCAAAAGAAAACTGAGAAATAGAGAAACATTTGGGAGATTTTAATAGTGCATCTCAAAAAAATTTCAACTAAATCCTTTTTAAAAAGACATTGAGAATTAGCACATTAGAGCATCATTATCCATAATTTCTTAGGGTGGGTTTTTAAGGGAATATAAGAAACTGTTTCTTAATTTTTAACTAAAAAGTTAAGAAACTGTTTCTTATATTCCCCTAAGAACTAGAAATGTTAAAACGGGTTACTCGGATCCATTTAGACCCTGCCCGTTTTAGACACTACCCGTTTAGACCCTGTAATTTTAAGCATGTTTATCTACATGTCCGTTTAAGCCCGTTTAAATTTAAGTTCAATTAGTTTGTTACGACCCGTCTAGGTCTGTTTAGGCCCGTTTACATTTTTTTGTAAAAAAAATTTGTCAATAACCTTTTGTCATATTTTAATATAGTTTTAATAGCTTTTTATTTGATTTCAAAACTTTATAAAAATAGAAATGCAAACTAAAGCAAAATTTTTATTAAATAACTTTTTTTGGGCAGAAGTTTTATCAAATATTAATATCATAAAATATCAACAAATTCTAGTAGGTTTTAAACATAATCATAAAAAAAATTTAAAAAAAGGAAACAAACTAAATATAATAAAATTATTCTGTTTCAAAATATAAAATTATAAAAAAATTATGAGTTAAAATATCTTTAAATTCGTTTTAAATAAAAAAATTATTTATTTTTTCTTTTTTAAAAATCATAAACGGGCCTAAACGGGTACCCATTTATTTAACGGATATACCCGCTAACGAAACGCGCCTAAAGAGCTGTCCCATTTAAACCCGTTTATTTTTACATGATAATAAACGGGCCAAGGGTCAGCCCGTTTATATTAAGCCCGTTTGAACATGTGGGCTTTGAGCCCGTTTTAACATCTCTACTAAGAACCCCGCCCTTAGAAACCATTGATAATAATGCTCTTAGGGTTTGACGTCTGCGCCACCTTTTTTTGGTAAAAAGGTAAAGATATTATTACCAATTTTCAATTTTTTTACAGAAATACAATGGTGACAAGAAGCAGAAAAAGAAAAATAAAATCTAAACAACAACTCGATGACGTCTAAACAGGGACCGATACAACAAATCGAGCGGCTAGAATAAGGCTCAACCAATCTGCACTTACCACTTGCCGCAAACAGTAGAGCCACAGTTATAACGAGAGACAAAACCCGGTAATTTTGGCCTCCCGATGATCCGCTCTTTAAGATTTGACTCGACTAAAAACAGCTCGCAGAAGACATCAAGAGCATCCACCAACACAAACACAACCAAATTCAGAGGCCAAGCACACCCACATCAACTAACCAAGCATTATTCAGACGAAATGTTAGTTACAAAATGTTACACGTGGCAATCTGATCCCTTATATATTAATACAGAAACAATTTGAGTAATTAATCTTTAAATTGTAAGTTATTTACAAGCATGCCATTTTGCCTAATGCATGCCAATTATTCATTTTAATACTATGTATAAAAATTATTTGCAGAGAAGTGTTTCTCTGAATAAAGATAATATAACTATACGTATCATTCATTTTTGTAATTAGTCTTGCCCGAGATTTAACAATACGACATTTGTGAATAACAATTAACAAACCATGTTTCATCGATTTGTATGAGGCTCCATATTCTTCAATGTTTGCAAAGCTATCTGCAAAACACAATCCATATAAGTTTATTCTATATTTTGTTCAGAAGGATAGTTAGTTGCAAGCAGAGAAGTGATGCTCTTAGAATAGTTATAAAAAAAATTCTAAGAACCCTTATGTATCTCACAACACACATTTCCATAATGTTTGCAATGAGTGATCTTACCCCAGTTTCAGTTCTCCCATGAACCCAAATGAAGTGCATATGAGGAGACCGAATGAGGTCATGTAAATTGACAGATTTACAGAACCGAATTAAGCTACTTAAATCGCAAAATATGAAAAAACAATTCCAAAATGTCCACGGTTCATCTATTTACCTAACCGGTCAAATCACAGCTCGGTGGTGAGAGTTTTTAATTGACCGTAATCAATATTCATTATTTACAAACATGATTTGCAATGACAAATTGATATTTTAGTTATGGAAATTTCTAACAAATTACAATTATTAGTATACTTGGGCTGATGGTAACGTTTACTTTTTTTTTTGGTCAAAGATGGTAAACGTGTTTCCTAAATGGAAATGCTACATTACTTTTGTTATGATCTTTACGATTATACAGGACCTTCATTATTGGTCAAACTTTGATTTTTTATATAATTTTACCCATATTTGGTAATAATAAGTCAGTGCTTAGAGCAACCATATTAGAGTATCAAATGGGGTTCATGGGTGTGGATTCCTAGGTCCGGGAAGCAAAAATAAATAAGAAAATGGGCTAATTTGGGTGATCCGCATCTTAGAAGTGAACCCGTATGATACCGGTTCACGCCACGCGTCAAGCAGCCATTGGTATCGGCTTCTCGGTTTGACAACGACGAAACACGGGTTGCTCGTGAGTGAAATCATTTTCTCTTCTTTCAGAAAAACTAGTGTTTCAGACTCTATGAGGCGATTCGCGTGCGACGACGGAGGCCTCTATGATTCTCCATCAAATCGACGACGGACTGTCTCCTCGACGAACCCAGGTCAGTTTCGAGACGATTGACGGTTTAAATATTTCGATTTTTGGTGTTTCGAAATCGATTTGGGGGTTTCGAAAAATCGATTTGTGGATTTCGAAATCGCTTTGGGGGTTTTGAGGTAGGATTCTAAAATCGATTAGGAGGTTCCGCTTTATTGTTGTAAATCGTCATGATGGATCGATTTAGGGTTTCGATCTCCACTTGGGGGTTTTGTAAATATGTTTCGAAATCAATATGTTCTAATCAATAGTCGGTTCTGGTACAGATGGATCCCTCGGAAGAGAGAAGAGATATGAAGAGGCATAAGGAGTCCATAGAGATGCTAAGATACGTATGCGATTCAGAATACGGGATTCCTAAAAGATGTCCGTGTGGTGGGGCAATCATTCACGAGGTTCGGGGGAAGTATGATTACGACACGCTTCCTGGGAAGCGCTATTTCACATGCAAAAACTACGAGGTAAGTGTCATTCAATCTCATTTCTATAAATTATGTTGCATTTTCGTGATTATGAGATTTGCTTTGTTTTACCCAAGGCTGATGGGTTCCATTATCGTCAACCTTGGGTGGTTGGTGTCCAGGAGGAAATCGAACGGCTGACTAACCGGGTGGTGGAGGCTGAGAAGGTGATCAAGGGGTTGCCAAATCTCAATAATCAAATTGAGACACTGGAGGTTAGTGAATTTTAATTTCGAGTGTCTCATACGATCTTTTTAAGTCACTAACACATTTCATTTGTGTTTCAATGTGCAGGGACATGTTAAATTACTCACTGAGCAGGTTCATAACCTCATTGTGCAGGTCGGTGATCTGGAGAACGCCTGCTTTGATTGAAAACCATAGGTATTACTTGAACTGTATTTCTAAATGTTGTAGCTAGTAATGGTGAAGTGTCTGTGTGAATGTATCCGTGTGAATGTGGTTCCATTGTAGATATTTTTGCTTCTCGTGTGAATGTATCCGTTTGAACTGGAACTAGAACTAGTTGAACTAGACTAGTTGAACTAGACTACAGTGATCTAGAACTAGTACAAGTAGACTACAATGAACTAGAACTAGTAGAAGTAGTTCTGACTTAGTTATAGTTATAGCCTAAAACCGAACTAGTACTTCATTTTGCTTTAGAAAAATTTCATTAATTATGTTGGTTGGTTGCTGTGAATCTTGTCCGACTTAATTCTACGGATTTGATGTGTAATGAATGCTATTTGTGTTTAAGTTGTTGTGTAATTAACTATTGGTAGTTAGAGTTTGTTTAATTGTTTGGTAATGAATGCTCCTATGAAAACTAGTTTAAAAACATATCAAGATCCACTTCTGAAAACACAAATCCACTTAAAATAAATACAAACACTTCTGAAAACACAAACCAAAACAAGAATGGATCCAATAGACTTAGAGGTTCCTCTCTCCCAAAACCATGCCGGGTACGTTAACATGTTAACTTCCTAGAGCAGCCAACCAATAGACTTAGGATCTTCACTGGTTCCTCTCTCCCAAAACTTTAACGAGTATGTTCCTCTCTCCCAAAACTTTAACGGTTATGTTCCTCTCTCCCAAAATCAATCCGGGTCTTCTCAGAAACCTAAACCCCTCGAAAGAAGAAAGTGGTCTCCAAAAGAAGACATTGTGCTGATCAGTGCTTGGTTGAACACCAGTAAGGATCCCATAGTGAGTAACGAGCAGAAGGCAGGAGCCTTTTGGAAGAGGATCGAGGAATATTACAATTCAAGCCCCCAGTTAAGTGGCTTTGCTACTAGAGATTCAAGTCAGTGTAAGCAGAGGTGGGGGATAATGAATGCCGAGGTCGGGAAGTTTGTGGGAAGCTATGAGGCTGCTTTGAAAGAGCAATCTAGTGGCCAAAATGAGAATGATGTCATGAAGGCTGCCCATGACATCTTCTTAAATGACCAAGGGTACAAGTTCACTGCAGAACATATCTGGAGAGAACTTAGGTTTGATCAGAAATGGAAATCACAATCCGTCTCCAGAGATGGTGCAAAGGACAGAGGGAAGGAAGCTGCGCAGAAGGTGCTTGACTCGGAAGATGTTAGGCCTCATGGTGTGAAGGCTTGCAAAGCAGCCAAACGCCAGAAGCATGGTCAAGAAGCAGCGTATGATCAATTAGAGAGCACGCTAGCGGTGAAAGAGAAGATCTCGAAACAGAGACTCATTGAGCGTCTCCTTGCCCGCAAAGAGACACTATATGATTTTGAAATTTCTCTAAAGAACAAACTAGTGTCTGAAATGCTTTGATCTGGTCCGTGGTTTAAGTGGATTGTTGTCTGCTTTACTTGATATACTTATGATTTCTATTTTATTGATATATTAACATGTTAACTTACTTGTTCTGTTTTTCTTTTGCAGGTCACTGGTTGTACTTCTCTACTGGCTTCTCCAATGACTTCTCTACTGGATTCTCTACTGCCTTGTCTACTAGCTGTTTGTGTCACGGGTTGTATGTTTTTTCCACGGGCAAGTGCATTCTTTTGTTTGTTTGTGCACTTGTTTTATCAGTCACGGGAAAGTGTTGTATTTTCTAACTCTCTACACTTGTTTTTTTTCTGTCACGGGATGTCATGTGTCTTGTTTAGTTTGAGGCAGACGGGTAGTGTTGGTTGTTATCTCAGGAACTTTATAAATATTGTGTCTCTTTAACTCAATGTGCAAGAAACTCGAATGCTCTCCGTCCTTTGTTATATTTGTCTCTCAACTTCTCTGTTTTAAATTGTGTATCAAAAATCTCCTCTGTCTCTCAACTTCTCTGTTATGAAAATGTAAATGAAAAAGAAAACATGTGAAACATCTAAAGTTTGATCGAAAGCCTGCTTCTTCTTCACTTCTTCTTCCCAATCAAATTGTCTTCCAACTACTTCACTTCCTCATCACAGATCCATTCTTCCTCCTCTACTTAATTTTTGCTTAATACATGAACATAACGAGTTCAAATTTGAAATTATATTTTTGAGACATGTTCATACTTCACTTCCTCATATTAACTTCAAACAAGTACTTCTACGTATGCAAAGACTTTTCCAATTTAAATTAATTGCATGTTTTGATTAATAATTAATTTGAATCTCTGAACAGATTTTTTTATATTGAATACTAAGCTAAATGGATTCTTATGCTCTTCATTTAACCTCCTTCGTAACGTCATTAATTTTCATAATCATAATTTTTTATTAGTTTTCATAGTCATAATTACCAAATTAATTAAGTTTCATTCCTTGAACTTTAAAAATTAAGAATGTGCTATATAAAAACAAAAGAAAGTTTGATCATCTTTTACTCACTAGATAGACATTTAAATTAATCAAACATAATCAATCAATCTTGCAGACAACTAGATTCAATGTCTTCCTCATTCTCTAGTGGCGTAGATGAAGCTCTTGAAGAAATGTTCGAGGAACAATTTGAGGAAACCTTCGAGTCAATAGTTAATGGTGAAGCAAACAACTCGAACAGACGAGCTTATATCGAAAGATATCGGGAACAAGGCCACAGTCAACTATGGAACGACTATTTCAGGGAACATGCTACATACTTACCGGCCATGTTCCGGCGACGTTTTAGAATGAACAAGCCATTGTTCCTTCGCATTGTCGATCGCCTAAGAAATGAAATTCCATACTTTCAGCAAAGAAGAAATGCATACGGAAGGTACGGGCTATCTACACTTCAGAAGTGTACAGCAGTTATACGTATGCTGGCGTATGGTCAATCCGCTGATACGTATGACGAATATCTCCGACTTGGTGAAAGTACTGCACTTTTATGTTTGGATAATTTCACTAATGCGATAATACAATTGTTTGGAGATGAGTATCTAAGAAGACCTACAGCTGCTGATCTTCAACGATTACTCGATATTGGAGAGTTACGCGTGTTTCCAGGGATGGTAGGCAGTATCGACTGTATGCATTGGGAGTGAAAAAACTGCCCAACAGCTTGGAGAGGACAGTACACACGTGGTTCAGGAAAGCCGATAATTATCTTAGAGGCGGTGGCACCACATGATCTATGGATATGGCACACATTTTTCGGACTTCCAGGTACCCTCAACGATATTAATGTTCTCGATAGGTCACCAGTTTTTGATGACCTTGTACAAGGTCGAGCTCCTAAAGTTAATTTCAAGGTCAACAACCACAATTATCGTATGGCGTACTACCTTAGCGACGGGATTTATCCGAAATGGTCAATATTTATCCAATCAATCTCACTTCCTCAAGGTTCTAAAGCAGAGCTATTTGCTCAACATCAAGAAG
This sequence comes from Brassica nigra, assembly GCA_016432835.1. NCBI lineage: Eukaryota > Viridiplantae > Streptophyta > Magnoliopsida > Brassicales > Brassicaceae > Brassica > Brassica nigra. The sequence goes on along the minus strand of CM028244.1, from coordinate 8,120,949 downwards.
TCGTTAGAAAAGATGTCGAACGGGCTTTTGGAGTATTGCAATCGAGGTTTGCAATAGTTAAAAATCCAGTACTACTATGGGACAAGGAAAAGATAGGAAGGATTATGAGAACTTGTGTCATACTGCACAACATGATAGTAGAGGACGAACGACACGGATACACTCAATGTGATACACATGAATTCGAATCAGGAGAGTCAAGCAGAAGTTCTCAGGTTGATGATGTCAGCTCCGCTACAGAAAGCCTTTCTAATATCGGTCAAATGCGGGGCATTCAAAATAAATTTCGGGATCAACAGATACATGATCGTTTGAAAGCCGATTTAGTTGAAAATATATGGCAAAAGTTTGGTAATCTTGATGAATAATCTTTGTATGTTTATGATTTCTCAATGTATGGAATAATTAAAAAAAAAATTAAAAATAATATTTAATTCTAAGAATCTCATATTCGGATTCACCAATAGAAGAGCAAAATAAATAGAAGTTTATCACTATTCATGATCTCATACCTGAAATATATTAAAAAAATTCTATGAACCCCATGTGGGGGTTCACCAATGTGGTTGGTCTTACCATGTTTCCAAACAAAGAGCGTGATTTCAGAGAAACAATTTATGGAGAATTGATTTATAGAATATTCGTAGCCTAATTATACGTTGTACCTAAACCCTTAGGCCTTAGCCACTTGCACTATATATTAGGCTTCATACTCATTTGTGCACCTTTACCAACCGTAGATAACACTAGAAGAGAACTCAAAGCAAAAATAAATAAATAATAATAGTGCTATGAAGGTAATTAACTCTATACCTCTTACACAATGTTTGTATATTACATTAAACTCAAAGCAAAAAGAAGTAAATATTAGAAACATCCCATTCTGCTTGAGCAATAAACTTTTATGTTAACTTATAGAAGCTTATATCTAAAGGAAGAATAATTTTTCAGGATTCCAAGTAGTGCCTTTTGATTGAAGACATGGAAATTTGCATTTGATTTCTGTTTTTACTCCCTGATAATTAGAGTTTTTTGCTATGTTTTTTTTTATAAAGAGAAATCTCATAGGTGAGTTTTTATTTTTGCTATGTTCAGTTGACGTTTTCAATGTTATTGATTCTGTTTGTTTTTGTTTTTGCTTTCTATATGCGAGTTTAATGGATGAACTGTCTAATCTTGGCATAAATAAACTATGTTATTGTGTTATTTTAAATTGTGTCTGATTCATGTTAAAAAAAACAATAATACCAAGCTAATCTAACTACACCAACAATTTCATCTATTTACATCAGAACATATAAATACCAAATACAAACCTGCTATTGGTTGATAAATATCAGATTGAAAGGTTTAATCCCTGGTTTGTCAGTTCTCCAATCGTCGTTGATGAACTACTTCTCCGTTTCTGATGTTCTTGGAGCTTGAGCTATTGAGCAATTGTTGTTGGAGTGTGAAGGGAAATAGTAACTGCAATTCCATCTTTAATCGGAAGATGAGGATTGTGGTATTATTTGTGATCGATTGAAGGGATAAGATTGAAATTTGATCACTCCACCGACTAAGTTTATTTACAGAAAAGCGTTACTTCCTAAGTAGTTATAATTTTGTTTAACCGTTTCAGCTACATTGGTGTATAATGTTTATATTCTATGTTTGTCTTAACAGGAATAGTTATAGTTTTGTCACATGATTTTGATCAATACTATTGACCAAAAAGAAAAAAATTTGATCAATATTAATGATAACGAACTGTTAATTTTTAAGGATAGTATAACATGCATTTACGTTTTCTCTTACTCTGCGCAAGGTGCGGATCTGCGCAAGTTGCGGATCTGCACCTAGTTCAAACAGTATTTGACTACAGCTGTTGAATTAAGTTGTTTTAACAATATTCGGTCGAGGTTTAACAATCTGAATCAATTGCCACGTAAGTTAAAACTCAAATTCGTAAGACATATATACGAGATGATAATATAATCAACATAACATTCCATGCATCTTTTTTAATCCGGATACCTTTTCTTGGTTTTAGAAATTTGATCAACATTCAATACATCAATATTAGAATATTGTCATTAAAATATTAGAATCTTCCAGAACCAGACTATGTAACATGTTTCTCCAGTTCAGTCTCTTCATTATTAGCGTCCAAGAGTACTCCACTATTAAGCTAATCTGGGAGCTTATTCTTCTTTTGTCTTACTCCCAGTAATTTAAGAAACCTTCTAATCATCACCTTCTTAGGCCTCTACTTGAATTTTAGCTGCATAACAAGGCTTCTCTGCGTCACTTTGAACGAGATCACTTGCTTGTTTCTCCATACCATCGAATCTTGGTTCATGGACAGATGAATTTTCCGTTCCTGATCAAGCAGACTAGAAGAGCTTCGATTCTACACGGAACATGTTCTTAACATCCCATTTCGACGCCGGAAAACATAATCAGCTTCATCCCGCCGGAGAAAGGTGAGTTCATCAATAAAGTGTATTTGTTCTCGTAGGTGATTTACATTTGGTTTTTACACGATCTCGATCGGTGTGTGCAGGGCAGGATGGTGGTAAGAGAAATGGGTCTCAAGTTCGATTGAATCAAGTGTCTTCCCTTCTCTCCTTTCTGAAACGTGCTGTAGATAGTTTCTGTCTTCTGATGAATACACATGTAGCTTCACGGCTGATTTACTCAAAAAGAGGTGTCTTTGAAGTGAACCTGTTAGTTTCTGGCAAATTCCCTTTTGGAATTTGTGAATGGAGTTTGATCTTTTTATCTGTGAATGGAGCCTGGTTAGACTACATTATTCGGAAGCAGTCTTAGTTTTTTTTTTCTGTAAATTACATTTTTATTTTTCTGAAAGTAGTTACTTTGCTTAAAGTAGAAGAACAAAGAAGGCATTGTTCCTCTACTTACTTGAATCATTGTTCTGAACTTCTGGGTTTATGCATTTGAATGTTTTGGTGGATTGGTAAGAAAAAGCTCTAAGACATTAGCCAGGGCTTAGCGACCTCTTTATATCTTGGTTCTATAGTCACATTTCCTTTATAGTTAACTTGTCTTTGGTCTAACAAAGAATATGAGATGAGTCTTGAATGGTATTTGTTACCAAAAGGTGAATGCTCATGTTTCTTTCTAATCAGGCTATTTAAGTGTTAGCTAAAGGAATGCTGCAACTCACTGAAATCCAAACTGTTACTACTTTTAAGGATAAAAATGTATTTTGTGGAAATGATTTAACAAATCTAACCAATTAATATAAATCTGTGAGTGGAGTTGGTTACGCTACATTATTTGGAAGCAGTCTTAATATGATTGTGTGTGTACATGTTGGTTTTCTGAAATTAGGTTCTTGGACCAAAGTACAGGAGAAGTTATGCGTTTCTGAATTCTTTCTTTCTTGAGATTCTGTTCTGCTTACTTGAATCACTGTTCTGAACTTCTGTTTTTTTGCTTGCAATTTTTTTGCCGATTGCTTAAGTAGCCTTAAGATATCAGTCAGGGTTTAGCTGCCTCTAAAAATCTCAAATGCATGGGTTCATAGTCAATTTTTCGTTACACTTAACTGTTTTTCGATCTAATATTAAATGATACAACTGTTAGCTGAATGCTGTAACACATTGAAATCCAATCAATTACCAAACAAATTTAATATTGGGGAAATGTACCATATAAAATGAAACTCCTCCTGGAGTGGAATCTTGTGTCTTTCTGTGGAACTTCTGAAGTTTTGGGCACAGTTGCTTCCCACTGCTGTAAGATGACGATTTTTATTGATTCACTATTCTTATACACGCTTGCATTCCTAGACAACCTCTTTGCTTAAGTAATATTGTCATGTAGCTTTGGAATCTTGTCATGCTCTTTTGCATCATTATAAGTTAGAAGTTTATGACATCCATAATTTCCAGATAGTAGCTGAACGCGTGCCAATATTAACTAGAACCTGGTCATATAATCAAAGTTCTTGTTTTGAATGGGTAATATTCAACAAAAGATGCATCTAGTTTGGTTAATGGACAACCTGTTCGTTTTTCATTTGTGTACACAGGTACTGGTTATCTGTTGGTGCTCAGGCATCAGACCCGGTTCAAAGTCTCCTCTTCAGATCCGGTTTACTTCCTCCTCCTCCTATGGTGGCTACGAGACGTAACGATCCAATGACAGGTCGCTGCTTTGATGCAGAGAAAAAACCAGCAGTTATGGATAACAAGCCTAACGAAGAAGACATAGCAGAAGATGATGCGTTAGACTAATGCAGAAGACAAGAGTTCATGATTTAGCCGCGTTAGCCTTTTGTCGTAGTAGCTTCTCTAAAGTTTAGTTTGTTATACTTCTTACAAATGCATATTTACAGCAAATCCCAATGTTTGGGAAAAAACGGCAAGGTGTTTAGCAGCCTTCTGCGAAACCGGCACGCATTTTGCATTGAGGAGATCGATAAGGAAAGCGAATTTCGATTTATTAATTTTTAGTTGGAGCCCTATTTGTTTATCCTTATTTGATAAATAAATATCACAATTTCTTAACATACTCGCTCATACCAAAAAACATAAATATTTATGATTTAATTTATCATGTTAACTCAATTAAAAGAAGGGGAAAGAAAGAAAATGACAGCGAGGGAAAATAAAAATAAAAATGGCAGTTGTAGTTAGGTTTGTTTGTATAAAGGTAAGGAAGGCACGATCTGTGTGTTGAGTCGCCACCACTTTCAATTCAAACCCCACAGTCAGTCTCCCTCGAATTGATCGGAAAATGAGCGACGATAAGGGCAGTTTCGATCTCACTTCTGGTAATTCATCAATCCGTCTCTTTGTTTGCTTCTCCTTCGTCTTGGTCAAAGTTTCTCTAAATCCCTAGTTTTTTTTTCAATCCGTTTGCAGCTCTTAAAGACGAGGACCGAGAAGGCCTTGTCAACGCTCTCAAGGTGAAGTTTCGAAAAGATTTTTGTGCATTAAAGGAATGTTCGATTTAGGGATTTCGTTTCCCAAGTTTACAATGACGAGCTTGGCTTCGTGCTCTATGTTTTGAGTTGAATTGATGTAAGTGGTTTGATTGGCAGAACAAGCTGCAGAATCTGGCTGGGCAGCATTCCGATGTGCTCGAGAATCTGACTCCTAAAATCAGAAGACGTGTTGAGGTCTTAAGGGAGATTCAGGTTAGGAGAATATCCCATTGGCATTTTATAAGTTTTGAGGTTTATGCTGCTCTCACTACCTATATCAGCTATTGTTTTATGGATATTGGTGTAGATTGATAAGGTTTCTTGTGAACTTGTATCTTGAATTTTCACACCCTGTTTGGTTATTTTAGGATATCTTTTGTGCATAGTCTAAGTTGTAGATATGCTCTTGAATTTGTGCTCGTTTTGGTTAAATAAGAATATCTTTTGTGCATAGTCTAAAATGATTTATGTTAAATTTGTAAACGGATAAGGTTTCTTGTAAATCTGATCTTGAATCATTTTGAGTATATAAGAAGATCTTTCCTGCTTTGTCAAGATTGAGTATTATCTAATGTGAAAAGTAAAGTGCATCCTTTTGATGATTATCTGAAATTCCTTTTCCTTTTAGGGCAAACATGATGAGATAGAGGCAAAGTTCCGCGAGGAGAGAGCTGCCCTTGAAGCCAAGTATCAGAAGTCATATCAGCCTTTGTATACCAAGGTAATTCGCTTAGAGAAGATCAAACTATTTTGAATTTTTTCATTTATTACTCTATCTGAATCAGAAACACAGATGACAATTGTTTGCTATATTTTCCGTTTTGTATGTTTGCATCTGTTTTGGGTAAATCAATTTTTGAATTTTCTTGAAACTTGCTTGATATGTGGAATGTGCAGCGTTGTGAGATTGTGAATGGAGCCACTGAAGTTGAAGGAGCCCCAGATGATGTTAAGATGGACCAAGGAGATGAGAAATCTGCAGAAGGTGTTCTTTCTCTCTTTTACTTTGTAAATTGTATCATTGCTTGAATAAAAAAAAAGAAGACAATTTGCTTACTTCATGTTTGGATTGCAGAGAAAGGAGTCCCTAGTTTCTGGCTTACCGCTCTGAAAAACAATGACGTTATATCTGAAGAGGTAAGTGTTACAGTTACGGTTTGTTCATTTAAAGTTACTCTACTCAGATCCATGAAAAATGATCAGATTTTTAATTTCCTTTTGATGTCAGATCACAGAGCGTGATGAAGGAGCCCTCATATATCTTAAAGATATCAAGTGGTGCAAGATTGAAGAACCAAAAGGATTCAAACTTGAGTTTTTCTTCGACCAGAACCCTTACTTCAAAAACACCCTATTAACAAAGGCATATCACATGATCGATGAAGATGAGCCTCTTCTTGAGAAGGCTATCGGGTAATTGCTTATACTTTTTTTTTATTCTTCCATACCATATTTCACTGACCAATGCTGTGTTGTGTTTCTTTGTTCTGTCTCTCAGGACAGAGATTGATTGGTATCCTGGGAAATGCTTAACCCAGAAGATTCTTAAGAAGAAGCCTAAGAAAGGTTCGAAGAATGCCAAGCCAATCACCAAAACTGAAGATTGTGAAAGCTTCTTCAACTTCTTCAATCCTCCACAAGTTCCTGATGATGATGAAGACATTGACGAGGACAGAGTACGATTGGTTCCACGACGTGCCTTTGATTTGACCATGTTTTAATAAACTTTGTACTAATAACATTTTTCTGTCCTTTGTGCAGGCTGAGGAACTTCAGAATCTGATGGAACAAGATTATGACATTGGGTTTGTTTTCTTCTGAACATAAAACTCTGTCGATCTTTACATTTTTGGGTCCATTATTGAGAAGTTATACCTTAAATGTCTGATTCACGTATTCATTCCTTCATGCAGTTCTACAATCCGGGAGAAGATTATACCCCATGCTGTCTCATGGTTTACTGGTGAGGCTATTGAAGGAGAGGAATTTGACATAGACAATGACGACGAAGATGATGATGATGATATCGATGAGGACGAAGATGAGGATGAAGAAGATGAGGAAGATGACGATGACGATGAAGAAGAAGTAAGCAAGACCAAAAAGAAGGTATTGAATTCTCCTTTTATTGAAGTAAACGCTACCTTTTTTCTCAGATTGATTACTAACTTTTTGAAATTGGTAAAATGTTTCTGCAGCCGTCAATCCTATGAGTTAAAAACTTAATGTTAAATTGGGCTAAAATGTTGAAAAACTATTTAGATTTTAGGCTCGAAACCATGATCACCAAATGAGAGAACCGGAGTCGTATTATAATTAGAGATAGCTGAAATAACTGTTTAGGTACATGAATGCACGGATCTGTGAATCATAGAAGCTTGAACATTTGTGACTGAAGTTGAATTACTAATAGACAGAACTGTAAGGAAATAAAGGTTTGTAAGATTCATTGCCAAGCATATATTAATCGCAGACTAGATCTAGTATTGCGAATCAATGTCTTACGTTTGTGATGATGAGATGAAATCAATTCATGTTCTTTTTTAAAATCAAATTGCAGAAAGGAGGCAGATCTCAGCTTCACGATGGGCAACAAGGGGAGAGGCCTCCTGAATGCAAGCAACAGTAAACGAAACCGAAAATGTGGCAAAAAAATATTATGGATTTTTGGAGTGAAGTTTCAATGTGTAAGGCAAAATGTTTATGAGGACTGCTCATTGAAGTTTAGCTGTAGGTTTGATGAATAACTTTTGGTGCTTTTTTTTTTTTTTATTTGATTCACCGAGTTAAAGTCTTGGTTTAATTATTTTCTTTTAATTAATATAATTGTTTTTAACCCTCATAAATAAATATCCATGTCAACAAGAATTCAAGATTGAAAAGCCATCAAAGTGAAATGGATCATACACGTACTAATAATAATTTGTGAAAGGCCATTAAAATGAATTGCATCCTACACAGTTCCCTAAGTAAATATTTGTTGATTGTTGAAGGATCTCTACTATTACTACCTACAAAGGAAAGTATAATCATGTGAATCTTTTTTTTTTTTTGAACACAATCATGTGAATCTTTTATATTTACTTATCCCCACTTTTCAGCATCCTCTAGATTGTAACCTTTCTGAATATTTTAATACATGTATATGATTATATGTCCTTCTCAGAATATACAACAAAACAAAAAGCTTCTAGAACTTTACTTATGATTGGAGATTTTGATAGTATGTTTCATTTTACTTATGATTGGAGATTTCAAACAAGAAAACATGTCAATTTATAACGGATTTTCCAACCAATATATTTTTGTTATAAACTAGATCGTTTAAAATCATAAGATTTGAATTTTGTATTTTACCAAAATGAAGCATCAAAACACTTGTAAACCACTAAATATCTTGTAATTGTTTTTGTCTTACAATATATTCAATAATAACACATTTAGAATGAAATTTCTAAATCACTATGAACCATTCCAATTTTTCTTCAAAATTTTAAATAATAACATATAATTTTATAGTCTAATACAAGAACACTGCATAACCAATAATAACACATTTAGAATGAAATTTCTAAATCACTATGAACCATTCCAATTTTTCTTCAAAATTTTAAATAATAACATATAATTTTATAGTCTAATACAGAACACTGCATAACTATAAACTGAATTTACCTTACCTTAGGATTCAATCTTGAGGGAAATGCTATTTAGCTATTGACATTTTGACATGTATATAGACGGCTGTTATATATGATCAAAGCAGTTAACATAGATAAAGTGGTGCAGTAAAAACTGTGCAGTAATATGTGTGTGTATATATATATATTACAATGTTGATAAAAAAATTATAATATAGAAAAGCAAAATTTACTATAAATTACAAAATAGTAAATCTTTCTATGTAGAAAGACTGAACACCGGAAAGTCGTGGAACCAAACTCTGAATTCAATTATTATGTGGATTGAACACCAAGAATATTTTACATCATAATATCTTAAAAATAAATATATCCATGTATGTAGTTCTATGTGTATATGAATGTTTTCAAGTTTATTTTAAATAATAAAAACTATTTTATTAAAGTAAAACTTTATCGTATATAAATTTTAATATTAAATTAATTATTAAATATATCTAAAGCATGAAAATATTTAATTATATAGTTTTGAATTGATAATATATTTTTTATAAATTTTTGTAAAATTATTATGCATGCGAGTGCGGGCATAACAGTACTTATTATATCATATATTTTAAAATTTGAACTGTTCGTAAACTGTTGAAAGGTCTGTAAAACAAACAAAGAGTTTACTCTGACTAAAATTAGTAAGTTTCAACTATATTGTACACCAACTAAATGATATGCTTCATGCAAATATGTTTTCATGCACATTGTTTAAATTCGCTTATACGCATATTCATGGGGTATAGATTTACAATAATTTCATCTATTAAATAACTCCATCTATAAAATAACACCACAGAACATAACTCAAAATTTGATTTCTCTCTTCCATTTACGACATGTCTACAAGGAGTAGAAGAGATGGACGAAGTGACGATGGGGACAAGAGAAAGAAGCCATTTACGGTTATCAAACTAAAAACACAAAGATTATCAAACTAACTTGTATTGTATTCAAAAGAAACTACTAACTATGTCTTCTATAGTTTTATTTCGAAACAGGCTCAAGAGAAGGCAGAGGTATCATGACCAATGAAGACGAATCAGAGATAGAGCTTAGATCATGATGGAGTAAGAATAAATTGACTAGTTTTTAACTAGATTAATGTATTATAAAATATACATATATAATTGTAGTATATATAGCTAATCTAATAGAACTATTTATTGAAATAAACAGATGCAGCCTCCCAAGTTTTGTGATTGGAGGGTTGCATATGGAGTAATCGGTTCTGTGATAAATCAAAAACTCATGGGTAAGTTGTTTTTACTACTTTCTACCTTGATGGTCTTTACTTTTGCATCAAGTAAGTTCGAGCCAATTTCCCACATATACACTTGATAATGATGTTTCCTAGAGCTTTCATTGCAGACATTGAGATCATGTGAGTGCACAAAATTTGTTATTTTCAATCTTTAATAATAAGGTAGATTAGATGGGTTCGAGTATCTTGTAGAGGTTAATGATGATGAGCCCAAAGCAGTTGTGACACGATAACTGGTACTAGAGAAATTGAGAAACACTGGTTATGAATTCATTGACATAGGAAGTGTAAGTTTCACTATTTACAAGTCCATAAGCATTAAGGATCATGCAATAATTTTGTTTTGCATATGAGTAAAGTAATTCAAACTTTTCAGAGGATTTATAGATCACCTAGGGGATATGTTGACATTAGGTTTCACTAAGTCCTCATTGTTGGATATGGATTCAATGAGTTTGATCAACCATACTGGATAATCCAAAACTCGTATGACAAAGGATGGAGAAATCAAGGTTTTGGATATGTGTATCGTCGAGTCAAGTGGTAGCTCAGAGTTTTATGCATTGACCTATCCTAAAAAACAAGGTTAACCAAGATAAAAATACGGAGGTTATCATCACTCGAAAGTTAAGATAATATGAGAGTTTCATTTTTTGTTCAGTGATGGAGAAAAATAGCAGACACAAACTCCATCTCACTCTTTGTGTTCACCATGAGTAAAAAGTATATAATGCATTGATATATAATCAAATTTGGTTTCTTTTTTTTACAGAGAGCTTCACTGCAAGGAGTTTCACTGCAAGGAGCTTCATAAAAGTACTGAAGCTTCCTCTGTTTTCTTGAAATTTTGCTTCATTTGATGGACTTCTGTTTTGTCTTCATTTCGTTTGCAAAGTATGCCTTAAACTCTAAACTCAATTACGAACTGTAATGATACAAAACGGCATATTTGCATCGATATTAGTCCCACATATTCATTTTACTTGACTAATATTATGTGGCTGTTTTATTCCCACATATTCATTTTACTTGATTAATATTATAATTTATAATATTTTGAAAATCTTTGTAAGAACTCTATGGGAGATGCTCTTATGTTTAAGAAATCTCCATTAATCATTCTCCCAAGTCTTAACAACATAAACTTTACAAATTTTCTATACGAAGTCCCTGGAATTTCGAAATATGGAATACGTCTAAGATTTTGTAATATTGGAAATAGTACCTATAAAATCCATAAACAAGGTAGAAGTAACATAGAAAAAAGACCAAACAAAAAAAGGACCGATGCTTAAATATGAATAAAATAAGTGTTAGTCTGCTAAGGTAACAACTGAGTACCTACAAATCAACAAACTCATTGAAACTCAGCCAAATTTGATCACAACAATTAGCAAACAAGTTCATGATCATCAATCATAATGAATATAACTCAATCTTTTTTATTATCACCCCAAGGAGCACAAATCTTTTCCAGCCCCTTTCCAAGAGAGCATCCCAATCCAGCTCTCTCCTTCTCCGGTGAGACAGACCGAGAACGCTTAGGAGAATCAGAACCGTCAGTCTCATTCTTCTTGGGATGGATGGTGGTGATGACGGCCTCGATCTCTTCCTTGGCTCTCTCGAAAACATTGGGAGCCTTCACTTCATCTACATGTGTGTTCTCATCGATATCATCACTCCTTCCATTAGTTTCTTTGTGATGATGAGGTTTCTCCTTGGAATGGAATAGAGATTTGATTTCTTCCTTGGCCTTTCTCATCATATTCGGTATCTTTTTTCCATCTTCTGCTCAAAACCATGTGAAACAGAACAAGAATCAAGAACAAACCCACATAACTCATAAACAAGACAAACTTTGTTGTTATTGATGTTACAACGATATTGCAATGATAAGAGAAGAAACGGAACCTGGTTTCTCGGATTTGAATTCCATTCGATCAGATTCGTCCCTGAAAAAATAACCCGGGGTTTATACAGATGAGAAAACTTCTTGTACACGCTAACTGATGCAAACGTAAGCAATTGCATAATCAACATGATTGAATACTCCTTCTTGAAAAGCATTAGACAGAGAGAGAAACAAAACAAACTTGGAACTCTTGCGTTGATGAATAGCCCCAATCACAGCGTCGAACTCCTCTTTGGCTCGTTCAAACATGTTTGGCGCTTTGACTTTGCTCTCATCAATCTCACCACCATGAATCTTCGTCATGTCCGAACGATGTTCATCATCTAACACACAAACACAAATACAATATAAAAACAAAAACAAAATCTATTTTATAAATCATGCATTGACTTAAAAACGAATTAAGAAGGAGATTTCATCGCATCGATTCGATAAGGGCAAGAATAAATCAACTAATGAGCGAGATTAATCGCGAATCCGAAAGAACATAAACCCTCGAGAAGAATTTACCAGATACTGTGTTGGCACCAGTCATTTTCTTGCTTGGATGACAAGAAAATATGAAAATCGAGGGGATTTAGGATTTTCTAGGATTTTTCTCTCAGAGTCAATTTTCTTGGAATATCCGCTGAAAGGAAATTGCAGCATCTCCAGAAGAAGACATCATCTTCTTATTTGAAGACAACAACCTGTAATAAGAGAGCCAGACTGGATTACCAAACTATTGGGTCCCACACTTGTAATTGTTTTATGCTAATTATATAATTAATTAATTCATCATTTTCCTAATTTGTACCGCCACAAAACTATCTTCTTATGCACATCAATTCATACCAAAACGTATGGGCCTTTATCAGTACGAATGGGTATTACACTTACGATCATTTGGATCAAAATTATTTATTATCAAGTTCTCAACATTAATCTACGTGAAAAAGATCCAGTGTTTTGAAAACCGGACCGGACCGGCCGGTCGAACCGGTCCGACCGTGACTCGCTGAAGAAGCCGAGTCCGGTTCGGTTTAAAACCCGGATTTATGAAAAACCGGTAAAACCGGCTAAAAACCGGTCAAACCGGTGACCCGGGTCAATTTTAAAACCGGTTCTTAAAAATTTAATATATAATTAAATATTTTAATTATTAGTAGATAAAATTTAATACTTTATAATTAGTATTCAACTATCACTATTTAATTAATTTTTATTTTTTAAGAAACAATGTGAAAATTCTATTTTTGACTTTCATATACTAGTTTTATTTTACCATATTCATAAAATTTGAGATGTTATTTGTAAAATAAATAAATATGATAATTTTAATTGTAAATCATATGATTTTATCATTTTCAGTTTACATAGTATTCACTATTCAATTTTTTACTATATATAATTATATTTATATTTATTATTTATATTAGTTAATTATAGAAAAGAAAGAGAATATATATTATATATAGAAATAAAGTTCATGTAACATAAATATATAATTATATATATATATATATATATAATTTTTCATAAAGAAAACCCGGTTTAACCGGTTGAACCGGTCCAACCAGTCAACCAGTAGCTACACCGAGTCGGTGTCCGGTCCGGTTTTCAAAACATTGAAAAGATCATTATCATCAACCCCTTTTTTTTTGAATAACACATCATCAACTCTCTAAGAGCACAAATTCTTACGTACAAGCCGGTGTTTCAATGATTCTGCTTTTTTGCTTTGCCAAAAAACGGGGCTCTATGTTTTTTTTTTTTTTGATCAATGGGCTCTATGTATTTTCAAGTTGTATACATCCTTCACCTTGTATAAAGGCTATGTAACTCCTCAATTTTTATTAATAAAATGTCTTTTACATAGTAATTTTTTATCAACAACTGTTTGCTTCCTCGAAAATTGTTAATTCGTTTAGACCGACCTACTGTGTATTTAAGTCTCCTCCTCGTACGAGACGTATGATTAGAATTTAGACCATTAAAGTCAAAACACGGAAAGAAAACATGAATCACGTGCGTATTACGTTGAGCATTGCCTCACAAGATATTTTGAAGGAAGGAAGGAAGTCACGTGCCAAACGACCTTTACCGCTCACCCAACGAGCACGCGTAGCCGGTAGCTCTCACGCTTGGTCACCCATTTCTCCCTCATAGCCAATCCTTAAATTAATTATTTTTTCTTTTCGTTTTTTCTTTTAATGTTTTTTCACTCCACGCGTGATGTAAGTTCAAATACCAAAGTAAACCGAAAACAAACCAAGTAACCGATATGCATCATTAATTAATATAAGTTCAAAATTCAAATTGATGATATCCTATCTCATCTCATTTGATTGAAAGCACCAAAGGAATGATAAACATAACGTATCGTTTGAAAAGCGAATATGATTATAGACAGTGTTTAATGGAGAATCATTAACCGGTTTTCACCGGTTATAGAAAACCGGGATATTTGGAGCCGTGCAGCTGAGAATAAGGAAAGGAGAAGCGGAAAAGAAAAGGAAAAGACCCAAACTTTGAGACACTTCATTCTCTTCCCCCATCAAAGCTTCCTTTAATCCATTGCGCGTGAAGAGAGAGAGAGAGAGAGATAAAGGAAGGAGACAATCGACATTCCTTTTTGTCCCCCAGATCACGAGGACTTGGAAGAAAGAAGAAGGAAGAAGGTGACTATAAGGTTCCTCTGTTTTCCCCTGTTTCAACCCTAATTTCGCAAAAATTGGATCTTTCCTTGCTTCTTTCCGGGAGATAATTCTGGGTTTGCGGCTCTGATTCCGTTGGATTAAAGGTTTTTCTTCAAGGACGCAATTTGTTTCGGATAGAGGATCAAAGTTTCCTCTTTTGAGTCGGCTTTGGGGTTGATGGAGGCTCGTGTGGGTAACAAGTTTCGTCTTGGACGGAAAATTGGAAGCGGGTCTTTTGGGGAGATCCATCTCGGTTCGTCTTTTACTCCAATTGATTCTGTTCATCATGTTCTTGAGATTTTTTTTTTTTCTAAATTTCTTAACATTGTCTTTGGATTGTGGTTTCTTTTAGGTACTCATATTCAAACCAATGAAGAAGTCGCCATCAAGCTTGTGAGTTCTTGCTTTGCTGCTTACATTTGTTTTTTTTTTTGTGTGTTGTTAGCATCATGTGAAGGTTTTAATTGCAGATACAGATAATGTTAGCTCTTCTTTACTATAAAAAAAAAAGTATCTTGGCTAGAGCTTAAATACAATTTTTTGAAGTTACTCGAATTAGATCAGCATTGAAGATAATGTGATATAGAAAGCGGAATCTTCACTCATTTCTCCTAGATTCTTTCATATTTATGGACAGATCTGTTAATGGCTAGTAGCCTTATGATGAAATACTGAAAGTGATGTCTTATAACTTTTTGCAGGAAAATGCAAAGACAAAACATCCACAGCTGCTCTATGAATCCAAGTTATACAGACTTCTACAGGGAGGAAGTAAAAGCTCATCTCTTTATTATTTTTTTTTTCAGTTATTGTTTTATTACCGTGTTCTTAGTCTATTATGAACCTTCAATTATGGCAGCTGGTGTTCCAAATGTCAAGTGGTTTGGTGTTGAAGGTGACTACAACGTTCTGGTCATGGATTTACTTGGCCCTAGTCTTGAAGACTTGTTCAATTTCTGTAGCAGGAAACTTTCTCTCAAGTCCGTCCTCATGCTTGCAGATCAAATGGTACCATCTCTCTCTTGTACTTTATCTAACTCCTTTTTTTATGGACTAGTTTACTGATTTTGACTCTACTGTATTCAGATAAACCGTGTTGAGTATTTCCATTCGAAATCTTTCCTCCACCGAGATCTCAAGCCTGACAATTTCCTCATGGGGTTAGGAAGACGCGCAAACCAGGTTTCCTTTCACCTAAATGCTTGACATCGTTCTCATTTTACATTTGAAGTTATTATCTTGGAAGTGACTCCCTTTTTAACTTTCCGTCTAAAGGTATACATCATCGACTTTGGTCTTGCTAAGAAGTACAGGGATAACACTACCCATCAGCACATTCCCTACAGGTGAGATCATCTAACTGTAATCAGCCTGTATTTCGTCTTAACACAATTCTAAACTCGTCTGTCATTTTCTGTCTTTATAGAGAAAATAAGAATCTCACTGGAACTGCAAGATATGCTAGTATGAATACTCACTTGGGAATTGGTAAGCCTTGACGAATAAAACTGCTGCAGATTCTCTTTCACTGTCTTTTTATATTAATACCTCTTTTTCTATCATATAGAACAAAGCCGAAGGGATGACCTTGAATCTCTTGGTTACATCCTCATGTATTTCCTTAAAGGAAGGTGAGTGTTATTTACATACACTGCCTCGTTTGTCTCACTTCTTTCTTTACATTCCTTATATCAGAATGTTTTTTTGTTGGTGGTTTATCTTCCAGTCTTCCATGGCAAGGACTCAAAGCTGGAACCAAGAAACAAAAGTACGAGAGAATCAGCGAAAAGAAAGTCTCTACATCTATTGAGGTAAAAGTCTCAACCACAATCGTTTGATGCTTTCTACTTCTCTTCATTTAACACAGTTTGCTTCATCTTCCTCCAGTCCCTATGCCGTGGCTACCCATCTGAATTCGCATCTTACTTCCATTACTGCCGCTCACTTCGGTTTGATGATAAACCGGATTACGGTTATCTCAAAAGAATATTCAGAGATCTCTTCATCCGCGAAGGTTTTTGAAGTTTTTATCTTCTTCTTCTTTCCCTCAAAGGATACAACACTTTCTTACATTTTGTTTTATCACAGGGTTTCAGTTCGATTATGTCTTTGACTGGACCATATTGAAGTATCAACAGTCACAGCTAACAGCTCCTCCATCACGTGGCCCTGCGGCTGGAACCAGTTCTGGTTTGCCTCCAGGATTGACCAGCATGGACAGATACGGAGGTGAATATTTTTCAAAACAGAGGAGCACTTAAGTTCAATAAGATGTTTAAAGCTTTGATTGTTTATTGAAGGAGAGGAAGATGGAGGGAGACCACCGATGGATTCATCAAGAAGGAGAACGTCAGGAGCTCTTGAGAACTCTGGCAACTTGTCATCAGCTGCTGTTAGAGCCCCAATGGTTATTAAACATTTGCTCTGTTTTCTTGTTTTTTTTTCTCTGTCTCTAGACAAAAAAAAAAAGCTATAGACTTTTTTTTCTTAATTGTTGACAGATGCCAAGCGCGTCGCTGTTCGGACAATCAGCAGGATCATCGAGGAGAGTGACCTCGGAGGAGCTACAGAGAAGCCGTACGGGAGGTGGATTGAGAAACTCTGGGATGGTTTCAAGTTCGGAAAGGAAGAGATCTTCTTCCACTAGAAAGCATTATGATTCTGCGATCAAAGGCATTGAGACTCTCCAAGTGTCTGACGAAAGGTATCACCACCATTGATCCAATGGATAGAAAAAAACATGTATTTTTTTCAGAGATTATTAATCATATATAAAGCATTGACTCTATATTACAGAACCTATTAAATTTGCTGATTTTTTGGTGTTATTTTTAATTTTTTTTTAATATTTTAATTTTTTTTACTTGGGTGTCTTCTTTGTTTTGTATTTCTTACTACGCAGTCAATGTTTGAAATTGGAATCATTGTATATTCGTATATTGTATGTTTTAGTTATCTATCCTTTTAGCTAGAGTAAAAATGTTTTCTTTTTTACAAAAGATAAAGCCTACAGACTATAAGCTTAATGACTAGACAAACCTCTTCCAATGTAATGTAATGAAGAAAAGAAAGATGAGTAGAAAGAAACCCATTATACCGCTCATGAAACAGTCCCAGTTTAACTTGCTGAGCATTTGTAACTCTATCCAAATAAACTTGAACACTAAGAGCACTACTACTCAGACGATGAGAGTGATTATCAGAGACATATGATGATTTGAAAAGCCGACTGGTTGCAGCCAAATGCACTTCCAAATTCATGTTTACCACATTATATTCTAAAAGCTCAAAACCATATAAAGCCAAAGCCAAGATCGAACCTGTACAATACCCTATCTGTACAATAGAAGTTTCCAACCAAACCCAAAAAAGCAGAAATCCAAATATAGCAAAACTCAGATTGAACACTGATATTATATGCATACAAAAAATTACTTTACAATGATTTCCACATGTTTAAACAATTTACTAATTGAATTATGTTATGAAAAAGTACTCGGTAGTGTTATCATTTAAGATGTGCTACTTTTAGTAGTAGTGATTGTATAAATTACTCCGTGAGAATTATGTTACTTCTAGAAGTAGTGATTGTATCTAAACTCATCTGAGTTTAGATATTTTGGGTTAGGTTTTCTACAAAATTGTGAACCTCTCAAATACACATATATATACATGTTAAGAATTCCAATGCGTAGAACTTCCACTTATAGATTGATTAGGAAACATCACTACACAAAGCGAAAGAACGTGGTTAAATCAAAATAATAACGAATTGAGAGGGTGCAAAATGCAATAAACTAGAAGTATAGATTTTATCGGACAGTAACTTCGCACATTTGTCCTTCCTTATTCGTTCACAAGAAGCTCAGGTCCAAGAGGCTCGCTCCGGTCATGATCAAGGAAGTGCGAGAAGGGTTCACCTGGAGAATATCTGGCAAGCGGCTTACACGGCGGGCGTCGTGCTTCCCACGCCGATAGCCACGTGTCATTCAGGAAGATGGAGCTGCTCGACGTCCCCGCCGTCACGCGGTTGCTTAGGAGTAGGGATGTTAATATGGGTCAAAAACCTGCAGGCCCATGTGGGTTTTAAAAATAAATAAATGCCCATTTAACCCGTTTAGCTTATCGGGTTTTAAATGGTTAACCCACTTAAGACCCATTAATTAAATGGGTTTTCTTTAAAATAAATGGGTATCCATTTAGCCCATTTATATCTAAAAGTATTTTCATTTTTTTGCGGGAAATACGATATTACGGTTTTTGGGAAAACTTCGGTTTTGCGATTTTGGCGGAAAACTCAGTTTTCGTTTTGCGGAAAACCAGCGCGTTTTGCGGAAAACTTCGATTTATATTTTTGGCGGGAAAACTCAATTTTAGGGTTTTGGCGGGAAAACTCGGTTTTGCGATTTTGGCGGGAAAACTCGGTTTTGCGTTTTTTGCGGGAAATACGATTTTGCGGTTTTGGCGGGAAAACTCGATTTTGCGGTTTTGACGGAAAACTTCGGTTTTCGGTTTTAGGAAAAACTTCGGTTTTCGGTTTTGGCGGAAAATTCAGTTTTGCGTTTTTGACGGAAAACTTCGGTTTTCGGTTTTGGAGGAAAACTTCGTTTTGCGTTTTAGCGGAAAACTCGATTTTGCGGTTTTGGCGGGAAAACTCGATTTTTCGTTTTTTGGCGGGAAAACTCGGTTTTCCGGTTTTGGCGGGAAAACTCGATTTACATTTTTGGCGGGAAAACTTGGTTTTGGGCGAAAAAACTTGATTTTGTGGTTTGATTTAATTATTTGTTAATAGATCAAAAAGTTAAAACAATTCAAAATTAAATCAGCAAAGTAATAGTTTAAATGGGTCTAAATGAATTTAAATGGGTACATATAAATTTTGCGGGTTCTAAATGGGTATCCCTAATAGACCTATTTTCAAATGGGTTTAAACGGGCATGGGTTCTAAATGGGATGGGTTTTAAACGGGGTGGGTTTAAATGGGGTGGGTTTTACCATTTTAACATCCCTACTTAGGAGCTACCTTGGTCGGTTCGGAGTGGCTACTGACTTTGACGAGAACGATGTCGAACATTGGTTGCTTCCGAGAGAAGACGTTGTGGATAGTTTCTTGGTGGAAAGCCCTGTGACTCATGACGTCACTGATTTTTGCAGCTTTTACACTCTCCCTTCGAGTATACTCGGTAACCAGAACTACACGACGTTGAAAGCTGCGTATTCTTACTACAATGTTGCGACGCGGACGCCCCTTGTACAGCTGATGAATGATGCGTTGATTGTTTGTAAGCAGAAGGGATTCGACGTGGTCAACGCTCTTGATGTGATGCATAATGACTCGTTCTTGAAACAGTTGAAGTTTGGTCCGGGAGATGGTCAGCTTCATTACTATCTTTATAACTACCGTCTCAGAAGTGCATTGAAGCCATCAGAACTTGGGCTTGTTCTGTTATGATCTCAGTTCAGTAACTTTGCCTTGATGTAGTAGTTGGTTGTCAACAAATTTAAATTTGATTTTCTTTTGTCTTGTTTTTGTTCTTTATCTGAACTGTTTATCCCATGAGTTACTGAAACTGAGTTTAATTCTTTTTTTTTACAAGTTAATGTAGACATTGATATTGCTTATAACATTCCTATTCCGAAAGAGGGTTTGATCTGAATGATCTAACAAATCATCTCGCATACACTTGAGGTAATGTAGATGTGATCCACTACCTCGGTGATTTCTAACATCCCCACTTTAAAGCTCGTGGCAATCTAGAAACTCACATTATGTGCTTAGGTAATTTCAGAAACAAGGACGATTCTGTCATTGTCAAGGAACTCCTAACTTTCTAAAACTCTACCTACCACACGCCAAGTTGTCATTCGCTAATATTCATAGTACG
Organism: Brassica nigra; assembly: GCA_016432835.1. Taxonomy (NCBI): domain Eukaryota; kingdom Viridiplantae; phylum Streptophyta; class Magnoliopsida; order Brassicales; family Brassicaceae; genus Brassica; species Brassica nigra. Next base: position 8,100,585 of record CM028244.1, on the reverse strand, counting down.
TATGCTTCTTCTTTGTTTTTCATGATTTTTTTTTTTCATGATTTATTCATTGCATGTTAGAGAATCATATGTTTGTTACCTTTGTCAAGAATAAATGCTAATCTACAAACCAAAAAAAAAGACAAAATAAAATTATTCGGAATGATTTGTTACCGAATAAAACTTTCTAACAAAATAAGAAAACTAATAGAAATAGTCCTCCTAGTTAACATAAGTTACATAACAAAACATCAAACGGGATCTGTGTTAGTCCAACAATACACGTTCTTCCATTAAATACATTTAGGCTAAATGATTTAGCACCGAAGATTAGGCCCGTTCCTTTATATAGCCCAACAATACACGTTGTTGTAGTCCTTTTTTACATCCGCCGTATCACAAAAGTACATTACCACGAGCCAATCAAATCACCAACGCGTGTCTCTTTAGACGAAGTACGTTTCCGCAGCATGTTCATGTCCTAATGAATAAAATACTTACACGTGGCGAATAGAGTCCCTGTGGTTTCTATCTATCTTATCGTCCTCTCGTCTCTCTAAAGCCCTTTTCCAAGTCATTGTGAAAAGGAAACATAACGAAAGGAAAAAGCCAGATTCTCCTTCTCTGCTACTTATACTTTCAGTAGAACAGCGACAATGGTGTGAAGAGAGAGTTTCTTCGTCTTTCTCGCTGAACAGTAGTATAATGGATTGTGTTGGTGCTCGCAATTTCGCTGCAATGGCGGTCACAGCTAATTTTCCTTCTCGGAGCTCCCGGAGGAGGTTTCCTGTGGTGAAGAGATACGGTTTCAAGAATCTTCGGTGCGGTTTGTGTAGAGTCGTCAGAGCTAGCGTCGGCGGCGGAGGAGGAGGAGGAGGCTCCGGTGGTAGCGAGAGCTGCGTTGCGGTGAGGGAGGATTACGCCGACGAGGAAGATTTCGTGAAGGCTGGTGGTTCGGAGATTATGTTCGTTCAAATGCAGCAGAACAAAGACATGGATGATGAACAGTCTAAGCTCGTTGATAAGGTCACTCAATGACTTGTTTAGGAAGAAAACTAAAGTGTCTGTGTTTTGAAGCTTTGTCTTATTGATTTGTGTGTTTTGTTTTTCTAAACAGTTACCACCTATATCAATTGGTGAAGGTGGTGCTTTGGACCTAGTGGTTATTGGTTGTGGTCCTGCTGGTTTAGCCTTGGCTGCAGAATCAGCTAAGCTTGGTCTTAAAGTTGGACTGATTGGTCCGGACCTTCCTTTCACTAACAACTACGGTGTTTGGGAAGATGAGTTCAACGGTAATTAAATTAAAAAACTCAATGATTCACTGTCTTCATGGTCAAATGTAATAACTAGTTTGTGTGTTTGTTGTTAGATCTTGGCTTGCAAAAATGTATTGAGCATGTTTGGAGAGATACCATCGTGTATCTAGACGATAACAATCCCATTACAATCGGTCGTGCTTATGGAAGAGTTAATCGAAGGTTACTTCACGAGGAGCTCTTGAGGAGGTAATGAATTTTTTCACTAAGCTATTATTGTTCATCTTCTGATTAGATGCATAATCCGTTTATTAATGTTTCATTAGGTGTGCCGAGTCAGGTGTCTCGTATCTTAGCTCTAAAGTTGAGAGCATAACGGAAGCTCCCGATGGCCTTAGGCTAGTGGCCTGTGAAAGAAACACCGTTGTTCCGTGCAGGCTTGCCACTGTTGCTTCTGGAGCAGCTTCGGGGAAGCTCTTGCAGTACGAACTTGGAGGTCCTAGAGTCTGTGTTCAAACTGCATACGGCGTGGAGGTTGAGGTATAGTATGAAAATGATATTATTCTAGTGTAATTAATAATATAATCAATACTGGATAATCTTTTGATGAGACTGTTGTTGTTTGAAAACTCTTTAGGTGGAAAACAGTCCATATGATCCAGAGCAGATGGTTTTCATGGACTACAGAGATTATACGAACCAGAAAGTTCGGAGCTTGGAAGCTGAGTATCCAACGTTTCTTTACGCCATGCCTATGACAAAGACAAGAATATTCTTTGAGGTTATCTCTGTTGTCTCTTCTCTCCTTGTATTATTCACGCAAAAAGTCTGTTTCTCATCAGCTTGATTCCCATGCAGGAGACATGTCTGGCCTCAAAAGATGTCATGCCCTTTGATTTGCTAAAAAAGAAGCTCATGTTAAGATTAGATACACTCGGAATCAGAATTCTAAAGACTTACGAAGAGGTAATAAATCTATACAATGAACAAAAAGTGGTGCTTGACTTTGTTGAACTTTTATTAATTTTGTTGGAGGATAAACAACAGGAATGGTCTTATATCCCAGTAGGTGGTTCCTTGCCAAATACTGAACAAAAGAATCTCGCCTTTGGTGCTGCAGCTAGCATGGTACATCCCGCAACAGGTAGTAAGATCACAAGCCTTGAGATCTTTTAATTAGTAGTCTGCACCATTTTCTGACATAACATTCTTTAATAACAGGCTATTCAGTTGTGAGATCTTTGTCTGAAGCTCCAAAATACGCATCAGTCATCGCGGATATACTAGAACACGACACTACTACTTCCTTAACCAAACACATCAACAGCAATATTTCAAGACAAGGTAGAGAGCTTTTTTACACCTTTCAGACAAATTTATAAAACTTTTTTTTATGAAATTGCATTTTTTGTTTGGGCAGCTTGGGATACTTTATGGCCACCAGAAAGGAAACGACAAAGAGCATTCTTTCTCTTCGGCCTTGCCCTCATAGTTCAACTCGATATCGGAGGCATTAGGAGCTTCTTCCACACTTTCTTCCGTCTTCCAAAATGGTAAAGCATCACATTTTCTTGATTCAGTTAATAAAACAATGTAAAGAATATCAAGAAAACTAATGTTTTTCGTTTCCTTTTGATCAGGATGTGGCAAGGGTTTCTAGGATCAACGTTAACATCAGGAGATTTGGTTCTCTTTGCTTTGTACATGTTCGTCATTGCACCAAACAATTTGAGAAAAGGTCTTATTAATCACCTGGTCTCTGATCCAACCGGAGCAACCATGATTAAAACCTATCTCAGAGTATGATTCTCTCTCTCATCCACTCTTGGGTTTGTGTATATACAAGTTATCGATCGACGGATGGTGTATGGTATGTTGGTTACTAGGAAAACTGGATTACATTCGTGTATAGAAGAATCCACGGGTCATTTTTCTCTTCTTTTTGTGCTATTCTCATTTAAGAGTTAGATTCAAAAAGTAATGTATGTCAATCACTAGTCACCAATTTCTAAACATGAGTGATACCGTATTTTTATTTGTATTGGTATATAATGGTTAAACTAGATTTTGATCTGCATCGGAATATTTGTTTTTACTTGACAAATAAAGGATAAGAATGTCTTGACTTGAGAACTTGATAGATCCTAATGTAAGCAAAAATGCTCTGTTTTCACCAAAAGAAGAAGATCTTGAGATTCGAAAGATAAAAACCATAAAAACAACAAAACTAAAGTCAGAGAAAAGGAAAGAAGAAACCTAAGAATCTCATGTTGTCTCCTAGGGACACACCACACACCACATCAAATAAGAGTTTAGTCAAACAATAACTGACATGTCTCTGAAACTCTGTTCAGACTCTTCAACTTTCTGAGCATGCTGTGATGTTTGTTTCTACATCTTGTTGAGAACGTCGCCATCTTTAAACAAGTAGCGTTTGCTAGTATGTAGGCAGCCACATTACTCTCTTGCTCTCTGCCTTCGTATTGTCTCCATTCCATGATCTCGAGATGCGTCGATAAACTTTCCGGAACAGCTGTTGGTTCCTTCCAGTGGATCATCGGATCTTTGTAATGGGCACCATGTTGCTGAGCCAAAAAAAAGTAATAATAATAAGAGAGAAACATTACACATGTTTTACCTCAACACTGTTCATCTATATAAACATACTAGTAAAAAAACCTATACTACATACCGACTTAAGCTTTAGAAATTGAGTGTTGGAGCGTCGTTGAGTAAACAAACAAGTAGATTGGCCCATCCCGCAGAACATGTGCATAGCTCTAGATGTTCAAGATAGGGGAAGGTAGTGCCACTAGGATATGGAGTCTGCAATTAAAAATGTATAGTTTACTATATTGAAATAATAAACCAAAAATTAAAATAAATAATAATAATAAAACACAAAAGGAGAAGAATCTTGAGTTGTTGACATTGGGTCTGGTCATTTTAACCTGGACCCGAAAACCCGAACCGGAAACCGACCTAAAATTGAACCAAAAATTTACAAATATCTATTGGATCCAAAATTCTTCTATCCGAATAGACCCGGACCCGAAAAGAACCGAACCCGAATAGACCCGACCCGATAAGAACCGATTCAAACTCGACTTAAAACTTTAAAATATCTTTTAATAACAATCTTTGTTATTATTTTGTAACATTTTTAAGTAACATAAAGTTTGAAATATAAAATATAGAATTAAAAATGTTCTATTAACTATTAATAATTTATTTTAAGTTATTTTGTTAAATTTTAGATATATATGATAAATTTTGACTAAATTTGATGGAATTTGAGTATTTCATTTCCTTTTTATATCCTAAATACCCGAATCCGACCCGAATCCAAAATTATGGGTATTTTAATTATAGACCCGAACCGATCCGGATCCGACAAGATCCGACCCGAAACCGACCCGAAAAACTATAGGTACCTAAATGAGTCTAAAATTTCTAGGACCTGAGAGATCCAGACCCGACAAGACCCGACCCGAACCCGAGGATCCGGATGCGAAGGCCTAGTTGACATTATTTGAGTAACAAAGTTTTTACCTCTGAAGATAGAGAACAGAGAGAGAGTTGACGGATTGATGTAAGAGACCCTATGAAGTTCTCAGACTGGCCACAAATAGCCTGGATATTCGCCTCGGTCACCTCTGGCATGTGCTCAAACACTAGAAAGTTACTGAAAGTATCTTTAAAGTCCATTTTCTCCAAAGAAGGAGCATCTATCACAAACCCATGATTCTCCTCAACGTAGACACGTGTCCCTTTCGAGTTATCAATAGATAAGCTCCTCAAAGAAGGAGCGTTGATGTTGAATGTAATCACATTGTCATCTCTGGTTTTGTTTATAACCAAATCTTCAAGAACCGGGCACCTTTCTATAAGCTTGGAAAGAGATTCATCCGGTCATCCCCCGAGAAATTAACCGATAAAAGGTGCAGACTCTTTAGTGATGGCAAACAAAACCAAACCGGAACATCCTCGAACATCACACTGTCGTCTTCGGTTTGGTCTACAACCAAATATTCAAGAACAGGGCAAATCGGTAAGAAACTTGCAATGGCTTCGTCACCAGAGAACTTGACAGAAAAAAGGTGCAGAGTTTTGAGCGATGGCAAGCGAAACCAAGGCAGAAACCTCCTTGATACTTAGTTCACTGAGCGTCAACGTTTTAGTGTTCTGCACCTACTCAGAGTAAAGTCACTACTATCGGATACTTGTGTTTGGTTAACAAACAAATCCTCAGGAACAGGGCATGTTTTTAAATGATTTGCAACTGATTCGCCTCCCGAGAACGTAACAGATAAAAGTTGCATAGATTTGAGTGATGGCATGGAAAACGATGGTGGAACAACGTTGATACTTAGTTAACGGAGTATCAACGTTTTTAGGGTTTTGCAAGTGATCGAAGCAAACACGTTATTACTGAATACTTTGGTCTGGTTCACAACCAAATCTTCAAGAACAGGACAGATTCTTAAAAGACTTGCAGCAGACTCGTTTTCCCACAAACGACTCGAAAGAAGGTGCATGGTTTTGAGTGACGGCAAAAGACGCCAAGGCAAGGCAGAACAGTCTTGAAAAACACGTTCTTTACAACCAAGTGTTCGAGATCCGGGCACGATCGTAAAAAACATTCAAGAGACTCGTAGTCCGAGAACTTGACCGAGAAAAGGCGAAGCTTCTTGAGTGATGGGAAACGAAACCAAGGAGGGACAACCTTGATCCTTACTCCCTGGAGTCTCAATGACTTTAGGGTCACGCAAGTGCTCAAGCAACTCGGCAGTTCTAGGGGTTTTCCAAACGTCTGGATCCTCAGCTTTCTCACTGACGGCTTAACCGCAAGTTTAATCAAATAGCTGATGTCTGAAGCTGAATATTCCCAGCTAAGCTTGATGTAAATAGAATTTGAGACTTGTTGAACGACAAAGATCCGTAAGCAAAACTCACAAATTTCAGTAAACTCTCATATGATTTATCATTATCATCAAACATGAGATCCTCCCAACGTTTTGTTAAGAGATTCGTTGCAACGCTCTCCTTGAAAAACGGAAGCAATGAGAATATCTTCAAGATTAAATCATCTGGCAACTCACAGAGGCTCGGGCTCGGTTCCTCCATCTTTTTTTTTTGGTGTCTGGGAGAGTTTCGTCCTCTGGAGGACGCTGACAAATAACCCTAGTCAAATTCTGTGGCAGCCTTTTTTGAATGTACTTGGAAAAAAGGTTAATTGTAAATCGTAATTATAGGGGTGTTCACTTTGGGTTTTGCTTTGGTTTTGACTCGCTTATGATTAGATTTTTTTGATTTTCTTGGTTTATAAAAATTAACTATCATACTATTACTATATTTATTTTGGTTTGGTTCAATTTAAATATTTTCAGTTTTTAATTTATTCGGTTTTAAACTAAAAATCAAAATTATATTTCTAAATAAAAATATGAATTTTATTTTTATATAGTTAGAACTAAATTTATTTAAAATGAAAATATTTTTTCAATGATTTTTAAATATATAATTTTATATTATTTAATAGATATTGGTAATTAAAAATTTAAAGAAACTTAAAATAGTTCATTGAAAACCACGCCAGAAATGTATGTTACTAATAATTAGAAATCAAATAGATAAATATTGAATAGCATATGATTTGTATTAATAATATTCTCTTTTATTATTAAGTGTGGCCCACAATATTTTGATCCAAAAAATTGATGCCAAAATTATTTATAATGAATTATAAAAATAATATAAAATTTCCAGTGTCATTTTTCGTAATAGCCCACATAAACTTAAGGTTAGAATTGTGGTTTAAAAAAAATTAAGGTTAGTTTCATATTAGTACTTTTGTTTTAAAATTATAGATGATAAAATATGTTTTTGGTAAAAATGATAATATAATGTTTATAATGATTTACTAAAACTCATCAAATGATGGAGAATGCTGAATGCATTAAGCAACTGATAACAAATTACAAATTCTACGAGTTAACATATGTGTATGAAATTTAATGTATGATTTACTGGTTGAACAAAGTTTTATTTCACACATAATATGAACACACAAAACTAATTACGTGTCCCACAATGTTGAACATCGTTTCGATCCAGCTTATTTGGTAGAGAAATTCTACGGTTGACATTTATTTAAATACGATGAATTTCGTTGTTACTTTGTGCGAATACTCGTTATTCTTTACATTTTCTCTTTTTTATTCCTTATAAATTTTCTTACCGGAGACTGGGAATATCGGATAGTGAATTGCAAGTGGTTTATGTGCCGTCTTAAATCATTTATTTAGATTAATTAACAAGACCTAAGAACAAGTATATGTTCGATGCATCACATACAGAATCTTAGAACAAGCAATTTATATTAGATAATTAAAATTTCTTAGTCCAATGAAAATTCTAATCACCCTTTATAAAATAGTTGCTAGTCATAGTGTCATTTTAAAATTCACTATATGCACATTTATTCAAATGTATTATATGTTTGGTAATGTCAACCCTATAAATTACGGAACATTCTTTAAACGATTCCTTAATCATCTGCATTTTTGACAATTAAATTAATCATTTACGTAGTCCGAATGTTATAATATATCAATATATTGGGGCTAATTTGTTCAAACAAAAACTTATGGATGCATATTTTAATCTTGTCTGAAATTAATACCCATCCGAAACTGTTTTAAATGTCCAGATACGATCCAAGTTCGAAGATCACCGTAGCGAGTAGGTCTGAGTTTTTGTGCTTTAAAACAGAAAATTTCAAGTGCTAAAATAATTTATGTTTGAAGGCAACCTAATACGCGAATCCGCAGTTCGATTTCTACTGACCACTTGAACTACCTTAAATGATAAGAATATGTGGCTGCTGCTGATATCGTGGGATTAGTCGGTTGACTTTAGTAGTCGGATTCTCACAGTTATCAAAATGAAAAATTATGTCATTGCTACTATATTTGGATAACCTATGAAAATCATCTGTAAAACCGTGATCTAGCTGAACTAGTGACACATGAGCCTTTGACGTAATGAAAGACATAAAACACAACTCTAATGCATGTATGCATGTAGTCAAGTGGTAGATGAAATTTGGGAATGTGTTAACATTTTTTCAGAGTTCTGAGTCTCTCTTAAAATAGAGTCACACGTATATAGAAAATTTGATCTTAATTAAGCTTTGCTCCAGATAGTTTACTTGGTAGTCTCGTAACACTTTTAACTATCTCTAGCATTTTTCGGATGATATTTTAAATTCGGATCATATAGTGTGATCAATACTGACCCTGATCGGAAGCTATAAAAGCACTCGTTTCCGGTCGTATCATACTTCAGTAAATTATTATACTGGCCTTGAGTTTTAAAAGTTTTTGTAGATTAGTTGGTTTAATCTTTATTTCTTTTCCAAGTTATTATGGGTTCAATTTATCTCTAATGCTATTTTTTAACTTTAAACTATAGTGACCCAAACTTCTTTTTTTTTGCTTGTGGTCTATAGAACTCCCGGGCCAGATCTGAATGTGATATTCAGTCTATTATGTATCACTAAATGTCCAGAATCGATCAGATCAGTCGATATAGTTATGTAAAAACAACACAGCTCCAAAATCACTAAAGGCAAATTTTTTTTTTTGGTAAAACACTAAAGGCAATTTTTTTAGTTTTAATCGCACATAGGCTTTTCTCACGGAAATGACAAAAAGCTTGTGTTCAGACTTTAGAAGATCGCATGATAGATTGATTTATTAGGTCTGTTGACAAACAAACAAAAAAAAAGATTTCTTTTGTCTAATCTGTTTTTATTTTTTTGTCAACGTCTAATCTGTTAAAACCAAAACAAAAACGTACAATCTTAAATTACACCTAAATACAAGCCCCACAAGAACAAAAAAAGCGTAAACAATTTTCGAAAAAAGACTTTTCTAATAAGTAGGCGCTTTAATTTATTAGTCCCACGAGTCAATAAATAACATCACCAAACCAACTTTTCTTTTTCTCAATCCATCAAAAGTCAAAGTCGAGAAAGAAAGTTTCATGGTGGTGATGTCGAACAAGTTCTTCGAATCGATCAACGGAGCTCCGGCTTATTCCACGGTAGCCGTCGCCGTCAAAGGATCCGTCGGCGACGCAGTAGGAGGAGCTGCTAGCCGCCGCGCTCTTCGCTGGACCGTCGATAATCTCCTTCCCAACGTCGTTCGGTTAGTTCTGGTTCACGTCATGCCTACCGTCACCACTATTCCATCTCCTTGTAAGCCCAATCTCTCGAATTTTATTCAATCAGTTTCGTGATCTCACCGTTGGTTTGCGTTTGTTTTTTTGAAGCTGGATCGAAGATTCCGGTGGATGAATTGGAGGAGAGTGTTGTGTCGATGTATAAGCGAGATCGTAGAAAGGAATACGAACAGGTCTTCGTGCCGTTCAAGAGACACTGCGAATCCAGTAAAGTGAGTTTCTCTCTCAATTGGTTTATTCGAATTTGTGAAACTGTTTTGAGTCTCATGGAGTTTTTTTTTACTGGTTAGGTTGAGACGTTGTTGTTGGAAGATAATGATCCCGCGAAGGCGCTTTTGAAGTACATATCAGATAGTGAGGTTGAGTGTTTAGTGCTTGGCTCTTGCTCTTCTAGTTTCCTCACAAGGTATTTGTTTCCCATTTTTGAGAGATTTGCCGAAAGTGGAATCTTGATTATGATTATTATCGTCTCGGTTTGTATATTTTTTTTTTGAATATATTTTCTTTATAGAGATTTGTAATCGGAACGCACTCTTGACTTAACTTTTGGGTGTGAGTTACGGGCATTACTAATATGATATGTTTCCCGATTGCCACTTATCTGTGGATTCCAGTCCCACAAACTTCACATTTCAGTATCCAATTCTGAGCATGAGGGGGTTTATTAAATGTCTCACATTGAGTGTTTAATGTGAATGAGAGTAATGTATCAGTTTGTGTCAATTTTTTTCACTCTCGAGTTTAGCTTTCGGGTGTGAATTAGGTGTGAATTAGGTCCATTACTAATAGAATTATTTGTGGTATGATCAAATTGCTTAGACGTTTGACTTTGTTTTGCCAGGAAAAAAGGACAAGAGATGCCATTAACGGTACTAAGAGAAGCTCCTGAGACATGTGAGATATACGTTATCTGCAAAGATAGAATATTAACCAAATCAACCAATCAGTTATCTCCAGGTATATATGTATATGTATCAGTCTTTAGAATTTCACGTTCAGTGATCTAAAATGTGAATTCAACATGATGAAATCTGTTTCTTGTTATTAAACTCTCACCAGATTCATCATCTAGTTTCCGTATACCCCAAGGAGCAGAAGCTTATACGGAAACTTTCAGCCGCACACGCTCAGATAAGACAGGCTTGTCTGTTTCATCCGTATCATCCTCAGGCAGGAAGCACACTCGAAGGCCTGCCTCTTTGCCGCATAGTAATCCAGTCTCTCGAGTGTTTTCTGATGCACAATCTTCCACTGACTTCGGTTTGGTCGATGACGAACACACCCGTTCTATTATGAGACATAGTATTGTCTCCGCTAGTAAAATGCAGTTGAATCCTGGAGCTAACATAAAAGCACCAAAGGTAAAGCATTATTACCCACTCTGCTACGTTGATTCAATGTTATGCAAAATGCTATGATTTTATTCTCAAGACCTGTTTTTGCAGACAGATGTTAAGTCTGAAGTAGCACAGCTAAGGAAAGAAGTAGAAACCACTCTTTCCATGTACAAACAGGCTTGTGAAGAGCTAGTTCATAAACAAACACAGGTACGAGTTACTGTAAATCTTTTCGACGATCTCTTGTCTTCAATCATGTAATGGATTCATAAACTCAACCAACCCACATTGTGATGATCTCAGGTCAAGTCACTTTCCTCTGAGTGTATTAAAGAAACGAGAAGGGTCATAACTGCTCTGGAAAAGGAAGAAATGCTGAGAAAAGCAGCAGCAGAAGAGAAAGAAAAGCATCTAAAAGCGGTTAAAGAAGTCCAAGAAGCAAAATCAATGCTAGCCAAAGAGTTCTGCGAGAGGCAACTAGCCGAGCTAAGTGCTCTCAAGCAATCCATAGAGAAACAAAAAGTCATTGACCAGCTCTTCTTGAAAGACGGGCGGTACAGAAAGTACACAAAAGAAGAAATATCTGCAGCTACGGATAACTTCTCTTCCCGTAAAATCATCGGTGAAGGAGGATACGGGAAAGTATACAAATGCAGCCTCGACCACACCCCGGTGGCTCTCAAAGTTCTCAAACCCGATTCAATCGAGAAGAAAGAAGAGTTTTTAAGAGAGGTAAGTTACAAACTAAACAGCCTTTAACTCTCTTAAGATCTCTGAAATCAACTGTACGATTTCAATTTTTGCAGATCTCTGTCTTAAGCCAGCTTCGACATCCTCATGTTGTCCTTCTCCTCGGTGCTTGTCCTGATAATGGTTGCCTTGTCTATGAGTACATGGAGAACGGTAGCTTAGATGCTCACATCTCTCCCAAAAAAGGGAAACCATCCCTCTCATGGTTCATCAGATTCAGGATCATATACGAAACCGCATGTGGCCTAGCTTTCCTCCACAACTCCAAACCCGAGCCAATCGTCCACCGTGACCTCAAGCCAGGAAACATTCTCTTAGACAGAAACTTCGTTAGCAAAATAGGCGACGTTGGACTCGCCAAACTCATGTCAGAAGAGGCACCAGACAGTGTCACGGTTTACAGAAACTCGATCATCGCCGGTACGCTCTACTACATGGACCCGGAATACCAGAGAACCGGGACGATCAGACCGAAGTCAGATCTTTACGCATTTGGAATCATAATCCTCCAGCTTTTGACCGCCAGACATCCCAACGGTCTTCTTTTCTGCGTTGAGGACGCGGTGAAGAGAGGCTGTTTCGGAGATATGTTAGATGGATCTGTCAGAGACTGGCCCCTGGCCGAAGCGGAGGAGCTGGCTCGTATCGCAGTCAAGTGTTCGCAGCTCAAGTGCAGAGACAGACCGGATCTTGATACACAAGTCTTGCCTGCTCTCAAACGGATTCTTGAATCTGCAAATGAGAGACTCAAGACAGAACAAGATAACGCACGACCGCCAAGTCACTACTTCTGTCCGATTCTTAAGGTAAAACGAAGACGACGACCATATTATTCTCTCACAACAAACACATACTTAATGTTTCAGGTTTAAAATTTGCAGGAGATAATGGAAGATCCACATATAGCAGCAGATGGGTTCACGTACGAAGGAAGAGCTATAAAAGCTTGGATTCAGAACAATAAAAATGTGTCTCCTGTGACTAAGCATCGGCTCAAACATTGCGATCTCACACCAAACCATACTCTCAAATCCGCTATACAAGAGTGGAGATCTCGTTCACGCTTAGACCTCTCCACTACTCTTGGCTCCTTTTGATCACAAACATATATATATATATAATAGTCCAATTTGTATATACTAAATACCCTGAAACTTGTTTGAATCGTGTGGTTCATCATCATCATGTCTGTCTGTAACTTCAACCAGTTTCTGTTCTCTTGTGTTGTGGTAAAAGAGAGTAAATTATATTTACCAGTTGGGAATTGTGGTTAGTTAGGAGTTTCAGATTCGGTTATGTTTTTCATTTTAGTCTACAACTCACACATAAACTAGCGTATCCTTCTTATCTTTTCCTTTTGGTTTGATTGTAATGTTCAGACAAATATAATGGGTATAACATAAAGGTAGGATAGTTAAATAGTATTGATCCAAAACACATTTTAGAGGTAAGACATGAGCAGTATTAAGTATCTACAATTTATATCCCCATCCATCTACTAGAAGACCCAAAAAGAGAGACTCGAGAATCAAACTTGAGTGAACTCAAGAGCGTTTGCGTCTGGATCACGAGTGAATATAGCTGGCCTCCCTGACTTACTCATCGTATACTCAATCCCTACAACACAAACAAACAAGCCATCTTCGTTACGAACAAAGAAAAAAAACATCCCTAATGCAAAAGACAAGGAAAGAAGTAGACATACCAGCTTTATCCAAAATCTCTTTCAGATTAGAAACATCTCGGATTGCGATACAAGCATGCCGATCACGGCCACCGTGCTCAGGTCTACCAGTTAATGGGTCAGGATTTGGAAGCTCCATTAAATGAATCATCTCTGAACCTACCCATAACCATGCTCCTCTATACGGAAGCTTATCATGTGGCCTCGCCTCGTTGATCTCAAGTCCTAGAATGTTCTGGTAAAACTCAAGTGACCGTTCTAGGTTCTCGCAGAGCAGACCCACATGGTGAACCCCTACAACTCCATAATCTAGTACCAAACAGAACTAATTAAAAACAAGACACGGTTTAGTCCAAGATTAAGGTCTAAGATTTTAATCACCGGTTTTGTTGTTAAGCTCTTTCTCTTCTGTAACCACACTAGTCCCTTGTGCTTGATTAGCTTTCGCGCCACGTAACCTAACGTTGAGCTTCTCTTTTCTCAGACTCTTGCTCTGAAACTCAAGTCGTTCTTTACTGGAGAGATTCGTGCAGGTCACCTTTCAAGTTACAAAAACGATTCATCATCAGTCACAATCCTAATTTCTCATCTCAATTTCAATTTCTAAAAAAATGAACACAAAATTAGCGTCCAACTGTCTAAGACCATGTCGAGAGATAAACACTGTCTATGAGTAACTGAAGGAGCTTGAGTGTTACCTTTGGTCGTAGGTTAAGTGAAACTGAAGGTCTGAAAATAGACGCCATTCAAGAGAAGCTTCGATATGTCTTCTTTTTTTTTTCTAAAACTCAACTCAGCACAGGAATAAGAGATTCAGGTCTCTGCAAAACGTAAAATCGTATTTTTATTTTATTTTTTCGTGTCAAGAATATTAAGGAACTCAAAAGAACCTGAGCCGCAGGTTAAAGGTAAGGTAAGTGAGAAGAATGTGACATATGTGCTGATCTGTTCGTTGGTCCATACTGATGTATGTGAATTAATTTATAACTGAACACAAATATCTGTCCATCATCATCACATGCAAAATCCAATTTCGTATTGTGTGCTGAGAATTAATTTTTTCAACATCAAAGTGAGATTTTTTTTTTAGAGAAATTTTACTAAACCATGTGACGTGGTTGCCCGTGAATCCGTGATATTCGAAATATCATTATGGGCACTTTATTTTGTTGACGGTGATATAACATATGGTTGGCATTAAGCATATAAATCATATATTAGGTGGTCTACTAGTATTAGTAGTAGTGTAATAAACAGAACGCTTGATTGGTCAAAACTCGGGAAAAGCTAATCTTTAGTCGAAAAGCAGAGGCCAAAGGATGAAGAAAACGTATAGAGGGAAGTTGCCGACGGGAACTCCGTCTCTGCCATTGTCAACAGCCGTCGTTGTTGTTTCCCTTCTCGCTGGAGCCTCCGTCGTCCACAATATCTATAAGCCAGATCTCGTAAGCTTCCAATATTTCTATGTAAAACGCTCGAATTCGTTTTGCTCACTCTCGTCCTTCTTTTTTGTAATTAGTCCATAAGGTGATTGCTTGATAACGACTTTAGAAATCTCTTGGTTTTTCTTGATGTCCTCATTTATGTGGTGTGGATATCTCTCTCCTGTGTTACGCACATAAGGTGTTCGATGAATTGCCCATGAGATTATTTGTAATTTTTATTTTCTATTGTGCAGAGTTTACCACCAGTGGAAAGTGGTGAAGTGGCCAACAAGGAGGACTCTATCAACAAAGTTTGAAATGATTTTCTCTAAAATAAAATAAAAAGTTTGAAATGTCTTTTCAGTAATACATACTATCGACTTCCTGTTTTTGGGTATCTAAACACTTGTAAATTACAATTGTTTTTCCTTGAATCACATGTTAAACAAACATGGATAAAGTGTTAAACATAATTTTGCTTTTGGCGATGAACAACTAAACGAAATATACTTTTAAAATTCGTTTCTTATGAATACGCGAGTAAAAGTTACCATGGAACGACAAAGTTTGACAACCTAGCTTCACTAAAAAGTTCGTGTAGAAGTTCATGTCAAAGCCTAATAGAGAAATAAGGCCTTGCATTAGACTTTATACAGTTCGAACTACTTTTATGAATACATAAGAGATTTCATGTAAAATTTTAAAAATATTATGATATTATAGTTAGTTAGGTCAGATATTTCAAACTAATGAGATTTTGAGGTGAGTTTCTCATGAATTTAGTACTATCATACTTAAATACTTATAATTATATAGATTTACTAGGGCCGACCCGTCCTACGGACGGGATGTGAACTATAAAATAATTTCCACGGATAATCTATATGTATAATTAACATTATTTGTTTTAATTTTTTTAAAAAATTTTGTTCGTTCTTGTGAGGTATATATGATATTATGAAATATTGTTAAGTAAACATTGGTTGTTCGCTAATCAAATATTCAAACTATAATTAAAATTTACCGGAATGCAAATTCCTTAAACTTAATTAATTGCCCATAAAATGAGAATATCAAAAGATAAATAACCAAAAACGTGAAAGTAAACAAAGATGCATAAGCATTATTAAAACTGAGAGTCCAATCACAGATTTGTTGTTGACATTGTAAAGGCATTAGTTTGTGCATTGGATGACGCGCAACTTAGCTACGTAGATAGAATAAGGCATATAACTTAGCCTTATAGCATAACCAAACTACTGTAATGAAAAATACTAAATCGGAATGCTAGACCTTTCAAAATTAATTATATACCGAAATAATCAAATTCTAAAATTAAATTTCGACATTATAAAGGCCTTTGTTTGTGGGACGTTAAGCTTGCTATGTATCTACGTAAATAAAACAGACTTATGTAGCTACATAATAAAACAGACTTATGAAATAGCCTAATAGCATACTTTTGACTACAAGTGGTGATAGATGTATGCATAGAGTTTTAATATCAATGTTTTGCAAGCGTGCGCATGTTTCATTTGTAATATTATAAAACCATTTAAACCGAATGCTAAAACTTCTAAGTTAAATTTAAACCGAATGTAATGACTTTAAAACTAAATCACCCTTAAAATGGGGAATATCCAAAACAAAATATCCAAATACTTGAAAATGAACAAAGATGCATAAATATTAGCAGAACAATAGTATGAGCATTATTAATTGTTGACATGTCTCAACCAGCTTCTTCACCACCTTGGGCGCCTACGTCCGTCTTCTCACAATATCCCGGACTTGATCGATAATCGCTTTTCTTTGGTTATGTTGCAAACTCTGTTGCAGACATCATCGCCCCTTTGTTCCATCAGATTCTTGTCAGATTCCTCATTCATGCTTCTCACAATATATTTTATTTTCCAGAGATATCCACCATTACAGAAACTTGTGAAAGGATTTCATAGATGCCAGTCGCTCAGAAACGTACGCCCAGAACAATATCATTTGATGCAGTAGCAGTTCAGAGCAAAACACCCTTAATCACAGACTTATGCAGGTTATTTCCATCTCATTTCACTGATGTAAGAGCATGGTTAATGTTACTGTTGTCTCTGAAACCTGCTAAACACCATGATGATCTCCTTAGCAAGTTTACTATTATCAAAACATCTTCTCATTTTTATTTTTAACTTGAAACGGAGGAAACAAAACCGATCCTACACATCACCATTTTCTGCAAGTTTCCACTGAACTGCTCTTTCTGAAAAATCTGCAACCAACTCTTCAAATTATGTTTCACGCAAAAACCTCCACGTATCAAAGAGATCAGCTCTTGTTTCCAGTCTTCTTCCAAAGTATCAAATAGATCTTCATCTCAAAGCTCTTGGTCTTGACTAATCAGCACGTACCAGACTTTAAATCACCCAAAAACTGCATACAACTTCCAAAAATTTCTTCAACAGCTCTGAAACTAAGCTCACACTGAAATTTGAAGCTCAAAAACTGTTCCCATATCAGGTTGAAGTGCCTCAAATAAAACACAAACCAACCGTTGGAATCAAAATCTCACCGTTGAATATCAAGACAGGAGCATAATGAAGATTTTCACCAAGTTTCACCTTGATCAGAACATTTTGCATGGCTATTCGTTGCCTTGAAAACACTATCTTGAAACTGATTTCTGCAGTTTTCAGTTATCATTAAGTCAAAAAGATTCAGTTTCCTTAGATTCCCCTGCTTATATTGACTTCAGATGATCTTCTGTGAATGCTGCTCTGAAAATAATCACTATCCCCTGCAATCTCCATAGAGACCATGACGATACTTCCGGAGATGTTCATTTCACCTCAAAGACCAGCAATTTGTCTGATTTCGTTGTTGTCCTTAGTGGTAGCCACATGAGCTTTCTATCTTCACTTCACAGTCATCTTCTTGCTTTAGTTTCAATAATCACACTGAACAACCTTGGGTTCAAATCCTCGATTTCCAGAAACATCAACAATGAAAAGATGAACAAATATGATTGACATCTCCATAACTTTACATTAAGACGTGTCTGCACTTCTGCTGCAGTGGCATATGCTTCTGACTCAGCACTTCTTATAAAAAACAAAAAAAAAATAAAAGAAAAAATAAAACACGATCAGGTTAATCGGAAACACTATCAAAACTCATAAACAGCCTAGAGCTCACCGAAAATAAAAACATAATGATTATAAATATGAACCCAGAATGATTGATACATAGAAAAATTCAGAAGAAATCACTCACATTAACATCCACCATGAGTAGATCCATCCACATAAGCTCCCTGCCACACTTAACGTTCCTAGCTTCCCAGTATAGGAGCAGTCTGGCTTCGACACGGATGAGCACCGCACGGATTTCAAATCGAAAAAAAACTTTTTGATTAGCCATCGAGAGAGATGAGGAGTAAGATTTGAAAATGAGCAAGGTGTGAGATTAAAAAAGTGTAGAGAGCGCGATTCGCATCGGTGAGATTGCAGCATATTTATACACGATCTAGCAGATGAACAGCGCAAGGGGTAGATTCGTAGTGGGATGGGGAATAAAGACATTTTAAGACGATTAAACCACGATCACCGTTACAGAAGTCAGATAGTCTCTGCCCCGATCGAAGACGAACGAAGAACACGAAGGTGAGCATTTGATTAGGGTTCCGTAGAAGATTGTGTAGATGGGCCGCAGAAGAAACGCATGACGAAGTCCATACTTCGTAACGATATAATCATGTTTTAGTGAAACGTTGAGTTTCTGACATGTCGACGCTGTAGGATTTGAATTTATGACGTGGCGTCCTTGTTGGCATAGCTCAGAAGGGAGGAAACTGAGTTTTATAATAATACTAGGGTCGGCCCGCCCTACGGGCGGGATATACTTTACTTGTAATCAAGATTATTATTTTTTATATGATTTGTGGTTTGTGTTTTAGGTTTACATTTGCAAAAGATTTACATGAGATACACTATTTTCTTAATTTAAAATTAACCAAACAACTAATTTTTACTATTAACATAATTTTACTCTCTCTCTCTCTCTCTCTCTCTCTTACGGACGTGTTACTAACCGAAAATACATAAATATATCAGTTAAAGAGTATTTCAAATTGTTTAGCTTATTTAAAATTTAAGGTGATATTAACTTTTATTGTGTATGTTTTTATTCTTTTATAGATCATGATCATCTTAATATTAAAATGTTCATGAATACATAATAATTTTACAAATTTTCTTTGTTTATTCTACTGTAGTTATGATAATTTTGATAATAAGTAAAATAATGTTTAATACAAAAATCTTAAATTATATTTTTCTTATGAATATTTTTAAAATTTATGTCTTTGATATTATATTATCAATTATGTGCTAAAATATTATTTTAGATTGATGTCATGTTTTGTTAGACCTAAAATAAAATATTGATAAAACAAATTCTGCATTATTAAATAATTTACCAATAAATTTGGTTTAAAATAATAAGATGATGAAAATGTCATACTTAATAAAACTTTAAAAATTATAGTGTTAAATTTTTAGACAACTTTTCTTGATAAAATACCATCACGAAAGTAAATGATTCAGCTTTATTAATTGTGAAACATTTATATATATATATATATATATATATATTTGAAACTATTGTTTTCATATCGTATTAGTTCTAGATCTCTTAAAAAAGGTTCACTAATTTTTTTTTCTCAATTCTTATATCATCTTCCTCTTTTCTCTTGTTCTCTGTTTCTCATCTTATTTCTTCTATTTCTTATCACTTTTCTGTCACAATCCGTTAAGCAAAACCATGGGCTTAACAAAAAAAATTTCATCACTTTTTTGTGTTGTTTATTAAGAGAAATGAACTGATGATTATGTTGGAAGAAAACTTTCATATTTATAATGTAGGATTAACACAAAGGAATGAATGAATGGATTCATTGAATGTGAGATCGTGCGAGAAGTAGAGAATATGTATAGATGTGAATTTTAGTGAAGATGCATGAACCAAGTTAATTTCCATAACGGCACCAGATTAAAGAAGTTTATTCAGCTTCCAACTGTATTAATGTAAATTTTAGTGAAGATGCATGAACCAAGTTAATTTCCGTAACGGCACCAGATTAAAGAAGTCTATTCAGCTTCCAACTGACATTGATCGGAATCGTTCGTCACGGTGAAACCGTTGGATTTCTATTGACAGTTGACTGAACGGGAATTTCCGTAACGGCACCAGATTAAAGAAGTCTATTCAGCTTCCAACTGACATTGATCGGAATCGTTCGTCACGGTGAAACCGTTGGATTTCTATTGACAGTTGACTGAACGGGAATTGTTGCTCGACAGCCAGTTTCTTCAAGTTTCGTATACAATTTTTTTTTTTGAAAAGATGTATTTGGACCGTAGCAAACACATAAAACCCATTAAACTCAAGAATTAATGAAATATTGATCTTTGGTTTCACGGAACACGTGTCGCGCTCTCAGCCTCCGAATTAATGACATGGAATCCCATGTGGCATGTCTAAGAAGAGAGGAAACTCATCTTTATAATAATAGACTAGGGCACACCACGCTGAATTGATGTATTGATTTTTATGAAATATATAATTTTATGTAAATTTTTTTATATGTTCACTTGGTTGTAAGTGTGATTATGTTGAGAGAATCAGATTGAGTTTCAAATACCATAATTCTTTTTTTTATGTCAGGGTATCTATTAAAGTGGAGAATAAGGTTTTAATGAACGGAGTAGTATGCTTTGATGAATATATATTTATACTTACATAAATTTTTAATCTGGCTATAAAATATTATGCACAAACAGAATTTATACTACCATATATTATTATGTACAAAAATATTATAAATCAGCAAAAATACATATTAAACTAAATATTATTTTTAAATTATTTTATTATATAGTACAGGTTAGTTAATAGAATAACTATATGTACTTTTGATATTTGTATTAAAATTCTTCAGTAAATCTAAAATATGAATATATTAACATCTCAAATTGATAGTAAAAACAGACATTTCTTATAAATTATTTCATCAAATCTTTAAATATTAAAATTAAGAATATATTTATAAAATAGTGATAATAATATTTCTGAAGTTCAAAAAATAAATTTTAAAAATTATGTAAATAAATAATGCACATAAAGTTTTTAAAAATTTATAAAACTTAAATTATCTAGGTTATGGATAAAAATATAATTTCTATTCAAAAGGTTTTTTTGACGATAATGTTGCACTCTAAACTAAATTCGGTTGATATAAATCGCATCCAAAATATGCAATTTTCCTATATATTTGTTTTAGTTTCAAAATCATAATAATCTCCGTATAATCCCCATATGCAATTTTCCTATATAAGCACACTTTTTTTTTATTTTTAGTCTAATCCACAATTACAATATTTAATTGAAATCAAATACTAATTTGTATTTGTAAAAATAGTTATCTAATATATATGCCTAAACATTCTATACAATCAATACTAACAAACATATAATATCTGAAGAAGAATACTTTGCAATGATCTAAAAATCAACTTTTGGATGTTTTAAAGATACATAAACAGTATGAACACGATGTCGAGCCACATGCTGTGTCGGTAATGTTAGATGCACTCGTAAATGAGCAAAGATGACGACGTCTTATGTTACTCCATTATCTGTGTGCAAGTCCAGCCTTTCCTCTGTTTTATCTCGTGACCATATATAACTAAAAGTTGTTTAAAAAAATCTTAAAGTATTACCAGGGTATATAGTGGCTACAATCGATCTCTTTATATACACAAGCACTTATTGATGTGCATTAAAGTGGCAGTTACAGACTACTTGTATGTACGGAAATGCGAAGAGATATATTCATTTAACAAAGTACTATATTTTGGATGTAGTGACACATGGAGCGACGACGGCCTTCGAATTTCTGACGTGGCATCCTATGTGGCGCGATCTGGAGGGAGAAAACCCAACTTTATATATATAGATAGATAGATAGATTCAAATCTAGAACTTCATGATGAAAACTATATTGGACATGTCCTAAATTTTTGTCCTTTTCACAAAGTTAGATCTTGTGCTATATCTTTAAGAACACAAAAATAATAATATTTGTGACACTGAAAAAAACTAGGATAAAAAACTCACACCTAAACTGAATTAAATTAATAGTTTGATCGGTTTTGGATATAAAATATTTATCCGATGGTCTTTTGTATTAAAAATCTGAATACGGATTTAGTTTTAAAATTTATCTGACATTTGATTGGGTTTAACTTGAAATTTATATTCAGAAGTGTAATTAAAAAAACACTTTCTTTGTTTTTCAAGTTTATGGTTATATACTAAAAAATTTAAATTTTATAAAAATAACAAACAAACTACTCCTCTGATTCTTAAAAAGTGTCACTTTGATAATTTTCAAAAAAAATAAGAAAATGATTAAAATGTATTTATATTCTTATTAATTACACCTATGTTGACCAATATTATTTGAGATAAATAAAATTATTTATAAGATTAATGCAATTTGTAAGTAATATTAGGTTTAAAATTTGTTTAATTTATATTGGAATTGTAAAACAAAAATAATAAGAAAAAATGTTAAAATGATACTTTATAAAAAAACAGAAGGAATATGTTCAAAGATGTATTTATGCGCACAGGACTGAAGCGGCAGTATGTTAAATTTTAGGACATGAAAATTCGAAAGTATATAAATATAATATATATCCATTATCAAAAATATTAAAATTAACAAAGATGATATGTTGTTGTTTGTACGGACTGGGATATGAAAAGAAATTGAACACATAGTTTGTTGTTGGACCACCAATCATTTGATTTTGCTCACAGTATATATCTGAATTTTAAACAGTGTCCATAAATTGAGAAATCAAACTAAAACCGACTCAAAGTACTTTAAAGTTTTAATTTTTAAAAATTCTCTGTATGACAGATTTGGAATTGACTTAAGTATCCGAATGCTCATGGTTAATCTAAATGTCTAGACATGTGAATTCAGTTCATATGGATAAATCGATAAATTAGTTCAATTTTACTTGAAATTTGCCAAATTAATCCAAAATAAATTTTGGATAAGTTCAGTATTTTTTATTTCAGTCTTAAGTTTTACCTAATCTAATCAAAGTTTTAAAATTTCAGATAACTTCGGTTAAATATGACTATTGAATTAATTTGGTTCAAAATTTAGTGCGTTTAGCCTGAATTTTGGTAAATTTTGGTTATAATTTTTTTAAGAAAATAGAAATTGAATAATTGACGATCCGGACTGAAAACTGATTATTTTAAAACTTATCTAACCTAGCTCCTAACCAAAATTAAGCCGCAAAACAGGAATTTTGGTTTGGTTCGGAAACAAATCCCAGGTCTATGAATGCATATGGAAAATTTCAATAAAGAGTTACTTCTACACCTTTGGTTTTATCAATTCAGATGACGCGAAAAAGGAAGCTAGCCGTATAAAGTATTTGAGAGACTAACGATCCAGCGAGTAAATGTTGTGCTTATGAAAATATTAAAAGGTCCATTCCCAATCAAAACAGCGTGACGAATACGTCGGGGCAATATGAAAATATGACAATTTAAATATGAAAGCAAGGAGGCTAATTATTCATCTGGTCCGATTGCCAATGTCCTTGACCCTAATTGATAAAATCATCAAGGTTTCAAATGGACGAAAAAAACATTATCTTATTGTGGTAAACATGTAAATTTCCTCTACAAAACTACAACTGTCTAAACTTAAATTAATTCGTCCTTATCAAAAACCAGATCTTTAATTGTATTCTTCCTGATTATAAATCAGATCTTTACAGAAACCGCAGATCGCTCAGAAAGTTTCAGTAGATGCCATCAACACCATGTGCTTCCATCAACCTTCGGCGTGCCAATAGCTTACACACAATCGTTTTTAGTTTTTATATGACATAAAATATCTAAATTTACCATCTAATACTTAATATATTAAAATTACGTATCTAGCTCTATTTTTAGAATCTAAGAGCAAGTGCATCGCTCAGTATTTCATCAAAAAGATCTTAGAGATTTTTTTTTTGAATTAATCACAGTGTCCGGTAATATCGATATTTTTTAATCTTTCGATGGCCAATAGAAATCAAACTACGAGTTACCGTATCGGGGTTTTTCCTCAAGTACTATTAATCTAACCCTATTGGTTGATCTTAGCGATTAGGTAATAGAACATCTTCAAGAAATCTTCAAATCCTTAATTTTGAGGGTTTGTTGTTCTTACAAAAAAAGCAAAAAACCTTCAATTCTTCAAATTTTGAAGTTTTTGAGATCTTTAGGATGATTTTTATTCTTTTATACACTTCAAAATAAGATGTACTTGATGTAACTAAAAGGCTTTGATTTGAATAATTTAACATTCAATTCAAAAAAAAAAATTTGAGGTCTTACTATTCAAAACCTCAAAAAAGACCTCAAAACACTATTTTTCAATTTAGTTCTTATAATTTTTTAACTTACATATAACTGTAATAGTATTAATTTTTTATCAGTTTAATCATTATAATTATATTTCACCTAAGAATTCAAATATATCTTATATATATGTTTATTGTTTATATGCAATGTATATAAAATTATTAAGGTAAAATTAAAACTAACATAAAATTATATTATTTAAAATAAAAATTTTATTTCACTCAACAATTATAATATCAACACACTGATTGGAAATGCAAGATCGGCACCACAAACAACCGCTGAAATGACCGATAAATAAAAAAATTCTGACTTCAACATTTTAACTCATAATCTTCAGTTAAGAAAGCAAGAAAATCATATATATATATATATATATTTGAACTAAATTAATCATATATATAAACACTATAAATAGCAATATTGAATAATTTGTATTTTATGAATAAATGTGTGTTTATATTATTATTTTACGCATATTTCTGTTATAGTAAATTGTATGTTTAATATTTTTAATGTGTATGTATTATTTATTTATATACATTTTAATGACTAATTAGTTTATATTAAAGATGAGGACTAACATGCAAATTACATAAACATTAAAGAAAATTTTGAGGTTTTTTCTTGGAGTAACTCATCCTTAGACCCTCATTTTGTGGATCCTCTACCCTAAGTTCCTTTTTGAGGTGTTCTTAATATTTTAATTGATGATTAAAATTTAAATTATAAAAAATAAATTCAACTAATCACAAAGAGACACATACGAAATGAGTATTTCACATTTTCTGAATTTCTCAATGAAGACTCTTTTACTTATCCCAAGACAAGATTCCCTGTTTCCTTTTCATATTTAAATATAACAGCTTGATCATGCAGAAAAAGAAACAAATAGTATACTTGAGGTTCAAAATATCTAATCAAATCCTTTTTTAGAAGTATATACATATATCTAGGGTTAAATAAATACTGTGGAGTAGGACATTATTTGATCATTAATTCGTAACGTACATAGATAATGTTAACTTTATGCAATTATTTGATCTAGCGGATACATTTTCTAACGTAATTCCACAATATTGCCATTCTTGAAAAACCAAAAGTAATATACCATATCATACATGTATCATTTTGTAGTTGTGATTTATTATATGATCATACTACAATTTTACCAAGTTCTTGAGAAAAAAAAACAATATTCTAATGTAAAACGGTGGCTATAATTCATTGTTTGAACACAAATCCCTTGCATTATTCTACTAAAAACTATATAATTAACACAACCAAACATTAATTAATATCGTCTCAATGAACTAAAACTTCACTTCACTCCTCCATAAATACCTTATACCACCCCACAAACTTCTTTCTCTCTCCATCTTTGATCTCTTCTCTCTTCTCACAGGGAAATAAATCAAAATGATCACCGGCAAAGACATGTACGACGTACTAGCGGCAATGGTGCCGCTATACGTAGCTATGATGCTTGCCTACGGTTCGGTACGCTGGTGGGGAATATTCACACCGGACCAATGTTCCGGTATAAACCGGTTCGTTGCGGTTTTCGCTGTTCCTCTTCTGTCTTTCCATTTCATTTCCTCAAATGATCCTTATGCCATGGATTACCAATTCCTTGCCGCCGATTCTCTTCAGAAAGTTGTCATCCTCTCCGCTCTCTTTCTTTGGCAGGCCAGTCTCTTATAATAAGCTCTATATGAACATATCATAGCATAGTTAATTTACAAGCATAGTCTATTTTAATTTTTATGCGTTATGGTGCTGGTAGTCTAGTATACTAATATATGTTGATTGGTATTTTTGCGATTATTTTTCAGGCGTTTAGTCGCAGAGGAAGTCTAGAATGGATGATAACGCTATTCTCCCTATCGACACTACCCAACACGTTGGTAATGGGAATCCCATTGCTCCGGGCGATGTACGGAGATTTTTCAGGCAACTTAATGGTGCAAATCGTGGTGCTTCAAAGTATCATATGGTACACATTAATGCTCTTCTTGTTCGAGTTCCGTGGAGCTAAGCTTCTCATATCCGAGCAGTTCCCTGAAACCGCCGGTTCCATCACTTCTTTCCGAGTTGATTCTGATGTTCTATCTCTCAATGGCCGTGAACCCCTCGAGGTATACGGATATTTACAATAATGGCTCTTTATATGATTGTTTAAATTAACCGCGCGGTTAACTCAAGTAAACTAGAAATATAGCACTTAATCAAATGTCGTTTTGGGGTTATATATCAACTTATTAGAAAGGTTTTGACGTTCATATCTAGCTTGATTAATGGACAAAGTGGAAATTTCGAGTAAAGTAAACGGCATTGTACTTCCGGTTCGGTTATTAATTTGGTTATGTCTGGTTTATTTCATTGTGACTCAAAACATGTTTTTTAATCAGACCGATGCGGAGATAGGTGACGACGGAAAGCTCCACGTGGTGGTCCGAAGATCAAGCGCGGCCTCATCGATGATCTCATCGTTCAACAAATCTCACGGCGGAGGACTTAACTCCTCCATGATCACGCCACGAGCCTCAAATCTCACTGGCGTCGAGATTTACTCTGTTCAGTCGTCAAGAGAGCCGACGCCGAGAGCTTCTAGCTTTAACCAGACAGACTTCTACGCTATGTTTAACGCTAGCAAAGCTCCGAGCCCTCGTCACGGATACACCAATAGCTACGGCGGCCCCGGATCAGGCCCCGGAGGAGATGTTTACTCGCTTCAGTCGTCTAAAGGAGTGACGCCGAGGACGTCGAATTTTGATGAGGATGCTTTGAAGACGAAGAAAGGAGGTAGAGGAGCGAAAAGCGTGAGTGGTGAACTATACAACAATAACAGTGGTATGTTATATATTTATTTAGTATGATGTCATAAACCTTTGGAAACTCATCATAAATAACCTAATTATAGTATTTAAAATTTAATATTAATTTTAGAAAACGAGTGAAAATATAATATTTTCATGTTTTTTTTTTGTAACATGTAGAATTTAAAATTATATTTGGTTACATATTCAGTTCCGTCGTACCCACCACCGAACCCGATGTTCAAGGGGTCAACGAGCGGAGCAAGTGGAGTCAAGAAAAAGGAAAGTGGTGGTGGAGGAGGCAGCGGAGGAGGAGGAGGAGAACAGAACAAGGAGATGAACATGTTTGTGTGGAGTTCGAGTGCTTCTCCTGTGTCGGAAGCCCACGCGAGGAACGCTATTACCAGAGGTCCCTCTGCCTCCACCGATTCATCCACTGACCCTAAAGCTTATCTTCCACCTCACGAAAACCTCGCTTCCAAAGGTTAGTTGGTCTTCACACTCATTATTGTTATTATTTTTCACACTCATTATTATTAATTAATATATTTATTAATTCGATTTTTTATAAGAATTTATACGCTTTAATCGTTTTTAGACTTTTGAGTATATTTGATTTATTCAGACATAGATGAACGAAACTCATTGTCCTTTTCTGTTTCCAAATCCATTTTCATGTCACAGTATGAATTTGATATTATGATCGGATTACTTTATTGAATAGGGAATCAATGCATTCAGTACTAGAAATGAACTATATTGGTTATAGACTTTGTTTTTCTTTGGATAAAGGACATAATTAAAGAATTTTAATATTAATTCTCGAAACCTTGATGATGACAGCGATGCACAGTCTGATAGAGAACATGACACCCGGAAGAAAAGCGCATGTGGAGATGGACCAAGAGGGTAATAACGATGGGAAGTCAGGGGTAAATTCGTCACCGTATAATGGGAAGAAAGGCAGCGACGTGGAAGACGGTGGTCCCGGCGGTCCGAGGAAACAGCAGATGCCGCCGGCCAGCGTGATGACGAGACTAATATTGATAATGGTTTGGAGAAAACTTATTCGAAACCCTAACACTTACTCTAGTCTCTTCGGCCTTGCCTGGTCCCTTATCTCCTTCAAGTAAGTCCTTACCATATATCACAATTCTAACCCTTTCTTAAAATATCTACATTTTCTTAGCCATCTTAGCCATTTTGCATAGATTTATAATGTGGTTTGCTTGAAGTTGATAGATTAATGATTTCATGGGACAGGTGGAATATAAAGATGCCAACAATAATGAGTGGATCGATTTCGATATTATCTGATGCAGGTCTTGGCATGGCTATGTTTAGTCTTGGTATTGTTCGCTCCTCTTCGTATATTATATGGTTTAACCCTACCCAAGTCATTTATTTTTGTGTTGCTCAGTTTTACTAATTATCGTGTTTATTGACTGTTAATAACATATAGGTCTATTTATGGCATTGCAACCGAAGATAATTGCATGTGGAAAATCAGTGGCAGTCTTTGCGATGGCAGTGAGGTTCTTGACCGGACCAGCTGTAATCGCAGCCACCTCAATTGCAATTGGTCTTCGAGGCAGTCTCCTACATGTCGCCATCGTTCAGGTTCATTAATTAATCTTCAATTTTATAACCCTTTTTCTTTAATTATCTCATATCTACACAATTAATACTGAGAAGAAGATATTTATATTTTTGAAGGCTGCTCTTCCTCAAGGAATCGTTCCTTTTGTTTTCGCCAAGGAATATAACGTCCATCCTGATATTCTCAGCACTGCGTAAGTTTATATTTATTTGCTTTGTCATCTAAGCTGATCGGCATCTAAATATATTACATTTGTGGATTAATAATACATTTCTATAAAAGTTTATATACCATAAATCGAATTTTTACGGTTTTCCTTGGTCTGAAATGTTTCATTTTCCACAGTTCTCAAACTATTTTGAAATGTATATTTCTTTATCGAAGCAAACTAATCAATATTTTAAATTCTAACTTAAATGTATAATATTTTGCAGGGTTATATTCGGAATGCTGGTTGCTTTGCCTGTAACAGTACTCTACTACGTTCTTTTGGGCATCTAAGTTATAAGCTAAACGTAATGGCAAATCAAAGGCGATCGATACGACCAAAGGTGAATTTTTAAAACAAAAAGAGTTACTAAGAAAAACCAAGACTAATTCATCCAGGTCAGGCCTACTTAGGTGGATGGACCATGTAATGTCGTATTAAATTAATTTATAGCATTTGGTAGTAGAGATTTTAGTTAGTCTGGTGTAATTTATACGCACATGCATGTACGTGACTCTTTGTAACATTTATTAAATTTTTGGGATGTGCGTACACTAGTATTTTTTTTTTAATTGTTTTTTTTGTTTCTTCTGTTTATCGGTGATCGTGAATTATGTTATTAAATCATAATAATAATTCAATCATATACTAGATCGCGCAAAGTGTGTTAAGATCATGTGCTTTTTGTACATCTCTAGACCATCTCAAATGCATTAATCCTTCCAAATTCAGCCTTTTTGCAGTTCTTTTATCTTATTTTCGTTTGTATGCGAGCGAATCAGAATATTCGATTGAAGGTTTAGTCGAATTTTAGTATGTTGAGTAAAGAACAAGGAAACTTAATATATATGATTTATTTCTTCTATATAAATATTCAGAACATATAAAAAAATATATGAGGTGACAGACTGACAATTATTAGATACAATGTATGAGGTGATCATAAGTAAAACTATACTCCCTAAGATGTTTTGGAGAAATTTTGATGTTCAAAATAATTTTTTTTTTTGATATTTTTAAGATACTTTAGCTTTATTGAAAATTGGTTAACTAATAACAATTTACTACATTATTTGTGATTGGTTAATTTATATTATTTAAAAAGTAAATTTTTTAATTCTTATGTATTTTAACAAAACATTTTATATTATGGAATGGAGGAAGTATACACCAACAGAAACGTATTTTTCACCTCTAAGATAATGTTACACCGACGGTTCTTTGAATGGTAGACAGAAGTCAAATGGATAAAGATGGCTGCGTTCAGAAGTGAAAGAGAACAAAAGTCATATGACTCGCATCTATGAATTTTCAGAATACACAACAGCACTTGTCACTCTTTTTTTCTCTGGGTTGAAAGCAATATGGGTGATAAGTTATGTAGTAAGAGATAACCAAAAAAAAGTTGTAGTAAGACATACCAACGTTGCCTATTTCACGTACGAGACTGTTTGTGTAGATTTGCTCAATGGCGTGAAGCATCCTAAAGGATGGTTTTACTTCTCAAAGGAGATGTCCAATTTTTTTGCTAGATGATTTTTTTTTTGTTCTTACGTTTAATTTATGTACTATATACTTCTCAAGCTATCGAGTGTTTTTTTTTGTCAACGCTATCGAGTTTAATCAGGTCATCATCTAACCTCGAGTCACGATATGTGTTTACTTTTCTAAAATATTCTTCTCCATATTTGTTTGCTAATTCTGATTGATAATGTATATTATAATATAAATTAAATAATGTTTTTTAAACATTAATTAAATAATGTTAGAAGAGAAGAAAAAACTATTGCTTTGCGTCTGGAGACGTCGACTGTGTGTATAACGTGAAAACAATCACGTGGGATATCAAAACGAAGCGATAAACGTTGGAACTCGCTCTCTGGTCGGGACGTAAATTGAATGGACAACACCACATGAAAGTCAAAACCATTCTTCTCTTGCTATATAGTTGTCCTGACTTCTGACAACATATATTTAAAAAAATTAAGCGTAAATTAGTAAATGGATAACAGAATAACATATTTATACTAGGAGCTAGGGGTGGGCACGGATCGGATAGTATCATATTTTTTAGATTTTTAATATCTGATTTTTCGATTTGCTTTGCTTCGGAGAAATACGGATATTTGATTTTACGGATATTCAAAGCTTTTTTAAATATTTGCGAATATTTACGGATATCTCATACACCATGTTTTATACACGTAAATCTAACAAAATTATACATGTTTTGTTTTTATATTCTTACATAATATTAAACCAAAAGTGAAAATTAGTGGAATTATATGTTCTATACTTTTATAATAAAATAATTTTTTGATAAAACACATAATTTTAGAAAATTATAGTTTTTAGAAAGATTTTATATTCTTTCTTTAATTTAATACATTACATATTTTTATAAATAACACAAATATATGTTGAAGTAAAAATTTATACATACTTAATTGTAGATATTCATTTATTTGTATAAAAACCGGAGTGGATCGGATATTCGCCTTTAAAAATTTTAGTATTTGTGATTTGCTTCGTTTTTAACGGATATTGAATTTTAGTATTTGCTTTGCTTCGAAGACTTACGGATATTTGGATTTTTCGGATCGAATCGAAACGAATAACGAATCGAATCAAATTTAACGGATAAAATGCTCACCCCTACTAGGAGCACAATATTTATAACGTTTTGAAGTTTGCAGAAGTTTTTTGTGCATAGAGTAGGAGACAACATCTGGTCAGTGACAGCTCTTGTATCTCTGGACACCTTAATATTATAATGCCTCAATTTAGTTCTTTTTTTAGGCTCAGCTTGTGTAATTAATGTTCACACTGTTTCAATTTGAAATGATCAGACATGAGCATGTTATAATCACCAAATCTTGTTTTAAAATATAAGAAGATTAATCACATGCCAAATTATAGTTCACTCGTTATCATACCATTTAGGTAAGGATAAGAAAATTTGTATTTCACTTTGACGTGTTTTATTCACTGTATAAGTTTGTATGGTAGTAACCTACGTACTATAGTTTTGAGTTAAATAGAGTTTTTTTAATTTGATAAATTGTGTGATTTCCGACTCCTGCTTGTGTAAACATCTTGATAAGTTGATAACACAATTTTTTATTTTTTATTTTTTTTGAGAAAGGGCCTTCTAGATAACACAAAAAATGCTATCAAACTATCTCGCTAAAGCAAAAAATAACACAGAATCCAACTCGTCCGTCCATACATCTTAATATTATTCCTCATGATTATAATCTTGCTGCTCATATAGCAGATTAAAGAAGAAGAAAAAGACTCAAAATCGCAAATACTGTTGTCTTTTTTTTTCTTTTTTTTTTTGCTAACAATGTACTGTTTTCTGGACCTGAAAGATTTACATGAATACTTTTTGTCTTGAGAACTCTGAGTGACACCAAAATACTGAATCTGAAACTAACATAATCAGTTTTCACTATTTGATAACTTCAAGATTATTAGAAGAGTACCTCAAGTTAAGGGAGAAAGAATGGTGAGTGGATTCAGTTTCAGCTACTTTATTCCTTTCGGCTTAAGAGTAATCTTATCTCCAAGACTAAGAGCAATCCCTTGTGTCTTGCTTTGGATCCTTATGTAACCGCTCAGCTTTACATCCTTTGTTTGTTTCTTGATACTCACATTCACCAAAGCCTAGAAGATCATTTAGATGACATTAGTTTGTTACGTCACGCATTAAGGAGAAAAAAAACAAATGAGTCTCAAAACTGGCCCATTTCATTTTGTAAGTTACTCAAGCCCTAAAGGCGATCATTCAGATGACACTAGTTTGTTTGCTTTTTCTGCCCACCTAGTTTGACACTTCCCTATTCTTTGTTTGTTTAATAGTCTCACATCTTTCATTGCTCACTAACCCCCTTCTATCTTCAAGGTTATACATCTTGTAAGTTTTTATTTTGTTTGACTAAAATACGTATTTTCAGTTTTCTATGCATACTGAATGTGTCATTTTCTAATGTATTCATACCAATTTAGGCAGTCATGCAAGAAACATTAGGGGGATGTATATAAATATAGTGTTTGAAGATTTGATTTGAAATGAGTTTTTAGATGGTTTTGTATGAATTGGAAAGCTTAGTATGGTTTATATTAAATCATTTTCACCTAAAACCATGCTATTTATTTATTTTTAATTAAAAAACTTCATCCGAACACTATTAAATCACTTACAAACTTTCAAAACTCACAAATTAATATATTTTCAATAATGGTAGATTTCAAAATACTTTATCAAATGTCATGTTCAATAACAATAAATTTTTAATGAGTTTAACTAACATTAAAATTTTGTCATTTTAATACAAATCAACTCAAATCATACCTTTAAGAAGCGCTAATTTAAACTATAAAATATACTATTATATTTTGATAATATAAAACGAATAAGTTAGTATAGAACTGTTGTATTCAGCTGTCATATAACGTTTATATACATACAGAAATACCAATTTGATTATTATAGTCTTTCTAGATTCTTTATTTTGCTAGACAAAAAAAATTCCACTATTATAAACTTACATAAGAGGGATAATAAATTCTTTATCTGAAAATTATTAAAATTTCAAAATACAGCCCATATACATCTCCAAAAATTGACAGAAAAACAGAACACAACCTTTTAGTTGCTACCAAAAGAACAGAACACAACCTTTTAGTTGCTACCAAAAGAAAACAATCGTGTATTTCCAGGGATAGAATTAGAAATTAGGATCAACAAAGAAAAAAAAGAGACCAAAAAGTTGAAAATTCGTATCTAAATAGGTAGTGAACGTGGAAAAAATCAATTAAAACTATACTAGAAAAGAAATGTTAAACACTAAGCTAAACCGCGTCAGAGCCGTAAGGTTCAAGATTCTTCTTCTCATCATCCTTAATCTCACTGAATCTTGACTTCTTGTCCAAAGGAGAAGAAGAAGAAGACGGAGCCTTAAGAGACTGGCTTCTCGTGTTAAGGTAAGTATACAACGACGTCCCTATAATCGCCACAACAGCACCGCAAACGCTAACCACACCACTATTCGACCCGAATATGTAGAAGTTCCCAAGGAGGAGGACACAAGTCTTGAACTGTCCCAGGACAACGTGCGTGATCGCAGAAGTTGCTCTGCAGACAATGGACAGAACATACAATAAGTCTTGCGTTCTGACCACACTAACATACATGAGAAAAAGTTAGCTCACCCGAGAGCTAAGGCTCCAGACCACTGAAGAAAGAACCCGAGAAACGCTGAAACGAAAATGGCGGATGTGTTGGGAAGGCTCCAGTCGAAGGACAGAGCGCCTGGTGGATCCAAGAAGGGGATCATTGAGACTAGAAACAAGAGAGTAATTGGTGTTGTCTTCCACATCAACCTGTTCATTTCATAAAAAGAGATGTTGGTTGATACAAAGATGAATGAAACTAAAAATATCAATTGATTCAACAACATACGCTAATGCGGTCCAGTTCTCTCGTTGTTGCATGTTTGACCATAAGATTTTGTTGGTAGCGCTAGGTATGATCCATGCTAAAGCCACACAAGCACCAAACAGACTAAACTGTAAATCTGTTACAGTCGCAACCGCAACTCCTACAGATACAACTGTAAGTGCAACCACCTGACCAAAAAAATAAAATAAATAAACATCAGCCGCACGCAAGGTTAGTTACTATACCACAAAGTCTTTCTCTTTGGTCCTTAATTCTATAAACTCTAGTCATAATGGATCAATGCAAAGCCATATTAATTAAATTTAACAACTTTATTGTAATTGCACCCGTACCAATATGTGTAACTAATTTAAATGAGAGAAAAATCTCAGGTACCTTCATGAAAGAAACTCTCTTTCTATACCACAAGAACTCTGCAAACACAATAGAAGGCGTGACCGCGATTTTCGCCATCTGGTAGAATCCAACACTGTTATACTTGAGGCTAACATTAGCGAGGCCAGTAGAGAGTGACATAACAATGCCGAGAGTGTAGAGAGAAAGAGACGATGACTTCGAGGAAGGAGGTGGAGCTGGGAGAAGGGAGAAGGATTTGAGAAGAGCCATTAGTAGATAAGCTACAATGTAGTGAATGAACGTGAGGAACACTGGGAACTCAAAGCCTATGTTTTTAAGCACCTGTAGAAAGAAAAGAGCTGATCAGTTTGATGAGTTTCACTAATAAAGAGAGTTACGAAAAAGTGAGAGTTACCCATTTGTTCATGAAGATAATGCTAATTGCAACGAAGAAATTGAAAGTGAGAGCAACGGTTGGGCCACAGATACGGTGTGACTGCTGTTGTTGTTGTTGTTGTCTCTTTGGAGTCTCCGGTGAACGGAATCTGTTGAATAAAGATGCTCGCAAGTCCTCCAGTGCTTTGCCTATTATTGGGATATGATTCAAAATCAACACTCAGATTATGGTTCTTAATTTTAGTAATTGAAACCCTAAAATCAGAGAGAAAGTTTACCTTTTTCACCAGCATCACTGTCTTTGCGTTTGAGAATCTTCTTCACATCTTTGCCAAGCCAAGAGCTAATCATCATCTTCGGTGATACTAACATTGTCTCCTTTTTAAGTAGTTTCTCAGATTCGGAACTCACTCACGCGCCTGAGAGGAGAGGAGAGATAATCAGAACTGACCCACCATAGCTATGGGGGAAATCGAAATAGGGTCTCACTCTCTGTTTCGATTGATGGGAGTAATTCGAGTCTCTCCCTCACTCAGATTAAGAATTTTTCGGAGAGAAGACGACAAGAAAGAAGAGACAGATGGAGAGAAACACGTGGCGGTAATAACGGGAGGATGGAGATTGATAAAAGGAGAGACTTTGTGTGTGTTGTTTGTCTAGATTTGGAGCAAATCACGGTTCTTCACCGACATTATTAAGAGAGAACAGAGAACGATGTCTCTCTACTAAAGAAGGGAGAGTTGAGTAGAGTTCGTAGAGTAAACGCGCTTCTCTCTGTACATTTCACGCGTGATTTTTTTAACCTTTTTTAAATTAAAAAAAAAAACTGATTATATATATTAATGGACCGAATCATTAAAGGGATGAGTCGACAGAAAAACAAAAGACCGACTGTGTTTATTTTGGCTTTTCGTCGAGTGATTTCCGTGTCCGATAATAGACTAAATATGGGATGGACCTGACTTGAGTGTGTGGGACCCAGAACCTTGCGGTTTCTAACGGTTATTTACCGTTCGTTTCGATCGATGTTTATCCTTTAGTGTGTAGATAGATAGACTTCATCCTAGTGTTTGGGCCAGTCTAAGGCCTCAATTTAATTTTAATTCCATTTTTTTTTTCTTGTTACTACTACACAATAATATTATTATTATCGATATCATTCTAAGTTGACAAATATCTAAAATTTTCACTACGCGAGCCCACATAACAACGGCCTTTTTCTTTTGCCCATAACATAAGTACTGCAAAAGCTTCACCAATGGCATGGATGATAGATTGCTCGGCTCCACAACGGTGACAAACTGTGTTTTGCAGGACACCTCGCTTCTGCAAGTTCTTGCCAGTAGATAATGAGTCTTGAGCCATTTTCCGTAGGAAGAATTTGATCTTAGGGGATAATGGAGGATTCCATATAAATTTCTTCAAATCCTAGTTATCCATTTCCAAGAGTTGAAGTCTATTGGAATTTAAGTAAATGAGCGTAATAGTAGCCTGATTTAGCGGAATATTCCCAAATATATGTGTCTTGGTACTAATGGCAGCCTAGGATGCTAGGTCTGATCGAAAGAATGTGCGATGCTAACTCCGGAAAGAAACTTCTCAACATAAAGAATAAGATATAAAAAATAGTAGCTCGTAAAGTTTTATTATGCAAGAAATGTAATGAAAAAAAATTCATAATAAAGCTTTATAATTAAGCTACTATTTTTTTGTAACTTAATTAAGCTACTATTTTCATATCTTTATCTATATTCTTAAGTTCATTTGAGCACAAATCCTTTGCTTTCAAACTACTTTCAGTGAGCATCTAACTCTAGTACAAATACAAACTATGTAGTCTCCTCTTTATGAATATCAGTTTAGAGATTTGACCTTGAAGACAGTCTAAAGTTTTTTTCTTCCTTTACATTTCTTGCATAATAAAGCTGTAAAGCTACTATATTTTATATATTTTTATTTTATTTTCTATACTGATAATTTTCTATACTGATAAAGTGATAAGCTTATTTGAGCACAAATCCTTTGCGTTCAAACTACTTCCAATAAGCATCTAACTCTGGTACAAATACAAACTATGTAGTTCTGCTTATGTTCCAAAAAAAAAACGATGTAGTCCCCTGTTATGTATTAACCAAACATTTGGTGTGTGAGCCCAAACTGATTGGGTTTAGGCATAGACAAGGTTCTGTACTCGGATATATATATATATATATATATATATATATATGCCTTATTAAGTTTGGGCCGATGCTTAATTGATTCTATTTTCACAACGCAAGAAACCGAAATATCGTTTTGAACATGAAAAAAATTTAAACTTATAGTCTTCGATATCACCATCATCTTCTGGTTTGCCATATAGCTTCAGGTGTACTTAAAACTTAAAAGAATAAAAGAAACTTGTTGAGAAATCATCATCTTTTTGTACGTGTTGTTCTCGCGGTCTCTCTTTTGATGCTTTTTTAAAATCCATTTGAGATGGTTAAAGAAGCTAATATGGTGATTCAATACTGAGAAATGATTTTCAAGGTCAGGGCATGGATGTTCGAAAAGAGATGTAAGCTTCGGGATTTACTCATACCATCAGACTAGCTCATGTGTTTTTTTTTTCTTTTGTAAAAGGCTTTCATAATAAATGCATAAAAAGGTTACAAGTATGAGTTCTCACTCATAAGTTTTAGAAAGTTTTTAAAAAGAAAGAGAGTTATAACAACCCTAATAAATGATTCAGCTAAGAATCATAAGCAACAAGAGGTCGAAAGATATTATTCAGTGATTTTTGTTTCCTCGGCCACGACGACCTCTACCTCTTCCACCTACCTTCGTCCATCCCATATCTTGAATCTTTTGAGTTGGTTTGATTGATCTGCCTCCTCTAGTTAAGTAACTAGAAGTCTCTTCATCCACATCATTACCATCATCTCTCCCTAAAGAACCCGGATTTTTATAATATAAAGTCTAGCGTTGGGTTTCTGTTGATTTTCTTGGATCTCGTGATTTGTGTTTGCTGATGCTAACTAAAGTTATCAGCTGATGATCTCTCTGTCACGTTGTATGTGTTTGTGAAGTGAATTTCAAAAACAAAGTATACTAACTAACCGGAAAATCTTGAACCGAAGCCTAGACTAGTCTCCAAAACATATGTAAAATGCATGATAATTTAAGGCATTTATAGTGATTAGCAATGATTATGACATTGGATTGTTACAATTTTTATCTTCCCAGCAATATAAAGTTCGCGTAAGTTATAAAAAAATAAAAAATAAAGTTCGCATTGTTTATGATTTTAGAAGTTTATTTATTTTTAAGATAGAAAATTGATGGACAACTCCTCTTGTCAATATCAAATTCAAATTTACTAGTTAGATGACTGGTTATGCCTTGTTCCACACGTGAATTTGATGATGTCAACATTCTAAATGTATACAAGTATCCGAACACCTTTTTATCAGAGATTTCTCACAAAATTTTCAACACCTTATATCAAGAAATTCTTTGGTAGAAGCATGCTTTGAAAGAACATGAAAACTGAAACTCTGTTGGCTAAAAAAGAAGAATACAAACTTATATATATATATATATATATATATATATATATATATATGCAGCCTTTACAGCCTGTAATATTTGACGGGAAAGATAAATATTGAGTTTGTTTCTTGATGCGGCTCAGAAAGAAATACGATTATGGCCCACGTTCGTATACAATTTCTTCTAAGTAGTTTTATGGGTCCCTAGTTTTATCAATATACTACGTGCTTTGTTTTCTCTAATAACTAGGCTCTAAAACTTGGTGACCATGTTAAAGAAAAAAAAAATGATGAATTCTTTGTTCCTTAAATTTTATATCAATAAGGTTGAATTTTTGGTCAAAGTATTGACAAGAGAATCTCACATTTTTCCTATTAATTCCTTATGGAAAAATGAATTTATAAAGAAAAATTTCCTTTTCAATTCTGATAAAGAACAAAATGAACAAAAATAGTATTTTGTTTATTTATTTTTATATATCTAGCGGTCACCAGTCTAAGTCCTAGATGTTTTCATACCATGTGCATAAGTAAAAAAATTTAAATTTAAATTATATTTAAAAATAAAATTTTGATTATTTTAAGATTTCATTATTTGCTTATAATATATGTATATATATTGTTTATCTATTTCTTTTTCTTAAATATACTAAGTGAAATTTTATAAAATCAAGAGAAAATTTTGTTAGGTATATAATTATCAAAACGTAAAACAATATAATATTTCTAAAATTTTGTATATATTAAGAAAAATATCATTGAAATTGAGATTAGAAAATTACAATTTTTAAAAAACTGCATAAAATTTTGAAGAATTATTTTAGTAATAAAATTATATAATTATAAAAGAATTAAATAATATTTCAAAATGGTAAAATATTATTATATTTCTTCCACTATTATATTATTTATTATTTTAGTAATGATGATCCATAAGTTATCATCATATTCTAAAAACTTACCAAAAATAAATCAACATCAGTTGTAAATATTAGTGTCACAACTAGCTTCAAACTATGTCATTATTATTAGTATGTCATGCCATCATATTCTTTCAAAATCAAAGTGGTGATGACTAATAGCAAATCACTTCTCAAATAATGCTTAGAGAATGTTCAGGATACATACTTTTAAGTTTTAACATTAATAGAAATGTGGTTTAATAGTATATTTAGATTTAAATCCGGCTATCGGTAACTTAGTGTAGAACTGGCATGCATATTATTAAAAACTGTTATGGACCTTAATGAGAATCAGAAACCTAAAGTTTTATGGTTAGATAAAAACAAAAGAATATATAGAAGATATCATTTACACAATCTATAGATAAGAACTGTTTCATTTGTTTTTCACTAGAAATATAAGAGCAGCTTTAGTCCAAAATATATATACATAAGAGCTGCTTATAAGGGCAAGATTATCGGGGTCGTTAGGTCTTGTCCTTAGGCGTAATAACATTTAATTTAAATGAAAAATAGAAGAAAAGCTAAAGACATATGTTAGCTAAGATGTATTTCATCTCGTCGTTAGGGAAACGTGGCGCCTTCGGATTGGAGATGAAAACTGTAGGGCAAAAATCGTATTGGGAAAAATTGATTTCATTTCTCGTCTCTTCTTCCTCTCTTTCTCTCCGACAAGCGGCGATTGCGAGTGCGGCCAAGCCTCGTCTCCTCTCTGCTCCACGGTTCTGTCGACGGTTCTCCCCTCTCATCACCATCATATTCTGCGTTTCGAAGGTGAAAGGGTAGGTTTTTCTCTTGATGTAATTGGTTCTCGATAAACTTGGGATTTTGCATGTATTTTTTGTTTCGTTTCTGTTTAAACTTCGATAAAAACTCGTTGATTGCTTTGATTACTTGATTAATCTGATATAAATTTTTTACTTGTTGATTGCTTTGATTACTTGATTAATCCATCAAAAAATTTTACTTGTTGATTTCTGTTCTGTTATCGGATTTAGGGATTTATGGATTTAGAAAAACTCTTTTACGGATTTAGGGATTTAGAAAAACCCTTTATAATCTTTGAGGATATGTGTTCTGTGTTGTGAGATGTGTGTTCTTTTACTGATATGTGTTTTTCTTTGCTTCTGAGGTTACTAGGTGAGGTGATTGTCGTCTATGAGAGCCAGGGATACACAACTAGGCAACAACTCTGAGAAAAACAACCATTTCGTCCAGTGTTCAAGGTAATTTAACTATCTAGTTTGATTGCTTTTGAACTCTTTTGTATTTTGATTTGATAGTCTAGCTAGTTTTACGTTATTAATGCACGCTTCTTTTTCTCCAATATGGTTGTGGGATGCGCCATAATGAGTAACGTACTTTGGTAGATAGCTCATTATGGTTGAGTTAATTAGATTTAGCTATTAAACCATCGACAGAGCTCATTCATTCTCCATCACCTTCTTTCTCTCTCTTCTATTCTCTTCCCGGTTTCTATTCTCTTATCACATCTCTCTCATTATTGCAGATGGCACACTCTCATCAACCTCATTTCTGTCAGCCTCTCCTTCCCGGGTTCCAGACTGGCTTGGTAAGCACACAGTCACTATTGTCTTATGATAGTGTGGTAATTAGATGATACTGATATTTGTTTTGCATTTGGTATGTCGCAGAACATACCCATTGCCTTTTTCTCGAGGCACATCCACGGGAACACCACTGGAAACAGATGGACACTTCGATCAGACGCCACGGACAATACATGGGAAGTGCTTCAGGAGGAGAGGAGACTCACATGCGGTTGGAAAGAGTTCACGGAGGCGCATGACCTTCGAGTTGGAGACATAGTGATCTTCAAACTCGAAGGTGAGATGGTCTTCCATGTGAGTTCCTTCGGTCCTAGTTGCTGTGACATTCAGTACACAACACTTAATGTCCCAGCTTCTGCTTATTCATGGGACTACAGTTTCCGTGCTGAGGTCACAGAAACTAATGTCGAAGAAGACAAGCTGGTGAGTGTTTAGTTTCTCGAACATTTGATTTGAAATTTGTGTGTGTGCTGACTTTGGTTTGTCTTAGGCTCTTCCTATGGAGGCAACGGGCTGTAAGGCTCTGAACAAACAATGCAAGGAGGCTACTCTAGTGAACATAGACGGAAAGCCGTGGACTGTGGCATTGAGATTTAGCGAATCAGGAGGCTTCTACTACATCAAAGGATGGATGAAGTTCTGTCATGATAACAAATGCCGCATCGGGGACTTGTTTGCCATCAACGTGGTTGGAGATGGGATGTCATCACCATTGTTGTGTGTGTATGCTCCAACGAAGGAGATCCTGGAGGTACTGGGCACTTGGAAGAGAAAATTAAACGTTGGTGTGGCTTAGACTCCCCTATGTTGTTCGTACTTGTGTTTATCTAGTGTGACTCTTCTTATGTAAAATGTGTATCAAAGACCCTACTTATGTGTAATGACTCGGATTTCTATTGTGAAGTCGGATTAGTAACTTTCTATTGTGAACTCAGATTATTTGTTTATGTATTTATGCGTACGAGAAATTTGATACAAATTTTGTAAACTCAATAATGTTATGTAACAACTTTGATACAAATTAATTTCTTGTTGCATCAGATTTTTGTAGTTTTCTTTTTCTTCCACAATAATATCATACATTTGAGTGACATTCTATCATGTTTTCAATTTTAATTTTATATGTTTTATTAAAATAAATAATTAATTTACTAAGGATTTCAAAAAGTCCTACCAATAATTCAAATTTTTAGGATTGTC
Organism: Brassica nigra; assembly: GCA_016432835.1. Taxonomy (NCBI): domain Eukaryota; kingdom Viridiplantae; phylum Streptophyta; class Magnoliopsida; order Brassicales; family Brassicaceae; genus Brassica; species Brassica nigra. The sequence goes on along the minus strand of CM028244.1, from coordinate 8,058,330 downwards.
TTTAACATTTATCTTTAACCAAAAATAACAATAAACTAATCTAAGAACTTCTAATTTGGTCCTACCAATAATGTTAGCGCTAACCCCCAAAATATAAGAGCGTTGTTTTCTTTTCGCTGTATTTATTTTCTTTTGAAATGTTCAGAACATACAGTTTCAGTTCCGACTTAAAAGTAAATAAATCACAGACTTGATGTCATATTGCATGTGACAGAATCAGTTGTGTGTGATCTTTGATTCTTTTCACGAGCAAATATTACTCAACTATCACAACAAGTGAATCTTAACTTATTTTAAAAAACTATCTTCAGAGTTCTATATTTAATTATAAGATTCGTATCGATCATTAACTGGACCAACTACTGATGTGACGCTACTGCCGTATCAACGCAAAGACGCAAATTAAGATGTTGGAAGTCTTTAGTAAAAAAAAAAAGAAAAAAGATGTTGAAAGTGAAACTATCCATAATCTTGAATTAAGGATCTCGAAATATCGTCTAAAGATTTGTCCGTGATAGGTAATTATTCCTATACTATCATTACAAATTGATATCTATCTTGTAAAGGTTTAATGCTATAAATGTGCATTAAGAATTTTAATGTGCGAATGGTAAATTGTTTGAAGTAATAACCACTGTCACCATTTGATAAACTCTTCAACCCAACATTTTCGACACCGTTCTTGTTTTCTCTCGTCGTGATTTGTACTTTTCACGCGATAAAAACCAACTGAGACGTTCATAAATCTTATCGAACTGAGATCAGGCAGATTTGACACCCGTACTTGCATGCAAAATTGTTTGTTGTTATATATAAAGTAAATTACACAAAATGAAATGGATTACAAGATTGTAGAGATCATATACACTGACGGTTCGAACATGCTATCGTAATGATGTAGAACAGGAAAATCACCAGAATTAAGTATACCAAACTAGAGATTCGTTCAGTTCAAAAGAAAACTAGAGATTCGTCATTACATTTAGAAGAACCATTACAGATAAAATTAATATTGGACCGACTTAAGAAGACACTGCAGATAAAAGAGAAGTACATCATATTTGAACATCATATCCAGAGACTTCTAACTTCTAGAAGAGCAATGTCGATTTTACACGACACAGATTATACTAAAACGTACCAACTAGAAGCCACCGACTAAAATTATTTCCCATGATTAAAACGCTAATTAATCTACTTTAATTATATCAATATTGTTATTTTAATGATACAAAACGAGACGTCGATCGCAAGAAGAACACAAATACTTCCTTTTGATCTTGAAACAGAGAGGAACGAAACAAAACATCCATTTTCTTTCGACATCAAGCATTTGCACTTTACCTCCACAATACGGACATGACCCAGGTGCTTGTTGTCTCCCTAACTCTGTCTCTTCATCATCGCATAAACACACCAGACACATTTTTTTCTCAGATCTGATGCTTCTCTTTTGTTTTTTTTTTTTCTGGGGAGATTTATAGTTTTTCCTCTTCTTCTCACTGTTTCTGAGAAAATTCTTACGGAGGCTTTTATTGAAAATATATGTTTTGAAGTTTTTTTCAGTGTCATATGGGTAGGATGTGAACGAGACTTTATAGAGAAAAGAGGAGAAAAACGGATTTGCTTTTTTGGCCGTTTTATTATTACTTTATTTAGGGTCCGACTCGTTCAAACGCAGCGGTTACGGTTGCGGCTGCGGAAATTTATGGATGCGGGTGGTTATGATTTCAAGCGTTATGTTGCGTTTTGTATGACTGGCGTAACATTTGAAAATTGTTGCGTTTGCGGGATGTTTATGACTCGTTGATTATGAGATATTGCAGCGGTTTAATAATAAATTACCAATATAAACATATTATAACATTATAAAATATTAAAAACAGATTATTGTGATAAAATATAATAATTATTAATACACTATGATTAATAATAATATTATGTTTATTTATTTAATTTTCTAAATAGTTAAAAATTATAATTTTAAAATATATTTTGAATATTTATATTAAAACTTTTAAAGAATATTTTGTTTCGTTTTATATATGTGTATATCTTTATAAATGTATATATATATATTAAGTTTCAAAAATTCTAATCATGAATAGATAGTTTAAAGTTTTATAAAACAAATTATGACACTGTTTGTGAATTTAAATTGATATATAAATTGTGTATATATTTTAATTTATAATATTTCCATTTTGATTTTAGTTTTAATTTTAAAATATTTAGAAAAAAATAATTTTATATTATTGTATCCAACCAAATCACCAAGAACCCAAACGCTAATCAGCTTTTGATTTTAAGAGGTTCGGAGCAGTTTGAAGCGATTTGTAGCGGTCTGTATGATTGTTTCGAAACGCTATCAACTCTACCAACCGCAAAAACTGCGTTTGCAGGTGGTAGCGGGAAAACCAATCAAGCCCTTACTCTTTTTGTGTTGGTATATATATATATTTACTTACTGTTATATAAGAAGATATTTGCTGACCCAATTATGTCATATTTGGTCATTTATATCCAAAGCAAAGTAATAAATAATTTGAGAATATATAATATACTGCGAAACGCTTCCTATTCGTGTTACTTAATTCAATTTTTCTTCTCAAGGCAGGTACAACATATAGATCACAAAAACTCTGTTCCTTTTCTTCTTAATCGGTTTAAAATCTAATTAGATCTGGATCCGCGCAACCGCGCAGATGTTAATTTTTATTTTTATTTCTATAGTCATTTTATTTTTATTTCAAGAAGGTGTATATTATAGTTATATATATTCAAATATGTATATGGATTTTTCAAACATAAGTATGTGATTCCATTTTCTTGTTTTTCATCGAATTAAAATATTAAAATATAACATATTTGTATCTTCTTTTATTTATTTTAGTTTTTGAATTAGTGTTTGATTATTAAACTCATTACCTTTTGAAATCTGGTTTGGTAAAATAGAAAATTAGTTTCATTTCCAAAGGATTGTAACATTTCACAAAAACTTAAAGTCAGACAAAAATAAGCTTATATCTTCTTAGATTATAATTATAAAGTAATTAATTAACCATTTGATATTTGTTTTTGTTTTTTCAACAAAATGAACTATCAAATATTAAACAAATAACATTGACATGCATTTAAATAAATTGCATATGAAGGTATATTATTAAACATAAATTTCAAAATCTATATCTATTCTAAATATTTCAAATTAAAATGTATATTCATAATAATCTTATTAAAAGTATAGTATGGGTGTTAAAATATACATCTAATAATTTTTTAAAAAAATTATCCAACTTAAAAGATCACACATGAAAGAATTCATGACTTCTGTTTTAATATATAAGATGTATAATATGTACTAATGTATCGGAAATAATCAAGCTTGTAATGTATTAGACATCATATGATGATCAGTATCGGTCTGATGCGAACGATTTTGTTTAATAATTATATAAACCGGACATGTTGAATATTTAATCTAATCATGCATTAGAGATGACGGTCAGAATTGGTTAAGTCAGATTGCGTTTTGCATATAAAGTGTATAACCGGTTAAATGATGAATAGACATGTTTTTGAACATATATATTAAGGTTGCACAAAAAAATATATTAAGGTTGTCGTATGTGATTCGTTAATGGTGTAAGAATATGTTAGTTAAACCAAATCCTTTTTTAGGAGTAGATAGTTAATAGGTAACGAATATATAGAATGATCTGGTAAGTTATAAAATGTTATTAAGGATAAATTAAACACAACTTGCTAGGAAGGTCCATTTTTTAAAAAGAATATCATACATGAAAAGAAATTGTGACTTTTCTTTTAATATAATACTAGATTTTGATCCGCGCTTTCAAAGCGTGGGTTTATTTTTGTTAACTATTTTAGTAAAAAATAAATTTATAATTTTGATATGAAAACATCTTATTTAGAAATTTTTTTTATATATATATATATTATAATGCTCTAGTCTATAGTGTAAATCCTATTATTTATTTTTGTGTGTGTGTGTTTCCAAAAAAATATCTTAAATTTTTTTTTGTAGATTATTGTTTCAATTTGAACAGAATGCCTTTTCTATTAGCAAACACATAATTTTAAAGTTTGATTTGATAATGTTCAATCTCAATCGTAGACTGTGTATAAATATGTATTGTTTACTACGTTGCTAAATATATTAAATATTGTGGGTCTTGAAATGTTGTTTGAGTTGAACATTTTCTTAAAAGTACTGAAAGACATATCGTATATGTACTCTGTTTTTGTGGTTATCAACTGCGATGAAAATTATTATGTGGTTATCAACTGGTTAGATAATAATCGTTAAGAAACCTGATTTTTGATATACCTATGATTAAATGTATTCTACCATTTGTTGAGAAATCAGGTGTATATGGTTACATAAAAAATCGTAGAGGTTACGGCGGAGAAAACACGTTTATTGAAACCTTTGTCGAGAAAGCTGTGTAACTGTTCATGGATAATAGAACGTGGGTAATGAATAATAATATTAGATGCGGTTATATAAAAATCAATTTTTTTAAGTTGGTCCAATGGCAAAAGAAGTAATATTCCAAGGTATATTAAGGGCAAAAGATAACAATGATTGTGTGTTTTAATAATATTGAGACGTTGAAAGTTGATTAAAGAAGAAAACTGGAATTAAAAAGATAATCAGTCATATAGTCTTTTTTTGAATTAACTATAATTTTTCAGATTTTGGTTCAGACTTTATATTTTAGCCGAAAACCAGCTTTGATGATATGGGGCATATTCTGAAATAATAAACCATATTCTATTAACATCTTTAGAGATGAGGGACACAACTAGTAGAATTGTTTTTGGTAAAGTGAGTAAAACTTAATTAATGCATACTGTGTGTTTTTTTTTTTTTTTTGAAAATTTGCATACTGTCCTTGCAATCATTTAAATGTGAGAACCACCCGTGCGTGTTGGATTGAAAATAATGTACAAGTAAAATCAAAGGAAAAACAATGCAAGCTTAAATTGTACATTTAAGAGCAAACAAAAAGTATGATTACGTTAATGGTCGGGGCTCGTGTGTTCGTAATGCGATAACACAATTACGTTAAAGAGTTTAGAATGAAGTAATGCATGTTGACGTCTACACCCCACAAGTTTACAAGACGACAATGTTCTCTGTTAGCTTTTACTTTGATTTCATCGCCTATCAATTGTCACTTTTCATAGAGTACAGTGAATTACGATTTTTTTTTTCTTTGAACGGAGATGATATGTTAGGCAATAATGGCTGGAGAAGACATTCAAGATAGTTCCGACGTTGCGACAATGGTTACATTTCGTTGAAACATTCAAAAATCTTCTCGTATCATCACAATTGTACATGGGATGGCTGGCAAGTGGGACTCCAATTTTTCCCATCGATCTTCTTTCACATTATTACCGTATCTCACCATAACTTCCATCTATTGTCCTTTATGTTATATATTTTCCGGTTCTCTTCAATGTAAATCTATTAAATTATATCGTCTCTCCCTAACATCAAGATCTATAAGATGCAGGTCTTAAAATACCGTTTTGGTAAAATGGTCTTATAAAATGTTATATGAAACAATGCATGGATTTGGCAGTGCATTTGACACTAAAAATTGGCCTTACTTGGCACCCTATGCCAACTAATTATAGAATATGTAAAGTGACTGTTACAATTTACAAGTGGTGCGTGTGCTAAGAAAACGCTTTAAAAAGCTTGCGAAAGAAACATTTAGTAAGGTAAGTTCGAAGAAATTGGATGATGACCGTTAGATCGGAATCTATACACTGGATATCGAGAACTCAACATGAAAATCGACGGCTCAAAATTCTATTGTCGCATTCGCCATAAATTTTAGTAACGTACCCCTCTATTGTTGTATTTACAAGCCAGCAGAATCTATGGCCCAAGGTTTTACAACACACCAGAAGTGTTTTTTGCTGAGATAGTTAATTTTTTATTATTTTTGGTTTAAGAAAACGTACATAATTACTTTTATTCAGAAATTAAGAACAGTTTTCTGATTGATGCTGGTAGAATATATTTGTTTGTACTATATTACATATATTTTGATGATCTTATGGAAAATGTTTATCCAAAGAAATGTATCATATGATCCTTTTTAAAAAAGAAGTTAAGATATATATTGCTTCAAACAATTGTACACCATTTTAAACTAATGGAACTTAAAGAAAATGATCTCATGCGACAGACAACACTAGAAAAAAGAACCTCGTGTGCTAACAAATGTTCACACTAAAGAGAATGCATATTGCTTGGCGTAAACGACACATTTTAGGTATAACTCTTATAAAATTAAATTTATAATGACTTTTCTAATATTCTACCTTCTGTCAATATCTCACAAAATATAAATTTACTCTCACATTGATTTCCGTCCCCACTATCGCTTACAATTTGGAGTGTTATTAAGAATAAAAATAAAAGAAAAAAAAGTTTGGAACTATTGATGAAGGACGAACTCATAATGTCGACAAGTTAAAATCAAGTAATGGACAATGGTCAAGGACATAAATTAACACATGGCTAGTAAGCCAAGTATAGATGCTCTCGTGTTCTGTTCTAGGGTTTTGTACATTTAAAGTCTTCGCTAAACGACAAACAATAGCAAATTATTACTTCAGAATTAATTTTGTAACCAATAGCGTAGCATACTCATGTATCATACGGTCATAGGTGATAGGACGATGTATGAGTATGACTGATTTCGCGACTCAAGTCGGGTTTAGTTGGTGCCAATAAAAATTAATGGGCTTGTTCACTATTTCTCAACCAATGTCCAACCCAATATTGAATGTCTTTGGAACGTTGGAACAGGCCTGGAACCACATAATTCGTTTCCTAATGTGCTATTAGCGATAATCAGGGATATTTGTTTTTGGAAAACACGATCGATCTATTTATTAAAATTAGGGATAATTATGTTAAATTGGTGTGTATCTATTTATTTTTGGAAAATACGATCTATTTTATTTATTTAGATTTTGGTTTTTCCATAATTATCCCATTTTTAAAACCATCTTCTGACTTTGAGCATTTCAATTAGTATTCACGTAATTCAATTTGAAAAACTCTCGAGAATAAGGGTCAATTTCATTATGTATTAGTATTATTTCAACAATCTTCTTTTAGATTTCTTGCGGGAATGCCTCTAGGGGTTTAGGGGAATGTGGAATCTGAAGCGATTGGCCAATCAATTAGAAGTTAGAACCTACAAACTGATGTCAGTTGTTCCTCTCAGCTTAACGAGGGGTCTCAGGTAATCTGTCTGACAGTGAAATTTTTGTAATCCTCGTTTTATTTGTTTGACTCCTAATTAAGTAGTTTTTATTCATAAATAACCTAGGGCTTTACTTGACCTAGTTGTTGTCCTTGCTTGCTTATGACTGTTTAACTGGTTGTTCCCTATTTGGTGTTATTGCTTTGGAAGGATTTTCAAAACAAGTAGCTACCTTGTCAGTTATAAAATGGATCTGATAAGTGAGTTGCCTGACGAGCTGCTCTTGAGAATATTGTCGCTGCTGCCTGCGCAAGATGTTGCGTCCATGATGCTTTTGTCTAAACGATGGCGGTTTCTTTGGACGTCTGTGCCAAGACTTGAATATGATGACAGCTACCAGAGTATTGAATACCGAAGATTTTCCCGCTTTGTAGACAGGTTTTTGTTTCTGCACGAGGCTCCTGTGATAGAAACTTTGCATTTCAAACTTGGTAAAACCTGTGGTGCTGAAGATATCCGAGTGTGTATTAGAGCTGCAGATAAATGCTGTGTGCGTGAGCTGATTCTCGAAATCGACGGCGGTTTGGCGTCTAGTGAATCTCTCCACCCATAGTTCTTCCAAGAAGTTTGTACGCAGGGTATAGAATGCTTGTGACTTTGAAACTAAGCAAAGTGATCCTTGAAGATATTTGTTCCTCGATTTCTTTCCCATCTCTTAAAACTCTGAGCCTTTTATCTGTGGAGTGCCCTGGTGATGAATTCGTCAGCAGACTTTTATCCAGTTGTCATGTTCTTGAAGTCTTGCATGTGGTGCAATGTCCATCTGACAACGTGAGTGTTTTCACCGTAAGAGTTCCTTCTTTAAAGAGTTTGGTTTTGCATACACTAGATGATGCTGATGATGATGATGATGATGATGATGATGATGATGATGATGATTATGAGGATGAATATGGGTTTGTGATAGATACTCCTTCGTTGGAGTGGTTGGACATTGTCGATCATAGGCAAGGGTTTTGCACCATTGAGAATGGTATGCCTAAGATTATGACGTCAAGTCTGGACGTCAATTATTGGCATTCTGGGGAGATTATGCCTTCTATTACTTCAGTCAAGCGTCTCAGAGGTACTTGTTCTTTACTTGCATGCTGTTTGTTCTGCCTAGCTATCGTTACACGTATAACAATCTGTAAACAACTTCGGATAGCGACTTCTCTTATGGTCAAATCTCTTGTTTGTGAACTTTTCTGTCGCCTCGTATATATGCAGAATGAGTATCCTTCTGGTAGCGTCTTCTCCTGTCTTGAACATCTAAAGATATGCACATGTGACACAGAGTGGCTGAATCTACTTATGTGTATGCTCAGATATTCCCCTAAACTACAATCTCTCACACTCAAAGAGGTTCCGTTTTTTTCTTCATTTCAAATTATTTAGTTTTTTTCATTAGTATATATCTTTTGTTTTTTCTTTTTCTTTTTTTTTTAATCTCTAATGCACTGTATTCTTTCCCATATCAATTTATCCCAGTGCCATCTCGTTGAGGCTTGTGACCCGCGTCCCTGTTGGAGTGAACCGAACTCAGTTCCTGAATGTCTGTTATTGAGTCTTGAAGCTCTTGAATGGGTAGATTATGAAGGAACAGAAGAAGCAAAAGAAGTAGTGGCATTCATCTTAAGAAGCGCGAGATGTTTAGAAAAAGTAACCATCTGCTCTAGTTCTACAGACCCTTGCAAGCTTGTCCAAGATTTGTTGTTGTTTTTGTTTTTTTTTTGTATTTTGTTTTTGATTTTTAACATTCATTCGTTCCATCTTTTGTTTTTCCCATAAAGGGTACCTCTTACAAAATGTGCTGATAGAGAAATTGAAAAACACAAAATATATAATTAAAGAAACTAGCTTGAAGCAATAGAGTGGGTTTGGTTGAAAGTAGCTGAATCCTGTTCCAATGAAGCTTAAAAGCGTTTGCTCTCATTAAAACTGTGATCTCTTTCCTTAGAATTGGACCTGGTCTAGGAGTGTCTTGATGCATCCGCCTGTTTCTCTCCTGCCAAATGTAATAAGTGGCTGCGTGGAATAATATAAGATGAAGTGCACTTCTTATCTTTAAATCCTGAGAATTCCTGAAAATCCATAATCTAATACTTTCCAGATCAGTAGGTGGCGTGAAGCTTGATTGATCAAATTACAAAGACTGCCAAATCTGAATAGAGTATGAGCAAGTAAAAAATAGATGGCTTCGAGATTCATCTGCAGATTCGCAAAGCACACATTGAGGAGAGACCGATAATCCCCAACTGATAAGACGATCCCGTGTGGGTAGGCGGTCATTAAAGACTACCCACATATTAAAAGCGTGCTTTGGGATATGGCTCTTGAACCACACTGATTTATGCCACTCAACAGTGCGTAGACAAGGATTTAAAGTTTTCCAAGTTCTAGAAGTAGAGAACCTTCCTGTATTGTCTGCTTGATCTGACTTCCATTAAAAAAACATCTTGACTTCCAGAATAAAGATTCAATGGTGCTGGTGGCATGCACCCTCTTAAGACAGCCAATGCTGGGTGTCGACTTCTTGATAGATTCCAGCTGTTGTTAATGCAAACATCAGAGACCTTTGCTTCAAGACTTATTCCGGAAACCATTGGCCCAGAATCACCTGTGATCTCTAACAAAGGTCCCAAATTTGTCCAGTCATCATGCCAAAAATAAGCCTCATTACCAGACCGAAGAGAGCATGATATAAAAGAATTGTTGTTTCTGTCACGGTGTTAAAGTACCTGTAACTTTATATTTGACTGAAGTTGGTGAGGCAGAATTTATCTGAATCTTAGATATGTTCTTTTGTGTGTTTGGTTTTATAATCTTTGAAATGTTGAAAGATTTTTATCTCTTCGCATTTCATTATGAAATAGTTTTGCCTTAATCATCCAGGCATTGAGTTTTTTTTATAATTATTATATAATGTGTTCATTGAAGGTTAAAGGTTTTAAAATTTTGTTGATGAAAAGATGTGAATATATTAGCAAAAAGTAACATTATTTTGATTATATCTCTTTGAGGCAAGGAGGTTTTATATGTCAAAAAAATAACCAGGATGAAACTATGTGGAGGAACTATAACAGAACTAGGGCGCGAATCATTGAGACAGTAGTCCTTGAGAAGGTTTTATTTGAGATTGAGACTACATTACAAAAATGATGTTAGAGCAAATGGGTATAGTGATAGAGACTAAGAGTAAGGCTGGCTAAGATCCATTTATTTCGATTGTGTTTAAGGTCCACAAATTAATTAAGTATATTTGTTATGTCAAAGTGCAAACAACAAGTGGTTTTTGAAATTCGGTTCTTTTACATATTTCATTTTATTTATGAACAAATAAATTAAGTTTTAGATAGCTGATGGAAAAATAAACAAAGTAATGAACAAAACTATATTTGAAAATTGAATAAATAAAAAGTAAATATTTTTTGTTTAGTTTGTTATTCATCAAAATTGAAGAGGAATTTTTTTTTTTTTCATAGATTCTTTTATAAAAGAGGAAATAGAAGAAAGAAGAATCAATGTGTCAATAATTTGACAAAAATTGAATACGCTTAGTATAAAATTTAAGTAAAAAGAAATTCATCATTTTCTAGTCACTAACTGAAGCTGCAGTATTTGTGATAAAAACAAATTAAAAGTTTAAAAAATGCTGAAACATGAAAATACTAAATAGCACAACCGGTACGGTCCAAAACAATGCATTTGAAAGTTGGTTAAAGGAAGTTTTTAAAATGGGGTTACTAACGGTTAAAAAGGGAGGGAAAAAGATACGCCGGCTGTAATTAGGATGACAACAACAAACGATATGGAGGTCTAGGGCCTTTGGATGGACGTTCAAGTCGGATATTTTAGGTTTTTGGATATTTTGGTATAGAGGTATAAAATCCGTTTCGGATAATTTTTCACTTTAAGTCAGGCTCAGATATTTGTAGTTTGGGTTTCACAAAGTTACATAGTTCTTGTAAAAAAATTAAATGATCAAAGCGAAAATTTATAACTTACAATTTTAGATTATAAAACAAAACCAAAAATATCTTATATAAGTTATCCTAAATTGCTTAATCCAAACACAAATAAAAAATGGTTTAAGATGAATCATATGTAATTTATTCTTCCTCGTCGTTGATAAAGTAAGCTTTTCGTGGTGTCCAGGTGAATGATATCTTTTGAATTGAGTTTGACATCATGAATATAAGGAATATTAACCAACTACACAAGTTCAGCTACAATGAAGGGAGAATGAGAGTTGTAGGTTTCGGTTTAGATTAAGGTATATATATGTATGGATAGTGCTTGAATTTCAGATATACCATATTGGGGTCGGGTATCCAAATTTGTTCAATACAAAATCTGATAGGATATTTTGCCATTTCAATTCAAATTTCGGTTCATATTTTTCGGATTAAGTTAAGGTTTGGATTCAGATATCAAGTAAAGTGCTCAAGGGTGGTGGGGTTAGTACACTTCTTCCTAACAAAGTCCAAGTTTCGAATTTCGAGTATATCTTTTGGTTCTTCAGTTTTTTTTTCTTTAGATCATTTTGAATGTAAAGTTTCCATTACATTTTCATAAAAAAAAAGTTTCCATTACTAATGTGGGGGGTTTGACTGGTGTAACTCGTTCTTCTTCGTTCTTACGTAATATAAATGCGTTTTAAATTTGGCAGAAAGAAAATGCGTTTGAAATATATGTGGAATCATCCCCTTTGTTTTGATTTTGAGCGACACTTTTATTACATACAGACGAAGGTGTATGGTTTTGTTAAATCTGAAAGGGGTATGGTTTTGTTACTGTGGCACGTGCACATGTCTCAACCCAAAAGTTAAACATTATCAGGAAAAATCATTGCGTGGAGGATTTGGATACCATGTTTATGGAAGACCATGCTAACACATGAACAAAATTGATAGAGGTTAATTAGCTTGGGAAAAGACGAGACACATGGACAGGAGTTAAACGTGTCAAGAGGTGGAAACGTCTCGACGATGAAGACTTGAGCAAGGTAGAAGAACAAGTCTTATGGGAAGCGACTATATATGGAGACTTGAGCAAGATAGAGGACCAGGTCTTATAGCGAAGCTTCCTACACAATTCCCAACTGACCGAGGGACGAGGAAAGTAAGGTATTTATTTCGTTATTTCATGATTACCCTCATATTTTTGATGTTTTGTGTGAGAAATTTTCTGAGTATATGCCTTTAGGCTTGGGTCTATACTTAACGTCATGCATTGCTGACTGCTGTGGATACATTTGTGTCTGTTGGTCGTTAAAACGTTTTTCAGATGGTCACAAAATGAGATCCTTTTTGACATCATCTCTCGTTAGGGACCATTTCTGCCGAAACATATGTGAATGAAACACCGAGTTTGTTTGATATTCTTTGACTATGGCTCTTTCGGTGTGATCCATTTGACTTAATATATTTTCATTTTGTTGATTATGAATAAAATTATTTGATACTTTTAAAAAACGTGGTTTTGATTTTTTTATTACCTAAAATTATGTAATACTTAAAAAAGTTATTTGTTTTTTCTTTCTAATTGTAGAAATCATTTCTTTATTTGTTTTGCTATTTGTTGGTTTCACGATTTTTTGTTATTTTATTGCTAGCACATTGAAATTGTTATATGCACTTTAAAATATTACATTTATTTAAATTGCTTATGTATTTTACTAAAAATTATTTTTGTTAGTGAATAAAATATTAATTTAAATCATCTCTAGCCAAATATTATGATTATAATTTAATTAATTTAACTAGCTATTCAATAATGTCTTATATAAGAACTAACTATTTTTACTTAGTGTATTGAAGACATAATCTAGTTGGTAAATATTTAATATATATGTAGAGAATGTGTAAAAATATAAGAGTTTATTTTAAGTTTATTTTAGAATATAAGAAAAAATAACTACAAATTTAGATTTTCATTATGTACACAAAAAATTCTTAAATTTTCCAATACAAACGAAACTTATATTTGTATACGAAATTTTAGCATAATAATTATGTATAAAAATAGGCATGATTACACAATTCTTTACTGTAACTATAATCTTATTTATGTTATCTTATACCACTTGTATGGATATAAAAGATCACATACGTATAATTTCATTTAGAGTAAAGTGGGCTTTAAATACATAGGGATCATGAGCAATTTTTGACTGGAGTCAATTCTAACTATTATTAAAACATGTTGTTGATAATTAAAATTGACTGGGTCAGCTGACCCCCCTACCCTTTACATGCCTCCGCCCCTGTTTTAAAGTATAAATATCTAGATTTTTTATTAGCCAGTTTGTACTAATAATTGACATTATTTTATTTTTATTTTCTGTTAGATACAACGCCGCGGGTGTGTATATGTATATGGTAACTGGAAATCTATGTTGTTGTCTCCCGAGATTTGGTCTGTCTCATTCTCATTCTCTCATTGGACTTTCTCTATATAAAGCACACGTCTCGGGAGAGACAAGACACACCACTTAACGATCAGACAGTTAAGATATCTGTCGGAAAATGGACGATATCAACCAAGAATTCAACAATTACTGGGAACCCAACTCCTTCCTCCAGAACGAAGAGTTTGAATACGACAGGTTCTTGCATCTTTTTCTTGCTTACTTACGTTCTTTGAATGAATCACTTGAGTTCTTGATAGTTTTTCCTGTTTAATATAAAAAGCTGGCCGTTGGAGGAAGCAATTTCCGGATCGTATGATTCGAGTTCGCCTGACGGTGCGGCTTCGTCTCCGGCTTCAAAGAATATTGTGTTGGAGAGAAACAGAAGGCAGAAGCTTAACCAGAGGCTCTTTGCTCTTCGAGCAGTTGTTCCTAATATCACTAAGGTTCGCAACTCAAGACTCTTTTGTCTTCTTGTTCCAAGATCCATGCTAATTATTATGTATTTCATTTTTTTTTTAAATAATGGTAGATGGATAAAGCATCAATAATCAAAGATGCTATTAGTTACATACAAGGGTTACAATATGAAGAAACGAAGCTTGAAGCTGAGATCAGAGAACTTGAATCTACAACAAAGAGTAGCTTGAGTTTCGGTAAAGATTTTGATCGTGATTTACTGGTTCCTGTCACATCCAAGAGGATGAAGCAGCTTGATTCTGGTTCTTCCAGCTCTCTCATCGAAGTTCTTGAGGTAAGTTTTTTGGTTCCTATAGTTGCACCTTGAATCACAAATTTAAGAAATGGTTTGTGCTAAAAAAATAATGGGGTTTTGGGTGACTGAAGTTGAAGGTAACATTTATGGGAGAGAGGACAATGGTGGTGAATGTAACATGTAATAAGAGGACAGATACGATGGTGAAACTGTGTGAAGTTTTTGAGTCACTGAATCTCAAAATCATCACTTCCAATCTCAATTCTTTCTCCGGCATGATCTTCAACACTCTCTTCATTGAGGTCTCTCTCTCTCTCTCTCTCTCTCTCTCTCTCTCTCTCTCTCTCTCTCTCTCTCCAATTTGCAATTAATTAATTAAAATTAAGAAGTAATGATTAAATTAGCCAAGAGTGGAAGTAAACTTTTCAAGAAAAAAGTAAAAGGAAGCATTCAAATAGTATATTATTACTTTAGTTTAACTTTTCTCAAAGTCTCCATCATCCAGTGCTGATTATGTAAATGTAAATCACACCATACTTTTAATTTTAGGTATGGTTTCTCTTGTTTCTTGGAAATTTTCTTAAGAGATTATTCTATAATCTCATCTGATTTTCTTGAAGGATTTTGTGTGGTTTGAATGCTCGTGCCCAATTATTTTAAAGTAGGGGTGTTCAATCTGGTAAAACAAAACTAATTAAAATCGAACTGAACCAAACTGAAATAGAGAAAGTGGTTTGGATTTGGTAATACCGAATATATGGAATGAATGTCATTTTTAAGAAACCGCGGTATATGGATATGTTTTGGTATATAAATAGACCAGCTGAACAAACCGAATAAACCGATCAATTAAAATATAGTAGTATAATTATATATAAATTATATAAGACAATTAAGAATATATATATATATATATAATTTATTTTATTAATATGATCTTCATATTTAAAATACTGATTTTAGTAATTTAATATTTTATCTTAAGTTGAAAGTTATGCTTCATTTTTATCAAGTTAAATAAAACATAACTTTTACCTTCTTGTTAACAAATATGTGTGCTAATATTTAGTTATTTATATATTATAATAATTTTTACTATTTTTATTCTATAAAAACTATTATAATGATTAACTTAATATATTACTAAATTATTTTAAATAGTAAAAGAAAAAATAGGCAATTTAAAAAAGGAAATTTTTTCATGTTATATAAAAGCTGATATCTAATCATATAAAGTAAAATTTTGAAAATATTTAAAAGATAAATAAATTTATGGATTTTTGGTATAAAACCGAATAAGCCGAAAACCGATATTATATAAACCGAACCAAACCAAAGTAAATATAGTTTTAATATGGTAACTATTTTTTATAAAGCAAAAAACCAAAAAACTAAAAAAATCGAACTGAAACCGAATCGATATCCGGATTGAACACCCCTAGTAAATGCCTTATCGGTGACGCTAGGCCTGGGCATTCGGATATCCGATCGGGTTCGGGTCGGATATTTCGGATATCGGATATTTCGGATATAGGAAAATTGGTACCGTTCGGGTAATTAAAATATCGGATCGGGTTCGGTTCGGTACTTGCCGGATCCGGATAATTTCGGGTATATCCGAATGACCCGAAAAAACCGGTTCCAGTTCGGTTTGCCTTGATTTTATCCGATCATAACCGGAATTACATGTTTTACCCAATCATAACCACAAATATTGGTCTAAACTACTGGGTTTGCTTTTCAATTTCCTAGTCAAATAATCTTTACTGCTCATCAAAGTTTAAGCGAATTTTATCCAAATTCAAATCTGTAATATCTATATTCTAAATTGGACTTAAACTTATAATCAAAGCAAATGCAATGTACTAAGTTATGATGATAAGAAACTATGATAAAAGAGTTGAGAGAATGAAGAACACGTAATGGAATCGAGGAGAGGAGACTCTTCGTGTCCGATGAAAAAGGGAATATAGATGAACGGTGAACCTAATTAATTAATAATATCTATAATATAGGCTACTACTATATATGCGCCATAAGTATCATAAGAGTCACATAAAAGGCGGATACTTTCGGATATATTTCGGATCTCGGGTTATACCCGATCCGACCC
This sequence comes from Brassica nigra, assembly GCA_016432835.1. Taxonomy (NCBI): domain Eukaryota; kingdom Viridiplantae; phylum Streptophyta; class Magnoliopsida; order Brassicales; family Brassicaceae; genus Brassica; species Brassica nigra. The sequence goes on along the minus strand of CM028244.1, from coordinate 8,041,792 downwards.
GATACCCGAATCATAAATAAAAACATACCCAATCGGATATTTGACACTACCCGTACCCGACCCGATACCCGGTTTTTCGGATCGGTACCGGTTCGGATCTTCGGATCCGGGAAATATGCCCAGGCCTAGGTGACGCTCGCAGTGACCATTGTGTTATTACTATATTTGTTTATCTGAGAAAAGAAATATAAATACTTTTCCTTAATGCAAGATTCTTGATTTGATACTGATTTAGACGACATACACCTTTGGTTGATTTAAAGTAAAGATCTTATTAAAGTAATGATTAAATTAGAAGGAAAATATTCGGCTTAGTCTTTTTTTTGGGTTTGGTCGTCTATTGTAGTCAATACATTTAGTTTTGTTGGCCACTTAACCGTGTGGCCCTATTGCCTAATTTTGTTCATCAACTAAATTGCATGATGTTGAAATCTAAATAATATTGTATATTTCCTATTTACACTTTTAAAAGCGTCAGTTGTTAAAGTTATACTAAAAAAAAAACATTTTTCTTTTTTTTTTCTATCAGTTGATTTTTTTTTGAAATGCCTTTGTTTTACTTTCTTCTAATGGCTATAACATAAATGGATTCCATATCGGAAGCTTCCAGTGTGGACCAAACATTTATTGGAGTGTTGTTTCAGTTTATCCTTTTAAAGAAATTTTGGTCCCGCACTAGTAATTGGTTGGTCCATTTGCTATTAAAAATTAAATAGTATTATCTATGTGGTAAGCCGAATCTGATTGCTTTGTCATGAACATTACGGATTAAATAACAGTGGAATATAAATGATAAAATATAGCTAATTCTGCCATATATGTCGTATATTGTCTGAAGTTAATGAAATTATAGCTGATTCCACAAAAAACCTTAGAGAACTAAAAAAAACTAAGAGCCAATAAAGTATTGGACATAAGATTATGATCACAATTGCTAATATACTAATACGTGGTGGCTTTATCTTTGGTGAGACCTGTCTCTTACATGACTGTGTCTAGGTCCGGTTCTATGTATTTAGATGCCTTTTTCCCCTTTTTTGAACACATAGATGCCTAAAACATGAAAAATATTTTTGTCCATTCATTCCCTAAATTTTTATATATTTTTACAAATTTTGGAACTTAAAATAGGTGTTTCGTGAGCTTTAATTCAGAGCCAGTCCTGCTCATGTCTTCATTTCAGTTTTCAATTTGTAATTTCCTGTTAAATCATTGATGATATAATTAATTAAAAATTATTTCATTTAATAGGCAGATGAAGAAGAACAAGAAGTGTTAAGGTTGAAAATAGAATCAGGAATAGGAGCTTATAATGGAGCTCAGAGCCCCACTTGGAGCATGGACTCTCTATACTAAAAAGTTTGTGTTTTGGATTCTCTCTTTACAAAGAAAAATATAGTACTTTTTTTTTCATTGTCTTCTCCCTTCATTTTGTGTCCATCACGAAGACTACTTCTGCGTTTATATAATGTCTACAATAATCGTACGCATTGTTATTATTATTTTTTTTTGCTTAAATTTTTGGGGTGGGGAATGGTATGTTCGCCCTTAATATAAAGCAAAATTTAAAAGGAGATTTGCTTCTTGTTTTTTCAGTTTTCACTGGTAGATAATGCAATCTTAATATTACGGTAAAATGAAAAGATTGGACCAATGATTGATTTACGCTTTTGTCAACAAAAGAAACTGATAAACCCACTCTAAAGCCCATTTACAAACTCATATGCCCATGCTCTCATAGTAAACCACCCGACCCACCAGCATTACAAACCCACTCTAAAGCCCATTTACAAAAAAAAAATTTACCAGCATTACAAACTCTATTTTCATTATTTTGCTATCCTCTTCTTTCTGTGTCATTAAAAGATGAAATTGGACTGAAGTAAACCTTCACCATTGATACACTGATGACTTACTGGTGACTCTTCTTCAATATCTCTACACATTGTAAAACCAACCACTCACTGAGCCTTTTCCTTCGGTTGGTGCAGGGGTCTAAATGAAACAAACCCACAAGCCGCAGAGATAAAACGAAAAAAAAAAAACGCATTGGCTCTTGCAATATATCCAACAAGTAAGAAAAAACATATAGTAAAATCTAAACTTGCTCATACATTTCCATTGTAAGAAGAGATCAAAATTGATAAAACATTTTGTCTGCAGGACATGAAACTTCAGGCCCATTTAATAGTCTAAGCTTAACAGAAGCTGGAGGAAGTGTTTGGGAGCTTGCACTAGTCACACCACATAACGACAACAACAACAATCCTCGTCTCGCAATAGCAACAAAACTCGTAAGTCATCTCATTCGAATTTTAACTAAACTGAAGAGGACTTTCTAATTCTAACTCACATGATGTCTCTGTTTATAGGGCAAAGGATTTGACAATATCTTCTGCTATACAGTCTCTACGAAGACGATACAACAATCAGACAGATTCCTTTAACCAATGCTGGTTACGGATTTGGAGCTACGGCTACAACCGGAGAACCAGCCTCATCTAACCAGTGCCGGCTTAAAACTATTTTGGACCTATGGACAAATTTTTTTTAATGTATCATAGTTAGTTAAGCATAATTTTATGGACCCAAATAAACATAAATATAGACCCATTTTATCATTAAATTTAGTTATTTTTAAGATGGACCTATGGCATATGCCATGTTTGCCACCCTCTAGAGCCGGCACTGCATCTAACCCCAACAAGCAGACAGATCCTTTCTCAATGTCTAACCACCTGGCTCCACCAACCAATGTTCAAATGGCAATGCAACAACAACAAATGATGATGATGAATAACCAAAATTCCTATAACAATAACTATTCACCTTACCATCATCACTTCTCATCAAATCATTTATCTTCTTTGTCTCCTAACCCTTTTGGTGTCCCTTTCCTTGCTCTCCCAGCTCCTTCTTCTGCTACTCAGCAGGAACACAACCATCATCATGTGCTCCTTTAGGAAAAGGACATCTCAATAACTTGTCTCTTATTTTTTGTTTGTAAATTTCTTTTTACTTCAGGGTTATTATTATTCTTTGATTCTATTCTAGTATAAGACTCTTCCACTTTATTGAGATTTTTTTTTTCTTATCATGATATGCTTGGTTAATTTAAAGTTCGTGTACATTCAAGATCGTTTATGAGATAATTTATATCGTTGTCGAAGAAATGACAACATGTGTCAATCTTGTTTTTTTTTCTTCATGAATTCGATATTTACCGAAGAATTATTCACTATCTTGTGATTCGTTTGCTTTTTCGGTGGTAAATATTATCTTGTAATTAATTTACAAGGATTAAAAAGAAAACCTGTGGTTAAAACAAGTAGGAAAATATGATTTCTCCACAAATCATCAATAAACTGAATATTCCCACAAAATACGGGTATACACAGATGTGATCAGTCCTATCATATGATACGTATGTATACGACTACCTCACAGTTTCCTGACCACGACACATTTTTTATGTATTGTGACTCTGTGAGGCACTATCTCAAAATCTTGTATCACCTCTAGTTCGATGGAAATATTTTATTCGTATTTCAAACCTTTTTAGGTACAGTCATCGTTAAGAAAATGATAACTAATGCACACTTTCTAGTCTGGCTTATAATTAGAAAAAAATTCATATGCAACTTTTCGTCGTGATGAAACAAAAGATATAACTAGTCTCCCCTTTTTATGACATCCTCATTTTTCAACATTTCCATCTTTTGTTTCAAAATTAACAAGATAATATAAGTAATTTGACCGCAATAGCTGAATATTTAATCAAGCAAGACTTTACCAATTGAGTTTGGGCCATGACATTGATAACGAGACCTTGAATTACTGATACAATTAGAAAAAAAAATCTTAAGTTTGGCTTACTTAAGATGGCGGGTCAATACGACTACCTCCATGTTGCATTATCATCAGTCATCACAGGCTTACACAGCCGTGAACTTGAGCAAAGAAGAAAAGAACTGTTTTTACATCTGTTTTTTTTTTCTTAACAAAATTAATTATTTGATTATTAGTTTGCGACAGTATGGTACAGAGAACCAAATTATAATCTTTCTACTTTTCCACATTTGAAATTTAAAGACAATTTTGAGAATATGTATTTACATAAAAAAATTATTAATGAAATGATAAATTATAGTTTTCACCCATTTTCAGTTAGTTCTAACTTGAAAGTTGATAAATAATTATAATTTTCTGACCGTGGGATATTCTCAGTCTTGTAAACTCCATGTTTTAGTTTTTATATTCTAAAATAAAAGATTAAATTATAATATTATATATATTTCATATCATTTTTTTTAAATTGTAAAATAATATACAATATTTTGTAAACTAATTTATTTTATTATTATTTGGTATGAGTTGGAAATCTGTAAGAATTAACTTGGTATCAAAATCAGAATTTGTTAGTGGAGGTAGGACAACCCAAATAAAAAAGTATTGTAATCTATATAAAACATGGTATCAAGATCATTGATATTGACTATAATGTAAGATTCAGTCCAACATACGTTAAAAAAATATCATTTTAAAAGAATATTATAAATTGCATCACTTAATAAAATATATATAATAAATATAAAATACATAATTAATTCATTTCTTACTAATAAATTTAAAATTAAAGAATCACAAAAAATTTAGAAATTGATAAAGTGAATAAATTAAATTTCACATTGGTAATTGGAAAAATAATTAATTAATACTCCTTCCGTTTCACAAAGAATGTCACTTAGAGACATTTTATGCATATCAAAAAAAAAATATCCTCATTTATTTAACAATTAATTAAATAAAAATTATTTAGGTAAATATCTATTGGTTATTTAAAAAGGTAAAAAAAAATTAATAAAAAATTTGTATTGGACATGTAAAATGATACTTATTTTAAAACAAAATAAAATAATTAAAATGACATTTTTTATGAGACAGAGGAAGTACGTAACAATTTAGAGTCAATACATTTATAACCAACTGATTCTAAACTGAAATGCCACAAAACTTAAATTTAATACCTGATGTTGGTTCATTCCGTAAATGTTTCGATAATTTTTCACATTTATAAAAAGTGTTATTGAATAAATTAAGTTATACATTGGTAGATGAAAAACTAACTGATTGATATTATTCCACTCATAACCAATTGTGTTTAAATTGAGTATCTAAAACTTAACGAATCTAACTCGTTTGTGCTAAACCGAATTATACCATTACCACCAAATCTAAATCGTTGTTGGACCAAATCCAACTATGACCACCACTAGCAACTGATGAGCAGGAATCACAAAAGTGTAAGTCTTAAATTCAGTCACATTGTTACAATTTAATAGTTTTTTGCTATGATACAAATTTAATACTTTCATTTACTAATATCAAATTTTAGCGATGGCAAATGAAAACAGAGAAAATATGTGGTCGCAAAGGTGTCTAAATTTTGATTCTGACTATTTTGATCGGTCAATTATGGCGGTCACGCATTGTAGGGTTGAGCATTTTATCCGTTAAATTTGATTCGATTCGTTATTCGATTGATTTTATCCGAAAAATCTGGATATTCGTAAGTCTCCAAAGCAGAGTAAATATTAAAAATCAATATCCGTTAAAAAGTGAAACAAATCACAAATACTTAAAAAAGTTAGAGGCGGATATCTGTTCCGACTTATATACATATAGATATAAATCTATAACTAATATAGAGTTTAAATGTATAATCTTAGATAATTATTATTTTAACATATAATTCTATTTATAAAATTATTTATAAAATATAAAATATAAAATAAAGAAAAATATAAAATCTTTATAGAAAAGTACAATTTTTCTAAAAACGTTGTTTTATAAGAAAATTTTATTAAATTTTAAAATTCATAAAACACATAGTTTCATAAATTTCTAGTTTAACTTTTATATTATGTATTTAAAAAAACAAGTATGTATAAATTTTTGTAGATGTACTTGTATTGAACAAAGTGTATTAGGTATCTATGAATATTCGTGAATATTCTTAAATTTTCCGGTTATTCGGAAAATCGGTTATCTATATTTTTCCGTAGCAAAATAAATCGAAAATCATATATCCATGAGGTACAAAGCAAATTACAAATACTGAAAATTTAGTACTATTCGATCGATGACCACCCCTACGCATAAGCACATATTGATTACCATTGCAAGTTTATTGTAAATTAAAATTTATTACATGATTTTTGCGTATAGCTATCACTATTGCTGAACTGTACCTGTAGTGATACATATCATAATTCAAATTTTTTTTTGAAAAGTATACATTGTTGTAAACCTGTTGGTTTAGGAATGCACATAACCGGCCACATCTTGTTTAGCCGAACCGGACGGACAAAGACCAAACCGGACGGTCCATCTCTTTCCATTGTGGCCGCCATTTTGCAGTTATTATTTATGTATATCTCCTGGATTTTCTCCTATAAGATATCGACCAAGATCTTATAATGGTCGATATATATATTGTATCTTTTCTTCTTTTGATGAATAAGATTGAAGTTTCACAAAACAACTCTCTCTCTCTCTAAGGCCAATGGCCGACCTTTCTCTCTTCTTGTTCTCTCTGGATCTCGAACTAAACCTCAAGAAGAAACACTCAAATTACAACACGTTATCAGCACGATAGATCTAAATCCCGAGCTACTCTAGAACCCTAATTCGGCGCCACCTTCAACCGGCTCTATCTCTCGAACCGTGTCGATTCAGACGACGAGCCACCTACCAAATTGAAGCTCTAGACGAGACGAATCCAACGCCACCGGCCTCGCCTTCATCCGATCTCAGACGCGTCCACAATCTCAATTTCAATACGCGCCGCCGACTTGCAACGAAACCCTAATTTCGTCCGCAACTTCAAACTGGCGTATCTCTCAATCCGTGTGGAGCCAGAAGGAGATCAAGCTATCCACGTGAAGCTCTGGACGAGACGAACAATTCGTCACCAACAGATCACCGATCGGAGCACAGACGCGCCGTCAAGCGCAGCATCAATACCCGCCGCCGTCGATCTTACTTTGGAAACCCTAATCCCGGGCGCAACTTCAACGACGAGTTTCTCTCCAACCGTAAGGAACTAGGCGACGAGTAACCTATCAATCTGAAGCTCTTGACGAGTAGAATCCAGAGCCGCAGACAGCACCTCGATCCAGGATCAGACGCGCTCTCACTGCTTGATGCAAGCCGCGCCGTCAAAGACATAAACAAACCCTAAGCCGCCAACTTTCATATTTTTTGATTATCGATTGTTTTTAATCTTTAGAACTAATCTATTGTTTGTTTTCTTTGGTTTGATTATGTTTAAGGTTTCTAAAAGGAGAAGCCAAGGATCAAATCATCCAAAGGTGAAGGTAAATATTCAAAGCCATAACCTTTTAATTTGCGGTTTATGAATCTTAGTTTCAAAGTTTTTAAATGTTTAAAGCTCAATCCGATTTTATGCTGAGGTTTTTGCGGTTTGATTTTAAGTTAAATCTAGTTCTTGTTTAGATTTAAATTGAATCACTAGGTTGCTAGATGATTTTAACTTGAACCGTTTATAATTTATAAAATCTATAAAGTTTATAAGTTCAAAACCGGATTTGATCAAAACCGTTTTTCAAAAGTTTTTTATAAGTCTTGTATGAGAACCGGCATGACTTTGGTTTGGTATGGGACAACAAGTGATGCGCGTGTTAGTGGTACGCTATATGTCCGCACAACCTTAAGGTCGATGCCTTCTCATACATGACCCGCGGTAGTCGATGATGCGCACCATAGGGTGCGGCTAGACTATGATCCGCGGATGGACCAATGATGCCTACTAGATGAGTATGGCTAGGTCCTTGTTCGGACAGCCGATGATGCGCACAAGAGACGTGCGGCTAGGCTATGTCCGGTTCCGGGTAATGACCCGCACATAAAGGTGCGGCTAACCCATCATTCGGATAGACCGATGATGCGCGCATATGTATGCGGCTAGGTCACCTCTCAGTTCGGCCAATGATGAGCACATAATAAGTGCATCTAGGCCATCTCCCGTATAGACCATGGACGCTCACCATAATGGCGCAGCTAGGTCATTCCCCTATAGGCTAATAATGCTGCCTATAAGCGCTTAAGCCATGTCCTCTCGGTCAATAAAGCCCACCTAACGTGCGGCTAAGACCATCATTCGATCAGCCGATAATGCGTACCGCGTGTACCGCTAGGCGATCATCCGATCAGCCGATGATGCGTACCGCGCGTACCGCTAGGCGATCTCCCGATCGGCATAAGCCGCGTACCGCGTACCGCTACCCGATTAGCCGATCACCCGATCACCCGATCGTCCGCACTAGCCGATGATGCGTACCGCAAGGTACGGCTAGGCAATCTCCCGAACAGGCCGATAGAGCGTACCGCATGGTACAGCCAGGCCATGTTCCGCATAAGTCCATGACGCGTACCGCAAGGTACAGCCGGACCATGCGCTTGTCCATCCGATTGGTTTTAAAGACTTGTCTTAAACCGATTTTTATTCTCATTATTTTGAGATGGACAAGATATGAAAACATTTGCGGATGACCCTTTGATCCGGCCATGTTTTGGGGTCTGGACCTTATCCACCTTTTGTCTTGCGGTCTAGCCTTATCGGGCTATTAAATCCGAATGAATCAAACCCCTATGTCGTCCAGATTCATAACTGGACTTCTAAAATCTGTTCCTCAGAACATATCACTAAGATCTAACTTGAGAAACACTAAACCTTTAAGATGTCGTATTCCTCCATCATAATCTCAGGAGAAAACCACCATCAATGTGTCCAATGGGCACAAGATCTTAAGATCATACTTGAGTCTGATAAACTCAGCAAATGCATCATAAATGATAGCATGGAACTCCTGAAAATCCGCCATCACCTTTGTGAAAAACTCAAAAGTCTATATCCGACCAATAATCCCTCAGAGCTTTGGACAGATCTAGTAAATAGAAATTGTCTCCAAGAGGAGATACATACCAAAGCTCTACAGGATGGATAAAACTCAGATTCCGAGACTATAAGTCTGTGGAAGAGTATGACTTTGCCCTACTCAAAATAGTTTTCGAAATGAAACTTGTTGTTACAACAACAATATAGAGTAATGGGCTTCACTACCTATACGTCTCTAACAGCAAGATTGTTGCAAGCTGAGCAAAATCATGAATTGCTAATGAGCAGTAGTGAAAGAGAGTTTACGAGTCAAACTCCATTACCACCAACCAATGCACTACCAGCCGAAAGGCCTGACTTAGAAACCAACCATGTCAAGAGAGGATATGGACGTGGGGGATGGTCTAAGACGTGCAATAATTGTGGAATGGACAACCATATGACTTAGTGATGCAGAACTCCTAAGCATCCAAACGCTATTTATCAGCAAAGCTTTGAAAGAAAGGCTAAGATGGTTCGGAAAGATAAAGAAAATTGTCAAAGATATTCTCATGGATCATGACAAGTGTGGTCGGATGGATCACAAGAAAGGATGATCCAGCAAATCATAAGAGAATAGATTATCACATGGAATAAGCCATGATGACTCGACATCAAGTCCTTAGTGTTCTTAGTTATTTCATTCCTTCCTGTTTTCCTTTAACATTATCCCTTCCTTGTTTTACTATCTTTGAAGTAATGAAAGCTTTTATAAAATGTCCATTCTTGTTCCTCAAGAACAGAATATGATCTTATAAGATCAATCCATACAATCTAAAGCCACGACCATATATCCTATTGCCTCAAAAGGTACACAAAGAGAGGACGTGTACAACATAGAGGTCGTGTGCATGATATCCACATTTGAGGCTATGTACACAAAGAGAGGACGTGTACAATACTCATTCTTATAAGTGAAAACTTAAGAATTTATGAATGGATAGTTTCATGAAATGAAACAAAGTGTTTTCTCTAAAGAATAACCGTCCAAAGAAGATTGTATGAGGACAAAGACTATAAGTCTTGGTAAAAGCTAAGTGAACTCACGATATGTCCATGGGGGTAAGTGTTAATCACTCCATGAAACATGGACATACACAATATTGAAATATCAGAGAGTTCACAAGTACAAAGATAGACTTATCCCGCTCGGATTAAACTAAGGATAAAGGAAAATGTGTTACTTCTTCACGTCCAATTGGATATAGATCAAAGTGCTCACGTCCCAAAGGGTTTGATAACATTATATGATCTTGGAGAATGTAGAAAACATCTCATGACTCAATGTGGACGTGGCCATTCAAAATTAAAGGACGGAAATAGAAATGAAGTAAACGAAAGAAGGAAAAGAATTCCCTCACCAATGCCTAAGACTATATGTCTTGATATGTTCACACCCTAAGTACTCAAAGAGTATGATATGTCCATGGGGGAAGAATCAGAATAAAACCCACCTTTTATTCTACATGGACATACACATACATAAGTGAACATTGATACCCATCCCATTGACTGAAACGGGTCAAAGGCCAGACACACCTCATCTTAGCACATAAAGAAGTGCCACTTATAAACTCTATTGCTCCACCGCAGAAATAGAAGATGAGAGGATGGGAATAGATGTTGGATATGATATATGTTCCCCACGTTTCTAAGTATCTTGAGCCGTCCACGGACAAGTTGTTTAAAGGCCAGGTACACGGATAGTCACCTCAGTGAATCCGAACATCCAACATTACGGGGAAGCTGGATAATAGAAAATTATATGGAATCAAAACATCCTTATATTGGCAAGATCCTCAGACTCTAGAATGAATTCTAGAAGTCCATAAAGTTTATGCAAAAGCTAGCTTAATACAATTACCAGATTCCTGACCCGAATAGAATGACCAAGTCATCTATACCAGCTATACATGCACAAATTCGAATTGATGTTCAAGAGAACACAATCAAGTTGCTACTGAGTCTAAAACATGTTAGACCAATAAGTTCTAAAGATAAGATCCCTCGGATATTAAAGTAAGGTGCAAATCCGTGGATGAGGGACTCCTAGACATCATCAATCACAAGATGTACAAAACTTAAAAGCCATGGCCATGGATGAGGAACCATAAGATATGGTTGTACCTAAGGTACCTAATGATGCTTGGGACGCCAAGCTTCAGGGTATTGAAGGTCATAATGAAACCTCAATAAGTTATGTCATGTCTAGGACTCAATGGAACAAACGAGTACTCGAGATCAGCAATACATCATGCGCAATGTAGCACTTGAGATCATAAGATCAATGAGGATCACAAACCCACGTCCATATGAATGCATTTAAACGTATGTGATTAAGATCAAATAAGAAAGTAGACGTGGAGTTAAGAGAGGATAGGTCCCATAAGTACGGACACCTCTAGATGCTAAACCAGTTGGACAGAAAAGAGTCTTTGTGAAAGAAATTTCTATGGCGAGATACCTAATGAATGGCACGACCATATGAGTGATATTAAGCATGGTCATGTGCACAAGGATACTCATAAAGACCAGGAATCAAATATAAGGAGATAAGCTCCTTATGGTGGATGCAACACACATTGAGATTCCTAGATCAGTCTGGCACATAAGAAAGAAACTTATACTTGCGGTTCAAGGATGTAAACCGCCTGATTATATAAGTCCACTGGATAATATAGAAGTCTCAGAGGATATAGAGTTGTCCAAAGCAACAAAGTTCTCGAGAACTAGAGTATACAAGATATTTTTGATCTAAAGAAAATATCCTGGGAACCTCTGGAGACACTTCCCAAAAGACTACCAAAAGAAAGCATTAAAATGAATGTTTTGGGAAAGAATAAGTTTGGGACAAACAAAGTTTGTTTGGGACTATATTAATATGGCTCGCCCCACTGTATGGTAACATAGTCCCTAGATCCGGACATAGACTCATTTAGTCACATGAAGGACAAAGAAGTTGTTCCTTAGTCCGGATACAAGCCAATGTAAGACCCATGGTCGAATGGTTTTCACTCAGTCCAAGTACTGACCCCTTTAGTCAAAGGAAGGACACGGTCATAAGACCATCTGAGATAGGTCACGGATCCTTTGATCCTAGTTTGGACAAAGACATATGTCTCTGGACGCATCTGGATGTAAATTCTCACAAGTGAAACCATAGTTAAGTCTATACGACTAAACGACTTCAAAATGCAATATGGTCATAATGATAAATGATCAGACCATGAGGCATTGAAAATAAATCCATACATGTCCATTGTCAAAGCAATGAGACAGGATTGAAATATCCTTTCAAATGTCATGTTTGATATTATTTTATACTAACCAAACCCATAGAGATGTTTGCTTGGTATTTGTTTTGTTTTTGATTATGACACAGGATCCATACATGGATGAATCTCAAACAAGTTATATGCTCGTTGGACAAAGGATGAAGAAGGCCAAGGTCTTGTTTCACCATGGAAGCTGGATGGAGATTCATCATTAGCAGCTTCTACACGTGATGGTACAGTCCATGAGATGGACGAATTCAAGAAGTGCAAGCTCAACCAAAGACATGTCAACCGGCCTCTTCACCATTTCCACATCAGTTCCACGTCCACGAAGACCAGCCTATCAGTTCAGGACGTGCACATTACTTGGCGCCCATGAAGTTCCCATCATTCTACACATGCGCCAACCTCAAGAGCATATACGGAGGTTCACTTCAGGGGGAGTAATGCGGCTGTACTCTTTTCCCTGTCCATGGCTTCCCTTTTTACCACATTGGGTTTTGGGTTTACCATGGAGAGGTTTTAACGAGGCAGTATGCCAAACGCATTACAAACTCTAGATGGTTATGGCATTCAGGGGGAGTGTTGTAAACCTGTTGGTTTAGGAATGCACATAACCGGCCACATCTTGTTTAGCCGAACCGGACGGACAAAGACCAAACCGGACGGTCCATCTCTTTCCATTGTGGCCGCCATTTTGCAGTTATTATTTATGTATATCTCCTGGATTTTCTCCTATAAGATATCGACCAAGATCTTATAATGGTCGATATATATATTGTATCTTTTCTCCTTTTGATGAATAAGATTGAAGTTTCACAAAACAACTCTCTCTCTCTCTAAGGCCAATGGCCGACCTTTCTCTCTTCTTGTTCTCTCTGGATCTCGAACTAAACCTCAAGAAGAAACACTCAAATTACAACATACATATCTTAATTCACATTGTACGAACCCATGTTCTTTGCAAATACATCTCATGTCATTTTTGGTAATGTTATATTTTTCTCTCACTAAACTGTAGAGTAAATTTGATTTCCTTACACTTGTATAATAATAAAAAAAAAGATTTGATCTCCTTGCAGGAGAACACCTTTTTAACAATATTGAAACAAAATAGCATCCTACTTTGACGCAGTTTCGTAGTTTCTTTCGGCAGAGAAAAATTCTTAAGAAAAGACTTATAGCTCAATAAATCATTTCTTATATATTTATATTATAGTTAATTAAAATCACTTAATTATTTTGTTTTTCTAACGGATATAAACTGTAACAGACATGAGCAGATTGGATGATACATACATGAAAAGTCAATTTTCTATATGCCGCTCTTATTTTTATGGTGGTTAACTATAATAATATCTGCAATTATTAAAGTTATATTTCTTTTTGATAACTTTTAATCAGGTTTTTAAATTTAACTCTCTTTTTTTCCTTAATGGTTTCCAAACCACATATATTAAAGGGAGGGTAATATATATTTATTTATGTCATAATGATTTGATAAAAAATAAAGTTTCAAAAAATAAGCTTAATATTTTAAAAAATAATCTTCTTTTTAAAACATAATGTCAAACAACTTATATTTACTACAATATCTTTCACGAGTACTCATCTTTTACTATTACTAGAAACATTGGAAAAGATAACTAAAATAGTTTTATTCTTAATAGAAATAAATATGTTACATATTTATATTCAAAATAATAAACCTGATTACATTCTAAATCGAACTGAAAATAATTATATTTCAATTTGGAATGAATAGATGAAAGTTAATATACCCACAATATGATTAACTGGACTAATCTAAATTCTTATACTCAAAATTAAAATCTAATTAAAATAGCAACATATTAGGGGATTATTTATAAAAATATTTGTTGATTTTTATACATATAAAATACGTAATGACTCTAGAATATAAATAAATGAATATTAACCTACAGTTATGAATGAGTTATCTTGTAAAATTTATATATGGGCATGAACTTTCAAAAGTAATTTTTATTTTAATTTATATAACCTTAATCAATCACAGTTTAGTTTAATTTCTAAAATAACATATATAAAATCATGCATAATTTTCTAAACTATATTTCCAAATCTAATTAAATAGACCAAACTAAATGAAATAAACAAAATTAATCAAAAATCTCATCTATTTAGAACAAGATGGTTTAATTCAAAGAAATGATGTAGCCTAATGTATTTCAAATGATAAATTGAACCGGCCAAATTTATACACAAAATCATATGCCTAATTAAAATAATAAATATAATATTACCCAAAATAATATCATATACAGATAAAATATGAAAAATAAATTAAATAATATATTGATCAATTGTTATCATCTATATACAAAATCATGTCTAATTAAAATGATAAAATATTATTATTAAAATAATGTTTTATACGTATAAATTAAGTATGGTTAATTAAAATTATATATGAATCAATTACTATAATTTATTTCTTTTGTAAATATTTATGTTTGTATATGAGCATGGTAAAAATCGTCTAATATTTCTTTTTTTTAAAGATAATTTTATGCAACTTTCAATATAAATATTTTTATTTTATCTATGCTGAAAATAATCATTCACCGCCACATTCTATTCACAATTATTATTATTATTATTTGTTAAATTGTCAAGAAAAAAAATATTTAACGAGCAGCCATGTTTGAGAATTCATAAAGGATTAGTTTAGTAATTAGTAGCAGCTTGAAAAAAGAGGTGGTAGTGTTTTTTTTTGATCAAAGTGGTAGTGTTTTTTCTTAACTTAAAAAGTAATGGTAGTGTTCATATGATGCAAGTGGATCAATGACCACACCAACATTTCTTGTCTGACTTTTTACTATTAATTCGTTTTACAATTACCTGAATGTCAAAGAATTTCTTAGGTCGACAGCGATTACTTCTAAGCTATATACATAGAATGCCTTTTTATCTCTATTTTTTTGTCAACATCTATTTATATAAAATAGAGTTTCTTCACTCCTGAAGCATACCACATGGAATTCCATGTTACTAATTCGAACGTTGTGATGGCGACACATATCACGGTTAATCAAAATTCAATGTTTCATTAATTCTTGGTTTACATGGTTTTATGTGTTTAATATGGCTTAAATACATCTTCTCCAAAAAACTGTATACGAATCTTAAGGAAAAAAGTCATCGTGCACTAATTCTCGTTCAGTCAACTGTCAATAGAAATCCAATGGTTTCACCGGTGACGAACGATTCCGATCAATGTCAGTTGGAAGCCGAATAGACTTCTTTAATCTGGCGCCGTTACGGAAATCAACTTGGTTCATGCATCTTCATTAACAATCGCATTAATACCTACTTCTCCCGCGATCTCACATTCAATGAATCCCTTCATTCATTCCTTTGTGTTAATCCTTCATTATATATACGAAAGTTTTCTTCCAACAAAATCATCAGTTCATTTCTCTTTATAAACAACACAAAAATGATGAATTTTTTTTTGTTAAACTCATGGTTGTGCTTAACGGATTGTGATAGAAAAGTGATAAGAAACAAAAGAAATGAGACAAGAAACAGAATAAACAGAGAAGAAAAGAAAGGAGGAAGACCATAGAATAAGGGAGATAACTTTTTTTAGTGAATTTTTTTTTTAAAAAAATTATTTATCTTTAGCTCATAATAATTTCCAACATCTTGGTGTTGATTTTTCATCACTGTGGCTCCCTAAAAGGTTGTTGGCCCTGATCTCAAGGATACAACAGTTAGTGCATACACTTATGGATATAGAACCTTGTATGAGTATGCATGATTGTGATTTGTGAGTATACTTCAGTTACATATTTTCCATATCGCTACTGAACTATGAATTCTTTTTAACTTGGATGCTTTTATGTCTCCAAAATGGGCTGATTTTTTATATATAAGTAAAATGCATTTTTCATATTATACTTCTAAGTTTGAGTCTGCATATATCACAATAAAATGAGGACGGTGGACGAATGAGCTGAGTGTGGAATACTAAACATGTTCTTACATGAAATTGAAGCATTGTAGTTTATTCCAAACATTAGCATATGCCTTATTTAGAACACTCATTTCTCACAACATAAATACTCTCTTCTCGACAAATGACATCTGCTAACCTAATAAAAACGATATGAAAAACAATAGTTTCAAATATATATATATATATATATATGTGTGTGTGTGTGAAAATAATGTTTCACAACTAATAAAACTGAATCTTTTTTTTCGTGATGATATTTCATCAAGAAAATTGTCTAAAAGTTTAAAACTATAATTTTAAAACTTTATTAAGTATTCCACATTTTCAATATCGTATTTTTAAAACCAAATTTATTGGTAAATTATTTAATAATCCAGAATTTGTTTTGATCAATATTTTATTTTAGGTCTAACAAAATATTTGACATCAATCTAAAATAATATTTTAGCACATAATTAATAATATAATATTAAGTACATAAATTTTAAAAATATTTATAAGGAAAAAATATAATCTAAGATTTTGTATTAAAATTATTTTACTTATTATCAAAATCATCATAATTACAGTAGAATAAACAAAAGAATATGTAAAACTATTATGGATTCATGAACATTTTAATATTAAAATGATCATGATCTATAAAAAAAATAACAAAACATACACAATAAAAGTTAAGCTTTAAGTAAGCTAAATATTTTGAGATACTATTTAACTGATATATTTATGTATTTTCGGTTACTAACACGCTCGTAAGGTGAAGAGAGAGAGAGAGAGTTAAATTATGTTAATAGTAAAAATTAGTTGTTTGGTTAATTTTAAATTAAGAAAATAGTATATATTATATATATATCTCTTGCAAACGTAAACCTAAAACACAAACCACAAATCATATAAAAAAATAATAATCTTGATCCCCTATATATTATTTTAGGAGCATTAGAAATAAATAACCTCTAATTCATGTGTGAATTACATTAGTGTCATTTCCTATGTGTCATTACCACATGTTCTCTCAAGACCTATATTCAAAAACCCTTAATTTACTAGACTAATTACACTAACTACAGTTGGTCATTACATTATAACTTTATTTTTTATTAACTAACCAAAAATACAATGTCTACGATTAATGGTTTGTCTTTATTATTTTCCATATATTATTACACAGATTATTAATCATGATGCATCTGATTTACTCACCGATAAATCCCTGAGATTTGAGTACGTCTATCATATGGTTTCATACGTATTTAAAATACAAGACATGAATGCTATGTTGACATGTTTTAACTTAAAATCATAATGTAAAAACATTATCAAACCTAATGGCTCGATATCATCAAATGATCCAGCATCATTGTTTCCCATGTAATATTTTCATGTATTATTAATAATGTAGCATTCGATATATTACATGAAACATGTACGTAATGTGGTGATGACTACCTAATACACATACATGGGCTATTTTTCATGTAATATTTTTTCATATAATTTATATTTTTCCATGTAATATTTTCATATAATTTTTTTTCATATACGTTAAGAACTTAATGTGGCGGGATCACAGGAGAATATTATGGGTTTTCATTATTATAAGAATCAAATTTAAATTATATGAAAAAATATCTTCCTACGTTAAGTTGGGCATTTATTTGCTTGATGTATGTTCATAGAGATCAAAAACGAATTCTCAATCACGATTTACTTGCGTGACAATCCACATGATTTTCGTAATCATTCAACGTTAATTATGCCATTTATAAGCTTAATAATTATGCCGTTGATTTTTTTATTTTAAATAAAAGATCTTCAACCCTCCGCCAATCACGCATTACTGGTAGTTTTTAATTGTATTTTCCTGAATTTATCACAAATTAGGAATGTAAATACGCTTTTTATGGTATTAGAGATTCAAAGTAGACGTCGACTCATTCAAAAATATAGAAACTTTACGATTATATAGAGTCAAATTTAGAAAGTACGTGTGATCATCACTAGTTGCTTTTTAAAATTAATTTACGAATACATGTTACTCGGTTTGTTTCCTTTAATATTACAAACAAATCGTGTAATCGTAGGAACAAGGAAATTAATATATGAAGATTCTGATTTCGAATAAAAAATATTATTGTGGTTATTAATTGCGTCGAGTTTAATTTTAAACCTAGGTGCCTTGCTCATATAAATACACGTCCTTAGAGATACATCTCCTCACCATTGTCTCCTTCTAAAAACTACTTTATCACTACATTTGAGCAATCACAACACTCATGGCATTGTTTAACTCAGTTGCCGATTTGAATTGTATATATAGTCACATTTGCCATATATATTAATATTCTAACAGTATGAATCGTATATATAGTCACATTTGCCATTTTATTCAATATTATAACAAAGGAAACTGTGATGAACCCAATGGTGTTCTAGAAATGAGGATGCATGTGGTGACTAACATTGATGGTTTTCCAAATTTATTTTGAACTCAATGATGTTCCAGAAATCGATGCTTTCAGAAAAAGGTATATCATTCGTTTAGTGAATTTGGTAAATAAGTGTGTTTAGTTTGGATAATCGATTCTTTGCTATTTCTTTTTATAAGATTTTAAATCAGGAGTTCTAAAGACATTTTTCACATCATTTTTGGTTTTATCAGTTTTTTTTTGTTTCCGTATAATTTGTTTCTTTCGTATTTTTTATTACCTATGTTTCTTTTAATATTATAATCATAATTTTTATTATGAAAGCAATAATTCTATTGCTTATGTTTTGTTTTATCTTAAATTAATAATAAATTTGCACCAGTCTTTACATACTTTTATATATTTTTTTCCTTTGATCAATATATATATAATAAAATATATTTCATTTACACCTAACAAATTACACAAGATTTTTAAAAAGAAACAAATAAGTTTACAATATATATACCTGCACAATTTTGTCAGCTATATATTATTATATCTAATATTTGTGACTATAACTTTTAACTTTCTAATATCTATAGATTAAAAGTAAGTGATGTTTAATTCATTCACTCCGCGCAGGGTGCGGATATCACCTAGTTATAAGTAAAGTATATCCTGTCCGTAAGGCGGGCCGACCCTAGTAAGATATATTTCAAATCTATGGGGCGACCTAAATTAATCCTCAAAAAGAATTCATATGTTCATATGTCCTCCACCCTTTTCATAATTAATAAACCAAAGATTACACAAGAAAATATATGTAACATTGGAAAAAATTGAAAAGAAATTAAACTATCAATTAAATTAGCATTATTACAGCTCCGTTATTATTAGCTTACAAACAAAATCCACTGGGTTATTTAAAAGCTAGTAAAAAAAAAAAGATTACACAGTAACCAGTGAAAGTCAAAGAAAAGTTGTATGAACAAGGTACCCCTTTTTCCTCGTGAACAAGTTATCACTTCAAGTTCACCAAACCAAAAAAAAAAAGGTACCACTCAAAAAGCTTGATTTGGTTTGAAAAAGGGAGAAAGAAAACATAAAAAAAGACTGAAGAGTTCACCTTCAAAACATGCAGTCTTATTTAAATTAATTTTCACATACAGTAGAACCTCTATGCGTTAACATATTTAAACCTCAAACCTTTTATCATTTTATACTGATCAATAAACTAATATTTATTAATTTGTAGAAAACTGTTTTAATCTATACACTATAATTTTAACATGTTTATATTAAAATAAAATGAATCAACTAACAAAATAAAATACAAAACTTGAATCATAATAACAATCTCACATATCATAACAGAATAGATGATGATATCCTATTTTCCTATAAATATAAAAGTGATATATGTTCATAAATTCAAAAATAATAAAATAATGATTATAATTATTAATGTTAATGATCTACGACTTACTTAAAGCAATTATGCATAAAAAGTTAGTGATTGCATTTAAAGTTGTTGAAAATTGGATTTAAATCGAAAGATAATGCAATAACTATACAAAATTCGAAATAAAAACTAATAAGATTTCAACTTTAAATAGAAACAAACAACGTTATATTCACATTTTAGTATATGCTATGTTAGTTATATAAGAATAAGTTTACATAATTATGAATTATAATTTTTTGAAACCATCTATTCATATAGGAGGCCCCTTTTCAAACTAAAAAAAAAATTAGTAAATACTATTTTATACTGTAAATTGTTTTACACTAGTTCAACTCACGACCAGCAGA
Source organism: Brassica nigra (assembly GCA_016432835.1). NCBI lineage: Eukaryota > Viridiplantae > Streptophyta > Magnoliopsida > Brassicales > Brassicaceae > Brassica > Brassica nigra. Next base: position 8,021,332 of record CM028244.1, on the reverse strand, counting down.
ATTTATTAGTTTATACTGTAATTTAATGGATATTAAATTATAGAAGTTTGTCTGTGTAACCAATCCATATATATAACATACATAGGCCATCAACCTTTATTATCACTTAAACCTTTGTTAGCTAAAACAAAACCAAACAGAAAAAAAAACATGGTTTACGTTTTGGTTTTGGTGCCACTCGTATTGTTTCTATTAGCGTACAAATTCTTATTCTCAACCAAGACTAAGCGTTACAATCTCCCACCAGGACCAACTCCCTTTCCCATCGTCGGCAATCTCCACCTCGTGAAACCGCCGGTCCACCGTCTCTTCCGCAACTTCGCGGCAAAATACGGCCAAATCTTCTCCCTACGTTACGGCTCTCGCCAAGTCGTCGTGATCTCTTCTTTGCCTCTCGTCAGAGAATGCTTCACGGGTCAGAACGACGTCATTTTAACGAACCGGCCGCATTTTCTGACCGCCAAATACGTCGCCTACGACTATACCACGATCGGAACCGCGCCTTACGGCGACCATTGGCGTAATCTCCGCCGTATTTGCTCTCTTGAGATCCTTTCCTCTCACCGTCTCACCGGCTTCCTGTCAGTTCGTAGAGACGAGATCCAACGGTTGCTCACGAGACTCTCACGTGACTATAATGGCCGTGTCGTTGAGCTTGAGCCTCTTCTTGCAGATTTGACGTTCAATAATATTGTCCGTATGGTCACAGGGAGACGATACTACGGAGACCAGGTTAGTTTCATCTAAACAAACATGTATTAACGTTTAATACAAACAAATGTTAAAAAAATTGTTGTTAAACAGTAATTAGCGGTTGTGTTCAAAAAAAAAAAACAGTAATTAGCGGTTTACAAGGGATTGGTATTGTCAGTATGCATGGGGTCACATAGACCGATTTTTTAAAATATAGTTTCGTTTATGACTGTTTTGCTGTTAGACACCGTTTGTATCAATTTTTAGAACATTGAATACTAATAATCTCACTAGTCCGTTATACTTCTAAGGTTCTAATGCTGTTGTAGAATATATATTGAACCAAACATGGACCTGCTATATATGTATTTATGTGATTGCTTTCTACTTTTTATGCATGAGAATTCATTCGATGTGGAATATGCTAATTATTTTTCTTGTATGTTTTTTTTTTCTTTCTAATATGTTTTTTTTTTTTTTTTAATATTTACTATTATTAATCACCCCTAAACCGGAAATTCAATTTCGATTACAAGCTCGATTTCACCAAAATGGTTTAAGTCAAAATACACCAACATGCTTCGCTCAACCACCACACCGGCGCGTTCCGCTAGCCGGTTTCTAAATTCCTAAACTATCCAACCCCGTTCTCAACCATTGATGGAATCCGTAAGAGGGTGGCGTTCACCTCATTTCTTCGGTTACCGGAACTCCTACGACACCTCCGGAGTAGCTGGAGCTAGACGGTTTCTTCGAGCTTGATCTCTCCATTGATCTTTAAGCACAAACCGGATAGATAAAGAGGAGAAGAAGCATACCAAAGGCAAGCACTGCGTCCACGGAAATCCACCGGTAAAATTGAACAAGCGCAAAAGGAGTAACCACTTAGCGCCGAACAACCTGTGAAAAGCAGGCTGCGGCAAAGCACCACCAAGCACCAAAGCTCCATGTCCTGCAAAAGAATCGAAACATCAACCTGCTCCAAGGGTCAACCACCCAATTGAAGCCCTAAACTAACGCCCTAGCCCGAGCAAGAGAACCCGACCCGGTCTTCTTAGCGCTGAGCCGCTACACCGCGTTGGAGAAACGAGACAAAGACGACTGAGCGAACACGGAGAAAGCGAGACACCGCGAATGACTCGACTACCTTGACCTTTTGAAAGAGAGAAGCTAGACAAATAGAGAGGAGCCTCCGACAACGAGGATTTAACCGCCATAGACGACAGAACATCCGACGACTCATAAGCTCCATACGCCGAGACCTCAGACTAGCCGCAGCCACACGACCACCAAACTGACTGAGTACGCACCACCAGACCAAGCTGCTGCCTCCATTGAAGCCGGCTAAACCGAGGGATGAGACAAGACACCAAGAATCTTCCCGCGGAGATCCGACAAACCACTCCACACCGCATCAGCAGGCGCAATAAAACATGAAGAACAGAGGAGAGAGTCCGGCAAGAGCTCTCACGTGCCACAAACCGCTGAGATTTCAGCCAGATCTACAAAGGGAAAACAAGATCCAGCCTAGCCTCACCTTAAAAGCCGACTCCTTTCGCAACCCACCCCTCGCCGCCTCGTCGAGACACCAGAGACCAACCCCACCAGTCGGATCTGTCACTCCCCGGGAAGCTCAAGGATTCCGAAAGTGTGGCAGAAACCAGGGCCTCAAACAAGCCGACGGACGAAGGTATGAGGGGAAGAGAAGCAAAACGAAAACTGAGGAAGAGGAGAGAGAGAGAGAGCTTCCGGTGCCGGAGCTAACGCGAGTCCAGCCGGAGCCGGACCTCCGGACGCCGGAGCAACGACGAAATTAGGGTTAAGGGCGGCTAGAGATGGAAGAGAGGAAAAGAGAGGAGAGAGGAAAAAGTAGCTCGAGGTTCACAACGAGGAAGAGGCGAATCTATTTAAGAAACTAGTGACGCAGATCAACGACAATAGTGGTGCGAGCCATCCAGGAGATTATCTACCGATTCTCAAAGTTTTTGGACACGGCTACGAGAAGAAAGTGAAAGCACTTGGCGAAGCCATGGACACTTTTTTGCAGCGGCTGCTCGACGATTGCCGAAGAGATGGAGAGAGCAACACAATGCTTAGTCATTTGTTGTCTTTACAACAAGACCAACCCATGTATTACAGTGACGTCATCATTAAAGGCCTCATGCTCGTAAGTACTCTCTCTTACATATAGAACTATACTAGAAATCATATTAAATGTCCCTTTTCATTGCTTGATCTGTGTTATGCCTTTTCTCCTATTTATTATTAATATTTTTTGTGTTCTGTCAAAATTTGTATATAAATGCAAACATAAAGAACTGGAAGAAGAAAGATCTATTGTTTGTTTTTTACATTTTATATTTAAAAATATGTATATATAAAGATGAACTAACATATTTGAATGTTCATATAGAGTATGATGCTTGCGGGGACGGATACTGCAGCCGTGACACTAGAATGGGCTATGGCGAACTTGTTAAAGAACCCTGAAGTGTTGAAGAAGTCAAAGGACGAGATAGACGACAAGATTGGACAAGAACGTTTGGTGGACGAGCCGGATATTGTGAATCTCCCTTATCTCCAGAACATAGTCTCCGAGACCTTTAGGTTGTGTCCTGCCGCACCACTCCTTGTCCCGCGTTCTCCTTCTGAAGATCTCAAGATTGGTGGATACCACGTACCATGTGGCACCATCGTACTAGTAAACTCTTGGGCCATACATAGAGACCCGAAGCTCTGGGATGAGCCCGCTAGATTCATGCCCGAGAGGTTCGATGACACAGAAGCGGCGAACATTAATAAACTGATGATGTTTGGGAACGGACGAAGGACATGTCCGGGCGCGGCTTTGGGACAGAGGATGGTGTCATTGGCTTTAGGATCGTTGATTCAATGCTTTGACTGGGAAAAAGTCAACGGCGAGGAGATTGATATGACCGAGAATCCTGGGATGGCTATGCGTAAGCTCGTGCCCTTACGAGCCGTTTGCCATCAGCGTCCCATAATGGCTAGTCTTTTTGCTTGAAATTACACTATACAAAGTCACACGGTTCACCCTTTAAAAGTAACCGCTTCTCATTTTCGGGTTTCTTTTTAATAAGTTTGGTATGATTGTTTATAAAGATTAAATAATGTATAGTTGTATACTAAGAAAATGTAAGATTCAATGGAGTGTTGTGATGTTAATACTAGATTCAATTCACGATAAAACATATTTTGTTAAAGGTGACCATTTTCCTAACTCACTCATAAAGTAAAGAGGAGTTGGGGTCGTCAATTTGGTGGATAACCAGATTCTTGATAACATTTAAGAAAACAACATATGTAATTCAGTAACGAAAAAATAACATTTGCACATCATGCTCTACTTCCTGAGAAAGCCGGTCACGTGGAACGAGTCACATGGAATATGCATCATAAAAAGAGTGGAAAATGCATCATAAATGGAATTCTAGCTTATTCTAAAACTCTCTTTATCTTCTACACTCCCCGTTTCAATAAGTAAATATGTTTTTAAAAAATTTAGATTTTCAGAATATAAATTTTTAATATATTTAGACAACTTTAACTTTTTAAAAAACAGTATAACTAATTATAATTTAGTTAAGTAAATTAATTTTAAATTGTATTTCTAATAATATTTTCTAGAAAAGTAACTTTTTATGTGTGTTCATTGAGACAAAACATCATATATTATGAAACATAAAGTATATTGAGTATGAATTTTGATTGAACGCTTTGCTTCTCCCTCCAAAAATGAATGTGGATTCTTAAAATTATATACTTATGACTTCTTTTCATACAACTCACATTTTTTAATTACACCACGCAAATAGAAAATATAATTTCATCGTAATCAGTCAATCGCATTAATTGGTGAATAAAGAACATTATCATTATAATATAGTCAACGGACATATCATACCTACGTTATCAAATTGGTTACACATCAAGTTTATTTTTTCTTTCCATCACCTTTTTTTTTTGAACACTTCTTTCCGTCACCTTGTTTTTAGGGAATATGTCATTAAAATAATACTTATAAATTTGAGTAAAACAAACACCAACCTTTTTCATCAATCAAAAATGTCAATCACTTGAATCCCTAATTTGTTGAAAATACCATTCTGTTACATAGTTTAGTCAAAGAGAGGTACCTGGACAACTATGGATTCCACAGCATTTCTCTGTCGTTCGAGCTGGTAAGGAAGAGGTTCATGTCTAAGATAAAAGTAGTTTGCAACATTTATTATACATTTCTTTTTGTAAATTACTTAGTTGTTGAAATATGTAGTCATGTCATGTAATATAACTCATGTGAGTAGCAATCTTTCACTAAACACTCCAAATATCAAACCACAAAAACTGGAATAGACACCCTTTAGGTTGTGTCTAAATCTTTTACACTTTATTAGTTACACTTTATTTCATCAAGTAAACTATAAGCTATAGACTTAGTTTTATTCAGCCAAGCAAAATATAGACCTAGTTCAGAGATCAAAGATCTAAAGGTTTCACAGGAACAAGTAGAAGATCATGTTTCTTATGCGCAGTGAGTCCAAAAGCTTCATCCATGTCAATTTCTTCAACCTCCGCACCTTCTGGCAACTTCCAGTCAAATTGATACAAGAGATTCGCAAGACCAAACTCAACTGTTGTCGCCCCCATGTACATTGCTGGACAAATTCTTCGACCACCTCCAAATGGTAGCAACTCAAAGTGTTGCCCGTTTGCCTCAATGTCACAGTCCATAAACCTTTCCGGGATAAACTCTTCTGGATCTTTCCATACCTTGGGATCGCGTCCAATACCCCATGTGTTGACATGAAGTCTTGTCTTTGGTTGAATCGTGTAGCCGCTGATCTTAAATTCAGATATTACTTCTCTTGCCACTAGAAGAGGTGACACTGGATGTAACCTCCACGTTTCTTTGATCACCATTTTTAAGTACTTGAGTTTATCTGTCTCATCTAAGCATATGATTCTTGCTTCGTTGTTTTTGCCTATCTGGTCTCTGATTTCGGATTGAACTTTCTTCATCACTCGTGGGTTTCTTGCGAGTTCCGCCATTGCCCATGTCATGGTTATTGCAGAAGTATTGATTCCCCCTAGAAGAACGTTCTACAGACAAAGATAGTTAGAACATCTACATTAATTTAAGTGAAAATATTTCAATATTAATATATTAAATAATTTAATTATGTAATTAAAATTTAGCAATAAAAATAGTTTTTTTTGTCAACAGTAATAAAAATAGTTTTACAATAGAAAAAAATGGTTTGAAAGTTTATCAACATTTTAGATTTTTTTACATGAAAAACTCTTGTGAAAGTTTCTCAACTTTTTTTATCTTCTTTTCTCATTTTTTGATATTATATATTTTGTGAGAGGCTACCAATGATCGTCTTAATATCAAACATTAGAAGCCCTATATGATAGTAAATACATGAAACTGTTTGATTATTGCTAATTTTTTATCTTAACTAGGGGTGAGCACTTTACCCGATATCCGAAGTGGCACACTAACCCGAAATATAGAAATATCCGAACCGAAATCGAAATCCGAACCGAAGTAGTAAAATATGCGAATGGGTATTGAGTTAGAAGAGTTAGGATATTCGAACCCGAACGGGTAATATCCAAACCCGAATGGATATCCGAAGATAACCGAACATATGTATATTTAACCTTATATTTCTAGTTTACTCCTCTCATTTTATTCAAAATATTCTTATTAATGCTACACATAGTTTAAGATCAGATAATATACATATAATCACGGATTGCTACTCAATTAAAAACATGTCAAGCTTTTTGTTTCGTACATTAACAAAAATTGTATCCAAAATTCCAAAACAGTAACCAAATTAGTATCTTTTTATTTTAATTTTTTTTCTCTAAATCTATTAATCATTTAATCTATTGAAAATTAAAACCAGTTAAGTTAAAAGTATATTTTAAATACAAGAAACTTGAGCAATGAATTTTTTTTTCAAAATCTAAATATCCAAACCCGACCCGAAATAACCGAACTCGAACTAAAATACCCGAACCCGACCAAGTATAGAAATACCGGATGGATATTATATCCCTATACCGAAATACCGAAAATCCGAAATACCGATTCGTTTTATGTATATACTTAAAAAATTTATACATTTTAATTTGTTATATTTTATTAAATAATTATATAATTTCAATTTCAGTACAAGAAATTCATAATTTAAAATAATCAAATAGATAACACCCTTCAAAATATATATTTTTAATTTTTACAGTTTGCATTCAAAATATGTTTTCAATTTTTTTTCTTCTTGTTATCAGCGTAAACTTTTTAAATATTTTTTAAATTTATTTAGTTATACAATCCAATAGATATTTGTTTAGGGTCATTTATATTTCCTTGTTGTGTTTAAAATATAATTTAGCATCTATAATTTTAGTATATAGGATGATTTTATAAAAATATATATTGTTATGCTCAAATAATTCAGATTTATTATTTTGGAAAATTTTGCCACATGGTTTACGTTAAACCCATTTAATGGTATATCATATTTATAATGAAAGATTTAAAAAATAAAATAATTTAATTTATTAATTTAATATAATTTTTAATATTCAATTCATATACTACTTTTATTTTAGTATAATATATACTATAATTAGAAAAGATTATGAAATATATAAAAATATTCTTTCTTATATAATAAATTTTAATTAACTTTGATTTGAATAAAATTATACTGCTAATTACGAAATTAATTGATGAATTATTATATAAAAATATTTATTTTTTTTGTAAGATTTTGTTAGATTTTTTCAACAGAATTTTAATTATTAAAAATAAAATTAAACATTTTTATTATTTTTTCTTGTTATCAGCGTAAATTTTTAAATATTTTTAAAATTTATTTAGTTATACAATCCAATAGATATTTGTTTAGGGTCATTTATATTTCCTTGTTGTGTTTAAAATATAATTTAGAATCTATAATTTTAGTATATAGGATGATTTTATAAAAATATATATATTGTTATGCTCAAATAATTCAGATTTATTATTTTGGCAAATTTTGCCACATGTTTTACGTTAAACCCATTTAATGGTGTATCATATTTATAATGAAATATTTTTTTTTAAAATAAAATAAATTAATTTATTAATTTAATATAATTTTAATATTCAATTCATATACTACTTGTATTTTAGTATAATATATACTATAATTAAAAGATTATGAAATATATAAAAATATTCTTTCTTATATAATAAATTTTAATTAACATTGATTTGAATAAAATTATACTGCTAATTACGAAATTAATTGATGAATTATTATATAAAAATATTTAATTTTTTTGTAAGATTTTGTTAGATTTTTTTCAACAGAATTTTAATTATTAAAAATAAAATTAAAACATTTTTATAGGTGAGATTGCTATATGTGTTGATTATATAAGATGTGATATATAATGATGTCCACTTATTAAGTAGAAACAAATGAAACATGAATTTTTAGGGAAGGTTCAATTTTAAAAAATCGCACATGAATAGAAGTTATGAATTCTATTTTAATATAATAGATTTTTTCTTTTGAGATATGGCTCACTATACTTTTTTTTTGCTAAAATTTGGTGCATACTCACTATGCTTACCATCAAGATAGCTTTGATATGGTTTCTTGTAAGTTTGCCATATCCAAGAACAGCTTCTTCCTTCTCCAGCTTCAAGAGCAAATCCACAAAGTCATCTTCACTTCTATCTTCTCTGCTTTTCTGTAAATGTAAATCAATCATTTGTTCATAGAAAGCATCTAGATCTCTCACACTTCTCTCTCTCCTTGAGTGTAAACCTGTGAACCAATCAAAGATCCAACCAATATAGGGGAAAAAATCTGAAGCAGAGAAGCTCCCCAACATCTCAATAGCCTCATGGACTAAACCTTGGAACTTTTCATTGTTGAGCACAGTTCCTTGAAAACTCACACCAAATGATGCCTTGCAAACCACGTTAACATTTAGAGAAATAAACTTCTCGCTTAAGTTAACCGGAGTTTTCTGAGAAGCAGATTCATTGACTGAAGTAAGCAGCTTCTTCATCTCCATCTTCTTGATGGGTTGAATCGAGTTCACTTGTTTAGTACTGAAGAGTTCCCTAACACACAGCTTCCTTAACTCTTTCCAGTAATCATCATATGGAGAGAAAGCAATGTCTCTATAGTTATAAGAAAGCTTTCTTGCGCTTGAAGATAATCAAACCCTAACTAAGTGAATCAGAGAAAGACAACAAAGAGTTAAACTTATGAAAATATACATACCTTCCACGCTTGGACGGCTACAACAATTAAGATCATGATCTCTAAGAACTTGTCTGGCCGTTTCAGGGGAAGAAACAACAACTGTTGGAATACTTCCAAGTTTCACTAACATTACAGGACCGTACTTCTTTGAGAGTTCCCATAGAGACTGATGTGGTAAGACTCCGAGCTGGTGCAAGTTTCCGATGATCGGTAAGCCAGGAGGAGATGGTGGTTGCCGACCGCGCTGCTTAGTGCGCTTCAGGGCGGCGATAAGGATAGAGATGAGGAAGAGAAGCGATAGAAGCCAAAGCATTGCCATAGTGTTAACACGTTTCACGTTTGTAAGTGAGTAGTTGATGATGAAGCAAAGTTCTTGCCTTTTTATATGCATAGTCGTTGGTAACAGATTTGTGAAGAAATAATGTTTTTTTAACATGACATTAATTATCATGATGTCAACAACAAAAATAGTCTAAACTGGTATTTACTGCTGCTTCAGAGCAAAATTACACTGGTAACATTTTTACGTTTTTTGAACTTACAAAATATAAAATGCAATTATATTTTAACTACAACTGTTGAACTAATAGTGTTTATAATAAATAAAATTATTTACAAAATCAGTTTGTTACCAAATTGTAAAGCTCTTGCTTTTAATATGCATAAAGTTTGTAACCAATTTGTAAAGAGATAATGTTTTCTTTAACATGTCATTTATTATCATGATGTCAACAACATAAATAGTCAAAAATGGTATTTAATGCTTCACAGAGCAAAATTATAGTATTATATTTTGTATCATGTTATATGGCACAGATCATAGTAAAAGTATTCGACTACTTGTGCAAAGCTACTAATAGCTCAAGTTTACAACAACATAAACCGGTACACCCTAACCGAACCATGGCTAACATCACAATAACCAAAGAATCTCTGCTTATACTACTAAAGCTTAGAAAGCAGAGTAACCTGTCTCATCAAAAAAGCATTTTCAGATTCTTTAGAAAATCTACAGTAATCTGCCATCCAATCCAATCTCGAGATAATCAAGAAGTGTTTAGTTCCGGTTTCAAGAAACGTATGGATCAGTTTCAAGAACTCGAGTCTGTCTCTCAGACGACTGTGGTGGTGTAGTTTGGGAAGAGTCTGACAAGTTTGTTAACAGAATCTGAGTGGAACTTCCTTGCGAATAGATAACATGGTCTTCTAATACCGTTCCATGTACATGGCCAATGAAGCTCTTCTCCACGCTGAAGAAAAACAAAACAGAAGATAAATAAAGAGAAACAACACTTCACACTTTCATGTTTTGGAATAAGCAATGAACCTTGCCAACGCTTGTCACGTGTACACTCACGTCGTCGGACTGCAAGAAACCGAGGAGGTAAAGTATATATCAAATAAAAGCGAAAAATAAACAAAGAGAGGAGATAGAGAATACGGAAACTAAAACTTTAGAATGTATAAGATGTGTTGAAAGGAGTGGTGTTGTGACATTACGGTGATATTTTTCAAGAACTTAAGTGAGATATCGCGAGCTCTGTATGTCTTTGGATGCCATCTACGCTCAGACCAATCAACATATGTGACTGACCAGTTCGAGATTCCTCCCGGATCAAGCATCTTTGAATAAAACCAACAAACATATCATTAAGTAGGACTAGAATCAAAGTTGTATAAAAGAGAGGGGGAGAGTTGCATTTGTTGATCCACTCACATGGAAGAATGTAGGCAGGTAATGTTCATCTGCGATGCAGTTCTTATTTGCTTCTACCCCTGGCTGCAAATCATGAGAGAGTTATCAAACGAGAAGTGAAACTTGGTGAGTTCTAACTACAGAGCTCAGCCACAATCAATTAGGCAATAATGGCTACAATATGCAAACCAAAACTGTGATACAAAGCAAGACTGAACTTACTCTGCAGTACTGGCGGAATTTCGAGTAGTAGAGATTATCAGCCATCACTATCAAAGCGTGTTGACGCTTCATTGTGAACCACTGCACCATAAGGAGAAAAGTCAGAAGCTACAGAACATCTTTCTCTCAGACACTATACATGTTCTCAACATTTCATAACCAAACAGAACAATCCACAACTCAGGGATTAAGTTAAAAGAGTAGTTTACCTGAGCACCTTTTCTGAAATCTTGCCTTGGGATTTCAGGTAACATGTGATCCATGTGTCTCCCTGTCCCATGAGGACCACGATCCTCAAAACTTGACAGAGAAAGAGAAGCAAGCATTGGTAAATATTGGTGGTAGAAAGAGGATCTATAGTTTCTAAGAGTCATTTACTTTACCTGTCAATGAAGCTGACATTACCCTGCATCAAATATCTATAGGTGTAGTCAAATGTATGCAACGGTATGCAGCTGCAAAAAGTTTAAGAAGAGAGCTGTGGTAAGTAGAATGCAACCGAGAAAACAAAGTTATGTTACGACAAGTTTATGATGAATCAATCAATCACCTCTCAGAAAGAAGAACAAAGTGTTGGTTATCAGGATCTTCAAGAGCGTTTGCCAGAAGCCGTCTCTCAGCATCAACCATAGAGATCCTTCCCCAAGTAACCTGGTCGCTGTGAATCTCCCGGTCTGTAAAGTGACGGCTGATGTGAACCGGTCTCAGCCTCGACGGATGGATGTAAATAGTGAACCTCCCTTCCTGACCCTGGAGAAACTCATCCCATAGCTTCTCGAACGGCAGAGTACCAGGTGTCAAGAACATGAACGCTATCTTCGATCTAGAGGTCAGAGCAGGTGGAATCCTCAGTATGTCTATGATCACAACACGAGCCGCGACTTCCTCGTCGGTGTGTTTCCTCACGTGGTTAGGAAACCATCCGGAGAGTGCAGCCTGGCAGCCTCTGCTGGACAAACCCTCGCAAGCAGGGCTCTTAACGTTGTGTTGTGGGTACATGTACGTGCAGACCAATAGCACGCTTGTGATGCAGACCAATAGAACAATCAGTAAAGGCTTCTTTAGAGAAGAGCGGTTACGCAGAGGCAAGTGCAGGTTCTGTGTCTCCCCCATTTGAAAGTTTGAGTCTTTATTAACTTTCTTTTACATTGAGCTAAAACCTGATGATGGAAATGGAGTTAATTTTAGAAAGAATGGTTATTGAAAGGATGAATCTTTATCACTTTTCAACACAAATCTTTACACCAAACTATCTTCAGAAACAAGCAACTAGAAACATGAATTAAATACGAAGTCCCCACACTTTTGGTGTAACCCTGTTTTAAGGGGAGCAAGTGCACGTTGTTATTGTGAGTGACTACAAGAGATTCTCACCCCACACGTACGATGTAATCAAGACTTCCTCGTGATTCTTTTTGCTCCACAAGCTATACACAAACGAACACCAAAGTAGAGAAGTAAGTTGCAAATTATCAGATTCGATTTTACAGAAAAGAGTAGAGTTCACAAAACGAAACTAGAGTTATTACAGTTACCTGTTTGATTCCAGCAGAATTGGTAATGAAAGAGAAGATGGGTAGATAAAAATAGAATCTTTGTACGAGCCCAGATCTCAAAAATGAAAGCTTGATGATCTTATTACGTTAAAGATCTAGGACTATAGAGCAAAAAAAAAAATTAAAACAACAAGTCAAGAACTTAAAAGGAGATAGAGAGATAAGAGAGTGATAGAAATAAATGTTTATATATGGATTTGTGTGTGTCGAGTGAAGAACATACAAGTGTGTGTATTTGTTTATTGGAGAAGACGATTCAGATCCTCGATTTGTTTTCTCTCTCTTCGCTTTGAAATTAAGAAAAAGAAAGAAATCAGACAAGTGTTCAGAGGCTGTTTCTTTTTCTTTTTAAAATTTTGGATGAGACTAGAAGCATTATTATTGGTCTGTAATTCATCCATCGGTTCTAAAAATAGATGATGTCTTTGAAAAACTTTTATGTTTCAGAATACATAATAATATTTGATATTTTTATATTATTTTAATTTTATTAAAAACTGGATGACTTTTATAATATTTTTGATGGTTGACTGAATTAGTTTTTGTTTATATCTTAATGCTACTTTTTTTAAAGATGACATCTCTTAATTTTTGTACTTTCAACTAAAACATTTTTTTGACATCGACTAAAACATTATTTATTTTAGCTATTTTGAAACAAAATGAGTATAATATTAATAGATTTTTTGGTTATTGTTAAACTGTAAATATCAAAAATATTTCTCCTACGGTTTATCCATAATGTTGCAGCTTACCAAAAAAAGTTTCCATAATATTACTATAAATATTGTTCAACAAAAGTTGAAATTTGTTACCTGCAATTGTAATAGTGCTGGAATTATACAATGAATTGAATTTACGCCAAAGAAAAAGAAAAAAGAATTTAAACTTCTGTCAGTTAAAGCTAAACAATGACTACAAAAACCTTACCATTTAAGCCCAAACAAACTTTTTTAAGTTTAGGCCCGTAAGAGAAAATCGGAGCAACTAATCAAACCGGAAATATGAAAACCACACTGATCGAGTTGAACCGGTCCGACCACGATCATCAACCGGACTTTGGATAAATATAAAGTTTGGATTATTTTGTTTCATCCTAAACCCTAAAAAGATTCATCGCCGTTCGTCTTTGGTGTTCTTCTTCTTCCTCACTCTTGTCTCTTGGTAAGAACATTCTTTGATTCCTATCTTGAATCCGTAATATTCGTATTCGTTTATCTCAGTTCTCAAATTAAAAGCCGCAATTTTGCGCAGCTCCAGAATCGGCACAGCTCTAAAAACGCTTAAAAATGTCAACTCGGCCTGAGCTGCTAGCGCCGCCGGAGATATTCTATGATGATTCCGAGGCTCGCAAGTATACTTCTTCCTCACGTATCGTCGAAATTCAGGTGCTTTAACACTTTTTGCTCTGAAGAAAATAGCTCTCTGCTTCTTCTGAACTCAGCACTTGTTGTGCCTTATGTTTAAACACTTATGCTTATTATAGGCGAGGTTGTCTGAGAGAGCTTTGGAGCTTCTTGCTTTGCCTGAAGATGATGTTCCTAGATTCTTGCTCGATATTGGTAAAAAACTTAATATGATGAGCAATTTTGATGATGACTAAGAACAAAAGAATCTGTGTATCTAAATCCGATTAGCTGCTTTCTGTATAGTCAGTGGATTTAGCCACATCCAAAGATTTCTTCTTTAGATTTGGATGGGTGTGCAAGCTTATCTGTTTAGCTCTGTTTGCAAAAAGTGAAGAGTGACTAATAATCTCTGTGGCTTGTGGTTCAGGTTGTGGATCTGGCCTGAGCGGGGAAACAATCTCTGAGAATGGGCACCAGTGGATTGGTCTTGACATCTCAGCCTCAATGCTTAGTAAGTTAATATCATTAGTTTCCGAAGGATTCTTCTACCCCTCAAGCCTGGTCTCTTGTATAATCTCTAAGACAACTTTTATTCTTTAATAACAATGTAGACGTTGCTTTTGAACGAGAAGTTGAGGGTGATCTTTTACTTGGTGACATGGGCCAGGTATGTCAGTCTCTCTCTGAATATTCTTTTGGAAAGATGAACCGTAATATATTAGCAAATGCTCATCAATGCGTTATCATGTCTCAGGGCTTAGGTCTTCGTGCAGGAGTCATAGACGGAGCCATCAGTATATCAGCTGTTCAGGTCTTACTTCTCAAACTACCTTATGCTTTCACTTGATCATCCGGGAGATATTATTCTTAGCATAGTTTTTTTTTTAGATTCTTGTTTTTATTGTTTTAACCACCTCTTCCTTTTTCTTTTCTTGATTCCAGTGGTTATGCAATGCTGACAAGTCATCGCATGAACCTCGATTGAGGCTAAAGTACGTGTCAATCATTCAACTTTAGCTTACATCAATAAGACAGTGTCTAATCTTTGACCACTCGATTTGTTTCAAAAGGGCTTTCTTTGGGTCACTCTACCGATGCTTATCAAGAGGAGCAAGGGCAGTTTTCCAAGTGTACCCTGAGAGTATCGCTCAGCGTGAGTTGATTCTTCGCCAGGCCTTACAAGCTGGATTTGGTGGTGGACTCGTTGTTGACTACCCGCACAGGTACTTTTGCAAGCTTATCTTTTGGTTTCAACAAACAAACAGATTAAACACTTTGGCATGTCCTTTTAACTTGCAGTACTAAGAAGAGAAAAGAGTTCTTGGTCCTCACATGTGGCTCTGTTCCAACCAGTATTAACGATGGGCATAAAGAGGGTTACTCGGATGATGACGACGATGATAGCGAAGACGAAGAGAATGGAATGGTAAATGATATAATATAAAAGTTTCATTTTGACCATCTTGATTACTTACTGCTATATATATATAGAAGTGTTTGTTAACCATTCTTGGTTTTGTTTGTGAAAAGGTATGTGTGTCGGATAGGAATAGGCCAAGGAAGAAGCAGAGAACGAACAAGAAAGGGAAAGGAAGGGACTGGGTTTTGAGGAAGAAGGAACAAAGCAGAAGGAAAGGAAACGATGTTCCTGCTGATTCCAAGTACACCGCTAGGAAACGCAAGTCGCGTTTCTGATTTTTTTTTACTAGTTTTAAAAACGCCAATTTATAGTGTTTTCAATATGTTTTGTCGTTTAAAGAAGAAATACTGAACGTCCTTTTACTGTTTCTACATTTTGCGTGCTCAAAAGACCTGTGTGGCTACTTCTGCGTCTTGTAATTTACGTTAAGCTTTGTCCTCTTCTATTTTTAAGATCAAAAAAATTGTTGGCTAATTTACCGATAGGTTAAATCAAGAGAGCATAACACTAAGGGACTATGTATCTTCCTCGTCAAGGCAAATCAGCTAAGAATAAAGAGCACTGCTTCATCTCTCTCGACGACGTAAATTTTGATCGAATGTTTTATGTTGATAGAATCCGATCATCGGTCCAAATGTGTCCAAAACCGAGCTTGCTCCTTGTGGATCATCTTTTCGACTTTGAAGATTCTTCAGATACAGTGGCAAATTCTGTGTTGAATTACATGGCATAGTAAGCTATTGTAACTACAAACTGTATATAAATCCTTGGCATTCTAAATGGGTCATACATGACAGTGACACAAGTGCCAGAAACATTGCTGAACGTTTTTTTTTCTTGCATAATACTGTTTGAAACCAGAAAGCAAAGCATATGTTTCTGATACCACCAAAAAGGTTCAAAACAGAAAAAGCAAAAAAGCAATACTGAGATCAAAGACTAATAATAGTGTTTCACGTGTCTTAACCAAAGTGATCAAATCCAAAGTCTCCTTCCTCCTCTTCGGATTCTTCCTCTTCTTCTCTTCTTCCTTTGTAGCTGCGGCAGCCTCACTGCCTCCAGCTGCTGCACCTCCTCCGGCAGCAAATCCTCCTCCAGCACCACAACCGATGATCACCTGCTCCATTTCATTTTCTATTAGCACCAAGAGGAATCAAATACGCATTTCAAGAATGAAAACTAGCACCTTCACCAAATTCAAACATGACTTCTTGTTAGGCATAGATATGACTAAGGATTAGGAACTAATCTAGTGGCTATATAAGGTAATGATATTTTGAAATGTATACAATGTAGCTACAAAGCAATGTAGCTTAGATAAATATAAGATTCATAGAATCATAGATTCATCTTAACCAATATACTTTTTAACTGAGGATTCTATCACAAACAAGCATCATTTCAGTGATTGTATTTTTTTCAGTTGTCTTGTGTTGTGTAATTTAGATTTTTACAATAGGTTTCAACTTGCAAGTTTTTAAACTAGACTGGACTAAACATTTGTTTCACCTTTCATCTCTCATCCACCAAACACTTTTTACAGTTATAATGGAATTGACTAATACTTCAAAAACACCATATAGTAAAAGTCTACTTACTTAACATACATTTTGTAGCATCTAAATACTTCAAATATTTTGTAGCACTATTTAATCAAAATCTTTGTATGAATAACCATTCGCTAATCAGTTCATATGAGAATAAGTTGTTTTCCCTATTTATTTGTAAGTTATGTCTTCTTACTTGTATTGTAATCCAGGCGACACTAAATTTGATGATAATCAACAAAACTTCCCCAAAAATGGAGGGAAATCAAAATTATGAATCGAACTCGCTCTTGGACAGCTTTATTTCAACCTAAGAACTTTTACAGTTTGGGTTTTGAAACAGAGAAAATGCAAAAGCAAAAGAGAGGTCAGAGCTTTATGGCAGAGTGGATAGCGACAACTCCACCAACAAGGTTCTCGTACTCCACCTTCTCAAATCCTGCATCTCCTATCATCGTTGCAAACCGCTCCTGCATTCATTTTATTCAATCTAGCCATTACAAACAGAGACTTAAGACTTGAAACGTCTTATGAACGCTATCAAAACTTCAAACCTATGAATCTAGAACAGCCACAGATTTGATCATTGCATGTTACTAATGTATAATTTCCAAGAAAGGTAAAAATATTTGAACCTGAGGAGGAAACCGACGAACACTCTCAACCAAGTACTGGTAAGAATCTCGGTCACCGGCAATTAGTTCCCCTAAGTTTGGAATTAC
Organism: Brassica nigra; assembly: GCA_016432835.1. Classification (NCBI taxonomy): domain Eukaryota; kingdom Viridiplantae; phylum Streptophyta; class Magnoliopsida; order Brassicales; family Brassicaceae; genus Brassica; species Brassica nigra. Next base: position 8,003,824 of record CM028244.1, on the reverse strand, counting down.
CTGGAAAGAATACAAATCGTATCTGCAACACAAGAAACAAACTGAGATCATAAAAAAAAGACTTTGGGACTTGCTTACTTCTACAATAATGTCTAATCATAAAAACTTACAAATCTTTGAAGACAGGAATGTCAACATGGCTGAGCTCAAGGCACAAGAATCTTCCTCCTCGTTTCAGTACCCTGAGTGTTATAAAGTCATACATAGACACTGAGACAGGATACTACATTCCGACAAACTAAAATCAAGTTGGTATGAATATTTGTACCTATAAGCCTCTGCGAGAGCCTTTTCGATGTGTGTGACATTCCTTATTCCGAACGCAATAGTGTATCCATCCATCGAATTGTCATCGAAACTCAAGGCCTCTGCGTCTCCTTCGACCCATACGACTGACTTGTTGTCTGTTATACCTATTCAAGATAGCAAAGGAAGCTTGAACTCTTTCCTACAAAGGAAAATGTAAAGGACACAAACAAACATCTGATGTTCCACCTCTCTCAGCGGCACGTTGTTTCCCCACGTTTAACATGTTGGGATTAATGTCACACACGTAGATCTGAGTTTCTTCAAGCGAAGCCTCGTCAACTTTCCGCAGTTCCCTTCGTTTGGCACTATTAACAGCATCAAAGATCCTAAACGCAACATCACCTGCATATTGAAACACAATCCCTTTACTATAGGGACCAGAAACATCACCTGCTTATTAAAAAAACGATCCCTTACCCGTTCCACCAGCAACATCAAGATGCTTCATCCCTGCAAATGGACTCAGCTTCCCAACGAGTCTGAAATTTAAAAATAAAAAAAAAAAGACCACAACCAAAAGTGTCAATTTTTATACAAGAGGAAACCATAAATAACACAAGAGTATAAACCTTTCCTTCCATAGCCGATGCAAGCCAGCGCTCATGACATCATTCATGACATCATAACTGGAAGCTACATTGGTGAAAACGTTGCCAACCAATTTGCTTTTCTCTTCTTCCTTCACTTGTTGAAACCCTGAAAAAATCAAAACAGTGAAGATTGCACTCACACAGTAAAAAAAAAAAAAATCACAATCTGAATACGACTAAAGCATTTCGTTTCGTTTGTTTAGCATGAACCACAATGATCAAAGTCATTATTAAGATTAAGAATACTAAAGAGGCAAAATGAAGAGAGGAATGATTGGATTTTGGGGAGTGATACCAAAACTTGTGGCATGAGAATGAAGTGAAGCAAGAGAAGAACGGTTGCTCAAAATCCTGCTCCCAAGCGTCCTCCTGCTTAGTAATCGAAGTGCCATTACCTTCAAAAATTCGAGTCTTGCGTTGCAAAGTTTGACCGAGTGTGTTTTTGACTCTTAATCTGGACGGAGTACCAAATGGGCTTTTTTATTCAGTAGGCCCACTAAGTGGGACCCAATTAGCAAAGATCATCATGGTTTGTTACTCTACAATTCGCGCCGCCCGCGTTACGGTCAAGGTTGAAATTGATCGGCGACGGGGGAAGAAGAAGAAGAAGAGGAAGACGAAACCGAAAGGAAGATGAGAAGAGACGGAGAGAAAAAGAGGAGGCTATTCTGCGGCGAGGAGACTAAGTGAAAGTGACGAACTCGTTTACACGTTAGTGACTGCATTCACACGTTTTTCTAGTTTCGTTTTGGCATGAGAGACAATGCGTTAATTTTAGCTTATATGGAGGGAGGCACGATTAATCAAATCATTTTTAATTAGCCATTTGCAAAGTCTACGGATTTTAATTTATTTATTTTTTATCTTCCTTCTCCTATGAATGTTAATAAACTAATATTGGAAGGAACATTTTGATTTTGTTATGCCAAGTGACTCTCTCTCTCTCTCTCTCTCCATCTGAAAAAGCGGGAAGTCTCACCACAAAGTTCGTTTTTACTTTTTCGGATCATCACATTTTCTTTTCCTCCTTTTTTTTTACCAAATCTTTCAAGAGAGGATGCACGCAGCTTTTCCACCTTGTTCTTGACAACAATCTGTCAAAAAAAAAAGGTATTCCTTTGTAATGATAATAATTCCTCGCTTAGATTTACAGAGATAATTATTATGCATCAAGTTTTTAATCGCCCAGCTCCTTTTCTTTTGCATGTGGGTATTCGATCGCCTCGAAACCAATCATTTTTTCTTACGAATTTGGATGCATGTCCATCTCTCATATGAATTTCCTTCTTCTTGTTTTGTTGTCCTCTGCTGTCGAATATTCTCTGTTCTGTGCCTTTTGTCTGAGGATCATTGTTACGGATGATATAGGAAATGTTTGAAAAAACATGAATTCAGTAGAAGTTTCGTCTCTCAGTTACAATGGTTGTTTCAGTGATTCTAGTACCAAGCATCTTGTCCACGTTTCTGGAGAATCTCCCTTTTGTTTTCTTGTTACATGCATTTGAAACATCCCCCTTGTCTCCTTTCTTGAAATCTGCGTTTACAACCTCATCCAAGTTTAAATATGTTTGGAAAAGTCCCAATTTTCATTACTCGTTAAATATCTTTGCAGGTTTTGTTTGTTTCTTGAAGCTGAGCAGAGTTTAAAGCTTCTTCTTTAAAAAAAAAAAAAAACTATAATGGCGACGTTTTCGATGAGAGATTTAGATGAGGCTCTCCAAGGATGTGGCCAGAAATCGTAACCTTCTCTCTCACTCTTTTTTCTAATTTTCCTTTAGATCATCTGCATATTCTTACATCTCCTGTTTATTGCATTCTACAGCGGGATTGAAATATGGCGCATCGAGAACTTTAAACCTGTAGCTGTTCCAAAAGAGTCTCATGGTAAATTCTTCTCCGGGGATTCCTATATAGTCTTAAAGGTTCGTGTTTATATCTCTGGTTGATTCTCTTATATTATACTTCTTGATACTATCTAAAACCTTCTTAATCTAACTATCTCACGCCAGACCACTGCGTCAAGAAGCGGTTCCCTGCATCACGATATTCACTACTGGCTCGGTAAAGACTCCAGTCAGGTAAGTCCCTCTCTCTTCATATTCTTGGCGTATTCTTTAAATGAATAAGAATAATGGTGGTGTTTGTGTTGATTATAAACAGGATGAACATGGTTCTGTAGCCGTTAAGACAGTTGAGTTAGATTCAGCGTTAGGTGGGCGTGCTGTACAGTACCGAGAAGTACAGGGTCACGAGACCGAGAAGTTCCTTTCGTACTTCAAACCTTGCATTATACCTCAGGAAGGTGGAGTTGCTTCCGGGTTCAACCACGTGAAGCCAGAGGAGCACCAGACGCGTTTGTATATCTGCAAAGGCAAACATGTCGTCCGTGTCAAAGAGGCAAGTCAATTTTACAATGCCCTGAAATGGTTTGGTTGGTCTACTCTTCTATGTCTCATCTTGATTTGCCTTCTTTTTTTTTTCTCATTTACAGGTTCCGTTTGTTCGATCGACGCTCAACCACGACGACGTTTTCATTCTTGATACAGAGTCTAAAATTTTTCAGTTCAGTGGTTCCAACTCGAGTATTCAAGAAAGAGCAAAAGCTCTTGAGGTTGTTCAGTACATTAAAGACACGTACCATGATGGGAAGTGCGAGATCGCAGCTGTGGGTGAGTGAACTAAACTGTCACAAAACCCCCAATGGAGGCTAAGGTTTCCACCAACTTTATTGTGTGCTTTTTTCTTGTAGATGATGGGAGGATGATGGCTGATGCTGAAGCTGGAGAGTTTTGGGGTTTGTTTGGCGGCTTTGCTCCGCTTCCTAAGAAATCAGCAGTCAGTGATGACCAATCCGCTGTATCTGACGGGATCAAGCTCTTAAGGTATAACACCTTTGACAAAAGCTCATTACTGGCACATACGATAATGTTCTGACGTGAGACATGTTTGGTCTTTTCTAGTGTGGAGAAGGGACAGACAGAAGCAGTAGAGGCTGAGACTTTGGAGAAAGAGCTTTTAGACACTAACAAATGTTATATTCTCGATTGCGGTCTCGAAGTGTTCGTTTGGAAGGGACGAAACACTTCAATCGACCAAAGAAAGAACGCAACTGAAGCTGCAGAAGTACATTTCTTTCTCATGCATCAAAACCAATAGTCTTGTTCTGATGAGTTTTGTTCACTGTTGTCATATTGTCACTTCTTAAAATCTTTCAGGAATTTTTCCGTTCGTCTGAACGTCCAAAATCAAACCTGATCAGTGTGATGGAAGGGTTTGAAACAGTGATGTTCCGATCTAAGTTTGATTCATGGCCGGCTACTAGTGCAGTTGCTGAGCCCCGGCAAGGCAGAGGCAAAGTTGCAGGTGTAGTAGACAATTAGTTATTGATCAAATATCTGATTGTTTTGAACATTCCAATGTGAGATACTTCATCTCTGTTTGTTTCTTCACCAGCTCTTTTGCAAAAGCAAGGAGTTAACGTTGAAGGCCTGGTTAAGACTTCTTCACCTTCTTCTAAAGACGAACCCAAGCCATACATTGATGGCACAGGAAATCTCCAGGTAGAGTGACTAATTTGTTGCTACGTGCATTGATATGTTTTGAGTTATTAAAGTATAGTCTTCTGTTTGGTAACTATGAAATTTTGCAGGTCTGGCGAGTCAATAACGAGGAAAAGATCCTTCTCGAAGGAGCGGAGCAATCGAAGTTCTATAGCGGAGATTGTTATATACTGCAGTACTCATATCCTGGAGATGACAGAGAGGAATATCTAGTGGGTACTTGGTTAGGAAAGCAAAGCGTCGAGGTAAATTTCATCATATGTATATAGCTTCATTCTCTGTATATGTGCTCACTGTTGATGATATATATAGGAAGACAGAGCATCTGCTATTTCCATGGCAAGCAAGATGGTTGAATCCATGAAGTTTATGCCGGCTCAGGTGCTTCTTCCCGTTGTTTCCGTTATAGATTCTACGGTCAATATACATTTAGGATATGAATGTACTAAGTCTAATCCGTGCAGGCTCGCATTTACGAGGGAAAAGAACCGATTCAGTTTTTCGTGATCATGCAAAGTTTCATCACATTTAAGGTACTTTTTTGTTAGTTTTGCATTGATCTTTCATCGCAGTCTCTGTAAAATTTCGTATTCAATGTCTCAGGGTGGTCTAAGTGATGCGTTCAAGAAGTATATAGCAGAGAACGAAGTCCCTGATAATACTTATGATGCAGAAGGTGTTGCGCTGTTTAGGGTTCAAGGTTCTGGACCAGAGGACATGCAAGCCATACAGATAGATGCGGTACGTGTACTGAAAACTATTATTCAAACAGCTTTATGGTTCATCAGTTTAGTACAGGTATGTTCATTTAGTATCTGGTACCAACAGGTTTCCACAGGGTTGAATTCTTCGCACTGTTATATATTACATGGTGGTTCAACTGTTTTCACTTGGTGTGGCAATCTGACTACCTCGGATGATCAAGAACTTATGGAGAGAATGTTGGATCTGATTAAGGTAATATGCGTTGGCGAGCCTTTTTGTACATTTGTGAGCTAACCTCCTCATATCTCTCATTTTCTTGAACCTCTGGTTCTTGGTTTTTCTTCTATACAGCCAGATGAACACACCAAGGCACAAAAGGAAGGTATAGAGTCTGAACAGTTCTGGGAACTACTAGGAGGAAAATCAGAATATCCGAGCCAGAAGATCAAAAAGGATGGAGAGAGTGATCCTCATCTCTTCTCCTGCTCATTCTCAAACGGTAAAAAACATTTGCCAGCCTTATTTTCTCAAAATCCAATAATTGATCTAACTTGTCATTTGCATTTTTTTCTGGTGGGTTTTGTTCTTGTGGATGTTGCTATCTTACTAGAAACTCTAAAGGTAACGTGTGGTTTTCATTTTTGTAAGCCATGTTTATGTTATCATCCCACATCTCATCTTTTTTTTTTTGGTTTTCTTTGTATTCCCATATAGGTTACTGAGATCTTCAACTTCACTCAAGATGATCTGATGACTGAGGATATCTTCATTCTTGATTGTCACACTGAAGTATATGTCTGGGTCGGGCAACAAGTTGACCCCAAGAAGAAACCTCAAGCGTTAGCCATTGGAGAGGTACTTAAGCTTCATTCAACTAGATATAGAGTAACGTCGTTAGTTGTTCTCATATATCCTCTTCTCGTTGTCTTCCTTAACAGAAATTCCTTAAGCATGATTTCCTCCTAGAGAATCTAGCAAGCGAAACACCGATATACATCGTAACGGAAGGAAACGAACCTCCATTTTTCACTCGGTTCTTCACCTGGGACTCTTCTAAATCTGCAGTAAGTCACTTCTCTCTCTACACTTGCTCGAAACTCGCTGGCTGGAGTCTAACTCCTATCAAGCGCTTTTTCAGATGCATGGAGACTCTTTCCAGAGAAAGCTCGCAATCCTCACAAACAAAGCAAAGCCGCTTCTAAATGTACAAGTTTTACCTCATCTAGTTACATGCATGCGAAACCAATCTCTGTTTTCTGACTTAGATGTTGTGTCCTTCTTTTGCTTAGAAACCTAAAAGGAGAGTACCGGTGTACAGCGGCCGGTCCAGCGTTCCAGACAAACCGCAGCCCCGGTCAAGAAGTGTGACCTCTAGTACAGACAGATCCCGCGTGAGAGGACGGTCTCCAGCTTTCAACGCACTTGCTGCAAACTTTGGGAACGTAAGCACAAGAAACCTATCAACTCCACCACCTATGGTTGGCCCAATGGTCCGGAAGCTTTACCCCAAGTCTCATGCACCAGACCTCACAAAGCTCGCCCCTAGATCCGCAGCTATAGCTGCCCGCACAGCGATTTTCGAGAAACCTAAGCCTACTCCTCAAGAAACACCTACTAGCCCCGGTTCATCTGAAGGTCTGCAGCAACAAAACTATTGATTTGGTGAGATAACTTGAGTTCTTGAGCTTACCCTTCTTTGATCTTTTTTGATGTATGAAGCTACAAACGGAGCAGAGACGACAGAGGATGAATCAAAGAGCAACATTAAAGAAGAAGAACCAGAAGAGGAAGAAAGCAACCTCCCAACATTCCCATACGAACGCCTCACAACCGACTCAGAGGATCCTGTTCCAGATATTGACCTCACTAGAAGAGAGGTTAGATTCTATTTCAATATTACAATAGACTCGTTTTATCTGATTTGCGTGTTAATGAAGATAAATTCTGTTTGCCAGGCATACTTGACTTCGGGAGAGTTCAAGGAGAAATTTGAGATGACAAAGAGTGAGTTCTATAAACTGCCAAAGTGGAAACAAAACAAGCTCAAAACTGCTGTTCAATTATTCTGAACACACTCTTCCCTCAAGAACTCAAGTCTTCTCCATCATCTCATCCCCAAAACCCGTAAGTTAGATCCATTTTTTCGTATTATCTTACTCTTGATCATGTTTTGATGCAATGTTAATCTATTGTATTGATAGATAAAACACCGGTTTAGTACATTATATAGTCTATCTTATTAATTTTCTCTTCATCTTCTTTTGCAGGGGAGGGCATCATACATTTTATCTTCATTTTTGAGCTGCTTAAAAATAATCAAATCTATAATCTCTATATATTTTTACATATACATAATTCAAATTTTCTAAAATGATACTTAGGATTACTTTTTTTTTTGTATTTTTGTTTGTTTTATTTTCTTATCAGACTATCAGTGTGGCTGTGGTTTTTTTTTTTCTTGGACTTAACTTTTTCTGTTGGTTTATACTATTATTGAAGAAACAATGTGAATAAAAAACGATCTTTCATCAGGTGGTCACTAATCTTCATTAATCCCATGTTTTAAATTTTATTTTGTCACTTTATGTTATAATAGTAACCCAAATAAAACGGAGTAAAAAAAAATATAAAATATTAAAATAAAAGCATCAAAAACGTTGCAAAAAGGTGAGAGGAGGAGTGAAGACGAAGTAGAAGTGGAGTAGAAGCGACGGTGTATTACGGTGATTGCGATCTCGTTATTGTTTCTGAATAGTTTCCGTACTATCCATGGCGACGGAGCATCCTTCTTTTGAGCTCGCCAAAGGCATCAATGGCCTCGACAAAATCATCCTCCGTGAGTCTCGCAACCGCTCCGCCGAGGTATTCTCCCTTTTTTTTCAGGCTTTCTGTAGTTTGCTCCTGCTCCTGGGAGATCGATCTGAGATTTTAGATCTTCTGATTTGGTTAAGATCGATGTTGCGATTGTTGAATCTCTTAGATCCTTGGGGTTTTTAGCTCGTGTGATTGTGTTATGTGCATTTGATTAACGGAAGAACCGGATCTGATCTGAATGTGTAAATGTGAGCTTAATCTACGAATCTATAGGGTAAGATAAAAGAGTATTGAGAAACCATTGGGCGATGAAATGATAGATTGAGTTTCCTTAGAGAGATGATGTAAAATTAACAAACAGAGTGTGCTCTCTGTATGATTACTTTTGCTTTAATTTTAGTGATCTTCTTCAACGAAATGCAGGTATACTTGTATGGTGGACATGTGACTTCTTGGACGAATGAGAATGGAGAAGAGTTGCTTCACCTCAGTAGCAAGGTAATGCAGATCAATACCATCTTCCATCTGATTTTAAGATTGAGTTTCGTTTTCACAAATGAGTCATTTGGTTCATGAAAGAAAATGTTCAGTAGAAGTGCTCAAGGTTATGTATGTGCTTAGAGAAGTTGAAGTTGGATGCTAAGCATTTATCTTAGATATGTCTCATGTTCTTTCTCCGATTGGTTGTGTAGTGTCTCTATGATGCAAAAGAGTATTCATCAAAGGAAGTTGATGAAAGATTTTGTTGGAATTTTTTTCCTAAATTTCATTCTTTACATTGACCATTACTGTAAAGGAAAGATCTTCACTTCATTAGCTTAGTTTCCTAAAGAAGCATGCGAATGAATAGTTTAGATTTTTGATATTGCAACCTAGTAAATTTTTTCATACTAGAGTAGCTTTTGTTTTGCCGTGATTTATGAGCTCCAAGCAATAGAGATCTAAAACCACGTGCTGTGCATTGTGCAGGCTATATTCAAGCCTCCAAAACCAATCCGTGGAGGGATTCCACTATGCTTTCCACAAGTATGTGTATATATTTCTTTCTTTGTTAGTTTCATTTACTATTCAAAGTTGCTCATGAAATTATGTTTTTTTTGTACGTGCAGTTCAGTAACTTTGGTACACTCGAATCACATGGGTTCGCTAGAAACAGGATCTGGGAAGTTGATGCTAGCCCACCTCCTTTGCCATCGAATTCTTCTTCTAATTCTTTCGTTGACCTGATCCTAAGGCCAACTGAAGATGATCTGAAGACATGGCCTCACAAGTAAGACTCTTCAAAACTCGCTCTTTATATCTTCTCAGAACAGTATGCACGTATTAAGCTAAAAATGCCTACATAGAATCTTTGGTGCGTTTTCTTCATCAACTCTCACAAAGAAGAGCAACATTACTGATTTTCATCTCGGTTTATTCATTTCAGTTTTGAGTTCCGGATGAGAATAGCCTTGGGATCTGAAGGAGAATTGACACTGACCTCTCGTATCAGAAACACCAACTCTGATGGAAAGCCGTTTACATTCACATTTGCTTATCACACCTATTTCTCTGTCTCGGACATCAGGTAATATGCATTCATGTATTTTTGATAACCATTGTCTTTTGTTTTCGTTTTCCCAAAGTGTGGAGCTATATTGTAGTGAACTCCTACACCTATCTTTACAGGAAGGTTTAGTAAAAATACTGACACGCATCGGTTTGCTTGTGTACAGTGAAGTACGGGTTGAAGGATTGGAGACGCTGGATTACCTAGACAACTTAAAGAACAGAGAACGTTTTACCGAACAAGGCGATGCTATAACTTTTGAATCCGAAGTAAGTTTGCGATCCCAATCTCTTCCTTTCTTTCTGAGACATCACTAAAAACACTTTACATGTTAAAAAAAAAACAGACAGACAAGATTTACCTGAGCACTCCTACGAAGATTGCTATCTTGGACCACGAGAAAAAGAGGACGTTCGTTGTTCGCAAGGACGGGCTTGCTGATGCCGGTAAGACCTCAACTAGTTTTATATACACTATAGTACGAAGCAAAAAACTGAGTCATACTATCATATTTTCAGTGGTGTGGAATCCATGGGATAAGAGGTCAAAGACGATATCAGACTTGGGAGATGAAGACTATAAGCATATGCTTTGTGTTGAAGCTGCAGCTATCGAAAGGCCGATTACATTGAAACCGGGTGAAGAATGGAAAGGAAGACTCGAGCTATCTGCTGTTCCTTCTAGTTACTCCAGTGGACAGCTTGACCCCAAGAAAGTCCTCGAGTGATGCTCCTCCCTTTCTCTTACAGGTAACTTCAAATTACATTTCTTTACCTTTTAGATTCTTTATGAACACTTTTGCGTGTTTGAAACTTCAAAAAATACATATCTTTCGTTTTATATTGATAAACAGAATTAGTTTTTTCCTTTTTTTTACATATTCTGTCATTTTTTTTGAAGAGAAACATTTTTCAATTTGTGGTATCCTAATTTATTTTATTTTTTTTCAAATGATTTTGCTAATACCATAGGGTTGATAAAATTACATTTGGATTGTGCAGTACTATGAAGAAATGAGTTAAGGGAGGCGTGAAGATGTTCATCGGATTATTATACTATAGAGAGAAACTGAGTTCAAATAAATAAATAAAATATTGCTTCTGATAGTTCTCTTTTGTAACCACAGAGACGATCACGATTTGTGGATCAAAGACAAGAGACTTGAACTCGTTAAAATTGTGGTTTCGTTATATATTATGGTACGTTGGACCACCTATTAGTGCTTGTTGTGTCTATCCCTTGTCAGGTCAGATCCAAAGGTATTTCAAACATCTCACACGACCAATCTTTCTTGTTGGGGGATTAGAACTGTTAATATTATGTGTACTATACATTAGAAGCAAGTGAGTGTTAAAGAACTTGCATATTTTCATTACAAAATATCGTTATGGTTTAGATAGAATACTAAGCAAGTTCGATAGGAAAAAAATATGGCTTTCGAAAGGTTTAATGCCAGAGCTTGAGGCAGAATCCAGCAGGTACACCACCAGTTGTTGATGATCCCTTGCTCAGCATACACTCTGAGAATGTATCCACAAGCTGTTGTCCCAAAGAAGACAGATCATCCATGAATGTCTCAACAAAAACCTTAACGACTGTAACTTCTCTATGAGTAGCTCTTAAGCTATACCATGTCAGGAACCTTTCCCTGAAACTCTTGTCTATATGCCCTTCCTTCTCTAAGCATCTAATAGTCTTCACGATATGACCCAAGTCTTTATCTCCTCCCACTCCATCGGTCTCAGGTTTCTTGTTCGCCATTGTTGTTCTTGATTTGGATCTTTTTGCATTCGCTCCTTGCTCTCTCCTCTTGCAGGGTGTTACAAGCAAGTCTCTTACCCCTACCATCTCGTTGACTTTCCTTTTTACGACTAGCCTCTCGTCTTCAAGCTCAGATTCTACTTCTCCTGCACTACAGTGTTCAATGTTGTCGCTACCATCATTTTCTTTGCTGCAGCTTTTACGGACGTTGTTAGATTCATCTTCAGGCAAAGATGGATTACTACAAAGACCACTGCTAGAGTTTGTCAATCGGCGTTGCCTGTTCCCTGCTTCATCTCCATCATCCTTCACACCTGTGATCCGGTTTTGCGAAGAAGAAGACGGCTCCTCAGAGTCTAATCTTGCTTGAATCTCTTCTACTCTCACGCTCATCTTGTCACCTAACCAGAACATCATGAGACTTCAAAACAAGAATAATGTTGGGAGAAGAAAACTAACCTTGTCTTGAAACAGATTCTGATAATGGCGAGACCATTTTGTCAAGAGCTTCCATTGCAAGAGAACACAGCTTCTGAACTTGTGCTCCCGAAGGAAGTCTATTGACGATACCACGAGCCATCTTCCTCTCCCAACTCACTAACGGACCCACTTCACCCTCTAGCTTCCTCACCGCCTCATCCATGAGTTCCAACAGATTCTGAAACCTCCTTGTACCTCTCATCAGCTTCTGTCCTAAAGAAACACGGTAACAAAGAACATCCACACGCCTAGTCTCCTTTGCAACCTTCACTTGTTTCCTCCAGCATCTGTAAGTACACACACACACATTATTCTTACATTACATTCTCCAAAAAAATCTTTACTTATCGACAAGAATCTTACCCGAGCAAGTCATTATCTTTGCCGCAAAACACGCAATGAAACATACCGTCAAGACCTCTCCCAATCCCATACCCCTCTTCCTTCAAAGCACACTCCAAATGACAAGACAATCCACAACCCTCACAAGCAATCCATAGACTCGGATCTTTATTATCATCAAACCTCTGACAAACGCAGCAAGAACATCTTCTGCAAAAGGTATCTTCACTTCCGAGCGCAGCTCTGCAATCTAAATTCTCGCAGCAGATGATGTAACTAGTCGTCGTCTTCTGTTTCTTCCTCCTCGAGCTTTTACGGTCAGGAGGACAAGAGGTTTCACCGAGAGGGCGAGAGACGAGATTGAGTAGGTTTTCTATGAGTTTTGGTTTGGCAAGACCAGTGTACTTCCTCTCTTTACCCATCTCTGCACATATGATCTTCATTATCTCGTTACGGCTCCATGAGTTTAAAAGCTCTGAAGCTTCTTCTGGTCGCTTGGACAATGCGTGGATCAGTTCTCGCCTCTCGCTAACACTCAAACCTTTCTTTTTTGGAAAGTCAGTGCACACAACACCTGCAAAGACAAAGGGAGATTCCAATTTGTGACTTTTATGGTTTAGAATGACTCAAAGTTTTGAACTTTGTCAACGAAAAGGATGAGTCTCAACAACCCATGAACCAAAAAAATAAAAATTTCAACAATGACGACGAACGACGAATCCAATGCGAGAAATAAAGCGTTTCTGTTCATATATTCAACAGTTCCGACAATGAAAACGACGTCGTGTTAGGTCCCTTAATAAACGCATGAAACTATAACAGTGAGAGGACAAAGACGTTCACGTCGACACATGAAGAAGAAGGAATCGTATACCTTGAAATGAAGAAGGATCCATGTCTTCTTCTGGACCCACATTACTATCAAAACGCCAGATCTTTGACAGCTGCATATCAATTTTCAAACAAAGAATAAAACAAAAGTAAAAAAATAATGTAAAGTTATATGGAAAAAGATAAACACCCATCACAACAAAAACATACAGAGTTCTAACAAAGAAGGGATCAAAGATGTAACAGTAGCCATGATTAGGAAGAAAAAAAGAGATCGATAAAGCTCATATTTTTTATTTTTCAAATTTTCCAAAATTAAAACTCTAAACAACCAAAATGCAAAAACCATGAAGCTCTCCTAACATATATAAAATGTAAGTATAAGACATAGATTCGAGGACTCAGCCTTCAAGCTCTATAAAAGAGCGATACAAGAACAAAAGTCTTATTAATTTTAAAAAATAAATACACAAATAATAAAAATATATACTAGAGGAAATTTAAAAAGAATGAGGATTGGTTCATTTGTATCACCGAATGAAAAACTTCCAACAACAAACATCGAACAAAGACAAGTTTTATTACCGAAGCAGCTTGCATTTTTTCCTGTGTTCTTCGTTTTTTTAGCTCTGGTCTTTTCTTTCTTTCTAGGTTATCTTGTGTAGTAGTAGTTTGTGAAAAGAAAATATATTTCCTCTTTTCTAGATGTTTCTAGCACAGAACCCTCCGATGAATCATCTTCTTCTCTGATGAAAGCTTTTTTTTTTAGGGAAATTAGCTTCTCTACCAAAGAATTTTTCCATATTTAACTATCTACCAAAATTCACTATATGCAAACTGTTTATAATTACTTGTGACTCTGTTACCCCTATATCTACACCTTTGAACATTAGGTCGAACAGTAAGACAAAATCTTATGTTAAGATTCATTAAGATCTCATCTGCTGTCAGCAAATCTTCTCATCTCAGACCGAACTCAGAGCTCTCACATATCATTAATTATTGCTAACTATTTTAAAAGTTAAAATCTTCATCTTTCTTCCTTTTTCATCTCTGTTCTATTTCATCTCTTTCCTCTTTGTGTAGTTTCTAATATCAACAAAACAACTCTAGAAACTGATGTTCGGTGATCCAAAAAAATAGAGAACAACCATGAGAAAGGACCACCGTGTCGCATAGTGTTGATATAACTTCACAACTTTTAAGACTTGGCTTGGATCAATGCAAAGCCGACTTTGAACTTCCCGTCAGAGTTAGTAATCCAAAGTACATGACTTTCAAAACCAGACTAATTGAAGAATCGAGATGGGGATTGTCTACGCGTTGTGGCAAAGAAGATGGTGGTACCAGCGAAACTCAGTGGCATCAGGGAAATACATGATGTTAACTTCTTTTTTATTCTTTAATTTTTTCTCATTATTTAATAGTGTATAAAAGGACATGTAAAGTCGTATGGTGTGATATAATTTTCTGTGTTCAACTGTTTGACTGTTCACTAGTGATATTTGCAGGTCTTAACAATGATCAGTGATGGGTTTCTGTAAGAGAGTGAGGTGCTGATATATTTGTTGTTGTAACCGGATAATATAAAATTTAGATGTCCTATGTCATTTGTAGCTGTTATATCAAATATCAGAAATACTATGTTAAATTGTTACAAGCTAGTTAAGGCGACAAATATTGAATTCAGTTTTAAACATAATGTTATAGGTGTACATACATATTTATCAAAATATTGATGATGATGAGGAATTGTTGGTGGATTTTTACTGGTGAAAATTATGAGTAATCACACAACTCATAAAAGAATATCATCAAAAGTTATGACATATAAAAAAAATATCAAATAATTTGATCAGAAAAGATAATGTACTGCCGAGGTTATCACTGAATATTGAAGAATGCTAAACTATATTTTTGGTTTAATACTAGATTAACTTGTTAATATATGTTACCGTGATAATCATACACTTAAAGATTATCCACATACTAATACAAAATAAAACTTTAGCCAGATATAATCTTAAGCATACATTTGAATGAAGTTAGGCATCATTACTTAAATATATAATAGTGTGGTCATATTTTCATATGTATGCTTGTATTAGCCTCTCATTTTTATTGTTGGCCGGTTAATTTATTTGATAACATATAAATATTTGTTTATATTTTTTATCTCTTTGGAATTGATTTTTGATATTTATTGTTAATCGTCTAACCTTTTTTAGTGATAGCTAATATTATTTTTAGCTGAGTTATGAAAGTTTTATCCGGATAACAACATATTTTCAAGTATTTGTGTTTTTCTATTGAAACTAATAATATGCTTGAAAGGATACGTAAAAATTTAGCCGGTTACACAGCATCAAGTAGACTATCCATCTTTGCATATGATATCATGAATGGTATAAAATTACAAGTAAATAATGTAATAGCAATGTGTTATTATGTAAATATAAAATTAGCCGTCCACTATGTAAATGTAAAATATCGAATGATTTGATCGGAAAAGATACTGTAGAGCCGGGATTGTCACTGAATATTGAAGAATGCTAAACTATATTTTTGGTTTAATACTAGTTTAACTTGTTAAGATATGTTACCGCGATAATCATACAATTAAAGGTTGTCCATATATTAATACAAATCAATAAAAATTATAGCCAGATATAATATTAACCATACATTTAGTCTTATTGTTAGCCGGTTAATTTATTTGATAACATATAATTTTCATATTTTATATCTCTTTGGAATTGATCCTTGAGTTTCATTGTTAAACGTCTAACCTTTTTTAGTGATAGCTAACATTGTTTTTAGCTACGATATGAAGGTTTTATCCAGATACCAACTCAAGTATTTATGTTTCATTTTGTTAAAGCTAATAACATGTGTGAAATGATATGTAAATTTATAGCGGTTACATATCAACTTGTAGTATAGCAATCACAATTATTCACATGCTTGTCTAATACAATTTACAACTGGTATTTCTACATCTAAAGGTTAAACTTTATATAGATAACATGTTACCATCATGTCTTATGTTAAGTCATTTACATAACTTCATATTGATATGTAACTATTATATCTCTATAAGGTTATGTATTATAATATTTATTTTGTATTATAATAACAAGTAAATGATTTTAGCAATGTAAATATGAAAATATCTGTCTAATTTTTGTTATTAGCCTGCTATCATTTAGACCATCCATCTTTGCACATGATGTTATTAATTGTTCCCTTAATTGTATGAAATTACAATTAAATAAAGTAATAGCAATATGTTATCATGTAAATAAAAAATAAGCCGTCCATTATGTAAATATAAAATTAACCGTCCACTGGATCCTTCCATCTTTATGAAAACAAGTAAATAATGTGTTAACGTAAATATGAAATTAGCCATCTACTCTTTGTTATAGCTATTTCTGCAAATATTTTCACAATACACAATCTAAACGGATCTTGAACTGAAACAACCATTAAACACACACAATTAAAGTTATTTAAAAAAATATTAGAAACTAAAAGATGAAGTCTATAATATAAAGCTCATCATGATAGATACATGAGGAATGGTGAAAGAAACATAAATCTGCAACAATAATATGAGAAATATCATTTGTAGGCTTAATGTGTTCACCATTGGTGGGAGAAGGAAGACAAATCTGCTCATGAAGTTCAACATAGTAAATATCCTGAACCCTCCGACGTGCCTCCCGCTGATAAACATGTGTGGCAGCTTCGACGCCTCCGCATGTCTTTGCTTTTTCTGTGCCGAAGATCTGCGCCAGCTCCATCTTGAAAAATCCGGTCTTTGAAAGATCTTAGATTCTTAATCGTTGATTAACACCGGAAGCTACGGAGGATCGTTGTGACAACTCGTTATCACCATGTCCATGTCGGTAGCAAAGGATTCCTTCACCATCTTCGGAAAAATCTTTTTAGGAGGAAGAAAAGATGGTGAGAGAGAAGAAAAAAAAACTTTTACTTTGTTTACATGCTCCTTACTCTCCCGATAGATCTATTAAAGATCTTCACATATCTTTTCAAATCTTTTTGATATTGTTCAGAATCTATATGTCAGCTAATATAGTACAATAGGAATCGTAATACAAGTTGAACAGTATACGATAGAGGGCTGAAGTAGTCATTTCACGACTACTTTATTTACAATGAAACCTAACTTCTACTGTTATAGGTATCGGCCTAATTTCGTAGTTTTCTATGGTTTTTGAGCAAATTATCCCTTTTTTTTAAGTTCTTTAAAAGTTTGGTTTTAAATATAAAAGACAAAAAAAGTTGTAAATATCTGATATGTTCACGTGGTCTCGAAGATATTATATACACGCAAAATGCTTTGATTTGACTGGCAACCAATGTTGGGATTAAATACACACCTTTTTATTGTTAGATATATTCTTGAAGAATTATAAGAATATTCCAATAATAATCCATGAACTATAAGAATTGACAGTTTATCTTTATGTCATTAGCAGTTTAGCAGCCTATATGGTTTGCAATTGTTAATATTTTCAACATAAATATACGAATTTTTGTTTCCCCACTGCAACCCATTTGATTTCTATTTTGTTAAATTATTTTATATTGTAATATAACTTACATAATCTATTGCATTTTGGTTCATTTTTAAAAATATATCCCCTATGTCAGTCACTCTACAAATATAGCTTACTATTAGCTTTATGTAGTACGAATAATGATGTATACTAGCATTTTAATTGATGTCAAAAGTTATTAACATATTAATTTGCCCATAAAGAAGGTCGGTCCGAAAACCAAGAAAGGTACTTGCCATGAGATGGTGTTATCTTATTAGCATAGTACATACGATTTCTTCGACTGGTTCTAGAACGGACATATCCGATTTGGTAATATGCCTAGAATACACAAACGAATGATTTGGAATATAATGTTCACTGTTCAAAGACTTACTATGCTAGAGTAACTCTGACTGAGCGAGATAAAACATTAATTTTGGTGTGTTTACTTTTTTCTTGAAGAATTTTAAATTTATTCATATCAAAAAACGCTTTTGAGATAGCCTTCCCATGTGTACAAAAATGATTAATGAACAATGGTATATTATATTGGTATAATGTTTAAATAGCATTAAACAATTAAAAAAAATTGTTAATAAATATAATTAATTATTTCTTAAGTTGTGTTATTATTTAGGCATTTTTTTTTTCACGTCAAAATTGTTTCTCATACATACCTTTTATGGTAGGAAAGAGAAGAGGAGGAAATCACATTTGGATATTATTAAGTCAAATATATTCAAAATTAGCAATATTAAGTGTACTGCTAATAATAATAATGTTATTCTACAATGGATTCTGCATGGCTTAAACCTTCAATTAGTTTAGACAATACAAAAATAATTGACAGATAAATCTATATATTTTTTTTTGAAATGGCGTTTCGAATGTAAAAAAAACAGATAATACTTTGACTCTGATTTATTTGATTTTAAATTTATCGTTATATTTATTCTTTTATTTTGTTGTTCAGTTATTCCATTTATTCACTGATATACACCAGTCCAGCCTCCTATCTTCTAGTAATTAAACCCATTTTACAAAAAAAAAAAACGGACTATTTCGACTTTAAAAAAAGTTACAAAATACAAAATTTCGACTGGTATTGATTGCAACTGCAGCAAGAACTTGGGAGGCTTGCAAGAAATAGCGTTCCAGTGAGCTCGTAATTACTTGGTTTAAAACAAATACTAGAGTCGATCATACATAATTATAATATTAAGATTTTGATTCTCCAAAAAGGAGGAAGAATCTTTGATAATGACACAACTAAAAAGCTGAATATACATATAACTAGATAAACCAAGGAGAGGTTTGGTGATGGTCAAACACAGTACTACCGCGGCTGCTACATTTTCTGACAATCTCTTAATGCAAAGTAACTTCACTTGGATCCATGGTTTTCGAGTTCCAACATTCTCATACTCCCTGTAGATAGAGAGACATTATATAAAATACAGATAAAATAATTTAAGAAAGAGTGCAACAGAGATAAGAAGAAGAGAGAAGTTTAGAAGTATACCTCAGCTGTCAATGGAGCTATGGATCCCCTGCAAACAAGTTTGGCAATTGTTATTTTTTTGTTTCACATTATCATCCTTGTTTAAGCTAGAGCTATGTGTTAGTTTTAAAGATAGAATACCTTTCGCTGCTCTGATTTTGGGAGGTGTTTAGACATTATGGACTCCTGCAATAATAAAATGGATAAAAAGAATCATTATTGTAGAGGGAAATAGATGGCTGAACAAAATGTCTAAGTCGCAAGTAAAGAAAATGAACCTGTTCTTGGATTATACTTCTTGCCTCCACGAGCTGAGCTTCAAGTTCAAGCTCTCTCTCTGTTGCTTCAGAAGTAACAGATGCTCCTTTCGGTGCATCTTGCAACTGGACCATGCGTTCCTTTATGTCCCAAGGAAAACAAGACGAAAAATAGCTAAGAAGTAAGTTAAGCACTGGTAAAGGATCGATATTGCATAAATAGAAATGCTCAGTAATAAAAAAAAAAACCTTTATGGAAGCCATCTTGGTGCGCAAACTTTCTTCTATTTGACCTCTAGCCATCCGGAAAGGTAGATCAAAGACATCCTATGTAATGACTAGTTAGATATTGGCTATAATCAATGATCTACCATAATAAAGGATTCAATCATACCGTCTTTCCACCCAATGGAGACTGTGAAGGATCAGCCTCACGTTTCTCATTGCCAGCCAATGAAGGATTAGCTGACCCGTTTGGAGCGTTTAAGAAATCACGCATATCTGTCTGCAGCATAACCAAAGAAAGAACTTCGCTTATGAATGAAGAACATGTTAACATACTGAGGTTAAGTGTGAAGATAGAGCTTACCTGCATGGATCGAAGCAGTGCTCTTAGGTTGGTGTTCTCAGCCATAAGCTCTTGGTTTTTTGCTTCATATGCATCCACCTGCAGGGACAACATTATTAAAGAAATGCTGCGTAATGTAAATGAAGTGTTGTTGTTAGACTCGTACAATCTTTTTGT
Source organism: Brassica nigra (assembly GCA_016432835.1). Taxonomy (NCBI): domain Eukaryota; kingdom Viridiplantae; phylum Streptophyta; class Magnoliopsida; order Brassicales; family Brassicaceae; genus Brassica; species Brassica nigra. Next base: position 7,983,812 of record CM028244.1, on the reverse strand, counting down.
AGAAGTCAGTATCAGTCTTCTTGCCGTTCCAGGTCCCACGCTGCCTCCCTTCTTTCTGTTTTAAGTACATCAGATTATCAGTCACGTGGAAGGTCCATTCATCATTAAGGATTGGAAAACAATTAAGGATGGCTAAGTAAAGGACCTGTAGCAAATTCATTATCTCCATTCCAGATTTTGATTCTTTCTTTTTCTCCATCAATACTTGATTCAACCGTTCCTGCGAGAGAAACAAAATGTATCCTTCATAATGCAGATCAAACATGATACGAAGAGTCACTTCCATGAGAGAAAGTTACACAACCTGCAATTTAATGTAATCCTTTTCCTTTTTCTTCATTTCATGTATCTGTTGAGCTTTGACTTGCTATTCAGAGATTTGAAAAAAAAAATGTAGTCAATCCATCAGTACAGTTTCATCAAGATGAAGTAGTTAATCCAAGCCTCAAAAAAAATCTAATCAGACCTGGTTACCGATCACCATTCTTTGAAACTCATCTCTCTCCTGCTGTAGCTTTTCAATCTGGGACTTCAACGCCGCCGTGTTTTTGGCTTCCTGTCCAACGAGTGAATCCACAATCAATCAAGATTCTAAGCACATAAAGTAGAATCAGCTGAAACTAGACAAGACTCACTGTTCTAGTAATCGTTGCGATTTCTCTGTCCTTGTGTTGGAGCTGGGCATCAAGCCTCTCAACTTTAGCTTCAAGTCTAGCTATATCCGATTGTTGTCTACATACAAGCAAACGAACCCACATAAACCACAAGGAAACCCTTCAAAAGTTCCAAGAACTAAAATATATATGTTTAAATATTAAACTGGATCAAAGCAGCATAAACCAATACAAATGCAACAACAACATTTAGCCAATGAACTACATACGACAATCAAGATCCCAGATTTTTTTTTATGGATGTCAAATATTACCATAGCTGAAACACTAAATAAGTAAACAACAACTAATATCAATTGGCTTTAAACGAAAAATCACAGCCAAGCTCCATAAAAATTGTTCAGTGTAAGGTTCAGTAAACACAAAAGAGAGAAAAGAGTTTTCACCTCTGCCTCTGTTCATTAGCAGATTCTCTAAACTCCAAGTCACGCTGTCGCTGCTGAAGCAACGAGTACATACAATTACAGGTCCTCGAGATGGAAACCTAATCAACAACAAAAAAAAAACTTTAATCAAAACCGTCACAACAACAAAGATTGCAGGATTAATAGACGAATCAAACAATAAAACGAACCGGATCGTTGGAGAAGAGATCGAGCGAGGCGGGGAATCCAAATGTAACCATCGTCTGATTCAAGTACTTGGCACAATGCTCCAGATTGTCAACGTTCGCGAATGTGTAATCCCTTCTCAAATCCAAAAACACACACAATCATAAACCCTAACTATACGAACTCATCGGAGAATTTAAAACCATAAGGAGGGAGGAAGAAGTGAACTAACCCCGTCGCGGACTGAGATAACACCTGTGGAGCAAGAAAACGAAATAAATCACTGAGCTTAAAATTTCGAGAGGGATATAGAGAGAGAATGCATCGGGAGAGAGAGTAATCTTACTTTGGGATCGAACTCAGCATCAGTCGGCGGCATTTTCGAACGGCTTCCTCCGGTTAAGCGACGGTGCGAGGCGACGATGAATCACAGAAACAGATCTAATCGAGCAGAGAGAGAGAGAGAGAGAGAGAGAGCGAAAAGAAATTCAAAAATCAAATTATCTGAAACGGAATGTTTCTGGAGAATTGCAGAAAAAGGTTTTTAATTTAAACCTCTCTCTCTCTCTTTTTCTTTGCTTTTTATTTCAGTAATAATCAAAATGATTTTTTTTTTTTAATTATGAGCTCTCATTTGCGGATGGTGGTGACTGTAATCCAGTGTACTCATCTTTAAGCAAGGAGAAACATGGGCCCACGTATGATAGGCCTGTGTAAGGCCCAAATTGTTTATGTTCTGACTTGTGATGTGGCTAAATGTAGATGTGAACTCATTGACAGAACGAGTAACAAATTGTTTCAACTCAGAAACGAGAGGTTTTCCACTTAACTACATTTGAGTTGTCTGAGTTTTCCACTTAACTCAGACAACAAAGTATGTTATTATATGGCACTCCTTAAGGCATGTATTACCGTTACAGAATCAGAGAACAAAGTGAGAAGCATGCAGTAAACTTCCATTGCAAATCATCATCAAATGTATATGATTCTTACAGAAAGCAATAGCATGAGGAATAGTTTATAGAATGATTATAAACTAAAGACAAGCACAAATGAGATTTTTAAATATCACATATACACAAGGGGAGAAATATGAAAGAACCTGCCTTGTTGCAACCCTTCTCCCTCAGAAAAATCTACATAAACATCACTCAAAAGTCCAAAAACTCGTGATGCTCCGACTAAAAATTACCCTGCATATCACCATGGATCACCTGACTCCACAAATCCCCTCCCCTGTGATCACGAACTCGCAAGAAGATGCAGGCAAATGAGGTGAGAAAAGAATGTCAAACCGTCTCCTTGCTCTTCCAGACACCAAACTCGAACCGCTCTCATCATCCTCCTCCCTTCTCTCTTGGCAGATAGTATCACCACTTCTTGAGATGAAAACTCTAGAGTTCACACAATTAGCCCAAGCCAATCCCAGAGCAGGAACAACCCGTCTCCCAGACGAATACAAACACCTCAGATTCCCAATCCTCAACCCACTCAACCCATCAGAAGACTCCACGAAATCAGTCACCTGATTCGTAATCACCACAGCCAAACCAAACTTACTCGCCAACTGCTTCAACTTCCCTGATATCTTGAAAAAACAAGAAGCTCTCTTCCTGAGATCAGACGGTGTGTTATCAAACTCCGATCTGAACAACGCCGCGACGGAATCAAGCACGATCAGCTTCAGAGGAAGCCTCGTTTTCGAGTTTTTAACAAAAGATTCTATCTTAGGCATTACGTCGAACAGGTGGTCTACAGAGTAGACGTTTTGCACGAAGACGTGATCGCAGGGGTTATCGTTGTGATCCGCGTAGATACTAGGGTTCGATAGGTGAAACGATCGCGAGAGCTGATGGAGACGGCGAAACGGGAAGGGAAACTCGGAGTGGAGATAGAGAGATGAGCCGTCGAGCCCGCCGTTTGAAATCGGGAGCTGGGCGCAGAGGGAGAGCTGAAGGCAGAGCTGTGTTTTCCCGCAGCCGCTCTCCGCTACGATTTCCGTTAGAGAGTCGCAGGGGAATCCGCCGTGGAGACATTCGTCGAGGGTTTCGCAGCCGGTGGTTAGCTTCAGGCTCGTCGGCGATTGTGAGACGAGACTCCGCGGCTTCATTTTCCCATTTCACCGCCAAAAGCTACAAATTTCAAAAAGAAAACAAAATTAAAAGTTCTTCTTGGACTGGGCTTTTTAAAACTTATCTGTAGGCCCACCCAATAAGGTAGAGAGTGATGTACTAAACGATGCCGTTTTGATATTACTCCTTTTCATTCGTCTTCCCCGATTGTTCTCAGATCTGATGATGCTCTGAATGATTGATTAAACGAACCGAGGCTACATCGAGATCGAAGATTCGCGAGCTGTAGAGAATCTCACAGATCAAATCCGAATCGCGATCATGTCGTGCTTAGCCCTAGCTCTTCAACCGGTAAACGGATCTGACATCTTACTCCAAACCAGAGAATGGTTCCCGCCGGCGCGAGCCCTAATCGCTCTCTCCTACTTCCGCCAAACGCGTCAAGCCTTCTCCTCCTCAAAACAGCAGCAACCTTCCTCCAATCGGAAACACACTCAACCTTCTTCCTCCTCTTCCTCCGCCGCAGATCCAGACGACGCAGCCGCCGCGGAGTTCGTAGGCGACGATCCCCTCGCTGCTTCGAACGGACAGGTGATCGTCGGCGTGGAGAGCAAGTACCGCGTCGTCTACCGACTAGTGAACTCGATCTACATCCTCGGCGTAACCGTCGCGGATCACGACAACTCGATCAACGTCTTCGAGTGTATCCACATCGTGAACCAGGCGGTTAGCGTGATCGTCACCGCGTGCCGTGGAGTCGATGTGACTCCCGAGAAGCTCGGGCGTAAGTACGCGGAGGTTTACATGGCGCTTGACATCGTCTTGCGTGGCGTTAGTAACATCCGTTTGGCCGCGATGCTCGGTGCGATGCACGGAGATGGGATTGCGAAGATGGTGCATTCGGCTCTGGATACGGAGAATAAGATCAGAGGAGCTGATAGCTGGATGGCGGTGGAGTCACACGCAGCGGAGCATCAGGCTGCTGTGAACGCGTTCTCCAATGCTAGATTCGAGTTGCCTGCGGAGACTATCGCTGCTGGCGATGAATTAGCTGCGAGCTTGGCTCCTGTGGTGCAGGAAACAGAGCAGTTGAAGGAAGAGCCGGAGGTTGAGAATAAGGATCCTTTCGCGGCGAGTGAGACTATCAACAAGGAGAAAGAACTCGTAGGTGGGTTCAAGAAGACGAAGGATCCTTCCTCACAGGATCTGAGTTTGGCATTGGCGGGACTCGAGGTGACTACGTTGCCTCCAGCCGAGGCAACGCAGTCTACACACATCAATGTGGAAGGATTCGAAGGGGAGTACGGTGGGATTGCGTTCAGCAACGAGCAGGCGACGATTGGAGAGACGTTTGAATCGTTTAGCGATGCTTGGGGAGGTGGGTTGGATCCTTCGGAGTTTATGGGACCGAAGAAGATTCATAAGAAGGAAGGACTCGGCGGGCTTGAGCTGTTGCACACGAGTGATCCTAAGGCGGTGGAAGGTAAAGATGGAGAGGGAGGTAATCTCGATAACTTAGTTAAGAAGGCTGAGATGAAAGGTCCTGAAATGTATGTCTCTGAGGAAATTAGAACCGAGTTTAGAGAATCGTTGCTTGCTAGAGTAGGGCTGATGGGTGTCATCTACTTAAAAACAATGCCACCTAAAGGCTCTGGTAGTGAAGAGAAAGAAGCCGAGTTCTCGTTCCGTGTTGAAGGTACTGCTGCTGTTAAGAGATTCGCTATGCAGAGTTCTCGGATTAGTAGCTTAGGGAACGGTTTGTTCCACGTGAGAACCGCTCCATCAGAGGAACCGATCCCTATCTTGAAGTATAGCTTGCAACCTAAGCTAACACCTTTGCCTCTTAGAGTCCGTATGGTGAAACGAATCAGTGGGACTTTACTCTCGTTAATGATACAATACGTCTCAAGCCCGGACCTACCTGAGCCTCTGAAAGACGTGGACTTTATTCTGAAGCTCCCTGTTGATCCCACGTTGCTTAAGGTCTCGCCTAAAGCGATACTGAATAGAACCGATCGGGAACTGAAGTGGCAAGTCCCTGAGATTCCGCTCAATGGAAGTCCCGGGAGGCTAAGAGCTCGGATGCCTATAGACTCAGATAACAGCGAGGAAGAACCAGAGATCATCTGCTTTGTGAAGTTCTCGGTTCAGGGAAAGAGTTCTTTGTCTGGTATCAGTTTACGCCCAGCTGCTGAGGGGAATACTGATTTCTATGAGGTAGATCACAGGTTCGAAACCGGAATCTACATGTGCAATTGATAAATTTTCTCTTAAGAGTTTCATTTGTTTATAAATTTTCTCAAATGTTATAATGAGTTTGGCCGTTGTTGGAAGTTAATTCTTTTTTTTTTCTTTTCATGTAAGGTTTTGTGTACTTTTGTATGTTGACATCTCCTCATTGTTATGTTATCTGTTTTTATAACATTTGTTTTTACATTTATTAGTTTTGATATCTCAGTATAGGAAACAACGTATATAATAATATTTTGTTTATCAAAATTCTTCCACTTTGCTAATCATTTGCAAATGATAAAATTTATTTGAATAAATGTAATTTTGTTGAGAGAATAGCTATTTTATTTTATCATATAAAGACAAACACAAACAATTCTCAGATAGTTTCTCTAAATATTATTCTGCTGTTTCATAGTGTATGATGTTTTAAAGAATTTTGATGTTTCAAAACATGTTTCTAACTTTCTAGGTAATTTTGACTTTATTAAAAACTGTGTAATCAATCATATTTTACAATGTATTTTATTATTGTGTGCTATATAATAATAATAATAATAATAATAAACAGGTTTATCATTATGCATGCATTCATTCACTTCTAATATGACCGGTTATTAATTAGATAATACTAATCATTTAGTATTATATTATACATGCTTCACATTTTGTAAACATTTTTAAGGACAAGGAAATGAGATGTAGCTTTCTATCTTCACCCTGAAAACACACAATCAAATCACCATTGCTTTACATTCAGGAAACTCACGCCACAACACAAGTACAAGAACACACACATAATCCTTTTCGCAGAAATTTGAATTCTTTTTTCTTTCTTATTTTTGGGTATTGTTCAAAATAAATAAAATAAATCATTTTTCCTTTACCTGAGAGGCCTGCTAGTAGCTTGGGGAAAAACCTTTTCTGATATCTCTTCTCGAGTCATTGAAAAAGATGAGATTTATCTTACTTTAGATTGAAACTGAACACTGGGAATGTGCTGGACTTTGTAGTAATCTATCCCACCTCGTTCCAGTTTTTTCGTCCACTCTTTCTTCATATATGTAATCCTAAGTTCCTTTAAGGAATGAACGTACTTGAGCCCACACGGAAGTTTCTTCAACTTTTGGCAACTCTCTATAACCAGAGTATGAAGACATGGCATCGACCCTTCCTCTACTACCCACTCTTCCAACGTCTGTTGTCCTATTATCTCTAGAGCACATAACTGAGGAAACCCGCCTTTTGAGCACACCATTCTTTGCCCATCAAAAGCTCCGGGTGAGAGCTCAACAGACTTCAAATGAGGTAATTTTTCTAAAACGGGCATTGGATCCTCCTCCATGTTGCACATGAACAGAGATATGTGGGCAAGATGGGGAGGGAATTGATGCTGATCAAGAAGAGACACACGGGATAAATAAAGCTTCTCAAGGTTTCTAAATTCACTGATTGAGGACGGTAGAATTTCAGAAGTGAAACCGGCGCTGAGATGCAAAGAGAGGGTCCTTAGCTTAGTCATACCGAGGAGATCCTTCACACTACTGTGGTTTGTTGAGAAACCCCACAAGAAATTTAGGTTCACTAGACCACTCAGTTCCAACTTTGTTTTATCGTCCATACACCGAGGTAAGATAAGATACCTTAGCTCTAGCATCTCTTTCAAAACGTTTGGGACATAAACTGGATTCCAAGAAACACTCAAGTTCAAATGGAGCAGAAGCTTTAGATTTCTCAGAGATGAAGGTATGGAAGATATCCTAGCATGGTCTAAGCTTAAGAATCTCAGGTGGATGAGATCTCCAATGCTGGAAGGTAACACCCCTCCTACAAGTTCTACCCAAGAAAGATCCAACACCCTGAGCAATGGTAAGTTTCGGAAGACTCGAGCTGACTTTATAGGAAAATTTTCTTCACCAAGAGTAAAAAAGAAAAGAGATCTGACTTTTGGTTTTGGATTTCTTTTCTTTCTCAGCATCGCGAGTGTACCACAATGTACAACCAGTCTGCGAGATCTACCAGGAAACTGAGAGTTTATGGTAGTAGTAGGGGATGTGACAACTTGAAGAAAGTTCGCTTCTTGGGCTTTGGATAAACATACCTCTCTCATCATGTCATGCATTTGAAAGTATTCTTTTCTCAAAGTCACATACTTTCCTCCAGCAGTAACCATGTTTCTTCGTACTAGCTCTTCCATGTACCCTTCTCCAATTTCTCGAATGGTTGGTCCATCATCGTTCGACACTATCATTCCTTCTGCAGCCCAGCAACTAAACAAGTGCTCAGCATCTATAGCTGATCTTCAGGGAAATGGGCTAGGTAAAGGAAGCAATGCTTTAAATGGACTGGCAAATTTTCGTAGCTCATAGACAACACTCGATTAACTGAAATTGGATTGTTAATATCAATGACGAGCTGAGGTCCAATATTGTCGCATATTCTTTCCCATTCAAGAAGTGTATGTTTCGTAGCTAACAACCCACCCAACACTTTAACTGCTAAAGGTAGTCCTCCACAATATGTGACCATTTTCTTACCTCGATCTTCTAGTTCTCCATCAATAGTTTCCTCTCTCCTGGTGAATACTATCCTTTGACATAGGTTCCAACTTTCTTCGGGCGTGAGGAGTTTTGATCTAAAGACATAACATGTGGGATCTGCATGCAACCCAACACCTTCATCGCGAGAAGTAAGTAGCATCTTCCAACCTGCCAAAACACTTATCTTGTTATTTTCTGACTTGTAACAAGAAAATATAATAATTAAAAGCAAAGTACTTTATGTCCCCCCCACCCCAACCCACACACATGTACAGTTTGAGAGCTTACATTTTTGGGGTGGAAACACGGCTTTTATTCGGTCCCAGTCATGTTTATTCCATACATCATCGAGGACAATCAAATATCTAGATGTTTCCAACATCTGGAAAAGTGTATGCTGGAGAGTAAACTCATCCATCTCCAAAACGTCTTTGTCATGTGGTCTAAGATCTTTCAAGATCCTTTGCCAAATATGCTTCTGTGTAAATTCTTGCGACAAACAAACCCAAGCGAATCCTTCAAAACGACGCCGGACATTTGCATGATTAAAAACTTGTCTAGCTATAGTTGTCTTACCAATACCGCCCATCTCGGTTATCGAAACCACTTGAATGTTATTATCATTCCCAACCAAACAACCAACCAGTTCTTCAACACTCTGTTCCACCCCGACAAGATCACTTTCAAAATCGTTAGAAAATGTATGTCGGATCTCGCTTCGCTCCCTTTGTCTCTCTTGCAGTGAAAGTGAACGGCCACCATAGATAATCTGTGCTATACCAAAACTATGCATTCCTTCAACCACCTCAGAGATTCTTCTAGTTATGCCTTCGACATCCCAAGCGAAACTCCAGCGATCCATCAAGAAACAAGCAAGTCTTTTCGCACGCTTCTTGATCCCTTTTTCTTTTCTTCTAGATTCTTTCAGAAGATAAGACTCGATTATGTCATCAGCATCGTAGACAATATCTTGAACATCTTCCAAGAAGTTTTTCAATCTTTCGCTCTCGTGTTGTCTGTCATATGCATCTCTTAACATCGACTGAAGTCTTCTTAGCTGACGCTCTAGTCTAGCTACTCGCTCATCGAGTCCATTCAATCGTTCGGTTTCTCGACTCAGGAGCTCCAAAAGCTTCTCAACACCAAACGTCACGATTCCTTCAGCCATAATATAACCTGTTTTAAAGTTTTAACCAAAAGGTTTACACCCGTTTATTTATGTATAACATATTCAAATTCATTAAGTGGATCAACGCAAAACAAAGCAAAAACAAAATATATATGAACAAGATTGTACCTTCTCTAAAGCAAATCTGCCTCAGGGTTACGACGTTCTTTGAAAGAAGAAGATAACTATGTTAATAAAATGATAATGGATCAAAGCAACAATACGTAGCAAGACATTGACTCCGATTGGCTCCAAGTCAACTTTCATTTTGTCCAGCTACCAATCAGTTGTCAAACATTTTGAATTGGTCATCCACATTATATAAAAGATTCAAAACTATAAGGCTGGCTGTGATCACAAAGTCTACATAAGAAGTAGGGACGGGTACAATTATTCATTATCCGCCGTATTTACTAGTTGGTGTGTAAATTTACCTGTAAAATTGGATATTCATTTTCACCAAGTCAGGTATCTAGTAATTTATTTAGATTACTTGCAATTACGAAAAAGATATCAATTATTAAAATAAAATTAACTATTTGGCGTTGTTGTTGTCCTGTTACTTGTTTTTATCCATAGATAGCCCTTAGTAAAAAAAATGATAGAATAATTAATTTGTGTACACCACAAATGAATTAATCATTAATTATATATTTATAAAGTTTTGTCTTTCTTATATACTTCTATCTCCCACATTTTTTTTAAACTTCATCTCCCACAGTGATTAAAACTAGGTTAAGCAATGATATAATCTTTATAAATAATTTAGAGTTTCATTGACTTATCAAGTAATTACTAGTACTTTACCAATATTAAATAGTAAGATAGGATAAGTAATTTTTTATTTTTAATAAGTATTTAGAACTTCAAATACTCGTTTTTAACAAATAAGTATAAGTCTAAATTTCTATTATACAAACAAAACAAGTCAAATATTAAGTATGTCAAAAATCGCAAATACTCGCTTGTGCACCGTTAATAAGAAGAAGCTACAAAGTGAGAGAGTTAATATGGGCATTAGACATGAACCAATAACACTGTAATTACTTGATAATATGGACACTCCTCTTCTCTCTCTAAGTTCTTCTTCCTGATCTTTCTAAAGCCTTGATTGATAGAACTGATGACAAGTATGCTAAAGAAACAATATATTTGTATAAATGTGATGTTTAGATTTTGGCAAGATCAATAAATGATTCATATATAAAATTATCTTATAAAATGATATATATTTTAATTTTAATAATATAGATATATAAATATAAATAAAAAAATATATATATATATATATACTAATTTTATATTTTTATTGACACTAATAATTAAATTTAATTATATATTTTAATTATATTTAAAATCTAAAAAAATCTTTTTAAAATAATTTTGAATTTTTTTGTTTTAAAGATATACATATATTTTGATAAAAATATAAATTTGTAATATTATTAAATAAATGAATTAATTATATTAAATTATTTTTAAGTTTTATATATTTTAAATGCAAATGATCTATATATCAAAAACTTCACATGAAAACATTTGACAAAAAACATTTAAAAAGCATTTGTATTGTCTAAATGCTATTATTGTTCAATTGGATAATAAAGAATATAATGTTTATGTTAATGCTCTGTGAATCAAGACCTAACTTGAATGTGTAATTCTTCGTAAAGGTTCTATTGAAGAGGTTTAGAGCTAATTGATAAGTTAAATTTCGAATCAATGGACTCTACATAATTTATAAGTTAAACTTTTCGTTGAGCATATTAAATACTGAAAATATAATCTCGCACTATATTACCAGCCGAGTTAAATCAATGAAACCTGCTTGTCATTCTTAGGTCAAGTATCCACCATGCCATTTCTTTATTTAAACAGAACTAAATAATCTCATGTGAATATTAAGTAGCAATTAAAATCTGTCCTAACTGCGGCTTACAAAAAAATAACAATAATTTACAAATTTGTTCGTTTATTGTAGAGTGACATGTCTAGTGATCAAGTGATTATAAGAAATCAATTGAACAATAACAGAATTATTTTTTTTTTTGTAAAAGAATAACAGAATTATTTAAAAACCTCTAAGTGAGTACAAGCTGTTTGATACTAAACACAAACCTCTAAAGAGATGAAAACGGAGATTTTGAGCAACTTGGTCTACCAAATCGTTAACTTTAAGTCTTTAACACTTCACTTTTGATTAAAAGAAAATATAAAAACGTGTGTTCATTGACATATAAGAACCTACGCATATTAATATTATAGTGGATAGGATGATTATAAACTCCATACCTAATAATACATGACAGCTATATTGTCACCACACAAAACTACCAATGATAACAGTCACAGGATTAACAAATGGCATTGCATGCGATACATGAGGGTAGCAAGATGTCTGAAAAGGTTTGAAGTTATCCAATATCGTCTTAATGCGAGAATCATGTGTACTTCAGAGCTTTAGGTACTATAATAATCAGTGTGGTCCGTTATCATATATGAGAAGACAATTGTAGTTACTGTGCTTTTCATATTTTAGTAATTAACCACGTAAGTGTGGTCGAGTGATACAACGGATTTGACAATACTAAATATCCTGGATTCAAAACCTAACATCTCATATATACCGATTGTGTTAACAGTTGACATTAAATTTTAATTTCTATTGCGAATCGATTGGATCTCGATCCATCAGATACTCCCGAATTATTAAAAATATTTTTTTGTAATTGAGTTAAATCCTTGAGAGTACTTATGTTTGAAAATATGTTTTGGAAGTTTGAATTGGTTGAACTTTCAGATATTACAGTATTTCAAATATCTTGACTTAGACCATAGACTTTAAAAAGAATAGTTTGAAACGGTTGTTTCAGATATTATAATATTTCAAATATATTTCTGAGTTCTTCTGATATAATTTCAGTCATGGTTGGCTTACACACAGTTTTAAGCAAATTACATATCCAAATTCTTGTATAGGTTTTTGATAGATTTCGTATATATATTCATAAATCATATAAACTTTTCGAGTGACTAATGTAAGTACTTAACATGTTATTACTATTCATTACCCAACCCAAAACCTACAAAAACTATGATAACCAAACCGTGATTGTACATGATACAATAACCGTTATAAACGAATCAACTGGTAGGATCATATACATATGGTTATATAACTGAGTAACGTTTGAAACAAAACTAATATTATACATATGGTTTTTAAATTTAGGGAAGATTCTCGATTTCAATCCAAAATTTTGCAATTATATAAGAATATATACTTTAAATACTATAATTGTTGACAACACATGGTTATAATTTGACTAATTTTTGGTCCAATATTATTTTATAATCGACAATGCTAATTAACACTCTCTCCATTTCTTTTTTAATTGTTGTTGTAGAGTAAAATTTTCGTTTCAAAATAATTATCTTTAGTGTAAAATTTATAAACTTTTTATACTTTTAATTTTTATATTCTCCGGTATATATTTTGTTGGTTGAAATGTAATAAAACATATAGATAATGATGTTTTTATTTAAAAATATATAAAAATTAGACGTTTTCTTAATTTGTGTATATAAATCTACAATGACAAGTAAAATAAAATGACAAATCCCTTTCCCGTTCCCCACATACAATATCCTCATCAACCTTATTGACCACATTTCTGAGACTATTCTATCACTTTCTTTTAGTTAAAACTTTCACAACTCTAACATGTTCTTGTTATGTCACTTTCACGGTTTCATCTACCACTTCAACAACCAAAAACAAAAATAGAAAACCCATCAAATAAAGAAAAGAAGAAAGATAACAAGTTTTCACCATTTTGTTGTACATTGTTTATTTTGAATCCTCTCTAGTCTTTACAAGCATTGTCCTCGAGCTCAGTTTCATCTTCAACATTATCACCCTCTTCATTTTGACTATCTATAGCCCTCTTCTCTTCTTCCTCCACAATTTCCAACTCCCTCAAATTTCCACTTTGACCCCTCATTTTCCTATCTTTCACATTCCTCTCCCCTCTACTTTTCAACTCCACCAACAACTCCCTAACCGCCTTCTCCTTATCCCTCCTATTCTTGATCAAAGCCTCGCTTACATCAGCAGGCGTCATCTCCGCCTTCTCCACCACTCTCTTCATCTCCTTCAATACGTCATCGTCCACATCTTCTTCCTCGTACCCTAAATAGTTCCTCAACAAAATCTTCAATGACGGGAAATCACAGTAACTCATGCATACATGCATGTCCATCCTCCCACTTCTAAGCAACGCAGGATCAAGCTTCTCTATATGATTGGTCGTAAAGACAAAGATCCTCTCACTTCCACAACAAGACCAAAGCCCATCCGTAAAGTTCAACAAACCCGACAACGTTATCGTGTTCCCATTACCAGACTCTTCACCCAAACCCGACCCGCTTCGTGTTTCTTGAACGTAACTCCGAGAACCGGTCCTGAAATTTTGGAGACAAATAATTTAGTTAGTTTCTTTTAACAATTTGGAAATCTATGCTCATATATATTATATATATATATATATATATATATATATATATATCGTCCTCATTTTCACTTGCCTATGCTCAGGACCGGCTTTGAGTCCACTGCTCTTGTTCCGGTTCGTCAAGTTGATCGAACAGTCGATGTCTTCGATCACTATTATCGACTTAGAACTCGTTTTCATCAGCAGCTTCCTCAACTCCGAGTTGCTATGCACCTCAGTGAGCTCAAGATCGTAAATATCATAGCCTAGATAGTTCGCCATGGCCGCGATCATACTAGACTTACCAGTACCCGGTGGCCCGTAAAGCAAGTAACCTCTCTTCCAAGCCCTACCCGTTTTCCGATAAAACATCTGACCTTCCACGAAGTCCCTAAGATCATCCATGATCCGTTCCTTCTTTGTCGGATCCATCGCGAGAGTCTCGAACGTGCTCGGATGCTTGAAAGGAACAGACTCCCACGGATGTCCTCTCGAGTCCAGAGACCCGCCTCGCGTGTTCGTGTAGAGCAACCGGTCCTGGTTCTTCCTCCGGATCTCGTTAGCTTTCTCCACGATGTAATCAAGATAAGAGTTTAAGATGACGGTTTTGTCCTTCTTCTTGATACGGAGAGTGAACCCGCGTTTCTCTTCGGGCAACGGTCTCCACGCGAACGTCTGAGTCTGCCTCTGAGTGACGACGTGCTCCCAGAGGACGGTGACGTCGTTGAAAGTGTCGACGATGGAGTCGTTGTTGGAGAGACCGAACGTGACGGAGGAGGAGTTGACGGCGCGGGTGAGGCTTAGACGGTTGCCGGCGACGGAGACGGAGGAGCTGAGGTAGAGCTGGACGGCGTTGTAGAGCTCGTTGGTGTTGACGCCGTCGAGCTCTGTGATGTCGAAGTAGCAGTGAGGGGAGAAGAGGTGGAAGGTTCGGTTGAAGAGTTTGCGGAAGGCGAAACGGAGCTCCGGTGGGATTATTGATTGCATTAGGCTCTGGCAGAAAGCTAAGACGCCGAGAAGTGAAGCTAGCGATGTCCAATACTCTTTCATTTTTTTTTTGTTTCTTTATAGATTGAGATCAAAGCAGAGAGGGAGAAAGAGAGAATAGAAAACAGAGGATTTTTGAGGAAGGTGTGGACTTCAAGAAGAAGATTTTTTTATAAAAAAAATTGAAAGCTATGGAGAGATCAAGAAGAGATGGTCTCTTTTAATTTATATAAGAGTTTCTTTTCAGTTTATATGACAAATTTCTCGAGAAAACTCAACAGATAAAGTGAAATAAAAAAAGGAGCTGGTCAGAAAAAAAATGTAAAGCTATGTTAAGTGTGGTGATAGTGACAGAGGGAGAGAGGTTAAGGAACAAGTGTAAAATGAAAGAGAGAAGTAAAACAAATTTGAGTTTTGTAAGTTTCTATAAATTTATGACTATTAATGAAGTTGCTAATTTGAGTGATTTGTGATTAAGCTTTGTTTGGGACTTTTTTTTTTTGATTATTGGTCAAATTTTTGGGTTTTTTTCCTTAAAAAATGAATCAATGTTTACTAGTATTAACGTTTAGATATTATAAACCGTAAAAAAGTTGTTTTGATTTTAAGATTAGTTTAATAGGAAATAAATTTACAATATATGGAAGTTACTTATGATTATGTAAAATGTCTAAGTATATTCAAGGCTGAGGTGGTGTAAACTGATACCATCAAATATTACTCACTCGTTTGTTTTGCCAAGGTCATTTAGGTGGTAAACTCTCAAATCTCAATGAGACAAAAGGGATGATAGAAAAGACTAGCTTAGATCTTTTCACAAAGGAATATATTGTCAGAACAGATCTCTCTCGCAGACTAATGAATGAATGGTCTCAACTCTTAAGTAAAAAGACAGAAAAGTTTGAATTTGCAGGATTAGTCTTAACCAAAATCTTTTATTGATTTGATAATATTAGCCAGCAAATATCAGCCCATTCTGATGGACCATATGGCCTATTAGTTGTATCTCTACAAACTGATCAACTTGAAACCCAAGTCTCAAGAACCAAAAACAACTTTCTTTTCCAAAAATGGGGTTTCTCACTCCCTTTTCTTTCACATCACAATGAAAATAAATAAAACAAAATATAAATGCAAAAGTGATTTAATAACCCAAAATACATTCCTTTGGGCCATGGTGAAAAAAATTGCATTCCGAGCTGAGAGAGAAGTTTCTCTTTTTCTTTTATGGTTTGAGGGCTATAGCAAGACCAACCCTTGGTGAAGAGGTCACAGCCTTTGAGTCATACTCAGCTGAGAGAGTTATGAGAGACTTGGGTCTCCATTCTCTCTGTACCACCATCCCTGCCTTCCCATTGTTAGAGAGTCTCGTCTTCACCGTTGTAAAAGGATCCACAGAGTAAGAGCTTCCAATGGTGAAACTATTGGCATGATTCGTGAAGCGACGGATCAGTTCTGCACCGACCGATGTGGTTGGATTCACCGTGTGCACGTAAGTAGCTCTTAGACTCTCCCCTTTATCCTCCCTACAAGTTAGGGATCTTTTCAGTTCCATAAAAAGGGTAAAAACTGAAAGCAGTTTGGAAAATGGAGGAGCATCCTCGTGTTTGGTTGTTACTTACAGCATGAGAGCAGCAGAGAAGTCTGGCTTGTTGAAACCAATTCCGGCGTTGTACTTGGTTAGTGATGAGGAAGCTGTGTCGAAACCAACTTCACCACCGAGGCTAACAGTCTGGCTTCCGATAGTTGCTGACAGATCAAGCAGAGGAGTTGGGTTGAGACCAATGCTGGAATTGAGCGTAGCATGAGGATGAACATATTGCACATCCAGCTGAATTATAACAGAGACACAGGTTAAGACTCAGGAGTACAGAAACTGATTGACATCATTCATAGGGCTGAGACTAGAGTAGTCGTTACTTATATGGGTTATGATACACTGACCTTGCCAGACTTGTGATCAGGTATTTTGAAGCTGATAACAGCTTTGGCAGATGGCATGAGATTTTTGACAGTTACTTTCGTCGACACCTGCACAAAGATGTTGCGTAATATGGGTTAAGGAGAGAGAGTTAAGGTGCAAAAGATCAGAAAGCATGTATCACTACAGATATTTACTTACACTTGAGTGGCTGTCGATTTTCAGATCAACGATGGTGTTTTGACCTTTATATAGTGTGCTTATGTCGCCAAAAAATAAATCATCCTTCTGCAATCCTGTCGCCACGAATTCCTGTAGGGTAAGGAAATTCATTACGGTATAGTTACATAGGTTCAAAGTAAATTAAGTACATTTGGTTTGAAGGGGAGATTGTGAGCTAAATAATCTCTAACTAGGTGACAACAGGATTACAACAAATGTTCTCCAACTTACGATACCTCAACGGTCATGTTTGGAAACCAGAGTAAACTAGATATACGAGATATCAAAAATCCTGCGTCTACGAAATACTGCAACCATTTTACGAATCAAAGGCATGCAAGGCAGCTATTCTGAAGTACTCTAATGTTCAATTAAGTTGATTGCTTCTTTCTAACTACGAATATTATGGTATGCATCTCTAACTTTTGATCCTAAAAAAGCATGTACCAGCAGAGATTCTACATTGAAGGCATGATAATAATATTCAGCAGGTAGCCTACTAAAGAATCCAGGTGATATACAGACATACCGTTCCAGTGGCACTCAGCATTGTCAGAGTAAACTTTTGGTCGAAAATGTAATCCTTGTTAAGAAGATCTGCAGATTACCAAACATTCAGTTAAAATGGGCAGCACAGAAGAGAACAGCAAACACAGAGAAGAATGTCCTCAATCAATCTGCTAACTTACCTTTGGCTTTCTTGCCAATATCGGGAAATGGAGCTGGACTGCTTCCCATCTTCGATAAGTCTGCGGTACAGGATATGGATATCAAAGGCAAAATCACCAGTTTGCAAAAAGATTCAAATAAATATACACACGTATATTTTCCAAGTTCAAACACTGCTCTGAAGAAGTTAAAATCAACTAGAATATCCAAATAACTAAAATTAAAGCTCTCTTCGAAAAATGACTGTATGAATCTATATCACTTAAACTCTGATCCCTATATGTATATGAAACTAATAATCCAAAGAGGAAACAAATCAGTTTCTATCATCTTTATAACTTATAAGGAACAAAAATCAATGTTGATTACAATACCAAAAGAGAAGTAATCACGACACTTCGTCCTCAATCACAGATACACAACCAGGTAAACAACACAAATGGCCGAGAAACAGATCGAATCGATCAAAAGTCGAATCTCCAGAATCTATCATAAACGAGACTATGAGGGAAAGATTCCTTACGGAAAATCGGAAGATCGACGGATAGAATCAACGGAACGGTTCACGGTTGCTCGATAAACCCTAGATGCTCCGTCGCCTCGATGATGGGATCAGGCGACGGCGGCGGCTTCGAAGAAGACAGTAAGTAAGTAAGTAAAAAAAGGCCTCGAGAAGCTCAAAGGAGGAGGGCCAACGTTCTCGGTGAGCAATGCTAATGTCACTTGGCGCTTGAGGTTCGTTAGGTCACGAGCTCTCGCACGCTTTTTTTCTTTGTTTCAGAAAAGCCTTTTGCTGATTCGTCTGTGATATAACTTCTGTCACAGGCGAAGGTGTTTCCAGTTCGTGAGGCCCACGAAATGCCCAAGCCGACTCGCTTCTTCGTCTTTTTACCGTATTACCCTTGGAATCGGTTTGCATGTTACCAAACAAATGGAGTTTCCATTGTTAGCCCGGTTTTGTTTATAGACTAGTATAATATCAGTAAGCAGATTAACGAAGAAAAAAATATTCTAACATTGTGCAAACACATCCGTCATACATAGTCTTTGGTTCAGTCTGGTTTAGTGTTAAGAAAATCACCAAATAAAATAGGAGAATTGTTGAATGCAAAATCGTCGATATTTTAGTGTATATAGTAAATTAGCATTAAGAAAGTAATGTAATAATGTAGCTAAACTGGTTATAATAAGAAATATATATTGATGTTGAACATTGTTTTTTAGGCCACCATGAAAGCGCCCACAAGTATTCTAAGACTATTGAACATATCCGTAAATCCTTAGTTAGACAAATGATTATTAAAACTTTAAAAGACATTAATGATCACAAATCAATTTAAAAACAAGTATAAATTATAATAAAAATCAGATGGATCTATCTACAGTATGTGGTATAATTTAGAAGGCTTAAGATTACTAGTAACATTGAAATAGTTCAATGTCCGTATCCATTTTTCTTGGTTCTTCAACAAATGAACCGCAATAGTATCAGGCCAAAGCTCATGTGTGCATCTAGTCGGTGGCTCGGGGAAATTATACATAGACCATTTAGCGTTGAACCGGTTCTTCCCTCGTCTTCCTTCTCGAATCCAATCGCCAAACACTTTGTCTTCGGGACCTTCTAGATGTTTTTTGGGAATCTCTGAGTCTTTGAGCCAAACCGCAATATCCCACGAGACTAAGTAGCCCATTCCCGACATGTAATGTACGAACGGGTCCATGCTTGGACATGGAATTACATAACCATAGTAGAGATCTTCACGAGGTAATGGTCTTAAAGATGCTGCGAGGCTTTCTTGTCTTATGTACGTGTCGTCGTCGGCTTTCATTACGTAATGGTATGGTGGGTTTGGTGCATCGGTCTCGTTGAATAAGTCTGGTAAGCTTGAGAAGTATGTGTAGGTCTTGCCTGTAATATAAGAATTAATCAGTTAAACTAGTCCAAATCTAACCGAAGAGTGAACTGGAAAGGAGAGAATAAATTCAACTGAAATTTTGTGTGGTTTTATATATAACAAATCCTAATATAGAGTGAAACAAACTTTTTTTTTGCTAAACCGAAACAAACTAAATATATAGAAAATTATAGCCTAAAATAAACGATTTTTTTACAAAAAAAAAAAAAAAAAGTTTGAGACCACGTTAAACTGATTTGAACTATATCCTAAAATGGTATACCAAATCAAAAACCAAACCTTTATATACCAAATCAAAACCTAACAAAAATAACAGTTTCTTGAATTTGGAAAATTCGTTTTCAAACCGAACCAAATAAATAAAATTCGAACCAAACCAAACCGAATCTGACAATAAACCGAGATTAAACCAATTACCTTTATTCATATTCTCATTGCAATTGAGTATGATGATGTCATCATAACGCATGATCTCCAAAGCGACAAGCACTTTCTGGTCTTCTTTAGTCAAGTTACAGAACACAAACTTCACGTCGATCTTAACGCCGGCGGGAACATCCTGCGTGCCGTAGATCATTCTTAGAAAATGCCGACGTGGGTACTGATCGGGAAGTGTAAGAATCCCAATAAGTATCCTAATCTCATCATCATCTGAAGAAGGAGACAACAATGACGTCTCCAATGAACTGCTGTTCCTCGGAACATTCGACAAAGCACATCGTCCGAAGCTCAAGAAACTGTCGAATCTAACTTCGTTGATGAAAGCTAACACACACAGAGCTACGATGAAGAAGAAGGAAGGGATGATGAATTTTCTGCCGTCCGATCTCGGAGAATACTTCATCTTGTTTCTTCAATATTAGACGTGGAGATGTTGAAGCAGAGGAAGAAGAAGAAGAGACTAAATAAAAGCAGAAACTATTTTACCTTAGAGGAGACGTTATAAGAGCTTTTGAGAAGCTTAAGGAACGTGAGGTTCAAAGCAGAGTTTGTAAACGAAGCAAGTGCTGTGCTTCAGTATTTCACGCCATTTAACATGCGATTTTCTATTTTATTTTTATTTTTATACAATAATAATATGGTAGTAGATTCTGATTTACTCGTGAATAGTCCTTTTTGTTTAGATACATAATAACAAAGAAATGAGTACTAAAAGTGCATTCAGCCTAATATAGTTGGTCAATACTCAAATAAAATAGTGGGAAAGCTTTCTACATCTAATTCAATATATATTCCATGTGCAATTCGAGTTTCCAGAGTTGAACAATCCACAATAGTTATGTGTAGTTTCTGAATTATTAAATCACAGTGTTCAATACTTCAAATATTAGATTAATAATTTTGTAGTGACTAATAAGTTTCGAACAGTAAGCTCTTACATTCCCTGTTGTAGTGTTTAAATCATTTAAGATTACTATGACGAAATTTTATTTGAACTGAAAACACAATTTAACCATTAAACCTGTTTTCATTTGTATAGATTGCAATTATAAAATCTCTCGGTTTTCTTTGCTGAAATGGGGAAATTACTATGGATGATGTCCCATCTACGTGATTTATAGATTACTACAGTGCATATAGAAATAGATTGCTTAAATTTGGTAGATATGATTGTGAAACTATTTGATCGGTTCTTTTTTGCTTCCGAGCTACTTTCATTCCGCCTTCTTAAAAACAGCTTAATCTCGATATCTAAATAAATGGACGATGACAAAGAAATAAATTGTTGTTTAATTTTTATCCACTAGTTTGATCGTGATTTGGTGAGAATTGACATATTTATTGCATACAATCTTTCAACAAATGTGTAAGTCAAATTAGTTCAACTTGAAAACCCCTGTATGAGAAAAAAGTGGTGGATCTAAGCCTAATCTGGCCAGAATGTTAATATAAATATTTATAAATTAAAATATACATATAGCTTCGCAAAACTGAAAGTTGGGTGATTGGAGTCAAATTTAAATTTGGTAAAATAAAACTAAGAACGTGGTCGGCTTCGAACTTCGTGACCCGCAACAGTCTCATCTTGCCACTTCCTCTCTGTAAAGTTATTTAAGGAGTTGACTTTTTTATAGATCTTAATGTACTGCTTTGCCTTTTCTTTTCCTAGACTTTATGAATCACCTCAAATTTTCACAAATACTTATTCTGTTTACGATTTTAGAACCTTTTTCAAAAAAATTCCAAACTATATGCGTAATTATTTGCGGAGGCCAGGTGGGCATTTCGGTTTAATTGTGGGTTCAGTTCGGTTTGGTTTAGTTTATTTGGGTTTAAGAAAACTTAAACCAAAGTCAACCAATATTAATTTGGTTTGATTTGTGTTCGGTTTGGTTCGGTTTTAGTTCGGTTTATTTTATGTTTGGTTTGCTTTTTACTTCAATTTGGTCTGTGTTCGGTTTGGTTTAATTTGGTTTAATTTGTATTTGTTTAATTCAGTTGAGTTGATTTTTTATTTTTATCATATTCAGTTACAAAATCAAATTTATAAAACATAAAAAATCATCATTTGACACTAAATCATTATTTTCTTTATATTTAAACGTAAATCCGAATATCACAATAAAAATATAGAAAATGTAATACGTTTATTTTATGTTATCATCTTTAAAACTAATATAAATACCATAGAAAAATTTTTGGTTTTGATCTTAATGAGAATTATATTCTTTTATTTTATTTAGTTGAGTTTATTCTATTCATTTAGAATTAAAATGTATAAATTATATTTAATTGCTTAGTTTAAATAATTAAATATATAAAACCTTAGTATTATTATTAGTATATTTTAATCTAATAAAAACACTTCGATTTTTCGGTTTGGTTCGGTTTAAAACCAAACCAAACCAAACCGAACCATTCGGGTTGACAAAATATTGAACCAAATGGTTTAGACATATACTTTGGTTTGGTTTGGATCGGTTCGGGTTCGGATTGGTCGGTTCGGATCGGGTCGGTTTGGTTTTTTGCCCACCCCTAGAAGGCCTAGACTTAATTTTAAAAAGCCAATACAAGAAAAAGTATATGAGGAACTTGAAGTAGGATTTTTTTTCCTTTAGTAACGATGTAATTGGAATTTGCGTGGGCCTAAAAGGAAGGTTAACATAGCCATATGTCCATAAAGACCAATATTTAAGTTTAGCCCAACTTGGTTACATTCATTTAACTAAAGTAGGCCGACGGACCAAGGCTCAATTGAAATCGGTAAAAGAAAATAAATTACATACAGTAAAACCTCTATAAATTAATAATGTTGGGACTTTGAAATTTTATTAATTTATAGAGATATTAATTTACAAAAGTTTCCTTATTTGGATTTCTTATTTTAAGATATATTTATTCTAAGATAAGAAAAATATTTGATTTTAGTGTATATACATTAATTGTTATTTTATGAAATTTGACATTTAAAGTAACTTTATTATATTATTTAGTGTATATAATATATATATTGCATATAAATTAAACTTGGTTTTAGATATAATATTACTAAATCTCATCAAAAATATATTAAGTGTTAAGAAAATATAAAGATAATTCCATTGAAAATATAAAACAAACAATATAATAATAGATTCTTACTTATATAAAATATTTATAAATATAAATTATTAATTTATGATTTTAATGGGACCATATGTTTACATAGGATTTTCTAAAAAATTATTATCTTATTATTTTATCGATTTGTATCAAATTTTGAACCGGCCCAAGTTGGGACCGGTAAAATTTATTAATTTATAGAGATTATTAATTTATCGAATATTAATTTATAGAGGTTCTACTGTATTTAGTGATAGTGAAACCGGTAAAACGAAGGTTCGAAACATTAGGTACTAAACCAAATCCGAATTTGCAAGTTATAGTCCAATATTAATTCATGAGTTTCATCTTTTTACAGTTATTTAAATATATATATGAGATATATTTTTGTTTTGCATTTTACTTTTCTTTTTTGTAACACATATTTTTACTTTATAAGATCAATGTAAGTAATATTATTTTCAAATAAAATTATTTAAGACTTTCGTAAGAATTACTGTTATCATATTTAAAAATTATTTAAATCTTCTTATATCTACATATATCATGTTATCATTTCTTCCAAAAAACAATTGATCTCGAATTAGATATTTAATTTTTGAAAATTTTAAAGTTATTTTTAATATTAATATTTAGTTATGTTCTAAAATCCAAGCTTATTATAGGCTGAATCGAATTGAATGAGATAACTCATTTTAACATCCCCAAAACAGTGATATAGCTCCAAAATCCAAATGGCGTATTTTTAAACTCAGCTATCAGTGTATCTTTTAGAAAATGTAAAATTCGAGGATTGTATTTATACATGTATGTGTATCTTACTTTATGTGAAAAGTTATTGAAAAAGTTGTAAGAAAATAACACTTTGCTTAAGATAAGTGTTTATGTTTTGCCGGATTCGTACGGCCTATTGTTTTTAGTTTTTACTATGATTTACAATATGGCATAATCACATACAGTATATTGTTAATGACTGATCCAAAATATTAAAAAGCAAAAGGTTATAACATCTCTTAACAACAACACCAGAAACAGTTAAGTGTATGGAATAAATGACGAGACATCAATTTCAAGTTCACGCTTGCAGATTCGAATTGTCAACTTTGTTTCACTCTTTTGTCTGCCACTTTTTTATTTTGTTTCAAACTTTTGGTTAACAATGTTAATAGAAATGCATATACACTTTGGTTTTGTTCTCTTCTCGTTATTTTTCAGCCATGTCCTCTTCTTTTTATTCTCCTTACTTTCTCTGATAATCCCAGCTAATAATCTATTCAATTAAACTAATAATTTTATCATATACAAGAATACTACATATGCAGCATCTTTTTGATTATTCTATAGCATGAATTATGAATTTCATGGTCACTTAGTTTCTTATATATTATCACATATATTTTACTCTTCTTTGGTTATTAATTGTGTATATGTCCTTAACGCCTTTTCTACGGCTTCTTTTGCAGCATTTGTCCTGTACAAAACAATACATAAAACCACCTTTTTGGAGGTTTTATCTTATAATCACTGCAAGATTTCCAACCAACGTAGATTTATTAACTTTCTATATATGTTTTAAATACTATATACATTACATGGATTGGTCTATAAAAAACTATAGATGACTATACAAAATCTAATTTGTAGCTAAAATTATTGCTAAATTGACCCGTTGGAAAATGTACTCAACAGGTCCAAAACCATTATAATTTAGCATTGTTTTTTTTGATAATTTAGCATTGTTTCGTAGCCAAACATTTCATATCACTAATCTGTCGCTATTTTCGATTGTTTAAGGATATGTTAACTCTTAGTGAATAGATATATAAACGAGGTAGGACACGACGCTAAAAGAAAGTGACATGGAGATTCGGATAAGAACACAATAAAATGATGATATGAGACTACATTATGCATAGTATCATCCTCTTTCTCTTAATTCTATACATATTTATATATATAAGAACATGAATTTGGTTGTTTATAGATTTATCCACTAACAAGTTGAAGTTTACAACGATTGAAGCTTGCATAGTGACTTGCACCATAAGATACAGTACTCTTTTCGTAAGTGAGTGTTGCCTTTACGTGGTCCATCGCAAAGTTCTTGGTATCTCTTGATTTAATTTGTAGGTTGAGATTGTAGGTCATGGACCTACCAATATCGATACAGGAAATATTCATTGGCATATTAATCACACTTTGGAAATAGTGACTATACATGTTTTATGTTTATATACTATTCATTAACATATATCATATTTGTGTTTTTACAATTTTAAAAGTGACTTCATAGAGTAATTGATGGATACTTATCAAAAAATTCTAAATTCGTCTTTTTAAACTTTACTTTTAGCATTTAACGATGCACATTAGTATATTTGCTTAGACAAAAGAAGGCATATCATCAACCATTATTGTGTTCTATGTATCTTGACTCGGTTTTTGTTCAACTAACGTTCCAAGCAATGACTTCATGTGTGGATATTAGAATAGGAGACGGCACCATCGAGGAAACCACCCTCCTTTTTTCCTCTCCTGCATGATAGCCAAATTCATATGTGATCAAATTATTTCCCTTCGCTATAAAAACCAAATGTTTCTTACATCGGTGGAGAATTTTCAACGAAGTCGTTGATTTTTCATTCATCCTCTATGCTTAACTATCTCTCCATTGAAAAAGTTACTCTATTTTTTTTTCATAATATATGATGTTTGACTCAATGCACACATATTAAAATTTTAAATTTTCTTAAGAACATTCATTGAAAATAAAGTTTAAATTATTTTATTAATAATAAATAAAATAATGAAAACATAATTGACTACACCGTTTTTGATAATATTAAAGTTACTTAGATATATCAAAACATCATATATTATGAAATAACAAAAATCTCCTAAAACATCATATTCTCTCTGTTTCAAAAAGATGTATATTTTAGATTTTTCACATTTATTAAGAAAAATATAAAATTTTAGTTATCAATGCATTGTTTTCTTAATTAATAATTCTCCATAATTTTGAACCAATAAGATTTTAGTAAATATAATTATATTTTTGGAAATGTACAATTTTCATTAATTAATGTATCGAAAATGTAAAAAATATATTTTTTTGAAACGAAAGTTTTTTCTAAAACATGGATCTTTTAGAAACGGAAGGAGTATATACATATATATTGAAATGGAGGGAGTAATGAAAATAATATTGATTGGTTCTAATATATCAATTATAGAAGTTATTTATCATCCTAAAATCTATTTATGCAACAGTGATCACAGAAGGACAAGTTTATGAGACTCCATAGTCCTAATAAATACCAGGGATAAATAAGAAAGATAACATTATCCATAAAGTTCGCTGTCTTGTACCAAGCTATTCCATGGTTACGGAGCAACTTGTTTGGAGTTAATCCTAATTTATTTTCCACTTCGTAATGAATTAAACAATGAATTTATTACATAAATGAACTAATGCAAAATTTTTTGTTTATTACTCTATTTTCATTTCAAAATGAAGTAAGAATAGTTCTAGCTCCATTCTATTTTCACTCTAAAATAAAATTTGAAATAAGGAAATACTCCAATTCTACTTTATATTCACTCCACAATGGAGTCAAAATAAATTTACTCCAAAATAAAGTAAGATTGAAGAAAAATTTAACTTCATTTTGAAAAAATTGAAGTAATAAACTAGAGATGCTCTAAAATTGGAATAAAACGTATCATAGTGTGACTCAATTTTAAAGGAAAAATAGAGTAATACATCGAAGATGTTCTAAGATCATCTACAATAGATCAATCTATTTTTCTTCTTCGGAATAGAGTAATACATCAAAGATTGCCTTAGAGCATCTTCAGTGGATCATTCTATTTTTCTTTTTCAAAATAGAGAACCTCTATAATAAAGTTGTCTTTTTATTCTAAAGTACTTTATTTTATAGTAAAAATAGGGTGATGAACAAAATATAAATAAAGTATTCCATTTTTGGAGTAAATCCATTTTTAATCCTATTATAGTATTAAAAATGAAATAAGGTTGAAATTCTTTTATTCTAAACTATATTTTATTCTAAAAAATAGAGTGACGTTGAAAATGTCCTAAGTTCTTTAGCATCACCTAATACAATCTCACCGAGTCTCTTGAGATATAAAATTAACTAGATTTTGACCCGCGTCCCCGGGTTCGAATTTTATTTTTAAGTTTAGATAGTAAAATTTTCTATGTTAGTCTTGGTTATTTGTTTGAAAACCTACTTTTGTAAATACAATTATTCTGTGAACTTAAATATAATCCTAAAGGTTGATAGTTTATGTGATCCAATTAAAGGTTTGGTTTTTTCATTTATTTGATCTTATTTCCGGAATCACATAAACTATGAACATTATAAATATAAAATAACTCTCTTTATTGTTTTTATGCCGTTAATTAACTAATTATTTCAAATCATTACCTATATCATATATATATATGTTGATTATTATTATGTATTTAATTTTTCCTATTGAATTTGATTTTGATGATTAAACCAATATTTTATGCATGAAATAACATACTTGAGAATTATTTTGTATTTAATTTCTTATGATCCGGATCCGTTATTCAAAGCGCTAGATTTCTTTGAAATAATTGATTTGTTTTTCAGTTTATATAACAACTTATTGTATATATAAAAGTTTAGGATAACTTAATTTTATATATATCGAAATTTCAAAGTGGATTAACATTTGGGTTTATGTTTTGATATAATGATTTTATCTGTTTATTCAAAGTATGAGATCAAATTTGAAATTCACTTCTTCTTTTTCAAAAAATAAGTTTGGTAAAATAAGCTGCTAGAAGTTGTAACCGTAAAAAATTAACATGTTTCACCATATTATAAAATAATATAAATATTGGCTAACATTTATTATTATATATATATATATAATTTTAATTTTCTAACATAGACAGTTTTCATTTTATACATTAACTTTCAATTCCAACTCGTTTCATTATATAAAGAAATAATCTAAGTATTGACTGAATATTACTTTTTAATTTAAAATATATTGATGTATTCTTTAATATTATACCTTTAAATATTAATTTTACTATGATAGTTTTAAGGGTTTTTCAAAATATATTGTATTAAAATACGAAAATATTAAAATAAATTACTGGAAATAACATGTTTCACCATATAATAAAATAGTATAATTATTGATTAATATTTAATATTTTATCAATGTATATATATATATATATACAATATATAATATTTAATATTCTAACTTAAACAGTTTTCATTTTTATACATTACCTCTCAATCCCAACTTGTTTCACTATACATATAATGGAATAATCTAAATATTAAATACATTACCTCTTAAACAGTTTTCATTTCTTCTCTCCTTTTCCAAGTAGCATGCATTTTAACACCCTACACACAACAAAATAGCATTTTTAATTAGTGTGTGATCATAAATAAAACAATAATCAGAAATGTGGATCCGAGACCACGAGTCTACCAAGATCATTTTCAACTACACAAGACAACGTAATTTCCAAGTTAGAGTATTTAAACATAAGTGGTTCTATATACATACAATAATTTTACCATCATTTAAAACCTAAAAGGACTAACATAAACAAATAGTTAAATACCGAAAACATAAATACGCTTCCCAACCTAAGGAAAATTTTCCTCAAATATTATTCTTATACTTTTCCTCTTCTTCTTTTGGCCAGACATATATCATTCACGCTAGTTTAGTCCCTGCACAAACAAAAACAAACAAACACTAATTATTAGCTTGTTTGATGATGAACAAATAATTAGAATACAAAGAAACAAAAAAATATGAACTAAACAAAAAAAGAAAAACAGACAGAGAACAAAGATGGTCGACTCAAAAAAAAAGGTTCAATGACTATTTATAGAGTAATTAGTCTGCTAGTTAGGTTGGTTAGGTTAGATAAGAAGAAAATTCTAAAGTATCTTGATGATCAAGTTTAATCGAAATCTTTTAGATTTGGTATATACTGATTCAATTATAGGATATTCTGATTTATTTTCCTAAACTAAATATATCGTTAAACTTTTATTTATAAGTTTCACGCAATAAAAGGTAACTAATTAAGGTACAATATATTTAATTGTTCAGTATTTTTAGAATTACTTGCTAACTAATTTTATAGAAGAATCATTGATATTTTGAATTTTCTTGTGCAAGAATATCCTCTGCTTTTAACAAAATCGTAAATATTGCAGTCATTTTGCAATAAAGGGTAACTAATTAAGGTAACATATATTTAATTCGTTCGTATTTTTAGAATTACTTGCTAAGCAAATTTATAAAAGAATCATTGATATTTTGAATTTCCTTACGCATGAATCACTTGAAATTAGGAAAATATATGCTAACTAATTTTTTAAATTGGATTTGTTAGATATGGGTCAAAATAATGAATATGTACTATAAAATTAAATATGTTATGGGCTACATAAAATAATGGTCTGAAACTATTGCTTGATTGTTAGGCATAACATAATTAAGAATATTCCCTTTCAAAATAATAAAAGATTGTCATTTAATAGTGTCGTAATATAATTAAGAAGGATCAATTTTATGGGTGAATTAACGTTTAATAAGACATTTAATATTTAGATATTCCTTGATTGTAGCTGTGATTCAATTAAGAATATTCTTTTCAATATTAATTGATATCATCTTTCAAAAGGTAATCTAGTTAGAAAGTTTAGATTTTTGGTGATTCACGTTTAAATTAAAATATTTAATATTGAGATATTTCTTGATTGTAGCAAGAAAATATTTAGTGATATTTGTACAATATTAATAATGATTAATATATGAATTAGCTTTTGTTTAGATAAGTTTGGAATTGTAATTACTTAATTTGATTTTTTTTCATTAGTGTTCTATGAATTTTTATTAATTTTATGATATTTTGTATTCTTGAAAAATGAACTCTCGAAATTTTTATATTTGACTAAAATAAATAAGGTAATACTATATTTAAAATTTTTATATAATATATACTATATATTTTCAGTTTGTGTTTTTATTTTTCACAAAGAAAATAATATTTGCTTTTGTCAATATATGAATATCGATTTGTTTAGATAAATTATGGAATTGTAGTGGTAGAATCTGTAAATAAAAAGAATTACAAAATGAAATACTTGATTTATTATAAATTCAATGACTAAATATGTAAATAAAAGAAAGTAAATATACTGTTATCCATGTTTCCAAACATACTAATCTCGGATTAATTAAATAATTTTTTTTAAAACACCTAAACCTGTTTCCAAACACATTTATCTAACAAAATGCTATCCAAGTAGCCAAACAAATCGATTTTGTACTTCTGCTTTAATAATATAGATGTTCTATTATGCTTTAATAAATTGAACCAATGAATATGTTACAACTTGTATATGAGTCTCTTAAAAAACAGAAAGAGTTTTCTGTGGAGAGACTATAACTATCCTCTTTCCTCCTCTTTTTTTATTTATTAATGAGTCTTTCTGTACAAACTTTTTTTTTTGACTAGTGTACAAACATTTTATTTTTTGGTGTGACTTTCTGTACAAACGTGTAGTATATTACATTACATCACTCTATCAGCATGTATATGTATGATAGTTACAAAGATATATATATATATATATATATATATATATCATCTTTAATATCTACAAATCACAGATATTAGAAGTGGACAAAGGTAAAACATGTTCGCAACCATTCCCGTCTAAGTTCTTTCAATGGATGTACAAATATAATACTGATAATCATATATATACAAATCACAGACCAAATATTTGTTACAAAGTACATATACAATATGCTTCATTGTTTTGAATGGCCAGAGTATATATATCGAATAAACATTTAATTCTAAATCTTATATTTAGAATGATAGAATCTGTATAGAACTAATCAAAAGTTTAACAAGAACATAACAAATCATGTGAAACATATCTTGTTGTGTTGTGTCTGTAATAAAGAGACAAAATGCTCAGCGCAAACTTAGCCGACTGTTTAGATTATAATCCCACAATCATGGTCTAATCTTGTTCTAATCATTCTCTCTATTTCTTCTTTCTAAATTAAAAAAAATGACCTATGAATTCATTAAACTTGATAGTGATCAGATCTGATCTTTTTTATTATTTATTTTACTTCACTATTCTATATGTAAGTGGACATAGTGGGAGCGTTATGTGTGTCGTTGTTGCTATTGGTTGAAGCCGTACGGCGAATTTACATAAACGAATCAACTTGATAATATATTTTTAATAATCACCAAAACTGAAAATTTTATGAATTTTTCCCCATAGCTTTATAATTCAGTCCCATTCAGGCATTCACTTCCCATGTGCTATCCTGAGTTGCTACTCTGCTAGAATAATTTAATCAAAATATATTTATTTAACAAATAATATAATCTATCGGTGTGAAAGCGTCATAATGGAGGCAATCTATCGTATAATTGATCCGTCTGCGTTTTATCCAATTACTTCCGTATAACTACATAGTAAGGTATATATAAAGTACATACTACATAAGTACATACTATGTAATGTAGACTAATCGTCACATGAAGTATTAGGATCGTCCCATCGTAGGACAAATAGATTTGAGGTGGACAGAACATAGTCCAACCTTTTTTAACTTTATTTTGGTCGCTTCATCTTACACGTCTCCTCAATGTCCTCATAATCAAATCACATAACTGCATCTAGTTTCATAACAGCAAAATACGTAGGGTTATTATATTTCACTGTTTTCATTAACTAGAGGTACAAAAATAACCATTTACATCGACTATATATGTTTTTTACCGACTAAAAAGGAAAGTTTCAAAATACAATATACCAGCAAATTATATTGATAGACTAATTTTACCAAAGAAACTTACTTTTTAAAAAATAAACTAGAATTTATTAATAAGTAAAACAGGTAATGTGCAAGCTTGAATTCGTTTCATAAAATAGTGTCTCTTTGTCACTTTTACAAAAATTAAAAATAATTGGAATGTACTTATATTTTTAATAATTAAATATATTTAACAAATATAATCAATATATTTTGCAATTAATCACTTCTATACGCAAAGATTATCCACTTTTTACGAGTAAATCCATTTTGTTTAAATTGTAAATTACGATTCTAAATTATATGACATTAGAACAATGAGTTTTTGGCTATTAGAAATAAATAATTGATCAATCAGTATCCCTTGGCCGGTTAGCAAAGTACCATAAATTTAAAAATCGATTGGACCCAAAAGAAATTAATTAAAGAAAGCGAAACAAGCATGAGAGATTAGTACAAAAACGTAATCTCTTTCAATCTTTAAACGACAAAAGTCTTAATGAAACATATGTACACATGACATCGATGTGTCCTCTTTGATCTTAAGTAATTAAAATTACTTGAATTAATTTGAAACAATTCAAACTGAAACGACTTCTACGCTTAAAAACTCACGCAAGGCAAAACGTGATATATCCAAAGTGGGTTCACTGTTGTACAGTCCACATCTTATCTGGTACGAACTCCTTGTGAACCGTTAGATGGATAGATTGATCCTACGGTGGGCGATGATTTTAATTAACTGGGGGTTAACATCATCTTACATGTTTAAGCCGAGTCAAAAGCTTTATCACGGCAAGTGTTCATTGCCATTACTGGAAATTTGACAAGAGAACTTTGATCTTAAGTCTTCACTTCTCATAAGTAATGAACCTAATAGCTGTTTTGATTGAAACCCTATTCACATTTTGTGTATACCTTTTTATGATAACTTTTCGCTTAGTTCCATTTTTATGTTTTATTGACCAATTTAAACGTATTAATATTTGGAGACTGAAAAAGTGTAACCCTTAAATACAAATTTATGAACACCTTTTTTTAAAATGTAACCCTTAATACAAATTAATGATATAATATATATAAATTTCTGAAACTTGGTGCATGCTTCATAAACTTGCAAAGGACAAAGAACTAATTTGAGTGAGTTTATTTTCTCATAATTAAACGGCTTTAAATTAGGAAAAACAATTCTTACAACCACATGTATAGATAGTTGATACTTCCTTTTGATGACATCATCTTATAGGTTGCTCAGCAAAGTCATATAAATAAATTTTTCTAATTATATGATCATCTTTATCTCATGTTACGTTTGGCATGAATTAAATTTGTGCACAAATAGATTTCTTGGTTATGCTTAGAGAACTTTGGTACAGTTTTGGTATGAATGGAAAATTCAAAGAAATTTTTTTCTTTTTTTGGACGACGATTTGCACAATTCCTTAGACACAAACCGTCGTCTAAGGAATTTGCACATACCCCAGAGTAATTTACGCAAACATATGGTGTAAATTAATTCCAAATAGAAAAGGCATAAAACCTACAACACTCAAACTAAAACTGATATCTTCTATGTCTGGTCTAAACAACTACCACATGGGATATAATTTTTAAGGTGTTCAACACTCTAAAGCGATACCATTACATATAATAACACATGTATTTTTTTGACAAATATATAATAACATATGTATTGAGTAAAATATAATTCTCTGGAGAAAAATAATATTAGATGAACCGACAAAGGGTTCAAAGGGTGCCATTAATGGGGGCGACAACATTAGAATCCCCACTGATTCTTCCAGCTTCCATGTCTCATCTCTAATCTCTCTCTCTCTCTGTAATCTCTCTCTCTCTTTCTCTCTCTCTCTCTCCCTCCATAATTTACAGTCGAAGTTGCACCCAACATGAGTTTGAGGAAACCTACGCACCTTTACACCTTGTATATAAAGGCCCCTCAAGTCCAAACCCTTCAAACACACTTATCTCTTCTCATCTCTCTAACCTCTCTCATTCCCTCTCTCGCTAAACATTTAGGTATGGATTTTCAGCCAAACACATCTCTACGTTTAAGCCTTCCAAGTTATAAGAACCACCAACTAAACTTGGAACTTGTCCTCGACCCTTCTTCTATGTCTTCCTCCTCTTCATCTTCCACGAACTCATCATCATGTTTGGAGCAGCCTAGGGTCTTCTCTTGTAACTATTGTCAAAGAAAATTTTACAGCTCCCAAGCTCTAGGTGGCCATCAAAACGCTCATAAGCTTGAGAGAACCTTAGCCAAGAAGAGTCGTGAACTCTTTAGATCCTCAACTACTGTTGATTCCGATCAGCCTTATCCATTCTCCGGCCGGTTTGAGCTTTACGGCCGTGGCTATGAAGGATTTGTCGAAAGCGGTGGTGGCCCCAGGGAATTCTCAGGCCGTCGTGTGCCGGAGAGTGGTCTTGATCAGGACCAAGAGATGAGTCACCTTGACTTATCGTTAAGGCTTTAAAATAATCTTCTATTTTGTTAGTCATATAATCGTATCAATGTTAATCCTTTAATTATTGCTTCTCGATAAGTTTATTTCTTATTGGTCAGTTTTCATATCATCATATGTTAAATCGAGCTCACGTTGTAACTATAGTCCTAAATTCAAATCAAACTTTGGTTTTGGAAGACGGTACCTATAATTTTGTGTTACTGATTTTCAAATTAAAAAGCTTTTGTAAAACAAGTAAAAACGCAGGAACGGTTATTTTAATTATACATAGTATGAGACCATATATTACTGCATTATAAAATGGATGAGTGTCGCTTATGTATCATACATTATTGATCAATATATCAATGTGCCCCGACAAGGAGACATCTGCTGTGAAACTATACTTAAGTAAATTTATATATACTCCTATAATATGTATCCACACATGACATTATCAAAAACATACCTATACGTATATATCCGTATATTCACTAATAATTATATATTCCTCTCTTAATTTCAGCACGTCATCAAGTCATAGGTCTTGTTTTTACTTTTTTTTTCTCACTAGTTTTTGGATGAATGTCCGAGTTTTCATGATATTTACTTCTCTATACACATTTGCTAGATGAGCATTTTCACCATCTTTGGACTTTATGTCAAGCTTGATATATCTAATTAATGAATAAAAGAACAATTTACATAATTTGGATGTTACCTATACTGTGTTTAAAAAAATAAGGATGTTGCCTATACTATAATTCAAATTTTGATGCGGCATTGGGAAGAGTAATTTTGAGTAATCAAATAAATAATAAATTAGAATTATAACTAGAATTACTGATAAAAATGAGACTGCATGTTATACATTTACTTTTTATCACCAATCAAATGTTTAAGTATACGATACAAAATTAAAAGTAACCAAAGTCGATAGACCAAAATTTTGTATCCTAAAACCAAATGCTTCGTCAAAATTCATCAAATATTGTACATGACAACATAATTTTAATTACTTGCTTTTTATTTTATTTATAGTTACATTACAATTTTTCACTAACTTTCGGATCAGTTTAGAACATCTCGCTACAAATTGTACCGTTCTAAAAGTAAATTAATTAAGAGAGGACTTATCACGAAAAAAGGTTGTTGGCGCATCGTTATATGTTGAATTGTAAAAGCAATCAGCCTCCTAATGCGGAAATCTAGCTTTGAAAAGTTATTACTTGTACTTGGTCCTTTATTATTCATCATGCATTTGCTTCTTGTTTTTAAGCATACGACAGCCGGCAACACCATAACTTGCAGCGCCAAATTTAAATTAATAAAACATATTAGAAAAATTGTTTTATATAACCTGGTATATATCTAAAAAATTACTTCAAAAGATCATACATATATAAGGTGCAAATATTATATAGTAGATTTGTCTAACCGGTTATTATTTTGGCTGAATAAATGGACTTGAACAAAATAAAATTGACCCTGAAGGTATATCTGGTGGCGTGTATTAATTAGATGAGAGAATGCACGGAATTAAAAATATGACTTTTAGATTCAATAATTCAATATCTGAATTGAGCAAGTCACGATGATCACTTCGTGGAGATAATGTTTCCCTTCTTCATGACCCTAAAAGTGATGTTAATTTGAACACAAGAACAATCACAAAGAAAATGGAAAAGCGAACTCTGTTTTGAATTATTAGCCGTTTAAGAATTATATTGTGTCAAATAATTTGTTTTTGTTTTTCTATGTATATTGTTACTTTTTATTAATTTACTCAACATTAAGAAAATTTAATTAAACAAGGTTAAAATGGTTTTTTAAAGTTTCAAAATAACATGTACGAAAAGTTTAGAACATCTAACAACTGGAAACGGAAGTTGTATAATTTAACACTTTGGTTGTAAATATTAGGTTTCATCTTAATTTATATGAGAAGTCTTAAAACAATATTTGTTTCAAACCGGTTTATTGTTAAAATACTAATCATCTCTTTCACGTCGAAATCGATACATTGAATCTTGATAGCTTTTGTTGACATGTGACTGAAGAGATGTTTAAGAGATGAGTGTTATCGTCCAAACACAAATGCAACCTTCTAAACTTTATTAGTTACCAATCTTGTCCATCATTTACAAGAGACGACAAGCTTTTTCTAGTGGAACTCCCTTTGTTATCATCTCGTTTTTATCGATCTTCGTTTTGTTTTGCTTGTTCTATAAATACCGAGTAAGAGTTTTAGACGTAAGAACTAACATGAGGATCCAAAAGTGTCGTATCAATCTAAGTCTTTTTAATTAATTAGAAACACCATGATGGTTTTCAACATACATTACAAAAGCGAGAGAGATGCATGGGATATGAGTTAGACCAATTCAATACAATGATTATGTTCTCATTTATGATCAATCAGACGTCAGAATTCTATATGTTATGCATGTGAGTTTGAAAAGGATTATGTGCTTGAATTATCAAGTGGCATGCAAAGTTAATCCGGATTTAAGTTTGATCATGGGCTTATTTGTGTTAAAAAGCCCACTTGGTTAGGATTGATTCAAATATTATTACTATTGTAAGATATGAAAACATCAACATTCAGTGTAATCAAAATATATCAGATGATGACCAAAAAGTAAACAATATTACCCAATATGGGAAGCAAATCTTAAACTCACAAGAATAACCAAATCAAATCAACAAAATCATAAAGAAAGAAACAACATTGCCATCGAGTGCCAGAACTTTCTCGGTATCAGCCGAGGTTGCATTCCCTTGGGTAGACCTTGAGGTAACCGCGTGAAATCATTACAATAGTTATAGATCATGTAATCATCTTGCATCCACTTCATCTGTCCTAGCTGATTGGAGTTAAGCGTAGTCCACATCCATGAGTTGCTATTCGCATTGCACGTAACCCAGTTCCATATTGAAGTCCGGATACAGCAGTCCACATCATTGTAACTCTTGTAGGAAGCGCTGAATGGAGCGTTAGTCCAATGGTCTTGACTCGGCCGCCCTGAGGTCGCCCAATCATCAGCTTCCCATAAACTAGAGTATATCTTCATCGGCTGGCTCTTCGGGTAACCCACACCGTGAGCTTCATTGTTCTTGAACACTCGGAATGGGATTCCGTCCACTAGAAAGCTTTTGAGTTCCCAAAAAAAACAAGACAAAACATAAAGTCAAGAACCATCATGATTTAGATTAAGCTTCCAAAGGACGATAAATAAGAACATGTGGACATAGCTGTCTAATAAGGGATACAAGCGCACATATTTATAAATATACATACTTTTTGTACAATTTTTAATAAATTAGATTGAAAAGTATTCCAAAATATTTATATCTAAATAATATTTCTCTCATTAAAAATTTATAAAAAAATTTACTAATATTTTAATGATAAAAATACTTAAAACTTTAAATAAATAAAAATTAAGACTTTAATTTTTTTGTTCTAGAATCCATAAAAGTGAGCCAGCCAGCATGTGGATGAACCACATTACTTACATGATGTTGAGAGGGTTCCAAAGGACGGTGTAAGTGTGAAAATCAGCTGTGGGATCGAACCAGAGATAGAACTGCATTTCACGGTTACCTTTACCTCCCGTGAACACATTTGTATGGAGAACATATGGCTGTCCAGTAACATTACCCAAGAACTCTTGAAATCTATCTCATCCCATGTCTCGCCTTTAGAGGAAAGCTGTGAAAACATTCTTAATATCAAACTCAATATCAACCTCACAGGTAAAATGCACCGACGTTTTTTTTGTATGAAATTTAGGACGGACATGTCAGCCACATTATATGTAAGATTTGTCGCACATATTATGTAACACGGCTACGTGAGTTATCGTTCGAGTCTCTCCCATGTTTTGCATAATAATTAAACAAAGTTCAGATATTCATTTTCAGGTGTATATACCTCAGTCAATCATAGTTAAAAAGTTCAAAACACTCAATCATAGTCGGAGTTGCCATATATCTATACTATTAAAGTAGAATCCCTAATAGGATTTCTCCTTAGTTTTTAATGATAATTACAATACTATGTTACTAGCCATTTTCTATAAACAATTTATTTAAAGAAAATATTCTAATTATATCCCCTACTTAAATACAAAATATTCTCCCATGGTTCTCTAGTATTAATCAACTTAATATTTTGTCATATACTCACGAACTATAAACACGAGTGTCTTTTGTATTTTAAAAAAACACTTTTGTCAAAATATTAATATCACAAACATATACTCACGGACAAGAAAACTTTAGTTTATTATATTTAGGTTCATTAAACATAGAAGAATATTTTTGAATTATTCTAAAATTATAATACATGATTTTGAGCTATACTTATTTTTAGTTTATACACATCTTCCTTATACAATATTGAATATACTTGATATATCAGTCAGATGACTATTATATTTAGTATGTTTATGATTTTCAAAACTGTATAAAAGATTTTAATATAAATACGGAATATGTTCAAAATTCCCAATTGCCCAATAACAGACCTATTTCAAATTTAACATTCAAAATTTGGTTTTGTTTACATACATAGTTATTTAATATAATTAATATTTGATAAGCTGAAATTAAGGAAGCATAACAAAACTTAACGGTTTTGAGAATAGATTTTTTTATTCCGAATATTTACTAAATAATTTACAATATATAGAACACATTTATAAATTTTAGTAGGTCTAAATTTACAATTCAAAATGAAAATGACTTAAATATTTAAAAATTTAGATATTAGCGTTTAGAAACTAAAACTTTAAATGTAATGTATTATAGAAATTTTGACCTAGCTAAAATGGTAAATTATCGTATCTAATGATCTCAATTTTAATATTTTAAACTTTGGTAATATTGACATCCGCAAAATATACTAATTTTCAAAATTTTATATGATTGAAAGCTATAAAAATATCCGGTTTAAATTCTAGAAACCAGCACTAAACCTACTTATATAAATATCGGGTTATAGTTCATATTTTTATGTGTAATTTTACGGGTTATTTTATAAAATATACAAAGGTTATTAAGTATGAGATAGGTTGAGTAAACATATACACTCTTCAAGTATTAAA
The DNA here is from genome assembly GCA_016432835.1 of Brassica nigra. Lineage (NCBI taxonomy): Eukaryota > Viridiplantae > Streptophyta > Magnoliopsida > Brassicales > Brassicaceae > Brassica > Brassica nigra. The sequence continues at coordinate 7,944,359 of CM028244.1, read as the reverse complement.
ATTTAACTAATATGATATATTTGATTACCTCGTTTTAGTTTTAAATCATAGAAACATAAATTAAAACAAATGCAATACGCTTAAATAACTTAAATAACGGATAATTATATTTTCATTCTCATATAATTGTATTGATATAATTTGTTACAAAATAACGAAATAAAATTAAACTTTATATATGAATGTATATTATTCTGTAAAATATAAATGATTATAAATTAATATACTTCATCAAAATAAATTATTATAATTTCATCGTATATTACATGTTAGTTACTAACATAAAAATAAATTAGATATACAAATTAAATATAAATTATGTACAAAAATTAAAAATAGTAAGTATGTAAAACTTTAATTTTCGTTGAATAATAGTAAGTATGTATAAAACTACACTCATTTAAATATTTGAATTTTATTGGCAAAAAATTAGAAAGCCCATTTTTAAAAACAGTAAAACAGAAATAGTTGATTCAAATGTTTCTTTGTATTTACTTTAATCAAACTTAAAATATGCTATGAAAAATATTATGTTTGTAAATATAATAGTTTACAATAAACTACAAATATTAATTAGAGAGCCAATTTTTAAAATAGTAGAACGGAAATAGTTGATTAAATTTTTCTTTGTATTTATTTTAATCAAATTTTAAAATATACTATGAAAAATATAGTATTTTTTAAATATAATCGTTTACAATAAACTAAAAATATTAATCAAGGAATTTTTTTTAAAAAATTGACTCTTCAGAATTACTTTGTATGACTATAAAAAATAAAAATTTGTAAATTATAACTCCGCACCAATGAAAATTTTTCAAACGTAAGACATCAACACAATTAAAAAATTAGTGATCAAATACTAAACACGTAAGGTTATAATTAATAAATATATTTTTTATAAAAATGAATTTTAAAGGAAACAAATCCCGCGCTTTTTAAAGTGCGGATCAAAATCTAGTACACATATTAAATTAAGATCAAAACATGTTAATTAGTAAGAACGAAGCTTGATATAAAGTGAATTTAATCTGCAGAAAAAACAGAGACGAGAAAAGAAAAATGCATTAAAACAATGTGGAGTCTATGCTCTATTGAATTCTCCAAGCCTCTTGTCGAGCTTAGCGAGCAACCGCTTGCAAATTTCTGGCGACGCGCAAGGGCCACACATGAGGTATACAACGTTTCCTAGAGTCCGCATGAAGATTTCATCTTCCCTGAGCATCTCTAGAAGAGACTTTGCGTATAACGACATACCTGAAACAAATCACAACGAGATACCAAAAGTTTGTGTTCTTCAAGACAATGAATTTTAATAGATTAATTAGATCTTTACCCGGAGTTGGAAGCATCTACTTTAAGTTCTAGAGCGAAAAGAGTTACTAATCAGTGGTGGACCCAGGATAATATTATACTTGAGTCATAATTTAGTTGGGCCTAGAACAATAAAGAAATTAACTGAAATAAAATAGAGAAAAATAGGTGCAAGAGGAGATTCGAACTCAGAAAAGGGGTGTCAAAGTATGACCAACGTAACCAATTGAGCTATGTTCACCACTGATCACAGTTAAAACATTACGTTTTTATATTTTAATGTGTCACTTGACACCCCTTTATTATGAGTGGGTCCCCCTCTGTTTCTAATACAACCACCCTTTGAACTGCAGAGTGACATGATATTTGTTGCACCAGTTCTTCATCCCACAGCTGCAAATTTTTTTTTTTATTGATTCTCACTTATTTTTTTTGTTCACTGAAAATTCATTAGAGAAATAAAGCCCATTTAAGGGGTGATTGTCCGGACCTAGCCCAATTACATAGCATAAACAGAGGGAAAACAAAGAGACAGACCTAAGGGTCGCTTTAGCAATAGAGTCCGGACCTAGAGAAGTGAGAGATGGTGATAGATGCAAATTCAGAGGATATCAATCGTATATCATGGATGATGCCGATGATTTCTTTTCTTTGGAGGTTGCTGTTGATTGTTCTGGCGAGCGTTAGGTTATCTGTGAAGGCTTTGATCTTCTGAAATCCCAGGGATTTAGCCATGCACAAGGCTGATCTCATAGATTATCATTTAAATATGTTGCTTATTGTGTGTGTACTTGTGGATACTATTAAGGTTATATATGTATTAGTACCTCTCTTAGGATTCCTCCTTGTAGAATGATGTTATGGTTAGTCTCTGGATCTTTGAACCATACGATGGCTTTTGCGGCTGTTGCGCATCCCATAGCATGAGCTGAGTATGAGTGACCATCAAGCATGGCTTCAAGCTACGACCAAGGAAAATAATTAGATTGCTTCAAGCAGAAGATAAAATAAAACTAATGGAACATTCTTACTAGTTTTGTTTTCTTACCTTTGAATCTCCAGAAAAGGAAGCGAACACAGCATGGCAAGAGTGACAGCCAAGGGAACCATTCCACCAGTCATCAATTTGGCGAAGCAAGCTATGTCCGGTTTGCAACCGAGAAGTTCAGCCGTAGTCTTTGTAAAAGCCATTGCAATTTGTTAGCAGAATGTAATAAACACAAAGATGACATCAAAATGAAAGTAACAGTTTACTACCTCTACTCCAAGACGCCAGAAACCTGTGAACACTTCATCAAAAATGACTGGAATTTTTCTGTTCTGGCACTCGTTGACTAAAACTCGTTGGAAGAGCGGATCAACCATGTGCATTCCCCCAGCACCATGGATTACTGCAGATACAATCAGCAACTTTAATAAAAGAGTAGCTTGATTCTAGCAATCTAGATAGTGAGATTCTAAACCTTACTGAATAATAGGAAGCTACACAGGTAGACTATTTGAAGTCATTTATGAATATACTATCATACCTGGTTCTGTTATCAGTGCTCCAACATGTGATGAGTGTGTAATTCCAGAGTACTCTTGTAACTGCTCTGACACATAGGTGGAATAGATTGTTGCAATAATTGATGTGTCTCTACTCTTGCCAAAAATATCATCACGAGTGGTGAAGGCTGTAAGAGTTACGGAATACTAAATCATACAGCTAATACATATGTATGGGAAGATAACAGAGAGAGAAGAAAGGATTATATTTACTTAGGAAAACTTTCATGGAGGGAGAGATTCAAAACTCCATTACAGAGGAAAACAGTAGGAGGATCAAGAAACAGGCCTCTTCCAGTATACCTACAACACAAAGATAGATGCAAAACTAATCAAAGGGAAAGCTGGAAATAAGATGATCAAGAATGCTAGCAAACCTAATGTGAATATTCACAGGTGATGTAATCATGATTCATCATTGATATTTCTATCTAAGCAACAAAATGGGCTGGCTACTTTGCAGTTACACATACATGCAAGTTTTTATGCAAGTTAGAGGCCTCCCACATTAATGCATGAGAAGCAGATGATCCAAGAATTAAGATGAATGTTGCAAGCCAAATTCTGTAGAAAATTTTCAAGTCGGAATCATGAGAGATAAAGAAAAAACTCCATACCACGGCTGCTGGAGGAAGCCTGTAAAAGGTGATGGTGCTTGTGCTTGCATTGCTCCTAAAGTATCCCCATGGTAAGACCCCCGAAGAGCTAGGACCTTAAAATAGAACACACATATCAAATATTTGCATTATCATAGCTAATGTCATGACATCACACTTGGTAGCTTTATCTTGGATTTGTTGTTAATTATTGTAGAGACAAACATCGAATATTTGCATTGTCATAGTCTCGACGGACCTGACCCCGCCTATAAAACACTAAAACCTAGTCATCTTTGATGAACGTAGTTTGAAAGATGAAGATCCATGCGTTTTTTTAATCAAAGATGAAGATCCATATTAAATATTCAAAATAATAGATATTTTCATGTAGTATAAGATAATAAGATTATATAACCAAGTCTCAAATATCTGTACGACCAGGTTGAAGATCACTGCCCCTCATCCGATCATGTGGTTACCGGATGGCAAATGATAAACTGACCCATTTATCAACTTTCATGAAACAGGTTATGCCAAAGTGATATCTTACCAAACCAAGTAGGTATAGGGTGTATGAGAGGCCAATGGAAAGATTGAAGAGGAGAAAGAGCAACGGAGTTGAACCTAATGTGGTGGCGCAAGTGCCGGAGACGGTGGGCTACGGGAAACACTGTCGGTGGGAAATTGAACTGAACAGAGATAGTAGGACCTTAGAGATCAGAAGTGAGTGGGCTAGAAACTGACGTTGTTAATGGGTTGGACCCATATACAGTATAGTCTTGTTCACATCTATGCTTATTTGTGCTTGTCATCTGGTAGGAATATTTAAAACAATTATGCGCATCTTAAAACGTATAATAATCTTTCAATTTCTAAAAATTTTCCTTTTGTATAATCCAAATGCGGATATCCAATAGAGATTAGGATTACGTTTATAATTAACAATTTGATATGTTGATACGTTTACGCCACAAAGCTTTTCGGTGTCATGAGTCACTGAAAGATAGACCAATCCCCTGGAGCATGCCCGCCTACAGTTTGATGTTGTAGCTAACAAGGCGTATATTATATTTGCACTACCAGATCCTTAATCTCACTGCCAAAAACGTAACCATCTTTGATAAACGTAACTCTTAACATCCATAATAGAAAAGTGCACGTGACAAGTTAATAAAGAAGAGCTCTAATTGCTGGATGAGACTTGATTTCTTTTTGTAGCATGACAAGTTAATAAAGAAGAGCTCTAATTGCTGGATGAGACTTGATTTCTTTTTGTAGCATGCAACATTATAATGGTCCATATCAGATAACCACGTCCCTTTGATGTCAGCCAGTATGTCACTACGATCGTCAAAGCAATATTCATAATCAATTAATCAAAAACATAAATAGGAGACAAAGCCTAATGAAACATTTAATTTGATTCTCAATTCTTAAAGTGCTAAAAGTATGGATTTTGACGTTTTACATCGTAAAAAAAGTGACTAAAATTTATATTGAAATGTTTTTTTTTTTTGAGAAATTATATTGAAATGTTTCTTCTGAATTTTAAGACCGATCCTGAACAGTGAACATGGACAAAACTTATAGCAGCCAGCAGCAGCTCCAAAGTATGGAATGGCCAAGATATAAAGGAGACCACATGATGTGGTGAAGAAGGAGAGCAGCTCCAAAGCTAAAATGGTTTGATTCCACTTCATAATTCAAAAAAAAATAAATGCGCGGGTGAAACACACGCGTATTGGCGGTGAGCACAAGGAATCTGCGGACGAGGAGGAAGCATATGCCCCACTTGATCATGATCATGATGATGATGATATATGCCACCATACCGTGGGAGGAAAATTAAATATATTCACATTTCAAATTTTTTTGCATTAAATAAAAATCGTCAGAAAGCGCCACGTGGATTACTACCTGGCGTTACAGCAGCATCGCATCTTCTAGTTCTTAGCCCAGAAACAAAAAATATTCCTCGAAAATAAAAAATAAAAAAGATTTTTTAATATATTTTTTCTCCCCTCTCCTCATCAAATCAAAAACCAAGATAGATCAGAGGCTCGAATCGTGATTCAATCCCGTTTCTGAATCGAGATTCGTAATTTCATCTCCGAGATTGAAGGTAAATTGTTTCTTCTCTCTGTAGCAAATGATGATTATCTCTGGATTGATTTCGTGTATTTGCATGTCTTTCTCCAGAGAAACTGGTGAAGGATTCGATGGAGAATCGATTCAACTGCTATCTAGAAATCTAAGAAACTCCCGGATTCGAGTTTTTCCATGTGCAGCAGTAATCGAGTAATCAGATTCGCCATGGATTCCGGTTCTGTGAACTCGTCTTCCGTCACTAGTCCAGGCTCCAGCTTGAACGACGAGCCGCACCGAGTGAAGTTCCTCTGCAGCTTCTTAGGCAGCATACTGCCACGTCCTCAGGACGGGAAGCTGAGGTACGTAGGCGGAGAGACGAGGATCGTGAGCGTGACGAGGGACGTTAGGTACGAGGAGCTGATGAGCAGGATGAGGGAGCTTTACGAGGACGCGGCGGTTTTGAAGTACCAGCAGCCTGATGAGGATCTCGACGCGTTGGTTTCCGTTGTGAATGACGATGATGTGACGAATATGATGGAGGAGTATGATAAGTTGGGGTCGGGGGATGGGTTCACTAGGCTTAGGATCTTTCTGTTTTCGTCTCCCGAGCAGGATGGTGGTTCCTCGGGTTACGATGATCAGAGGGAATCTGAGAGGAGATATGTTGACGCTCTTAATAATTTGGTTGAGGGGACGGATTTTAGGAAGGTGCAGCAGTATCCTGACTCGCCTCGGTTCGACGATTTTTCTTCGGTGGTGGAACCGATGTTTAATCAGCTGGCTGTTGACAGCGGAGGTGGAAGCCAGAGGGGTAACGAGATACCTGTTGCGCAGTATAATAATCTTCACCAGCTGAGGATTCCTCGTGTGGGTTCGGGGCAGATGATTGCGTCTAGGTATGGTGATGTGGAAGGTACATGGAGTCCTTACTATTCTCCTCGGCATCATGGTCATTTTCAGGAGTTTCCGTCTTCGCCTTCCTCTGCTCGTTACCGAATGCCGTATGGGGAGGTTCCTGATAAGGGGTTTGATAGAATGCCTGAGGATTACGCGAGGCCAGGTCATCATCCTTTGTATGAGCACCAGGGACAGGTTCCTGATAATGTTGTGTGGGTCCCTGCTGGAGCTACGCCACTTGAGAGTAAAGGAGGTTTTCCTGGGAATGTGCTTCACGGTGGTCCAAGTGGCTATGAAGGGGGTGGTAATATATGCGAGAGCTGTCGTGTACCGTTTCATAAGAACCATCAGCCGTTTGACCAGCCTAATGGATTTCAACCGGTTCCTTCTGCTCATTGTGCACAGTGTCCACCCAACAGGGAGCCTTTTATGCTTAACGCAGACCCAAAGCCTCCTACTCCTCAAGGGGGTTATGCAAATGAGACTTTCGGGCATGAAAGAGGATGGATAGTTCAACAACAGGTGAATCCTAATCCTAATCCTAATCCTCCACGTATTGATGAAGGGAGGCCACTTTTATCTAATGTTGGAAGACCAAGTGATCATTACGCTCTTGATGGTCCTGGGATGAATTATCCTTTTGGCCACCGACCAGGACCTGAAATTTCTAATGAAGGGTTTCATGATAAACCTCTTGGTGGCATTCCCTTGAACCCGTCCAACCCGTCTGCTGAGGAACGTGGGTTTCACTATGGGAATAATCTGTATGCTCCAGGACCTGAGAGTATTCACTCAGCAAGTCATAGCCACATCTGCCCGCAGCAAAATATTTGGCAGAACGTTCCGAACCAAATAACTGGCGCTCCAGGCTTGCCTATGCAGCAAGTCAATGGCACAGCCAATCAGGCTATTATCAGGAATCCGATAGACAGTGCTTCTAGGTATTCTATTGGAGTGGAGAATCAAAGTGTTTTAGTTGGTTCTCCGCAGAACATTTCAGGCTTTGATGCGATATCTTCTCCTGGCCAGCCTTACTACCCTAATCCCCATTTTCAAGATAGAGCTTTCCCTTTAGACCCAAATTGGGTGCCATCTGAGAACCAGGCTGTGCGTAGCGAATATCTACAGGGGCTTAAGCCTTTGTCAGGGCCCATGTTACAGACAAACCTCGATGCTGCACCCATTATGCAGACACCAGATTGTGTTGCAGTAGTGAGGCCCGTGGAAAGCAAGGTTGCTCAAGGAGGTGAACACATTAACGATGTTGATACTGGTGTTACAGAGGGTGTTCCTTTCCTAGATAAACATCAACCCTTAGCTGAAGTAAAGAATGATATGGTAGAAGTTAGTCCTTCTGCTGCTGCTCCTCCTGAAGGGGGGGAGTTATCAGTAGAGCGTTTGAGTTTCTTGCCCGAGTTAATGGAATCTGTGAAGAGGGCGGCACTTGAAGGCGCTGCTGAGGTGAAAGCTCATCCAGAAGAAGCCAACGATCATGTGAGGCAGGAATTGGTGGAAAACGAATCAGAGCATGTGGTGAGTATCATGAGATTTTAACTTGTTATGAAGAACTTAGGATCTAATTTTCATTCGGCAACAACATATTGTTTTTCAGAATGCTCAAGCCGAACATGAGGATTCTGATAGCGACAATCCAAACAACTTTAAGATTGAGCCAACAAAGGCGGAGGCTGAAGCTCTATCTAGGGGACTTCAGGTTTTGTATAAATTTACTTTGTTTTAAAAAAAACACTAAACAGGTTTTCCCATTTTTATTCCTTTTGACTGTGTTACCACCTTGTTCGTGTAGACTATAAGAAACGATGATCTGGAGGAGATCCGAGAGTTAGGTTCTGGAACATATGGATCTGTTTACCATGGCAAATGGAAAGGCTCAGATGTTGCAATAAAGAGAATAAAAGCAAGTTGTTTTGCAGGCAAACCTTCTGAAAGGGAACGTTTGGTAAAATTGATTTCCTTTATTATCAGTTGGCTTTAACACATTCATCGAAGTTAACTCCAATAATTATTCTCTTTCTGTTGCAGATAGAAGATTTTTGGAAAGAAGCTCTGTTACTGAGCTCACTGCATCACCCGAACGTTGTGTCTTTCTATGGGATAGTTCGTGATGGTCCTGATGGTTCTCTAGCAACCGTTGCTGAGTTCATGGTTAACGGATCTTTGAAACAGTTCCTGCAGAAGAAAGACAGGTAAAATATTCACGTATTCATGTACTAAATACTATTTTTATAGTGGATACAAATATCCGATATCACATTTGGTTGGATCATCCAGAACTATTGATCGTCGCAAAAGACTCATCATAGCCATGGATACTGCTTTTGGGATGGAGTATTTGCACGGAAAGAACATAGTTCATTTCGATTTGAAGTGCGAGAATCTTCTTGTGAACATGAGAGATCCTCAGCGTCCCGTGTGCAAGGTTAGGTTTCTGGTTATTTGATCTCCCACTTAATGAACAACAACAAGCTTATATATTTCTGATAAATGTGTCTCTTTCCAGATCGGTGATTTGGGTTTATCTAAGGTGAAACAGAAGACTCTAGTGTCAGGAGGTGTTCGCGGAACATTGCCATGGATGGCACCTGAGCTCTTGAGTGGCAAAAGCAACATGGTCTCTGAAAAGGTATAACAATCTCTTATAAAGTCTGCAGATTTTTTTCCTTATAACCAAACATGTATCTCTCTGTCAGATCGATGTTTACTCGTTTGGGATTGTAATGTGGGAATTGCTCACTGGTGAAGAGCCTTACGCAGATATGCACTGTGCTTCCATAATAGGTAAAACTTTCTTGCGCAGCTAAAAAATACATACTACTAACGATCGATTCATGACAATATAGATTTGGTGTTTTAATTTGTTACAGGAGGTATAGTGAATAATACACTGCGTCCGAAAATCCCACAGTGGTGTGATCCAGAGTGGAAAGGATTGATGGAAAGTTGTTGGGCATCTGAGCCTACGGAGAGACCATCCTTTGCTGATATATCACAGAAGCTCAGGAATATGGCTGCTGCTATGAATTTGAAATAAAATAAAAAAATAGAAGAATAAAGATGATTGGTGATGATGATGAAGAAAAAGAAGATGGCGATGGTGCAGGGCTTCTATTTACTTGGGTTTTTATAAAAAAGTATAGTTAAGCCTATTTTAAGTTACCACTTGGTTTTGCGGTTGGAACGCGAATACTAGCGGTTTTATGGGTATATAATATAAGTTAAAATCTTGAATTTAGAGGATTTTGTTTATGGAACTTTTGATCAAGCAATGTGTTTGTTGCTGCACTTGATGATCATTGAGCTGTCTCTGGTTCATATTGTTTTCTTCTTTCTATTGGGGGTGTTATTTTTTTGGTGTTTGTATATAAAACTTGTGGTGGCAGACCGGTTACACGTTTAGATTAGTCTTTCCTTCTTTGTATTGGTTAAGAAGGTTAATAATGTTATGTTCTTAAAAAAAATCTCGAGAGGGATAAATGAACTATTAGTCCTTCAGAGATAAATGAACTATTAGTCCTTCAGAGATAAGAGATCTTATGGTGGATCTTCGTGTTGCATTCTCAGTTAGATAAGAAGATTACAAAGCATATAGCAGTTGATCTCTGCATAGAGAAGATTACTAAACTTGTGGTTGCAGAAGACCAGTTCGTTGCTCTCTGCTTTACTCTGTTTTTGGATCAAACCATATTGCAGTTGATCTCTTTTCTTTGATCTTTTGCATTGATTAATCCAAAGATTGGTTGACGTCCAGAGGCAGGGGTACTCTATGCACAGAATCTCCTCTTCCCTACTTACAATCAGACGAAGGATGTTTTCTGAATATTTATAGGAAAGCAAGTGTTGATGATGCCTTCGCTACCAAAACATATAAATTGGTCTCCGTCCTTGTAATCTTGAGTGTTGTATATAACTGAAGTATCCAAGTTGACTATAAAAAAAAAAGAACCACGGTATTAGTCATGCAGAAGATGTAATGGAACTCTTGCTGCGTCAGGATTTTGAACCAGTGGCCAGGGGGTTGCCTATAAGATCACTCATAATTATTGCATTCAGAGAACTCAGACTTTTTAGTCTCTTAAGATGAATCATTTAACCATTGAACCACAATGAACTGGTTACTAGTTTAGAAGTTACATAAACGTTTCTTAAAAAATAGTAACTCTGACAAATAAAAAACATGGTCGGAGAAGCTCCCTAAAACGTGGTCGTCTACCACAAAAATTCCCAAGATTCAAACAAACCCAACCCAACCCACAAACTAAACAAAGAAATTAGTGTTGACATAGAGATGAGGTTAGGTAATGGATTAAAGGGTCCAAAAACACACTTGAGGGATAGCAACAAAGTTTGACAGGACTGCAATCCTTTCAATATCTCTCTCTCAATAGTTAGTAACTTATTAGGTTTGACTTAATGATTTGTTTGATTCTTAATAAATATCGTAAAATTATTCTAATAAACAATTCTATTCTTCTCTGTTGAATTGAAAAGTCAGCCCCTTGCATGTACCAAAGATCTTCTTAATTTCTTGTCAATTAAATACTCTGCAAGTGAAGTAGGAGAAGAATTAAAGCATGACATTATCAACTCCGATGTCGTATCTTCCTTGTTCACAGAACATATTCTTCTAACCAATTAACAGTTTTAATATAGGTAAATTTAACAAAATCTTGTGTTAATCATTTGGACCTTGGACTTAATAAATGTTATCCATCGAGCTTCAAAATGACGAACCGTCCAAGAAAAGAATTTTATTTGTAAATTTTCCATTTTCTAAGAGTCAAATGTGATGTATGAATGATGTATACCATTTAATACGGAAGCAAATTAAGTGAAGTGTGTATAAGACTAACACATAAATAAGCTTTATTACTTACGAGGACACTATAAGTAATGGATGAATTCTGGAACACAGTCGTATTAGTATCTAGTAATATTAAGGTAAGTAAGGTCACCGTATAAGAAGCCAGTGTCTTGTCTTCAACAACATATATACATGTACGCTATGTTTATGTTTAATTATGGCCTCTTAATTAAGTCTTTATACAACACCTAACACGCGCTAATGACATTTTCATATGGCAAACTCACACGTACACACACACGTACCATATTCATATATTTTTCGTTAAATAATACAGTTCATCAAATAAATATTATAAAATGAAATATAATGTCTAAAAGATGTATACAACAACCATTTACCGGTTTCTTACAAAAAAAAAAAACAATCATTTACCGTCTCATTGCAAAGGAAAGTTACGTACGGTATTTGTGTTAGTCCAACCCAAGTGACGTGATGATGAGTGACACTTTTCTTGGATTAGTTTTTTGTTGGTAAAAAGAAAGAAAAAAAATCTTTATAATATAAAATTGGCAAATTCAATTCCTATCTTCAATTTGTTTGTGGAGGTGGAAATAACAGAGATTTTTCCGAAGAAAAATAGCCAAAACATAAAAATGAATTTATACAAGTTTGTTATTGATATTTTGTTATTCTAATCATATATAAACTCCATTACCTTTTAATTTGTTGAGAAATTGCTTGAACTATCGCCTTTTTAATACTATTTTTATATTTATCTTTAATTTTAAAGAGTTAAATAGACACTTATAATTTTATAGTTAACTAATTTAAATTTAGAGTTTAGATCTGAAAGGTAAAGTTTTGGAGGATGGAGTTTTAAAAGGTGGGCTTAGGATTTTAATAATTAAATAAATAAATACTTAAATTTTAAAATAAAATTTTAAAAGAATTTCAATTTCAAAATAAAATAAAAAATCGAAGAAAGAAAATTTATAAAAATTCAAATTTGAAAATGTATAATTCGATAGTTATATTAAAATTATTTTTAATTTCTTTATTTTTATTATTTTAATTATTAAATATATATATATATATATATAAAGTAAAAGTAGAAAAGTCATTTGTTCTTTAATGAAACATCATCCTTTAGGTATTTGTAAAAATATCCTCCTAAAAAAAGGTAAACATGACATAGTATCAAAAGTAAGGTAAAAATGAAAATTTCCCTAATATGTTTAGGATATATACAATTCATCATATTAATTGTTGTGACGTATTTACTCTAAGTTTTGATCCTATTAAATTTGTTGTTTGTTTTGTTGTTATGTTTTATAAACTCTTAAAAAAATGTTGATATTAGCCCTAATCTTAAGGTTTAAGTAGCATGTAAATTCATATAAGTACAAATGCACAATACATTTGAATTCGAGATTTAGTTGAACCGAAAACTTAAAATTTTTCCTTTAGAATCAATTTTTTTATACCAAACTGAATACTAACTCAATATAATTATTAATTGATTGGTTAGATCGGTTCAACCGGTTAAACTGAGATTCTATGTTTTAAAATGTAACTTTACATATGATATGTTTTATGTTTTCTTTCATTAATTATAAAAATAAATAATAATCATAAATCTGGCCAAGTAAACAACTGAATACTATGTTAATAGAAACCGATAGAAAACATAAATGATTGATCGTTCAAATAACTGCATTTATATATTTCTACAACTAAAATTCAAGTTTTACAAATATAACAAAATGAGAATATTATATGAGAATTAAAGATAAAAAAATATTCTTTTTTTAAGAAAATTTTATAGAAAATCAATTAAACAGTGATAGTAAAAATTTTGATTATGAAATATTAAATTTTAATAACAACTGAAAATACATCAATTATGTGTGGATTTTTTAGAAACCGGGTTTCCAAAATTGACATGGATCACCAATTTTTAGTCAATTTTACCGTTTTTTACTCAAATCCGGATTTCAAACTAAATTAAATTTGGCTTTTTGAACGAGTCACGGTCGGACCGGTTCAACTTGTTAGCCTGTTTTTCGAAACAATTCTTATAATAATTAAATATTTGATACATGATTAATACGAGAAACATAAAGAACTCACTAAATGAAATGAATTCAGGAGATAGTAAGAATTTAAGTTGTCCACTACAAACATTATAAACTAGAATCAATGTTAATTACAGTATTTTTCTATTAGCATTTAGAAATGACTTTCAACCTTTTCATTAATGATTTTTAAAATAAAGCAGAGGGATATGACACCTAAAGATTAGCCGGGAAATTAATATCGAGCAATAGTGACTAATTATTCTATTATAAAGTCTGGTTCGCGTATATCTAGTTTATCCTTTATAACATAACAACATCTAGATATACAGGAGGGATCTGACATCCGAATAACTGGAAATTATTTGGATATCCGAATATTTGAAATTGTTTGCGATCCGATTCATTTTGTCAGAATCAACAATTTATTATTTAATTTACTGTTACACCATCCAAATATTTCGTGAAAGAAATTATCATTTTTTTAAAACTGTAACAACTAAATAATGAATTTAGTGAAAGAAATATTGTTTATATTTATAATAATAATTATATAGTATATATCACCAAAAATATTAAATAGTTGATATTTTGAAACTTATATAAGTAAAAGTAACTAATTTTTTATAAATAACTATACAATATGGTATCAACTTTGTACATGTACAGAACTGTAATTAATATATTAACCAGAAATCGACATAATATATATTATATATATATATATATCAAATTGGATCAAGTATTTTTTTTTTAAATTAGATTTTTGATATGACTCATTTTTAACAGATATTGTATATTTATATTTGATTTGTTCCATAAAATTACGGATAATCAGATTTTTTTGATCGAATCGAAACGGATAATGAATTAATTAGATCGAAATTTATGTATATTTTGTCCAGCCTGAATAACATCAGATACATGAATAATTTCTACTTTTATGTTTACACTAGCCATTATATGTATAGATGCATATATTTAATTACTAACCAGGTCGATTATAATGTCTTAAAGCTTGGTATTTATTAAATTCATCGATTCTATGGTTCTGAAAAAGGACAACAAGAAGCATTTGTGTTGCTTTTATTAAACTCTGAATTTTCTGGTGTCTTCAATTCCTTTATTATTATAATACACTACTTAAAATCTTTTATTATATTGAAGGGATATTAAATATAAATAATATTAGTTGCTCCTTTTGAAAACTTGATGGCTTCCTCTTGTTATTTTGTTGCTTTGTTGTGGTTCCTTATCTCACTTGATTATTTAACTAACTAATAACAATCTTTTGATAGAATATATTATTTAATAATACGATTTAAACTTTTCAAACAACATCGTTGTGATCAATCAAGGCCAATTAGTGTAAGTTGTCTGGTTGTTCCGATCAATTATTGTATTTAGGCTCCTCACTTTTCATTGAAACTCTTTCAGACTAATCAGTTTAATTTTCACAGTTTCATCGGCAACGTTAATAAATCCTAAATAAACTTTTTATAACTAAATATAAAAATCATATACATATAGAATATATATATATATATATATTAAACCAAACTAATATGTTATATTGCGAAGGAAATCCTATAAATATTTTAGTTACTAATAAAATATTTTACTCATTTTAAAACGTAACTCTTGTATGGTTGGAAAGCCATTAGCATTTTTAACTGATCGTTGTTCCCCTGATTCATGCAAAGTAATTTGTGAAATATATGTATAACCCATTTTAGCGGCATATCTAATTATATTCATAAGAAATTTAAATTAATTTGCAAAAAAAAAAATCTAGATAAATGACAAATTTTTTAATTACTATTAGCAATAACGAAATGACCTAAAAGGGATTTATAAGAAATTTAATGCATGATTTAGTTGGTTTTAACAAAAGCTTACATACAGAGGGTATAGAATTTTAAAACAATACATGTCAAAGTTACATGGCGGTAATGGAAATCCATTTAGTTTTTTAATGTCTAAAGAAAAATCCTTTAACGAATTAAAAAGGAATGAAAAAGAAAAAAAAAAATCAAACAATCAAACGTGTTTACCTAAACAAAAACAACCCTCAAAATGATCAGATCATTCAGATGTGTTGATTTTTTTTTTTTTGAAACACGATCAGGTGGGTTTATTAAATCCGCTAAAAATGAACTTTCTTCTGATATGATCATTGTTTAAACGATTACACTTCTGAACATTTCATATTTATATTTTATGTATTCCTATAACCTATTAGATTCTATTCGAAGTTGAAAATACACCATTGCATATATAATATATCATCCATATAAACTATATATATTAGTATAAGATACTCGTATGTGTTACTGTGCATATGTGTAAAAGAAACTATAAGTCAAAGAACAAGAGTTTCTAGAATCAAAATGATAAAGAAATAAACGGCCTAGACATGGAATAGAAATAAATGCTTACTTTGAGATGAAGTCAAAATTATTTTGCAAGGAGTCATAACCGTATATATTTTGGTCTTCTCGATATCGACGTTTCTCCTTACGGCACACGCATTTTCATACTCATCATGTTACATCATCGGTTCCTATCTTAGAAGCTTCTTCAAACTGCAGTTTCTATGATTGAGCACTGAGTGTTTTTAACAGAGTCATTAACCAAGAAATGTTTTATTTAAAGGAAAACTACGGGGTGGGTGACAATTTCTGTAATTGTATCAGTATACTGGTGCAATGATAGAATTGCATGGTTGAAAGAAAAAAATACTATGGAAACACAGTGTATTATTCTGCCTTTCTATGGATTAATAATTATGATTATTATTGTCTTACTTCTGCTAGTTCACGATGTATTTAATTATAACAGAATCCCAATTATATAAGAAATTATTATTTTTCTCTGATTCTTTAGTCAGGAAAAATGGTACTCATATTTTTTTTCTAAGAAACAAAAAATTTAACATGCTTGAGTTTCTTATTTAGGCCACACATTATGCAAGTTCTGAAAACTCTCTTGGCTTTTTACTCAAAACTTTCTGTCATAAGAAAGTCAAGAGCTTGTATACCTTTTCTAACAGAATTCACTTATTCAAAGCATTATCTATAAAGTTAAGCAAATTATCCAAGTTCAAGAGGTACGTCAGAAGTTAAAAATGACTAATTAGCGATGACAGCTGATTGGCTATAGAGGGGAACATTTCAACCCAAGTCACGACAAATCAAGGCGATGGTTTTTTCCTGCCCTCTAATTTGATCAATTAATTAAAATATATAAAGTGCTTTACAATTGGACACAATTTCACGCAAGTCTTCTTTGCGTTAATGATTATTAAACTGAGACAACTTTTCACATTTTAAAAATAGATAAAGAAAGAAAGGTTAGAAAACTAAGCCAAAAAGCAGAAATAGCAAAAACCCTAGTCAGAAAATAATACACTTAGGGTTGAAGTTGAATTATGAAAAAAAATAGAAGGCGGAGAAGACTTTTTTTATAAACTTTTATTATTTACATTTTCAGTTTTAATAATCATCAATTAACACCTTCCCTTTCTCGTCTTTATAAACCATCCTTCTAAGCATTAGATCATTTCATCATCACCAAACATAATAACACTTCGAAAGAAGAAGAGCAACACGAACAAGAAAAGACAATAAAATTCGTAAGGAAATGGGAAGAGCTCCATGCTGCGACAAAGCAAACGTGAAGAAAGGGCCATGGTCGCCTGAAGAAGATGTGAAGCTCAAGGACTACATCGACAAATATGGCACTGGTGGCAACTGGATCGCACTGCCTCAGAAAATAGGTAATAACTACAGTAGAATTTATACTTAATTATAATTAACTGCATCTTGCTTATTTTCACCATGTTATCATCCAAAACTTATAATCTTAAATTTAGTTTCAAGAATTTATATATATCACCTAATTGGATCAATGAAAGATTAACTGAATCAACCCCCTTGGATGTTAATCTCTCATTCAGCCATTCAGGTTCGCTACCCCAATTCGTTGTCCTGATTTTAGGGTTTTGTGTGAATCATAGGGTTGAAGAGATGTGGTAAGAGTTGCAGACTGAGATGGCTTAATTACTTAAGGCCAAACATCAAACATGGTGGCTTTTCTGAGGAAGAAGATAGTATCATCTTGAGTCTTTACATCAGCATTGGAAGCCGGTAAGTGATCCATCTATATCTTTTAATTCCTATCCATAAATTGATAATTAAATTAATCAATACACATCTTAGTTAATGTAGAATATATTATTGGGTTCAGAATTGGAGGTAATTTCTGTAAAAACTTTATTTGATCAGCTTGTCTTTTTACCTTTTGTCTATGAATCTTATGCTGAAACACATGCAAGCCCATATTTCAAGCTATGGCACATCTCATAAAATTTAGGGTTTATATTGTCTTTTTCTCCTTGTTTGGTGTTTTTGGAAGCACCTTTATAAATTTACATGTATGAAATATGAACTTACTGTGGTCTACAAAGAAGATAAGATTCCTATAAATATGAAATATGAATTAATTGTAATCTTAATTAATGTGGTATATGTGCAGGTGGTCTATAATTGCAGCTCAGCTTCCTGGGAGGACAGACAATGATATTAAAAATTACTGGAATACAAAACTGAAGAAGAAGCTGCTTGGAAGACAGAAACAAATGAGTCGTCAAGACTCTATTGCTGATTCGAATGAAACCAATATCAGCAACAACAACAACAAGAGTCCTCAAAATCTGAGTAGTTCGGCGCTAGAGAGGCTTCAACTTCACATGCAGCTTCAGAATCTACAAAGCCCTTTCTCTAGTTTCTACAACAACCCTATCTTGTGGCCCAAGCTTCATCCACTACTGCAGAGTACTACAACTACTCCTGATCAAAACTCTAAGCTTGGATCCCAAGAAAGCTTCCACCCACATGGAGTTAACGTTGTTCATCAGAACAATAATATCAAGCTAGCTGGGATCAACGATGGAGTCTCTCCTCTCTATTCAGAGAACGTAGAGCAATCCCTAAACCCTGCTCACGGATTTCAACCTAATTTCGGTTTTTCGCAGGACCTTCAATTAGATAATCATAACATGAACCTTATGAACAGAGGTGGTTCTAAAGGATTAATTCAAGTGGGCAACGAGTTTGAGCTAACGAACGGTTCGAGTTGGTGGTCGGAGGAAGTGGAGTTAGAGAGGAAAACAACGTCGTCGAGTTCTTGGGGATCAGCTTCTGTTCTTGATCAGACGACGGAAGGGATGGTTATGCTTCAAGATTACGCTCAGATGAGCTACCACAGTGTGTAATAATTCGTATCATGCATGTATACATGTACGTATAACTATAGGAATGGATTATTGATGAACTATGTATTATGTATTATTACGGTCATAAGCTTATAGCATGTCGAGGGTGAAAGGGTTTTTTTCATAATATGTTTTAAAATGTAACGAGTTGTGGATAATAATGTAAATCAATATTTCTACTTGCTTTTCTTAATATAAAACACTTGCATGGATTTAAAATATTTTCTGACATTTACCAAAAAAAAATGATAATAATTTCTGACCCATTTTATGAGGATATGTTAACTTCTTACAAAGTTTTATTGATTATCGTGTTGGATAGTTTCTGTAGTTACTAATCATGGATTACTGGACTAGTTACTAACCCAGGAAATAGTGGGCCTGGCAGATTTTCATTTCTAAAGGCCCAAGCAAAGATGCGAAAGTTGTTGAGAGGGACATGGCAACAGCATGAGTCGCATGACATAGAAGCAAGGTAAACAAAAAATAATAATTAAAGTATACTCTACTAGAAAGTAAAATACTTTTGTACATTTGACCAAAACGTAATTTTGTATATAATAAAAGCCGTAGGAAGCCTTTAGACTTATATCTAATGTGATATAAAACTTCTAAATAAAACCATTAGATAAAAGTCCTTTTAGGGAACATTCTTTGGGCGGCTATATTTTTTTTGGGTGTAATTAGGGCGGCTATATTTTGTATTCTCAATCATCTCCGATCTATTATCCGTTAATTGCTAAATAATATTTTTAGATCCATTTAAACCTGATAAAATTTGATTAATTATAAGCATGATTACAAAGTCACGGACGGTCACATTTTCTTTGCGCCACTTGATATTAAGAAATCAATTAAAATATCAATCCATACGTTTTCATTGCACACTTTAGATTAGTTATCTTTTTAACTTTAAAATACAGACATAATTGTTTATCTTTTTTTTGTAAACTTCGAAGCCACATTAGTTAATCAAGAAGTTCATACGCATGCATATAAAGACAAAAGGTAATATTAAAAAAAAAATCATAAATCCGTTTTACTAAAGCTAAACATAAAAGAGTGGTAACCATAATCGAACATGGATGCCACAATGTAGTCGACATCACCCTAAAGGTCCAAATTTGTTATTTAATTCATGAAGTCATAACTTATAAATAATCACTCACCAAATTCATTTCTCTTCACCACCCAAAACCCATCTCATAGTCACACCACAAAGATGGCGACCAGTTCATCGACGAACCAAATCATTGTCTTCACAATCTCCCTTCTCTCGGTCGCCTTTCAAGTAGTCCATGCAGACTACTACCGTCCAAGGCCACCGGTTACGCCTACCCCCTACGTCCCTAAGCCATGGATCCCACTCCCGAGCCCTAAGCCTGTTTATCGGCCTCCTACAATCCCGCGTCTACCAGCTGGCTCAATCGCAAGACAGTTCCTTGACCCACATAATGCTCTTCGGTCTAGACTAGGTATTTAGTGGTTATAAACATTATTAGATTCACCATTATAGTTGAGAGACCAGGTTTTCGAGTCCTCCCAATTAGGGAAGGACGCAGGTGAGAAGGAGTGTGACACATGCCCCATTCTCATTGTTTTTAAAAAAAAATTTATATACCCCTTATATATGTTACAATATGTGCCTCATATTCAATAAAGTTCTAGGTTCGCCCCTGCTCCCAATACGGTTACAGTTGGGTTCTGTCAATAACTTAAGTGAAAAAAATCATGTTTTGTCTAGGCTTGGCTATAAGATTTTGTTTAAGCTTGCTTTTGCATGTAGTGTGTATAGAACTTTCATTGTGTAATGTTTTTTTTTTGGTTAAATGAATCTCATTTCTTGTCAGGTTTGCCTCCACTTGTTTGGGACAGCAAGCTAGCGAATTACGCGAAATGGTGGGCGAACCAAAGGCGTTACGACTGCTCGTTGACCCATTCAACGGGCCCATACGGTGAGAACCTGTTCTGGGGAAGTGGCACGAGCTGGGCACCAGGATTCGCGGTGAACTCATGGGTGGTTGAAGGCAGCACATACAACTACAACACCAACTCGTGTGACGGAAGTGGAATGTGTGGTCACTACACTCAGATGGTGTGGCGTGACACCAAAAGGCTCGGGTGCGCTAGTCTGGTCTGTGACAACGGTGCAGGAGTTTTCATCACTTGTAACTACGACCCTCCGGGTAACTACGTTGGCGAGAAGCCTTACTAAGAAAAAAAAAAACTTTAAACGGTGTTTTTTAAATACTTGACTGTATTTAATTTCTTTTATATATTTTCTGTTTCAAATATCTCTGTGAAATTAAAATTTCCGAGACATTTAATATGTATGGATCATCGTTTTGTTGTTGTTGATGTTTCTAATGTCCTAATGGTCATCCTCAATTTTTTGTTGACTTGCCTTATTATGTAAACATCGTCAAACAATGAGTGAGTTTTTGGGTGTTACATATGAAATATCAATAACTTGACAATGATAGCGTTGCAACTTCGATTTCATGTTATTTTTTTGTTTGATATAAGAAAAATAAAAAAGAAAAATGAAGTTATTTTGATCTCTTGTAAACTAATCTGCTTTGATGATTAGTTGATTCCCTCCACGTTATCTATCGTGCTTATACAACACTCATAGTTCAGAATTCCAGTGGTTCTTACTTCTCGATAAGCTCTGGAAAACTTTTTTATTTTTGGTAAAACTCTGGAAAACTTGTCTTACTGTAAAAAGACATCTCAATGAAACACCAGTGCCTGAGACAGAAGTTTGGTTTGAACCAGTGTGTTAGACTCTATAAGAATCTTATGGTCTCAGTGTTCAGGCCCATCTTAAAGTTTCACGTGCAAGGAAAGGAAACAAGGACCAATAATAAATGCTCGTGGTCACACAATATCGAAAGGTGCGTGCGAAGAACTTGTCTGAAGAGTTTGGTAAGCAGCCAAAACAGAGAAAACAGAGCACACCTCGTGTGCGCACGAGGGAAAGTTCTAACTGATCAGAATCCATATGTCGAAGTTTGAGTGGAGGATTCAGAGCTACAAATTGTATTCGAGATGAATACATTTTTGTTATTTTGAAAAAAATATTTGCCTGCTTCATTTTTATTTTAATCGATTATATTATTTAACAATTTGCTTAGAAAAAAATCCATTGTTTTACACCCTATGAGATCACTACACGACATGAATTTCTCTTTGAATCCGTTCTCTTCATGTCACTGCAACTTCAGTCTGCAATATATGCTTTATTTTCTTCCTATTTTCATCGACTTTCACGACATGTAACTTGAGAACCTATGGCCCTTAGCTTACTTCCGCCGTAAGTAAGCTGGATAAACTCTGGCAAAACTGTAACGTGACAAAAAAAAGCCATCTCATACATTAGATTACTCTACAAAGTGTCATATTTTTTTTTCTTGAATGGGTTTAGTAACTTTGTTCAGTTTACCTCCATGTATAGTCTTAACTCTCCTGCGGATTTTGATATTTCTATTACACAATTGGTTGGAGTCACCTCAATCACCTCTGCTGATAATAAGTCAAAAGAAGATCTTGATCTTATCTCTTTTGGCTGAATCTTAACCTGGTATATTAACAAGAACAAAAAGATGCATATATGAGATCTTTGATTAGACTTGATGATCTATACAAGAATCTTTAGTTACTATACCTTGAAATGCTTTATTCTTTCAACTGATAAACTAACATAAGTTGCTGCAGCTTCAATCTTCTTGATTGTTTCTTGTGCTGTGTTCTTGGACCCAATTTTTGTTTTATAAATCTTATCATCCTGAGAGATAACAATAACATACAGTTTCAAGGATTAGTATCCTTTTTGTTAGATGAGTATAAATATTTAACCAATTTTTAATGTCTTTTACCTGTTCTTCCAAGAGACCTGACAAATCTAGATCACTAGACATGGCTATTATCTGAAAGGCGTTTACGAAATTTGAAGAGGCGGTTGCTGCATTTATCTCAGCAACATTTTCCTGCAAGATCCAATTCAGTTAAGTTATATACAGCTTTGAGAATAGTACATTACAATCCAAAGCTATTAGCATTTCAGACATCTAATGAATCAACTTACCTTGATTGAGTCTGGAACTTGATGATAAGCTGGTATATAACCTAACTTGAACCAAGAATCTTGGATGATTATCTCAGCTAGTTTCATACGCTGCATTCAAATGTTCTCAAACGTTATTACTCAAATTGAGATTGAAAATGATGAATGCATATTTGTAGATTCCTTCTTGTGTTATACCCTTTGAGGATTTGGGTCAAGAATGTTAAAGATTAGCTTCTTCTGTGCTCCAGTGAATGCTGGTGGAAATGTGTACTCTGCTCTGAGTATCTTCTTATACAAAACCACAAGGGTATGATCATCAAACGGTGGATAACCAGCAAGCAATTCAAATAGGATAACTCCACAAGACCACACATCCACTGCTGCTCCTGAGTAGCCTTTGTTCATAATCAGCTGTTTTCATTAACAAAAAAACAGCTTCTCAAGATTAAGAGATTTTGAAACATTATGCTAAGTAATTATTGTTATTACCTCAGGTGCTATATAGCATGGAGACCCACAAGCTGTAGAGAGCATATCCCCTGACTGAATTTAATAGCCAAAAAACTTGTTTAGGACTTGATTGTCTCACAAGCAATTATTTGGTTGGTAAAAAGAAAGTTATATGACCAGAATTAGAAAGTGTTACTTTGGGAACTGCACTTAGTCCAAAGTCAGAGACTTTGAGATTACCCTTTGAATCTAATAGCAAGTTTTGTGGCTGCAGAAAAAAAGCAAAATCAAATCATCCATAAAGTTTCTAACAAAAACAGAGAGATTGCAGAATTATATTAAAGGTAATTTCTTCTCTTTAACCTTAAGGTCTCTGTGGTAAACTCCTCTGTTATGACAATAATCAACAGCATCAATCAATTGTTGGAAAAGCTTTCTGGCATCTGATTCTTTCATCTTATGTCTACTGAGTTTGTCTGAAAGCTGACCACCTGCAACATATTCCATCACAATACAGATCTTTGTCTTGGTCCCAATCACCTGAAGTTTAAATTTCAAGAATCAAAGAACAAAAAAAAAACTGTAGAGTTTGAGGAGGACAGAGAAAGAGAGGGAGAGACACAAAACCTCGTGTATCTGCACGATGTTGGGATGGTTTAGAAGCTTCATGGTCCGTATCTCTCTCTGGACTTGAGACTGTAGACCCTTTTGGATAACCAGAGCCTTGTCTATGATCTTGACAGCAACGTAGGTACCATTGGTCGTGTCGTAGCCAAGTTTCACTTTTGCGAAGTTCCCTTCTCCTATTGTCCTTCCTATCTCGTACTTGCCGATCTTCTTCGTCCCAAACAAACCCATCTCAGAGATGGAGAGAAAGAGAGAAGAAAGAAGGAAGAAGATGTTTATGAGCTCTGAAAGGTCCAGTTTGTGTCTGAAAGGGAACTTAACTCAACTAATGAAGGCTACGAAGAGTTTTAGACGACTTTTAGATGATAGCGACCGTTCTTGGAAGTAATCAAAGAAAAGATATTTATAAGTGTGTTGTTTTTGACCCGATTGGCTGGTGAGTCTCTTTACTCTCGTAGGGAGAATGTGGCATCATATGCTCTTTTTATAGCTTCTCTTTTCAACAAACTGAAGATAAACAACGCTTTTTGTGTGGATATATATCATCACTGTTCACAAGCTGGTAGCTAGGTGGATTAGATTGCCATAATTGCTTTTAGTCTATTTTCTTATTCTTTTCCCCGCCTTTCAAATTTAGAAAATTGAAAGATATTTACATTTTAATTGGTCGAATAATATCTGATTTTGGATAAGTATCTATTTATTTTCTATCCATTAAATTTTCCGATTTAGCCAAAAAAAAAACTTATCTTTTTGGTTTTTTTTTATATATCTTTGACGTTTTAAAATAGAGTAGCAAAAATAAAAATATCAACCCAATCATGCCAGTTTTTCTAAGAAAAGTTTTTGTCGGCTTTTTCCATTTTGGTGAGCATATTGGTCCACAAGTGGAGTGTTTTGGAAAAAGAAAGTACATATTCCCAAGATATTTTATTTTCAAATATTGTAAATATCTGAACTTCGTGTTATATATTATACTATATATTGTTTTAAATTGATCTAAATATATTAATTTGTTTTCAAATATTTATACAAAAATATGATATTAGGCTTTAGTAGGCCCAAATGCTAACTCACTATATGCCATATTGCTAAAGTATTTGGTTTATCGGGAGATGTTACGAATATTGGCCCAGATCATTGATCCCGATTACATTGTTAACTCTTTAGGCAAAAATAATAGAAAGTGGACATGAGCCCAAAAAAAAACTCTTGGAAACTAATATGCTTTGATACTTTTGTGGCTTCCCTCTCCACGTTACATATCAGAGGAGCTTCAGATGCTTTTTTTCTTTGGGTAAAAAGGAGCTTCTAATACTTTCGAATCTAAATGGTTTGATAAGCTCTAGCAAAGTTTGTAGGAATCTTAATTTACTACAATGAGACAAATGATATTTATAAAAACAATAACAACATAATTCTAAATTACAATACCAAAATAATTTTTCCACTATTATCTTGATTGATTTTGAGCAGATGTTTTAAATTTACTGATAATTTTTAATGTTTGTGTTCAGGCAATGCGTGTCTGAGTTCTTATGAAATTTTTTACTTTGATGAAAAGTATATATAAGTTAGTTTGAAAAGTTTTCTTGGTTTGTATTGATTTGTTAAAAATATGTTTTGGTTTGGTTAATTATTCAAATTTATATTAACCAAACCAAAAGTACTACTAAGTGCATTTTCTTCTCTTCCGAAACTGAATGGATCAGCCGATAGTCATATATAAACAAATATAAAAAATTATATTAATACATATTGGATTGTATTAAGCATGAACATATTTACCCAAAAATAGAAGTACCAAACTGAAAAAAATTCAAAACGGAATCCAAACAAGATTTCATAAGTACTCAAAAAGATCATATATTTTTAGAACCAAAAACTAAAACCGAATCGGAATCAAACCAAATAATATAAAGAGAACCTGACGGTAGGCACATGTACTAACTATTAAGGCACATGCACAGCCTTTTTACTGACTTGCTACAGTATTAATTGTATCATCTTCAGGAGAGTTGAAAGTATCTGCTCGACCACGATTTTAAAAACTCAAAACGGAACTAATTTTCAATAGATATAAAAAAAAACAAATATATGTAAAGAAAGGTCTTCAGTTAACTTCAGTTTTGGAAGGACATGGAGTTCTCATAATGATCAAAAACAGACACAGAATAAGTATCAGAAAAAGAACGAGTCTGGGCTTTCTTAAGCTCCGACATAGGCAGCCCTTCAATTGTAACACTTCTCATGCTTTTTTCCTCTAAATTGTAATAGAAAAGACAAGGGATCAGACACCTCTTTCAGAACCAGACAAACCTCGCCGGTTGAAAATGTTTCCATGACCGTGAAGTCAAGCCCAGCAGCAGATTCAGGCAAAGCAAAAGTGTTCATAGACCAAACCTCTTTCTCAGCATCTTCTAGAACCCACAATCGAAAACTACCCTCGCGAGGATTCTCGACCACTCCAATTCTCCCTCTGTAGTTAATTAAAGTTTTATCCGTAAGAACCCATGGTTCAGCAAGCCACATACTATGATAACCCGTCGGTACAAGTTTGTTTGGTACTTTGATGATGGTGAACGTTTCAAGCCTAACATCAAATCTCCCAACTATAGATTTTTTTTTTTGGAATTGTAGAATTATGTGGTGAATCAATATAATCCGAATTAGCCCCGTAGTATATGGTTCCGTTCATATACAAACCCTTTGTACAAACAACGTGTGGATATGCTACACACGGAGCCTCTCTCCAAGTTTCTTCTCCTCCCAATACCGCAACCTTGTGCTCCAATCTACTAGCCCAATCATCAAGGGCAAGCACTTTGTATTGATCTTCAACAGGATCGTACCCCAACATATACATGGGGCGAGGAAAATTTTGGGGAATATATTTGAATCGGGAATAGGGAAAAGTATGCACTTGCCTTTTTTTGCTAGGGTTACAAATTCCAACGTTCTTGAAACCGGCCCCGACGCAGATATCAAGCCCTGACATGCGTTATACACCACTTTGCCTTTAGTTTTGACTAGGACCAGATCTTTGTTAGAAGAAGAAGAAGAGTATGAAGGTGCGTTTGGATTAGGCGTCGAGGCTACCAGAATCTTTTCTCCGTAAAAATCGGCAAAAACAATGAGGAGACGAGGAGGAGCTGTGATATTCAAGTGCATGTTTCTAAAATCTCGGCTGGTGATGATAGATGACCAAAGCTTGGAAACGCATCGAAATCTCGATAGAGATTTCGAAGGCAACCCTAAGAGTATATTGATCTGGAGATCAAGAGGGATGTAGATCGGTTTCATCGTATAGATCGATGCCTGCTTGGGACAGAAGCTTTGTGTCTTTACAAAACCCTATGAAAAAAAGACGACCTAGTTACCAATTAATTACAGCGTATTTTACAAAATGGTTCAGAAACTTTTTCACATCACAACACTGGGCCTCAACGTATGTCCTATCCGAGTTTAAGCCCAGAGATGTGGGCCTTAAAGTTTAAATTTGATAAAAATAAAATATGCTTTGCTTTAAACAATTTCTAAAAGTTATGCAACAAAGAAGATATAATATAACCGCTAGTTGGCAACATAAGTTTGTCGGTTATTCAAAATTTTAATTTATAAATGTAAATGTATAATTCACTAGTATAGTTTGGTAATCCATATTAATAGCATGATTTGAAAATGTTGAGGAATGTATATTTAAAAAAGGCATTGCTTCAAAGTAATAAAGTAGAAACCTAGCTAAGGCCTACAAGATAAGATAGCATATGGAAAAAGAAACAACTCTAGAGATGTTAATGTCTTTCTTAAAACTTAGAAAGATTCCTTATTATTTACATCTAGAGATTGTGCTAAAATGAAATAAATTACACACTACCATTGATTAAAACTACCTGCTTCACCTCGCCGCATCAGAGACACCTAACTAAAATCAGACTATGTTCTGCATATCTGAAGGCACGTGCCTTTGGTGCTGGCTTCAGTTTTCTAACCTGAAGACTCTTCCAAACCACTTGTCACATTAACCCCACGAGAAAACATGAACTGGTCCTGAGTCCTGACCATAACATTACAATTTTAGTTATATCTAATTAAAATTCTATTTTACATTTCAAGTTCAAAAAAATCATAAATTTTCCATTCAGAGTCTCTGAAATTTACAGTTTTCCGATATTTTTTTCATTATAACTAAGAAATGGAACAAAACTGATGAATTACAAACTAATATCCAACTTAGAAGGCCTAAACAAATTAATGCAAAAGCTGAGATTAAGTAACATTAATCAGAACCAATTCCATTTTTTCTTAAGTTTTTCGCCACCTTAAGAGTCAGACTATAGAACTATAAATCTCATCATGTAGAGCTCTGACCCGACCCGAATACCAGCAGCAACCGGGTCAGATGCAAACAGTTATCAAGAACTGTTCACCTAAGACGAGCCTCTGTTTTTTTTTCTATCTCTTCATCTCTCAATGTGTCGCACCGTTACTCTCAGTACTCCGCCGCACCACCTGATCACCACCCGTCACTTCATCACCACCATCTTCATCATCGTCACAAGTACAGCTCTTTTCAGCCGGAGTCGCCAAGTAAGTGGGTTTGACATCTCCGGCCATGATCACCAAGAACTTCTCCGGCAAAGGTACAGCCTTCACCGCCTTATCAGGTTTCACATCTCCTGCCTCAAGATCTCTGTCTCTGCTCTGGTCCTCCTCACCGTCGAGATAACCGGAGAGACGCCAGTAAGAGCAGGCGAGGATCAGAAGAGCGAAAGCTATGAGACCAAGCATGGCCGCTAAACCACCGAAAAGATAAGGAACCGGTGAATGCCACGGCGAGTGAGGTCCTCCCAAGGTTGTTCTGTTCCCGTCGACGTTTTCCCTTGGAGGGTAATATTGTCTTCCTTCCATTTTCTTAGAGCTTTAGAGAAAGAGAAAAAGTGGTGTTGAGTTGTTTTTTTTTTCTAAATAGAAAATGTTTTGGTGAGAGGAGGAGAAGTGTGACGATGGGATTTATAGAAGAGAGCAAGCGAATTAACGTTGTGGATTGTGTGTGACGTATAATAACTTTTTATTTAATTATTTCGTATGAAATCCTTTTTGGTTCATTTTTACTATTAATCTTCTGTATATTATTAAAAATAACAAGAGAAATAACATAGGATAGCAGTGAAACATATTTTTACAAAAAAAAATTTCTAAATAGTATTTACTAAAATTTAGAAATAATTTTAAAATTTTATATTTAGGTTTAGTGATTATGATTTACGATTTTCTATTTAGCAAGGTGAAGTTAAAGTAAAATTTAAGGTTTAGAATAATTTAGCTTTTTGTTAAACAATAATTCAACTATTTTATTGTTTAATAAATGTAATTTAGGGAAAAAGATATTTGTATATTATTTTGTTATATTTTTATGTGATATAAAGAGATTTGTCCCGAAAAACAACAAATTCAGTAAAACTATCTTTAATGATGATAGTGTGGAGTCGTGACGTTAGTATATATGACTATGATTGTATTTTCTTTTGTACTGTTTTCTAAGAATAGGTGGTGTATCCAAATGGAACTATTTAAACTGATGTGAATTTGTAATTGAAAAGGTAAATCAACTCATTTTCTATGATTTCCAAACTCTGAGATAAAATAAATTTTGCTATTAATAATTGATGTATCAGCAAACACTCTAATCGACTAGAAATTTTGTTTTTGGTGACTCTTTGCGGTTGTAGAGATTTCAAACCATTGCAGTTTTTTTCAACCTGCAACTAATTCTACAGTTTCGAAAATCACCTACATAACTCACATTACAATTTCTGTTGGTGACATGTAATATTGGAGTCAAGTTACAATAAATATTATAAATCAAATTATTACTATCGAAACTTTCGCTTAGAATTTAACATCAACAAATATTTTTTTGAGTATTAGTTACATCAACAATTTATATTCACATTCGTACCAGTAATGATTATCCATATGTGAGAGCTAAATAGTATGCTGAGTTTCAAATTTTGTGCGTATAGTTAAAGGCTATGCATGCATGTGTATGTACATATAACGAGACGTCTAGTTATGAGTTTGCGTTGGTTATAGGCGATCAGTTGGGACCCAAAATATTAAGGTGGTGTGTTTCTTAGTAGTATTATTACTACTTTAAAGCTTAATCAGTGGATGGTTTCGAAAAATATCTTCGATTCAATCATACTTTGAAGATAAACACTGGGATTATAATATAAGTAATCATTAATTTTGACGCTTAAACACTGTTTTAGATAATTAATAAAACCATTTACATAGTGACGAATCCACTCAAACACCCTAGATTAAAATATTGTAGGACTTATGATAATATCTTCTTAGTACTAGCTAGTAGTTATGCTAGTGTTAAGCAGCTTAGGATAAACATCTACTTGATTAATAATTCTGTTCTTTAAATTTACAGAAGAGAAGTAAAACGTGAAACACGAGTCATGAAGTAAAATTAGAAGGAAAAAAACAATGATTGATGATGGATATCTAGTAAAGAATCATCTGAGGAAGAGAGGATTTAACAGGCCTTTAAGGGGAAATATAAAAGGACAAGAGGACTGACCGTAAACGGTTCCTTTAAAGCAGCTAAAATTAGGTGAGCGATGCAAACGTGAAGGGATGGCCGCAAACGTTGTAACTTGTAACCGTTAACGCCAAACAAGTAAAGCGAACGTTACCTAAAACAACTAAAAAGACTATAGCATATTTCAGCTCTTGGAGATATTGAATTTTAATCTATGAACTTTATACGTAACATATGGGATTATTCTAAAGAAAAATAAAAAGAAGAAAACAAACAAACAAACGAATACGTATGGGACATGGAAACTCGGAAAGCAAGGTAAAGACTAATTCACAACGGCCTTCTTATATAGTTAGTTATTAGATGTATTTTTAATCGATTTTGTTATAAATGTCCTTTTCCTTAATAAATAGCAATACAACAAAAAATAAATAATCAAAATACTATACAAAAATATAACACCCAGTCAATTTAATTTAGAAAAATTTGAACAAAGAAGAATCCGTCTATAATCTAACAAAAAGTGATTTGGAAACTGAATATTTAAACTTGGTAAAATACATTTGTATGTCCACGAACATGAATTCAAAACGAGCTATAAGAAAACTGAATCTGTTAGTTACTTAACTTGATAATCATCCATTTTTTCTTTTCTATGTTTTTAGTATCATAAATCATGTGGAAGATGAAAATTATTTCGGAAATTGTAGATATAAGAGAATTCACCATTCATGGCAAAACCACCACGGAAGCAACCACCATAATATGCTTTAACAAATGATCACTGTCGATTTTATGATTAAAAATCCACTATGCGTATCATCACTCCAACGAGAAAACATTCCAACTTTTACGTTTTATAAAATGATCTAAACATAAACATTAGAAGAATACCAAAAAAAAAATAGAAGAATAAAAAATATATAAATATAAATTAAAAAAGGAATAGTGGAACCCCTCAATGAAAAAGCTGGAAACAATACCAAACCATATCCCTGAGGCCTCAATTATCTCATCAATGCAAAAGATATAATACCTTGTAAAATATATATGAGATAACTAAAAGGGTCCCCCACATTTTTGCACCCAGTTTATTTGGATCAAACTTTACTTGGTCAAGTTCCTTTCATTTTCTGTTTCCTGTTTAGTCAAACACATTGAGAAAACGATTAGAATCACTGAATACAATACAACTCACTCTTGATGGTGCTCATATTTTTTCTCTATCAGTTTGTTTCAATTGTTAAAAAGCTAGAGTTCAAAACTGTAGGCAGCTCGTTTTAAGATATTGGAGAATCATTCATGCATATTTTTGACTAAAATGCTGTTCAGAATTAAGTTAGAGCAGTACATATATCAATAAGTTCATTCTCATTTTTCAAATCAAAATCGTTCAAAATAAATCATTTTACTGTGAAGGACCAGATGCATTCCTAAACAAGATGCTCTATTACAGGCAGGCCGTATGTCTATGTTGGAAGCCAGACGCTCGACTAGAAGGAGATGTCCAACCATTCGCTTAATATGATATTATCTGCTTTGAACCTAAGATCTACAGATTTGTTTTGGGGTCATTACTCCAAAAAGTCTCATACAAAGTGAAATTGAACAAGATATATAATAGATTTTTTTTCTAATATCTAATATGGAACTTGGATTGCCAATTTCTTTTAACACATTCAAATGATAAGTTAGTAGACGCACGACCTTTTCTGTTTTTTTATATTCCGAGGGTACGCAGCGATCAAGTTCACTTCCATTCCCACCTATAAGTTATAACTTAAGCCATGTAACACCACTAAACATTTGATCCCCCAAACTCGATCGGCCCTTGGTTGAGAAAATTTACGAGCTATTCCCTGTATTTTTTAAATGTAAACAGCTAATTATCGCTTTTATTTTACTATTAGCAAATCGTTCCCTATTATGGTAATTTAGCTGTTTACATTTCAAAAATATATGTGTTATTTTTTTTTTGGAAATATGTATTGTTTTATTTGTTATATTAAAATTAAAATCTAAGCTAAGCCATTCATCTTCTCGAGGTCTCCTGGCGATGAAAGAATGGATTTCTGAGGAATATTTGTTGTGTTTGTTCTTGTCGTCTAACGAAGTTTCGTACTATTCGTATGAATCGATATGTAATTGAATAATGATTTGTTGGAAATATTTGAATAAATAAATGATAGCAAGGGCCCATTTCTCAGCGTCAGCTTCCACTCAGAGGTAAACGTCAAGGACACACACACACGATAATTCCATCATTTCCAATCACTTGCGTTTTTTGTTTTCTGTCTATTCTAACTTACGTTACGTCCTCATTTCCACACTATTATTCTTTTATATTATTTTATCACTAATGATACAGTATAATAGTGTTATTCAGTGAGTCCACTTATTATATTGTGTTAATAATCTTCTACGTTCTATAATTGAATTTAGTATAGAACATTTATATATTAAAAGCTTCCAAAGTAAACAATGTTCTGAAAAAGATTCCAACCAAATCCCACTCTTTCATTAATCTATTGCGATTAAGTTAAACTCTCGTTTTCGCTACTAGTTTTATATACATGGATTCTCTAAAGTAAAGCCCATGGATTAGGATCCGATGGGTGTATTATCCCAAATCATTTTAACAGTAATTAGGAGCATCCTAAGTATAACAATAATTAAAACAGGAGTATAAAACCAATAAAGAATTATGTGGCTTGTATCTATTCCCTAACATGAGTTTAGTAATCAGTATTCGGCTATTCGCCTATATTAATTGCGTTTTGCATGAATCTACATATGGACTCCAACCAGTAACCACCATTACAGAGACACGTTTGAACTTTGAAGTGTGGATAATATATAGAAAATAACTTGGGAATACACAAGTTTCTTAATTAATTTAATGGTAGTAACTGTACGATAAAATACATCTATATTTGGGGATAAAGAAAGCTCCATATATATTCCATTTTCCGTTTTTTTTCTTCTGAGAAATGCTTTGGTGCAGAGCATATTTGTAAAATATGGTTTTTGGAATTGCGTCAAAGAAAATGGAACATGCTCGAAAAGAAAAGAAGACGAAGTGTAATAAAATAGTTTGGGGATAAAAAATACAAAAGATGAAAAGCATGTTCTTCTTTTGAGAAATGGAAGTACAATAATTATATGAGACATGAATAATTTGATTGTTTTCTTACAAGAAATGTAGTCCCACGTCTTAATAATTTGATCTTAATCTTTTGGAACAACATAATTTTGACCCCCACACATAATATTTATACACTATAATAGACTTGAAAATTTCATTTCCAGTATTTTTATATATACATATAGAATAAAAACCTTGTGCTTCTTTTTGCTAATCAGATTTAACACGCTACAAAAAATAGTGCTCAACAAAATTTAAAGCTCTACGTTTTTTTTTTTGCAAGACAAACAAGAAACCTAAAAGAAAAAGGGACATATAAACCAAAAATAATAAAGAGAGAGAGAGTCAAATAATAAAAATCAAAGCTGATATAAAGCTATGTTTATGTTTTATTTCTCGTTTTCTAATTAGTAACTAATATATTGAAATTTATCATATATGTCGTCATTTTCTCTATACGAAGATTGTTTGAGATTCAATAAGCGTGAAGGAATCGAAAGCGTTAAATAGCAAATTCCGTGGTTGAATCTTAGTAGCTTGGTCCCATCAAAGGTCACTTTAAGATTTTCATTTATAATTTTGTAACAGATTTTTTGAAAAAGCCAATATAGAGAGAAAGTTTCATTTTTATTGCTAACAAGCTCCATTACTTAGCCAGGCATGCTCAGTTCTTTTTTTTTTAGTCAAAGCCAGGCATGCTCAGTTTATATACAAGCTATGGTCCATGCGTTTAGCTTGCAACTCGAACTTATTTATCCATTTTTGCATCGTAGTATTTTTTTTTTCTTTAAAATTTACATAGTAATACGAAGCATCAAGACACGAACTCATGCAATCTTATATCGGCTTTTACAACAAGTAAGAGTTATATTCAAGTAATCAGTTCAGATTTTTACTGTAGTTTCTTTGCAGTCAGCACGTATTTTTCTTGCCCTATCCCATTTCCATATATTTTTTTAATTAGAGTTTGTATTTATTCTTCTGTTTTCTTATGGTTGGTTCATTAAAAATTGTACTCGAACCATAAATAGTCCTGATTTGGATTGATTTATTTTAGGGTTTGAATTGAATTTTTTCAAGACAATTAATATAAGGGTAAAAATACAAGGTCAAAGTAAATTTTTAAAATTTAGTCTACTACTGTAGTAACAAGATCATGTTAAAATAGGATCAAATTTAGCAAATAGAAAATCATTTTCAAATCGACTCAACTGAATATAATTCCTTTATACAGTATTTGTTTCGTGTGGAATTTTATAGAACCGATCATCACATAAATGATTTATTAATGGTTAAATTGTTTTACCCCCTTATACATAGTGGATTTGAAAGACACTACTGAGAAATTGCAAGTGGTTCGCACGTACAAATGGCAATTAGTACTTTTATGAAAGTTATGTCCTATTGGTCCAATCATATATGTTCCTCTACGAGTGTCCATCTACTCATCATCCACTCCAAAATCTTAGTTACTTCTTGTCTGAAACCAACCTTGCCAATTTGGTCTTCTTTAATTATATCGTAGTATACTTGTTCATATGTTATTTTTTATGTGGAAGTGGTTATTCACAATTACAGTGCTGGCATATATGATAAGAAGATATTAATTTAATATAAACAAGATCAATCTCCTTTGACGACCAAAGACTGGTGAGGGACTCTCTTGATGTCAACAAAAGTAGAGTAATCTTTGCTCATTGGCTGTTTCCATGGCTCCCCATCCATTTGCATAAACGCATCTTTCCATTCTCCTCCTCTTATCTCTAGCCGTATAGCCGCCGCCTGCTCGCAAAAAAGCACATTCTTGAAACATCTAAGTATCATGAATTTCTCCCAACCAACAAAAATTAAAATAAAAACTATCATCTAGTTCACGTCCAATTTCTAGAGGAGATATGGAACTTATTCCTAATTTAAAAATGCATCCTTTCATGAAATTTATAATTATATTTGAGGATAAAATATATTCTACAGCCCTACTTATGATGGTTGTAAAGTCGGTCTATACGGATAAGGACAAGTTCAAAATAGGCTAATATATTAGACCTAAAAGTCTAGTCTTGAGTCTTGAGAGCCTAATAGACGCTACTTGTTAACAACAAAGCAAGCAATAATAGCATGTTTGATGGATTCATCCGTCTCGGTTATGGCAGGATTGGTAATATATGTTGTGCACCGTGCACGTGGCTGGTCCTGACCCTAATTTATTTCATTATCTAAACAATGGATCCGGTTCTGATAAACCAGATTTGGTCTACACCAAAAAGAAGTACCTGTGCAATGTGTTTGGCAGAGATGAGCTCAACCATGACAAAGGAAGCATGCCATCCCTGCTTTAACCCAAAGATCTCAAGAAGCCCATCATCGGCTTGAGCCTCCACAAAGCCTCTCTGTTACGTACAACTCAAGCAATTAATCGTTAATAGTGTGAAAAAAATGAACAAGATAAATAATGCACTGAGAAGAAATGGGAGTTTGTTTTACTTTCTCAAGATAGTCTTGCTTGAGATTCCCCCATGGGTTTCTTCCACTTCCATAGCTATGTAGATTCAATGCAACAACAGCTCTTACACTGTCCCCAAAAATAACAAAACACATGTATAAATTAGAAACGAAGTTGAGAGAATGTGTCTCATTTGTGTTCTTGTCTCTATGCTATAAATACCTTTTGGGAACCGGTACTTTCTCCCACTCGGATGAATCTAGCTTTTTGATATGCAATGTCATTATGTTCTTGAGACCCCTAAAATCCAAAAAATACAAATCAGTTTAAACCCCATGATGTTGAGGTTGTAACATATCTTGTTCTTGTATTCTATAAAGACCTTAAACCGGGATCGTTTGTACAATGCGTCATGAACCAACCCTGAGAGCAACCATAACCCGAATATATAATCTGCAACAACAAAACGTTAGACTCATTTTCTTAGTAATCAAACTCTCATTAGATTTGTGTATTTTACCTTATTGGCGATAGGCCCATTCGCAAGGTTAGGCTTTTCATTGCGCAAATGGTGAAAACCGTAAGCCACTTGTGCATCCATACCTATACTAAAGTAATTGTAGAAAACTCCTTCGTAGCCGTTCCTGGATGGAGGAAGCTCTCCCTCTATCTCCAAACTCTGCAACAACAACAGAAAAAAAAGACTAATCAACCATAATTTAAAGATCACAAAGAGTTCATTTAGTATAAAATGAAAATCAAACCTGGTCGATGATACATTCTTGTGTAGTCTTTAGTGAATAAGGAGGATCCTCAATTTCACCAGAAGGCATTGTAATCAAAATATTCCAACTGCATATCAATATTTCAAACATAAAAACATTAAAGCACATCTGGAAAATAGAATGTTCATATCATGTTTACCTGGTATTAATCTTACCTATCTAGACGGCTTATTGGAGCAACACTTGCCCTATAAAGTGTTCGTTTTATCGCAGACTTCCATGCAAATGGGAAAGAACCTCCCTAAAACATCATTATAACCATAATTAAAACATACATTACATGAGATTAAGGATGCAAATAAAGACAATTAAGATCTATTTTACCCATCCAAAGCTTCTAGACAAATCGTTTCCAGTTCCGAGTGGCATTATAGAAACCGGAGGAACAGGTTGCCGGTTTTGTACATTAAGTTCACCGAGACATCCTAGAACCCAACCAACGGTTCCATCTCCACCTGCAACCTGTAAATAAGTGATCAAACCATTATCAACAATTAAAAAGAAAAATTAAAAAACTTTTAGATTAAAACAATCTAACAAAAACTAAAAACTAAAGTCTACCACAATCCTCATCCTTTCACGAATCTCTCTAGCACAATCGTCTCCCTGCGCTGCCAACACCTCCAAGCAACCCAAACCATATCTTATAAACTCGTTAGGCTTCACTTCCGTGAGATCAAACACCTGTTCCTCGCTGATCAGATTCTGGAGCCTCTCTTTGATAAGCGGACCCTGACGACCGCCGCTTTTGGGGTTGACGAAAACCACCAGAGGAACCTCGGGGGTTAGGTAGGAGGAGGAAGAAGAGGCGGGGGAGGAATCGTCTTTGCGGAGGATGCAGTCTCGGATCGCGAGGCGGAGGTATTTGGGAAGCATGACTCTCTGACGAAGCTCTGCTTTGGAGACCCTTATGCTCGCGAGGTTGACTAGTTGAACGACTTTCATCGCTCCGAAGGAATCGAGCGATGAATGTCGCGGGATCATCCTCGCCGTCAACGAATCTCCGGTTGATGACGGTGAGTCCATCTCTCTGTGTCTAATAAACGAAACCTCCAAAAAGATTGAAGCTTTTTAAATCTTCTTGATGAGAATATATGGAAGGGTGTATAGAACTCGATGATGAATCGATCTGGGTTTGTGCGTAGACAGAAGAGAACGAAGCTCAAAGGGAATTGAAACAGATCGGATCGGAGAGGAAGAGAGGGAGAGATTTGCTCTGTTTTGACCCTTTTGTGATCGACCGTTGAGCTTATTTTCAGGATTTTTTAATAACAAAATAAACATTTGTCATTCCCACCAAAGTTCGTTAAAATGTTCGTTATGAATCGTTATCTCTATGGGCCGGGAAAGCCTAGTGATATTGGGCTTATAACAAGGCCCGTTTAAAAAGCCTGCATAATTAGTCTGTTATTGCCAAAGGAATGTGAATGGCGGATCTGCAAACTGGTCATTACCGAAGAAGAAGAAGAAGAAGAAGAAGAGTAGACTAAACTCAAACTGAAAAATCTGAAACTTTTAAGGTAAGCTTCTTCTCTTGTCTTCTCGGAAGCTTGTAATTCCGATTCTTCTTTCTGGAAATGTCAATTGATCTTAGCTACTATGCTCATTGTGATGTGATGTTATATAGTTTAGAATAAGTTTCCAGTTAATTTGGATCTGGAAGCAAGAACTGTTAGTTTGGTGATGAAACAACTTACCAATTGATTACTCTTTTTATAGACGATGTTTGATAAATTGCAGATGTCAGTGGCAAATTTCAAAGTGGTGTTAGAGACTTTGACATTCCCTGCTGGTTCAGCTCCCTTCAAGAGTTGTCATGCCTCTACCGTCGTTGAGGTAAGTCTCCTTTAACTTGCCCTTTTCAGAAGTTTTAGTGATGGATTTGGCCTAAACTTAGCGGTTTCTTTGGTATATCTTGTTTGTGAAATAGGTTGTTAAAGGTCACTTCTTGGCTGCTTATTTCGGAGGCACGTTTGAAGGAGCATCCGATGTCAAAATCTGGTTGCAGCATTTCAAGGTAGCTTAGATTTATATAGACACACACTCTCTCTCAATCGTAAGAGTGTGTTGATTGGTTCTCAGGATGGTCAATGGGAATCACCGGTTATTGTGGACGAAGAGCCAGGAGTTCCAATGTGGAACCCTGTCTTGTTCAAGCTTCCTTCACAAGAGCTCTTATTGTTCTATAAAATCGGCCAGGAGGTTCAAAAGTATTTCACTGGCTCTCTCACTTTTTACATGATATAACTCTCTTTTGCCTGTTTCATTCCTTTGATCTCTCTTGTTTTTGGTGGAAAGCTTAGATGGAGCGGTTGCATGAAACGATCTTATGACAAAGGTAGAACCTGGAGTAACAGAGAACAGCTTCCTCCAGGGATTCTAGGACCAATTAAAAACAAGGTGTCCTGCTTCTTGTAGACTCCTTTTGAATTGAATCTTTAGTATTTCTTAAAATACTCTTAGCTTCATTCTTCTCTTTCTTTCTGCAGCCTATTTTGCTGGAAGACGGGACTCTCCTCTGTGGATCATCCGTTGAAAGCTGGAACTCATGGGGAGCGTGGATGGAGGTTTGTTTCAAACTTCCTACATCCCTCTTGAGTATGATGCATTGGTTACGATGACGTGTGTGTATGTATATAGGTCACTTCAGATGCGGGTAGATCATGGAAAAAGCATGGCCCAATATACATTCAAGGGAAGAGTCTTAGCGTGATCCAACCGGTTCCATACCAAACCGCAGCTGGGACATTACGTGTTCTACTCAGATCATTCACCGGCATTGACAGAGTGTGTATCTCAGAGTCTTGTGATGGCGGTGAGAACTGGAGTTTTGCAACACCGACCGTTCTGCCAAACCCTAATTCAGGTTTCTTGAAACCCAAGCAATTCACTATACATAGTACTCTTGGCTTTAGCTTTGATTCATTGATGAATTATTCATCGAGACAGGTATTGATGGAGTCAAGCTAAAGGATGGTAGGCTAGTGCTTGCTTACAACACAGACTCGAGAGGTGTGCTCAAAGTAGGAGTTTCTTTAGACGACGGTGATTCTTGGACCGATGTTTTAACGTTGGAGGATACTCCGGGAATGGAGTTTTCCTATCCGGCGGTTATACAAGCCGGAGACGGGGATGTCCACGTCACTTATACATATAACAGGACACAGATTAAGGTAATAGTTAAGACAAACTAATTGTGATTAACAGAAAGAGTTTTAATGAGTTTGGTCTCTTACGTACGCAGCATGTAGTGCTCAAGAGTGTAACAGATGTTGAAACAAGCCATACCGGAAACACGGAGAAGCTGGTGGAGGACTCGTGGGTTTGGGTTAGTGTCTGAACCATTGATGTGGAATGGCGGGACATATAAGAACAAAATTCTGTTATTTTCTTTGAATATATGTAAAATTAAACACTTTTAACAATGCTTTAAAACTTGATTTTGAAAACATTCATTGAGAATTTGAAAGATGCAAATTTCTTAGTCATTTAGAAGCTAATCATGCCTCTATAATACTTTTGCAGAATACATGAGGCTTCAGCTCGTGAGTTCTACTGTAAGATCATTTATTGACAGTCAAGCGAGAACACATCTTTTGTGTCTCATTCTCGATCAGGTTCAGCATCTTAACTCCATGTCGTCTTCTTCTACGAGTCTCGATCGAGAAACAATACCATCATGGCATTGAGCTGTACACACACCTATGTAACTCCTTACTCGATTATGAGTTATGACTTACCTTTGAAATTAAACAAAATATACGAAACTATGGAAAATGCCGTATAACACAAAAAAAACAATTTACGAAAAAATAGATTGTTTGTGCTGTTTTTAATTGTTTATCGTTTATACAAAAGAGATGAGATAACTAGTTATATTTAATGATAAGGTTATATTAACATGCGATAATATATTTTCATTTTCAAACTGTACAATCAATCAGTGTTCTTTTGCAAGAAACGAAGAATATATTAACAATTAGACTTAGTCACAATTGATTTTACTATTTTTCTAATCAATTCCCTAGTAGTAGATAGAAAATTAAGATTATGGATCTAGAGTTTAGCGATCCAGGTGCTCAGGTCTCTTCCCCAACAACGATGGAAGGAAGAAAATATTACTAGTATCGTCCACATATATCCTTCCTCGATTCTTCACATGAACTAGTTGCATGTGTGATAATTTTCCAAAGTGACAGGGAGTATCTATTCCTATTAAATAAATTAGACGATCAAAGTCGTCCTGTCACACTTTCTATATTGGTATAAGGGATTCTTTGACTTAGACAATCTGAACGTGCAGGAATCGGTAATAAGCATGCATGCATACTACAATTTTGAAAACCTACATTTCTTTCCTTGTTTCTGAAAATAGTTAAGAAATAATAACAGTATTAAAAGCCCATCAGAGAGAAGAACAGAGAAAGAGACATAAGCTTGACAATGTATTGTCACATCTCAAAGTATGTGATGATTACACCTACACCTATTTATACGTTTGCAGCTTTTTCTTTGTTCTCCTCTTTCATGTATAAGGCGATTATATACGATAAAACTGAATTGCAGTAATCACTCACCCGTCTCTTTGACATGGGCGATGCTTATTCAGGGGTTTCTAGGATGAGATTCTTAGCGTAATATAAGAATCATCTCTTGACTTTAATTTTTAAGAGTATCTTTATCGCAAAAACCTAAAATAGGTTTCTTAATTTTTTTTTGTTTTCTCTGATTAAAAAAAAATTAAAAAAAAAAATTAATCGTGAACCGTCACGTGTCAGTTGGACTCGCGAACAGTACAAAAAACCCTGCAAAGTCGTTTCTTATTTGGTAGCTTTTGTAACCGATTTTTAGTGCTTGTGTGGGCCTCCACATTAAGAAACGCAGTAAACACTTGCGATAAGGGTGCTTTAACTAAGAATAACTAAGAACCGCCTCTTAACTAAGAAAAATTAAGAGAAACTAAGAACCCCATCCTTAAGAGACAGTTCTTAGTTTTTCTTAATTAAAGTTAAGAGACTGTTCTTATATTACACTGAAAACCTCATCTTAAGAACCCCACAATAAACATGTCCTATGTGTTCATCTTTCGAAAAGAAGTAGTATTTCTTAATACTAATATATATATATATATATATATATATATAAAAATTAATCAGATACATTGTACTATAAAGTAAGTTGTCTACATTTTTGGTTGAATGTTTTAAACAGATATATTAGTATGTCTTTAACTAAATACTTTCAGAATAGAAATATATGGATGTTATCACTGTATTGCTTATTACACACGAGAAGGTAAGGAAGGACAAAAAAACGATGAATCTGAGAATCTCCTGTATAATTTTGAACAAACAGAAGTGTTTGATTAATTTATGACCTAATTCAATGTATTGTAGTAATAGATATAACTGATATTGTTTTTAAGCCATATAAATTGTTACAAGTTTATGAAGACATTTGACAATTACAAGAAAAATGCCATTTACAAAAAAAAAAAGTTTTCAAAAATCAGCAAAAAAAAAAAAGTCTTATGAAGACATTTGACAATTGCTTGGCGGTCTTGTGTCTTTTACAATTTTTCTGAAAATGGAAACCCTAATTTTCTTAAATGCTACGTAAAAAGAGAAGAAATTTAAAGGTAAAATATTCCTCCCATTTCGTAATTCAGACGGCAAAAAAATTGACAGAAGCCAACAGTCTCAGTTAAAAGTAAATTCTTAAAACCGAGGCATATCTTGATAAGAAAAAGGTTCAAACTTCATCTCTCTTCTAGTTCTAGATCTTGGTCTATACTGTGCTTATGCGTTTGTTCTTTGCATTAATCTCGTTTCTTTGGGGTTTCCACCATTTCTCCGATGTATCATGTAATTTTCTGATACCCTTTATGAGACATTTTATTTAGTTAAAAAAGGTTCAAACTATCTCGGAAATAAATATTTTTTTTCCTCAAAATCTCACTCTGAAACCTCTTACAAAACTAAAATACTAACCAACAAGTTAAATATGTTATTCAAAATTCTGCATATGTCGTCCTGAGCATAACGA
Source organism: Brassica nigra (assembly GCA_016432835.1). Classification (NCBI taxonomy): domain Eukaryota; kingdom Viridiplantae; phylum Streptophyta; class Magnoliopsida; order Brassicales; family Brassicaceae; genus Brassica; species Brassica nigra. Next base: position 7,901,618 of record CM028244.1, on the reverse strand, counting down.
TAGTCTTATATGTAATTTTGTACAACGAAATAAATATATGTTAGCCCTTTTTCAAAAAAAAAAAATATATATGTTAACCAAAAACACAGTCTTTACAATTTTAAAGTGCTTCTTAACTCGAAATTCGTTTAACGTGTGACTTCCGCTATCATTTGCATGGCCACTTGTGAAATTATTTCTTTATATACTTTTGACTCTCTGACTATTGGTGGATTAAATTATCATAAAGCGATAGTGGAGTATATATTTATTACTGTTGGTTTTGTTTTATCATCTCTGGCTTCCATTGTTTTTTTTTTTTCTATTTTGCAAAAAGAAAGAAGAAAAAATGTCTAGCTTCTATTTAATAGAGGTCTAGCTTTCCGTTTCATCCTCTTATCTCCCTATATAAAACACAACTAACCTGCCCCCTCAAATCATCACTTCAGAGTAAAAAGCATCTTTTTATCATTCCTCTTCTTTTTTGATAATCATAACATTCCTCTTCTTTCTTGATCATGAGATGATCATCATTGTCGCGTAATTATCATGATATTTATGATAATAACGTTGATCACATCCCCTTTTCAAATTTTATTTGTTACTTCATTAGACCATGGATGTACTTTGGAATGCATGAGGGTCTCACCGAGAAGGAGATTCCTTGAATACTAATGTTTCATTGGCAGTATCCTTGCTGAGCTTTTTTATTTATTTATTTTATAAAGAAAAATACAAAAATATTTTTATTTTGTTTTTACTAAGTTATCAATAGATTTTAGACATTTTTTTCTTGACCTTGCAAGGCTTATTAGTTTTGTATTGTTCTTTAATTTTCTTTGATCTTTGGTTACTTTTTGTATTTTTCTTTGTGTTTTTTGTTCTCTTTATTCCTCCTGAGCTTTATGGAAATTTGATATTATCCCGTAACTTCTCACTTGTTATGTCTCTCATGAGTATATCTATAGATCTGTAAATTTTTGTTTATGTTAAGCCTAGTAATATTATGCACACACCATTACTATGTAAGTGGCAAAGCCAAATTAATTATCTGTTACAACATAATTCAATAATTACAAAATGAAAAATTCAACCCCATTCAGAGAACCTGTTAGCATATTTTCTCATATGAAATGGGAACACAAATTTGTAAAGAAAATAGCGATTGCGTTAGCTTTAGCAAGTGACTTGGAGGAACCAAGAACGTTTTCCAACAGCTTGTGACGTCCATCGCCTGAACCATGAACCGGATCTTAAATATAATCCACTCATTATCTGGCTTTGCGGTTCGTCAACACCGAGCCACCGAGGCAGTGACTTGGAGGAAAGTGATGGCAGCTAAGAGACAGAAACGATGATGATCCGCGTTGTGATTCCACGTTGAGTATTGAAGTGTCACAAGTTTTGGGCTTATTAATTTAGTCCATGTGGAGCCTGTATTCTTGTAACCACTCGGCCCACTTTCTATTTTTGATAACTCATATAGTCATATGCATTCCAAATGAAACTATTCTAGAATTGAAACAAAGATAATAGCATAATGCAAGACATGAGGACCACAGACAGATACATTGAACATTAAACATTGCAAGGATAGATCGGCATGGACATGATCAGTGGTTATGGCCTTGATATGGGTTCCCTATCTTCTTTTCTCTGTCAAGCATTTTATCCAGACAACTTGTTTCATATTTTCTCCATCCTCACAGTTTCTTTATATATGCATTGGCCTTATATCTAATAAGTCTGGAGTGTTAGACGTGATAAAGATGGTGAAGTGCAAGAAGGTCAAGCAACATGGTCGCTTGGGACGAAAGGAGAAGCTGAAGTTTGGTGAAACTTGTATGCTAAGAAACCTGGGGATTCTGCGCAGGGTTGTACCAAGTTGTGAAGAGGTGGATGACGAGGAAGCCTTGATCCTCAAGTCGATTCAGCATCTCATGCTTCTCAGATCTCAGGTTACTTTACTGAGAAAGCTAGCTGATGTTTGTGGAGTCTAAAAGAACGTAAGTTCTCGTTTTTTTTTGCTTAAATGTTCTCAAGTTGTTATGCATTATGATATAAGATCTAAACGGAGAAAGATAAGAAACAGAGATCAAATAAACATGCAAATTAGTAAACATTCAAAAAAAAATCAAATAACAGAAATATTGGGTTTTTTTGCTTAGAAATTAGAATGGCTCCGTTATGTTTTGGGAGATCTACTCCCTACATATACTGTTTACTTTTGACCGTCCCTTTGTTTGTAAGTAAGTCACACAGAGTTTGAATCCTAGATTTCTAGAGTGGTATCTTACTGATTGTTCGCTAATCAATCTCTGAATATATAACGTAAGTCTGAAATACATTTTTATATACAAAAGGTTTATTTGGTAATTAATGCACAACCTAACAGGCCTTTTACAAAATTTAATTGTAATGGATTATATGTAAGAGATTAGTTTGTAAAAAAAACATGTACGAGATGCTAGATGTAGAATTTCACGGCTCGGTGGTATCTAAACATAAGTTTTCAAACAATTATATAATATAATAATAGAAAATAGTTAGATTGAATATCTCAAAATTATGGGAAGTTCAACCCAAAAAATACCTATAATTAAAAGTTAATGTTATATATATATATACACATACATATACATAAATTGGGAACTTCTTTGTGAGATATTTTCAGTGGAAGTGCTCAAGTAACATATCAGTGCATACCAGAGTGGCCTCCAACCAAGTGATATTTCACTTCGAAAGTTGTTATATTATAAGATAGTGTTATCATATATAATAAATATGTACATGGACTTATCTTAATCATAAGAGCTACTTATATTCACAAGAGTTTGAAATGCATACACATTTATTTGTTCCTACGGTCATTCGGTAAGTCTTCGGTGACTGAATTCAAATGGACGTCTGCAACGGTTCGCATAACGTCAACTTGCGCTCGGAGATAAACAATATAATCAAGTGTCTCTCTTATCAAATAATTATCATTTTCTATCAACTTGCCTCCCGGTAGTAGCCTCTTGAGCAACTCCATACGTTTTTTCACTTTCGCAGTAAAATTGGCATTTCTCCCAATAATAGCACGACGATTCTGATTCTTCACCCGATTTCGAGCTTTCTTGAGTATTCGACGAGTTGTCTTCCTTCTGGTCCTAGAGACGAGAGCACGGCTCCATATGGTTGCCCCGCTTCTTGCAGCTGCAATTGCTATGTCCGATGATAGTCTTATCGTGTCTTTCCTATCGTTTACGTTCGTCGTGGGATGTCCAGCAAAAGAATCCAGCATGTGGAGAGTAGTTATCCATTTCTTGATAAATTCTTGTTTAACCATGTTGTGCGTATTCATCCTAGTAAAATAAACACAAACGGATTATATATAAATATAATAAACCAAAACATAAAGATACTGTAATTTTATTTAAAAAAACATAAAGATAGATCAGAAAACAAAATTTATATAGGTTGTATGCAAAACCATATTATACATACTTGGTGCTATATTCATCCACATTAAATTTAAAGGATATAAATATTTGCACCTAGCTTTGTCGTCATATTTCATTTGAATATTTGATACATTTTTGATTATGAAAGGAAGGTCAAGAAGGAAACCTGATTGAAAAACAAATGTGAAGTTAACGTAATAAAAAAACGCTTACCTTACGTTTGTTTCTGTGTCTAAATATCCAAGAAGCTCGAACCCTAGCTAGGAAGGATTGAGAGAAAGGGAGATAGATTAGATTGATGAAGTGGAGTATTAGTAGAGGAAATGAGAGTTTGGAGGCATTTATTGGACCAAAAGAAAGAAGAGAACGTAAGAGTGGGGTTAAGAGAGAAAGACAGAGCACATGGACGCACATGGCTTAACATACCCCACTCCCCAACCCTAATTTCTATTTATACTCATCATCATTTAAGCTACAATTATTTTGGCATTTTATACTTTATAAACATTTTCCACATATAGAGTCATTTACATTATAGGTCAGTTTTCATCTTTTGATTACAAAATAAGACACTTATTGCTACTGAGGTAGTTTTTAGGTAGTTTTTGCACTGTACATAATCTGATAATCCGATTTTACCCTTATAATGAAAAGAGCTTTTCTTTTTCTGGCTCGACAACAAAAAAATAAAAAATTTGGCCATCCGGCGAGCTTCTCCAGCGTATCCGTTGTCAATCTCCGGGCATAATTTCAGCTAGGCCTTTCAATCCGGTAAATAGACTGTTCAGCAGGTAGTTGATCTCTTTGTGGCGGCTCGACGATTCTTGCCGTTGGAATCTCCATCGTGTGGCGTGGTGGCTTGTGCGGAGTTATCCGCCTGACGGCAACTTGAGAACAAGTCGTCGATGTCCATGAGATCTCTAAATGGACTTTTGGCGGCATCTCTTTCAAGCAGTTTCTCTCTCCTTCCCAATCACTATCTATATCTCTCCTTCTCATCATCTTTGTTCGATAAAGTCAAAACATAAAGTTACAATTTTATTGATGTGTTTTCAAATTCCAATGGGAACAAAACTAGGTTTTGATGTTAGGTAATAGGTATATGTTGTGTGGTGTGTGATTGTGAGCGAACCTTATCTAGCAAAACCTGAGCTCTGTGTATGCATTTGCTCAAACACGAGTGACTTGTATGATATACCGGGTATATGTTTGATTCTTGAAGTATTATTGAAATGCTATCTAATAATATAGATTGTTGATTGTTGGTGTGTATTGTTTTGTAGCCTGGCCCAAGGGAGTCTAGTCATATCGTTTGTATTTATAGACAAACCAAGCTTATATCGAAGAGAAGCAAGCTTATATCGAAGAGAAGCAAGCTTATATTTACAGACAAACCGAGCTTATATTGGGAAATGATGTGCGTCATATGGAAACAACATATTACTGTCTTAGTAAAAGCTAAAACATCACAGCTAAAAGATTTCTCATAGCATAAACTGAAAGTAATTTTACAAGATGTAATCTTTGGACTTGATGATAACATTTACAATGTACATGTACATGTGGATACTCGAAGGAATGTTTCACATGTACACATATTTTACAATCTGCCTGTACGTTGTTCACAAAATCCAATAATGTATATATGTACATATGTGTTTTAGTATCCACATGTTCACGGTTCACAGATATCCACATGTACACTGGTATTCGAATATCCACATGTACATGGATACACATGGACACTTTTTACATATAAAAATACCCAACTAAACCTTAATAATTTTAAACTTACACAGAATTATTGTTATTAGCTTCTTTCTCGGCGAATCTTGCTTCAAAGTAATATCTTTTTTACCTCCAATGAAAGAAAGAAGAGTATATCACCAGTCCCTTTTGATGTATGGTCTCACATGGTGACCTCTAACATTGAACACTTTCTCCCAAACAATGTGTCCTGAAATATGCCGCTGTTATTGCTGTCTCATGTAAATAGATCAAGATGTAGTGACCTAAAACAAAGCTCTTTAATCTCGGAGAAGCAACCATCTTTATTTGTCTAGATATTCATATGTTAGTATTATGTAACTCTGTAAAGTGTAGAACAACAAGACTCAAGTTCAACAGTCAAGCAATAGTCATCATATCACAAATCTGAAACAAAGAAACACCATTACATGACACTGATAAATCTGCAAGTCGAGAGAGCGTGAGGAACCGCTGCACACATTTGATTCAAACCTCCATTACTGAAACTAGTAAAGTCCATTGCTTGTATAATTTACTGCAAAAATTATTACACTTTCCTTAAAACCTCAAACACCAAATACCAATAGGTTAAAAAGGCTGAGAAACATAAACTAACTTGGAGGAGGCGGAGGCGGAGGCAATCGAAGTGATTCGATGGGAGGGGAAATTGGAAAATTTGATTGGCTAAACCGGTGGACACGCCAAAGCTCGCCAATGGTGCACAATCATGGTTAAAGTAACACAATCCTTCGGCCGCTTCCACGGCTACTATGTGTCTCATCTCCCATTGAAGATTGCCACCTATAGATGTGTAAAAGCTCTTTGAGGCTTTCGCTAGGCATGTAAATGACTCAAAAGCATGTTCGTGTCCTTGTTCGCTACGTAGCCCAGGAGTCTCAGGATGTGATTGTCTCGGATTCTTCCGAGCGTTTGGATCTCCGCCGTGAACATGTGGACGGTCCTTGTTCCTCTCCACAGCAACATCCATTTTCAAAGACAAAATATGTCTCGGTTTCCTTAGTTAAATCATGTAATTAAAGATATTTTTATGTGGGTTTTGATCCATTTTGATTAAACACAAAAGATATTAGGTAAAAAAATGAAGATTGAGAAAAGGTAAAGTAGCAGAAGAAAGAGAAAGAAAGAAAATAGAAGAAGGAAACGTATAAGCAAGAAGAAGTAATAAATCATTTAGTTCAGGGATATCAGTGTCTTTTAGTCATAGTAAAGTGTCTGAGTAGTCTAAAGTGACTTACAGTGTAATAAGAAACTTGAAAAGTGTCTTAGACTGTAATTCTTTCCCACATATATCACCTGTATACTATATTCACAAACCCATAAAACGGCAATTAAGACCACCGTTGATTATATCATATATGGACTATCATAGTTGAATGGTGATATGTCCACCAGCTTAGAAGATTAGAGCAACTAGTAGAACTATATAAGTAGAACAAAAGTGTTGATGACTTGACGAATATCTTCTTTCGATAACAATATACCATTATTAAGTTAAATAGAATTTTACCAAGAGTTGAATCCCATGTTTCACGGATGATACATAGAAGAAACAGCATGAGCCCAAAAAGTGTGGTAACCTCTCAAGACTTTCATGCAATGGATCTGCTCTCCGGAAAAAGAGAAATGAAACGAGAATTAATGGATTTATAAATTATGTAACACACGCCGACGCAGCTAAAACAACTCGACGTAAACGATGGAAAAAAAAACAACTCGACGTAAACGCGTACATGGGGTCCGTAATGGTCTTTCAAAGCCTACTTCCTTCTCAATAGTTAGCCCACTTCTTCCTCCTTTCTATGTAACTATTTCTAAATTGTGCTAAACTAAAATGAAATTATTGATGGTGCATTAACTCAAATTGATTGTGTATGTTTTTGTTAAATTGTTGCATGGCTGTTTGTTGCATTAGCATAGAAAAAACCCTGTCAGAATAAATAGAACTGCGTAAATTTTAGTAGAATTTTGAAAATATTCATGATATAATAACAAAAATAAATCAGACTATTTTATTAAAATGAAACTATAAATCTGTTATATTCGGAATTATATTTGCTACTACTTAAGAAAGATCCAACAAGTTGCATTCACCTACCATTCTCCCTCGCCCTCTGGCCCCTCTCCCTCTCCTTCTCCCTTTTTATTGAGAAAGGGCACTCTCCTTCTCCCTTTCTCTCTCTCTTTTCATAATCAAGCAAGAGATGATTATCAAATCAAAAATTTGAAATGTGGAAGTTAATAGATTCTGGTTGAGTTTTGGAATAGATAGTAGAAAATAAAATGTTGAAAATTATTTATTTTCTAAATTTTACTAATCAAGAAAGATCGAAGAAACATATTTCCTCCTCGCATAGAAAAAAAACAAGAGGATAAATCTCACTAGTTTATGGGTTTACAGAAGGGAGAAATTTTCTTACTCTAGTTATCCCTTCCCATTTTTTTACTATTTAAGTACTCTACATTTTTCCCATAATTGTTTTCTTACACCAATCGCAGCAGCTGTTTATAAGGTATACATTTTTAATAATGAATTGTTTATAACATTACTATTGATAATATTTCATCAGATGGGTGTTTAATAGAGAATTTTAAATATCTTTAGTGAAAATCCTTGAATCTTCCTCTCTCTTTTTTTCTGCTTTTTAATTCATGAGATATCATCTCAAATACTAGCGCCGGATACTGGAGTTGACGTTATGAAGCGCATGGGCATGTGGAGAGAAAGTTAATCATTAAATGGGTCTTTGACTTTGAGCACATACAACAAAAATAACATTTTGGTGAATTCTTCCATTTATATGTTATAATAATATTTTCATTTAAAAAATGTCTATGCTAATAATATATCATACTAATATAGAGTATTTTATAAGGAAGGTTTCGAACCAGGTTTAGGATACGACACTCGTGCAATACAGAATCGCTGGAATCTCTCATACATATGTTTCCTAAACAAACAAAAATCTCATTTCTTAAATTAAGAATCTAAGACCGTGGAGTGTCCCAGTCTTATTTATTAAATGCCATATAATTTGTCTGTCTTTGTATCTTTGAACATGTCACTACATGTTGACTGCCGAGAGCGACTATTAATATAGAAGAAGCTTCACTAATTGGACCGCATATATTCATATATCCAATACATAGATTACCATTTAGTCAAGTCAATTATAATCACCACCAAGCCTCATAATTAATTATATCTTATTAAATATATGAAATTGTCTCGCAAAACCTGTGACTGTCATCCACTTGGCTTTGATCTGTTCGGATACTTTGCTTGTGGATTGTCGAAAACAAACTTGAAAAAGAAAACAAAGGAAGCAAAACGAATTAAGGCAAATACTATATTATTGTAGCAGTTTTAAAATTCGATTTTTCTTTTTAAAACAAATACATACTTATCTTAGAAAAAGTAAAATTTTTAAATCCTTGAAAGTAAATCTGTGTAGTGGCATTATGAGATATTGTGCGAGTACACGCGGTCAAAGTTGCATGCAGGTAAAAGGACTACTCACAATTCACAATAGATTACAATACAAATATAAATCCACATAATTACATCAAATTATAGAGTAGGCATCATAAATGACGAGTAACCCAGATCATCAAATTAAGAAAATATGTAGAGAAAATAGACCTTTGTTCCACGGTTATACCGTTGCTTCGTTTGTTTCAGCCAGGTGAATATATGGTTATGGATCTTCGATCTAGAGACCACATAAAGAAGAAATACGACGAAGAAGTTGGACTCTTGCTTGGAGTAGCAAAATGTGATCAGCCGTGAGACGGTAAAGTGTGTTACCGTCAACTTCACCTGAATAAATCGTTTCCGGAGCAACCATCTTCCGGAGACGGGTCATGAGCTTCCTCGAGCTCACATTAACCATTACTCTCTTTCTTCTCCGAACTTGAAGCCCTCTACACCTCATCCTTTTGCACACGAACGGTCTTCTTCGTACGTCTACGATAACAAATTCTAGAGAGAGAGAGTGTGTGTGTGTTTGTGATAGTTAGAGAGATGATATGTGGATTAAACAAGAGACGATGTGACTTTATAGATAAGTTGGATGAAGACACGAATAACTCTTTTCTGCAAAAAAAAAAAGTTTTAAAAAATTTAAAAAATTAAAACATGAATGACTCTCTCACGCTTGATGTACGATCAGCCCACGTGTGAGTGGCAATAGTAATGGATTTATAGTAGCGCGGATGTTAATAACATAAAATTGATGGAAATAAACCCATGATGGTATCTTCACACACGATTAGATCTACTGACTACTGTAATACAACATTATTAGTTTTTTTTTTTTTGACAACAATGAAAGAACTAATTAACAAGCCCTCCCGGTTCGGAAAGCCAGACCGCAGGGGTTGAATACAACATTATTAGTCCGAGGAAAAATATCAAACATTGTCAGCTAGGACATTGGCTGATCTTATCTCAATTCTGTAACTATTTTGTCAGTAAAGATATCCAACTAGCATGTAAATTGAAGTTCCTGCTTTTCTCTTTCTTGTTGAACGGGTAATCAAAAACTCTAACTAATACGATTTGCATAGGCTTTTAAGCTGAAATTTCTTTTTCTCGCCATGTGAAAAAAATCATCTTGTCTAACAATATTTTTCTTCCCGCGCGCTAAATATAAAAATACACAAGATAATTCAAAATTAATTAGCTTGAGACGATTGTCTTAATACACAAAAGTTAAAAGAAACGTCTCATCACGTTTTAAATTATAAACTATAGCATCGAAAGTTTTAAATATGGACACTGGTGACTGAAGCTACATGATATTGTGTCTTGCAAACATTTGAATTCTTGTTGTAAAGATATTGTTGTTGCTCTGTTGATCCAATCAAACACGGAATAATTAATGGGTAATTAATTAGTCATGCACATACGACAAAGAACACAACCGTATTGACCAAAACCCATCCTTGAGTGGTTAGCAAAATTCGGAAGACTATGAGTCGGTACACGTTCTATGCTTTGCCTCCACAGGCCAACCAACAAATAATTCTAATACTTACAAAAAAACAGCCTCATATTATTGATGATTACTATTTCAACAACAAACTACGTTGTATGGGTAGGTTTCCCATCAAAATAGTATGGTACGTATAGTAGAGACTGTAGAACACTAGTCAACAGCGATTAGCGGATAACGATGACGAATAATGCGACTGGATGGGATTTTTTTTCATACCCAATCAAAACTTGACTTCTTTTCTTCAGTGTAGGAACCCTAGTGATGATATCTATGAGACCATCTCCAATGGTTTACTCTATTTTAGAGTAGATTTTACACTAAAATAGAGTAACTCTAAAATAGAGTAGAGTTTCTCTCCAATGGTTTACTCTATATTCCACTCTAAAAAAGGATATTCTTAGATTTATTCTTTTTTATTTTATGTTTAATATCTTTTACTTACAAAATTTACAAATTGATCCCTTATATTTTATACTTCACAATGTTCTTATAAATTATATATTTATATCAAATATTTATTATCTTAAAATTACATTATATTAAAACATAATACATTCAACTTAAGCATCATCATTAGTGTATCTTTCCCACAAATAATCAATTAACTAATTTCAAGTGCAAAATGAGCTTCTTTATCTTTGATTTTTCTAAATCGACCAAGAAACTCTTCAACCGAATATTATCATTCTCTGGTGTTTGAACCTCGGGAGGTGGAGCTTCTCTTCCCGCTTCAATCGGTGAGTCAAGATCTCGTTCATCCTCAATTATCATGTTGTGTAGAATTATACATGTCGTCATAATGTCATGTAACACATTTTTTCCCAAAACGAACTGGTCCTTTTACAATAGCAAAACACGATTGGATCTGAGGCAATTTACCAGAATATTAAATCGCAATTTTCTATGATTTTAATTTTATGTTATGTTACTTATTTTTAATTTTAATATTTCTTTTTTTGGATAATTTTTAAATTTGGTGTTTGTTTTCTTTGGCTAATAATAATAAGTTTCAACTCATATATATTTTGCTGGAGATAATAATATGATGTTTGTATAATTAAATTACATAAATAGTTACAAAATAAAAAGATTAAAGAATCAAAGGACTAAAGTATAAATAAAAAAGTTCCACTCTATAATAGAGTGAGAAATAGAGGTACTCCAAATATAGAGTGAAAAATAGAGTTACACTATTTTAGAGTGGGATATAGAGTGGGGTTGGAAAAGGTTTTACTCTATTATAGAGTTTGGTGTAGAAAATAGAGTGGGGTTGGAGATGCCCTGAGTATATAAGAAATTGAAAGGACACCATGTAAAGAGGTACACTAGGTTGTGAACAGTTCCGCAACAAGTGGCTGCATTTATCTTCATCATAGATTCGCAGTATGTTGTAAGCAATCTGAAAATGGCATAAAAATCACAACTTTTAAGAAATAAAAGCGCTACACGTAAGTCTAATATCGATCTTATCATCTTACAATCAAGGATACGGGGCCTTTATACAAAATCAATCTGTATGCTGACAATGTGAGCTAAATATCATGAAACAACAGTTTTAAACGTCCAAAATTATATAGAAATATAAGAGCATTAATAAGACATTTTAAGTGTTCATTGGCAATATATACTTTTACTATATAGGACCGTGCCTAACTAGAACAAAGGTTTCCTCTAGGGTTAAATGTATAAATCGTTACAATCCCTAAGTGTCTTTGCTTTTAACTTTCTTTATTCATCTTCTTCTCCCCTACCTTGGTTCACTTTGGATAATTTTTTGAGTTACTTTGCTATTATCTGCTTCACATGTGTTACTATTCCACGCTCTTGTTTTAATTTCCTTTTATCTTTACTCTAGCAAGTATTTGAAAATGGTATCCCTTTTGGGGAGAACAATCCCTAAGTTAGTATTATTCTATTGTGCGCAAATGCGTAACAACTTGGTCGCTTGAGTCTGGATATTTTATACTCTCTCTATCTCGAAAATGTATGTTTTGTAATTTTCATATGAACTTTGATTATCAATGCATTATTTTTTGTAACTAATTATTTCCTATAGATTTTAACCAACACATGCAATTTCAGTAAATCTAATTATGTTTTTTAAAGTTTACAATTTATCATTAAGAGTGAAAAAAAAAACAATTTATCATTAAGTAATACATTGAAAGTGTAAGAAAGTGTAGTTTTTTGAAATAATTTTTTTTATAGAGCATAGAAATATGTGGTAAATTTGCAGAAATTTCCTCGACTAGGGTATACTCATGTAGAGTTTAGTCAGACGCGTCGACTAAACCAGTAAACCTAAAGATATCTCGGAGGCTAGATCTTAAGCAAATGCCACTATCAAAACGCTGTATTTTCAGAAATATATATGTTAACTAATTTGGTTGAATTAGATCACCACATCAGTCGATAGATGCATAGAGAAAATAACATTATTAATAATGACAATACTAAAAAATGGCCGTATCTGCAATGGAGTGAACTGAAGCCCATGCATGCATGTCTCTTTTACATATAAAAAGACACATTACGTCTTTTTCTTCGCTGAGTTGTTTCCTCGCTTCTCTTGCTCACTCACATTCATATAAAATACTTATATATCTATGAAATTACGATTTTGTGAGTGTCCCACATACACGTGTGTCTATCTCTCTAGTCCCCAATAATACAATAGTCTCCGTTTTTCTCGGGGACTCATGTGCATGCTCCAATACGACTGTGTCATATAATAGACCTATCCCTTTTGTGTATTAATAATTTTTCCATACGTCTCATAGTAATCGTCCTATCTTTTTCATATTCTGATAACTCTGTCTACTAGCTAGTTTTGCATTATTTCGAAACTAGACTAGGGACTTCGTAACATTGACAGATGATGTACTTTGATTTCGATTGCAATAATGAACAATGTATACTACACCAACGCGCATACATATAGTATAAAGCTTTCTTGCATGCGCGTGTGGAGATGACATAGATGGGGAAGGGTCTGCGATGTGGGACAGAAATTGAATGAACCTCACGTGCACACGATTATTACTTGTAAGTTCGTAACCCCTTTCCCTTCTACACTCCAGCTTCAGTCCTTTTCACCATTTTCACAGATCAATCATGGATCCTACTATTTTAGTTTCAACTCCATCAGTTCTTTTTATAATCTCTGTTTCTACAACCAAGTATCTGTTAATCTGTGAGAAACAAACTAATATTCATAACGAGAGTTTCACTCAGTATCTGCTTGGTAGATCATAGTAAATCAAACGTCAAATTTTAATTACACAAAATTTAAGTGATTTGATTCTAAATCAAACTCCCAATGGTGAGTTAGCAAAAAGGATATTACAAGCAATTGCTGAATTGTAACAGTTTTCTCGACATACAACTACTTATCAAAGACTAGACAGGTAACATACTAACATGGCAATACGTTCGTTCAGACAGACACATCTCTGTCATCCTTATTCATACTAAAAGCTTATCAATAAGACACGCTTTCCAGTCACACAATAAAACCAATTTCTTCTTCTATCTCAAAACTCTTGTAATTATTTTATCTAATTAATTATATTTATAATTTTACAATGATTACATTGACTCATATATATATATAATTTTTTTTAACACATCATTGACTCATATGTATACATTAACTTTAGTCAATTGGAACTCTCCTTGGATCTGGCTTCACCATCTTTTCCTCTGTCATAAAACAAAGAGAAACAAAATCATTTTAGCATGTTTTATAAGTAACAACAAAACAAGCCCATGAATTTTACAAACAGCCTTAGAGCATTCTTATCGCAGGTTTTAAAGCCTGTTTCTTAGCCTAATTAAAATAAAAAATAAATGAAAAATAGATTTTACCGAAGAGTTGGCTCTTAATTAAGGGAGATGTGGAACGTCTCTTAGAAAACAGGTGTCCAGAAATGAGTGGGCAGAGGAGAGGTTCCGTGTTTCAACCATTTCAGTTCTTTGCTTTCTCCCTCTCTGGTGGCTCTGCTCTCGTCGGCGACGTCTCGTCTCCCTCGGTGCTCTCGTCGACGACTTCTCTCTTGGTGGTTCTCCTCGTCTGCTTCTTCTCCAGATGAGGTTTGTTCTTGAATCTGATTTTAAGGGTTTTGTTTCCTTCATGTAGTGAAAAATTGAGTTCACGGGTTTGTTTAGGTCTGAATTGGATATGAGTTTTTTTTTTTTTTTGAAAAGGGCTTTCAATTTAAAACATAAAACATTACAAGATAAGACGAAAAAGTCTTATAGTTGGATAAAGTTTACATGAAAACAAGTTTCAAGAATGAGTGAGTCCCAACCTTTGAACAACAAATGTCGAGACTAGAGTAACCAAAAGTAAAATGAAAGTCAATAGCTAGTGATAAGAACCACGACCGCGACGACCACGCTTCCCTCTCCCTCTTACCGTCTTCCATTCCATTTCCTGGTATTTGATAGGAGGTTTTGTTTCTCTCCCACCTCTTGTCAAGTTGATCGAAGAAGCCTCATCACAACTTCATCCACATCTCCTAACTCTTTCAACTGAGAAGAACTCTCAAATCCAAAAGTGATAGGTGTTGTGGTTAATGGATCAACGACTAAAGTCTCGCGTACCTCAGTGTTGATAACAGTTGATGGAGAAGACTCCATAATAAGTGCTTCAATGGGAGTAGATTGGGAATCTACTATTGTGGAAAAAGTTGGGGCAAAGTTTGGCGAGGCAGTAGTGTTCTCTGGCTGAAAGGTAGGTTCAGAGTGGAGTAGTTTCAAGTTCAGATAGGAGACTTTCAATCTCTTTAATATTTTGAGGCTCAAGTGCACCACCATTTAATGCTGGGGGAGAGTTTGATTCATTGACGTGTAGATCCTCTTGATGGACAGTAGGTGGAGAAAAGTTGGCATTATCCTTTTGCTGCAGAATGGTATCAATATCCACCACAGGGACAACAAAGCTAGTGTCTGTAGAAGGTGATGCGAGGCGAAACCCGGCGGTCGATGAAGGTAAAGACACCTCTTCCCTTTATGTCCTAGATTACCACACCTCTCACACATTGATGGAATCCATGTGTATTCAACATTAACAAGGAAAATGTTACCTTGTTTATCATCCAGAGCAATAATCTTCGGAAAGTTTCTATCCAACTCCATCTCAACTAAAATCTTTGCTTCGCCCAAACTGGTAGGATCAAGTCGAGGTTTGTGCGTAAGAATGGGTTCTCCAAGTCCTGAAGCAACATGACTTATTCCTAATCTTGAATAGCAACAGTCCGGGATGTTCTTCAAAGTGGCCCAGACTGGAAGCGTGGATATTTCAGGGACTTTGAAGGAACCTTCTGGAGTCCATGGCAGTACAAAAAGTAAGCAATCATCAATGTGCCATACTCCTCTCTGAATGACCCAATGACGAGTAGGTTGGTGCGGGATATGGAACATAAAAGATGAATAACCAAGCTTCTTACAACTGATCTTACAACTTCTTCCCCAAATTTTATTTACCACAGATGTACTAAACTACCGGCGGTAGAGAACATTTATGGAACTTTCCAATGATGTACTCGTCCTTATTCTCTGGGCCTAGCCTGAGCACTTTCGATGGAATAGATACCTCAGGTGTGCCGTCAAGACGATAAGTTGGTGTGGCTGCTCGGTACAGATTGCGCGAATGAGCGCTCAATCTTGCAGCCCATGGGAATCGGAGGCTCCCATCAGCTTTTAGTTCTGGTGGTGGAAGCTTTTCAATAGGAGGCTGGATAGTACGAGATGGATACTTACCCTTTGGTTGCTTGTTTAGAATCTCGTCATTTAAACTTGGCCAGAGAGCAGCTAATTGATTTCCGACAATCGCTGGATCATAGTCTCGAGGAGTACTAGGTTGGGAGGAGTGACCGGAGGTTTGAAGAAAAGCGGTTTTGCCCATGATCCCAAAGATGGGACAAACTTTCCGGAGCTTGAGCAATATCATCAGCTGGAATTGTTGGTGACTTAACTGCGGGATTGGCGATTGCTGTAACTGATTTGGTTCAGAAACCAGAGATTGATTGTTAACCTCAATAGAGACAGGAACCACCCTACTGCCATCGTGAGTGGTTGAGAAGGTCTCAAGCGGAGCTATCTGTACTATACCAGATTCCGAAGTCGGAGAAAGAACCACAGTTTCTGAAGCCGTAGGAGGAACCACGAGTTCGAGCAAATCGGTTTTGTTCGTCAACATCACTGGAGCAGAGGAAGATAGAGGAGAAGGAAACGACGAGGATAGAGTCTGGTCAGTTCCAATCTTCAAGGTCGCGATCAACAGAGGCGATGAAGACGAAGGAATGAAGAGACAGAGATCGCTGCTTGATTTCCGAAGTGGCGGCAGATTAGGAGAATCGATCTCCGACGCCATGACACAGGTCGAAGAGAGGAGAGCTTACCGGAGAGGTCTATTGGCGACGACTCACGCCGGAGGTACGCCGAGAATCAAAACGATACGGTGGTTTAGGTTGTCGCCTTCTTTGTCGTGAAATTGGGGGCGCGTGGTTTTCACGTGTGTTCTCAACAGGCCAAATGTTGAAGTAAGATAATGTTTCGAATTGGATACGAGTTCCACCGTCTCGAATTAAGGTTTCTTGATAATCAGTTTCTGTGATTAGAATTGTTACAAATCCTAGATTTTTTCATTGAATTTTCGATTTTTGTGAGATCTGGGTTCTGTGTGGATGTGTGTTTTGTGATGGTGTTCTTATGGATTTTTTTCCAGGAAGTGAAAATGGAGAATGAGTGTATAGAGAATAAGCAATCAAGAGCTGCTGCTTCTTGCTCCTCTGTATCTGAAGGCAGTGGTGGTAGTAGTTTCCTCAAGTCACCTCTTGCTGTTGCAAGTCCTCACTAAACGGTGAAGAAAACTAGTTTCCCGCTGCCTGCGCATTACCAATTACCAAGCATCAGACAATGCAGCAGTAAGCACACAACATTATAGTCAAAACAATGTGTACCAGCCATTCCAACAACAATGATAATGACAGGCTTCTTCTTGAAGTTGGAGGAAGAGGTTCCAGCACTTACGCGAAGCTTGTCCAGTGAGTCAACCAGCTGTGACTTTTCCACAAAGTTCTTTACAAGACAAGACAAGACAAACAACAACAACAAAACTTCATTTCACTCTTTGTTTATGTAGTAAATTAAATTTCATATATCAGAATCTACTAAATGTATTATGTATAAGAATCTGAACATAAGGTTTTCTCTTTTCTTTTTTGTTCTCTGACGGGGATTTGGCTGGCAGATGCCTGGATGGAGTGGCTTGTCGAATGCAAGAGTGACATTATTTGGGACATCTTCTTCATCTTGTAAGTTGCTTTCCTTGTTTTTTTGTTCTTTGTTCTATGGAAAGATTAGAAACTTGTGTTGAAATGTCAATCGTCAAATGGTTGTATTATCAGAAACTTGTATAAATGATATGGATAATGAAAGTGTATTCACAAGATCAAATGTTAGTTCTTTCTTCCTTCTCAAGTTCTTTCAATTTTTTTAAGAACCTTAATTTAAGAAACTTGCAATGGAGGATACAAATTTAGGTGTCTCTTAACTAAAACTCTAACACAAATTTATTATTAAACAAGTGATTAAAAGACTTTATTGGACTCTAGGGATAAAGATGCTCTTATCGAGTTTGAAGTTGAACAACTCTTATCCGATTCTAAGCCTATAGAAGGCATGTGCCTTCAGAAACATATTTTCAGTATCTCCCATGAAGTTTTTCTATTAGACATCTCATTGTTCGATAATTAGACTAAGAGTGTTACACAGTAGTCCTATGTTTTAGAACCCATTAACATGTTCAACGTATACAACATGATTGAGGTCAATCAATCAACATACTCGGTTGAGTGGAAAAGCCTGGTGAAAGATCTGTCTGACCACGGCTTCGTTGTCCATCTAAGATGAATAGTGCTCGCTATGGAAGGTGTGTTCTGCAATGTCTGATGACCTGAGATCCCTATAGTTGTTGTTATCTTGCCTCATGACTGCACTACTCGTTGATACTTCCATCGTAACCAAGCTTGTAATTCGCAGTTCCCTACTTCAAGAGCCAATACATTCAAACTAACTAGAATCCACCTATCTATAGACAGACTAACACTAACGTTCAGTTATCCTTCATTGTTATGGTTACCTTGAAGCGAAGAACCAGGCTTCGGAAGTGAGATCATCAGTCTGTACATATGACATTCAGAGTTTAGATATTCTTTCACTTTCTCCGAAAGTCTTTTCTTGTTCTTCTTTACTACCTTCACGTCAGCCTTCGATGATATGAAACTAGACGGCGGAGGAGGCATCTGCATCTGCGGTGAAAAATTTGGAAAACAGAGGAGCGAACAAGTATGAATCGCATTGGAGGTAGGCGACTATGTAGAGAATCGACCCTGGCTTTGCTCTTGTAATAACGAATCAAAGACACACGGAATATGTTTGGCGAGTCCTTCTCCAAACCGGAGATAAACTCAATATCACTATGAATCGAAAAGATTACAAGCTTCGCACTAGTTGCGTGTTCTATGAGAGATTATTTGTTTCTGTGTCTAAGACAATGATAGGAGAAGTCTATTTATACTACAAGATCTAAGCTAGGTCTACTTGGAACAGGATTTAGTAATCCACCGCCATACACACCTGTTTCCCTTTAGAACTAGGAATTTCTTGTTTCACAAGAATTAATCTTATTCTTGTCTTCTTTTCAGGTTCGTCCGAAGCCCAATAAGCCCAAGAATGGCCCAATGAGACACCAAGGCCTCACATTCTCCACCTTGGCTCTTTTGGTCATTCATCGGCTTCTCCGCTTCTCCATCTCTCTGCGAAAGATCAGAAGCTTTGGAAGCTCACCGCTCCGTCTTCTCCTCCGTCGTTCTTCGACGACGCTTCACCGGAGTTGCATGCCCTTTCTCCGACCCTTTGCCTCTCTTCGCTTCGAATACTACCCTCTTCGATTCTCCGTGACTAAGACAAGATCCGATGCGTCGTCGCTTGTCTTCACCGGCGTTGGCTCTCCGCCTCCACCATCATAATCTCAGGTTTCATTTGTTTTATTTATCTGTTTCCTTAGACAATTTTGAACAAACCCTAACCTTTGATTTCTCAATTTTCCAGCTTGTCCCTTGATGAAATCAATAAAACCCCTTGAGTCTTCGTCTTCTTCCGGTGAATCCTACACCACACGACCTTCATACGGACCAAATCAGACACGTCAAAATTCAAAAGGTAACTCCTTTTGTTTTGACTTTTTTTCTTCTTCCTGTAGACATCCGTGTCTTCATGCTCTCAAAAGAAAACCTGTAATGAAAGATTCCTTTACTGAAAAAATTAAACTTATTCCTTGTTTTATTTCCACAGCTTATGGTGTTGACGTCTCTTCACCACTTCACTTCCATTAGGTAATCAAACAGAGTTGTTTCTTCAATCCCTTTAAGAGCTTTGAATCTGTGAACTAATAACCTTATATTCACAGCTTTGTTGTAGATGTTTCCTTGCTACAGCTACACGTATCCTTCAGGTATGACATCTGATTCTGCTTCTTTATAATGGTGTCCCAACTTCTGTTGAGGCTTATTATCCTGCAAAATCATTCGGTTGACTAGTATTTGAATTAACTTTGCAGATTCCTTGTATAGACAACTCCTGTCTACAGTCACCATTCTTCAAAGGTAAAAATTTTTTTTTTTTAACTCATCCCAAGCCTTTTATAACTCCCTGTCGAAACCATCAGTTTTCTTTTCGAAACGCGCACTTTGTAGCCTTTCCGCGAGGTGATCACCGACGGTGTGTCACCGCAGCCACCGGAGTCCTACTATCGCAGGACCTTGAGGATCTCCAGGCATGTCTCGAACTTCTGTCCAGGTACACACTTAGTTAGGAAATCCGCAGGGTTGATAGATGTATGAATTTTATGAACCGTAACATCACCAGCTTCAATTACATCCCTCATAAAATGTAGTCTAGTGTCTATATGCTTAGTCCTTTCATGGAAACCTCCATTCTTGGCTAAGTGTATAGCACTCTGAGAATCTGAAAATACTCTTACATCATCTTGTTCAAAACTCTGTTATAAAACCTTTTAGCCATAGTGCTTCCTTAAAAGCTTGGCTAATGCCATGTATTCTGATTCTCGTTGATAGTGCAACAATGTGTTGGAGACCAGATCTCCAGCTTATTGTATTGCCTCCGACTTGAAACACATATCCGGTAACGGATCTCCTTTTGTCCAAATCGGTAGCATAGTGCATCACTGAATCCTCGTACCTTGAAGTCTTCTCCTTTAGTAAACAATAGGTCTGAACCTAGAGCTCCCTTTAGGTATCTCATTACCCACTTAACAGCTTCCCAATGTCGTCTTCCTGGCTTGCTCATGTAACGACTGATCAAGCCCACTGCGAAACATAAGTCCGCCTAGATCCCACCATTGCGTACATTAAGCTTCCAACCGCTGATGCGTATGGTATCACGTTCATAAACCTTGCTTCCGTTCTCTCTTCTTCTTGAGTCAAACTTTTAAGTTTAAACTGTGGTCCAATAGGAGTTACCACAGCTTTGCTCTCAGCCATATTGAACGTCTCTAGAACTTTTTGTAGATACTCACCTTGTGATAACCTTAGAGTACCTTTCACTCTGTCTCTAATAATATCCATCCCAAGTATTCTTGAGGCTGCTCCAAGGTCCTTCATCTCAAACTCTCTCTTCAAGCTATCTTTGATTCTTTTAATTTCCTTAGAATCCTTAGATGCTATGAGCATGTCATCGACATAGATCAAGAGATAAACCATATGAGATAAGTCTGAACCTTTCATGTAAACACAAGGATCGTATGCACTTCTGTCGAAGCCTTGCTGTTTCATGAAGCTGTCAAACCTCCTATTCCACTGTCTTGGTGACTGTTTTAATCCGTAAAGAGATTTTAACAAGAGACAGACTTGATCTTCCTTTCCTTCTTCAATGAACCCTTCTGGCTGTGCCATATAGATCTCCTCGTCCAAAGTTCCGTATAGGAAAGCTGTTTTCACGTCTAGTTGTTCCAAATCAAGATCAAAATTTGCAACAAGTGACAATATGATTCTGATTGACACGTGTTTCACCACTGGTGCAAACACCTCGTAGTCAATCCCTTCCACTTTGAAAACCCTTTAGCTACTAACCTAGCTTTATACCTCGGCTTCTCAACTCCAGGAATGCCTTCTTTCAATTTGAAAACCCACTTGCTGCCAATAATCTTCTTATTTTCCGGTTTTTCAACCAACTTCCAAGTCTGGTTTTTCTCCAAAGAATCCATCTCTTCTTGCATTCCCTCGTGCCATAACTTCCAGCTCTTGCTTCTTCTTGCTTCTAAATAGGACTTAGGCTCATCCATATTTATTTCCTCTGCTGTGGCTAGAGCATAGGCCACGCAATCTGAATCATCATACCTAGAAGGTTTCTTTGATTCCCTTCTGATTCTATCTCTAGCAAGAAGGTAGTTATCCAGATTTTCTTGTTCAACTTCTGCAGCTTCTTCTTCACTTTCTGAACTTGAGGATTCAATTTCCGAGTTTGATTGTGGGGAAACTCCACCTTGAACTGTATCCTCTGTTTTAGTGTCTGTTGCCGTGTTGGACGGTCCTTGAATCACTGGACTGAGCGTCACTTTCTTAGTTTTCTTCTTCTTCTCGCTGATTCCTTTGATGTCTTTAAACATCTCTTCTTCATTAAAGATCACATTCCTGCTTATTGTGCATCTCGACTCTTCTGGTAACCAAACCCGATAACCTTTAGTTCCCTTTGGATATCCCATGAAAGCTCCTTCATTGCTCTTGGACTAGTTTTGGCTTGAGTCACGTGAACATAAGCTGTACATCCAAACCTCCTTAGATGATTTAAGTCTATTTTGGCTCCAGACCACACCTCTTACGGTAGTTTAAAATTGATAGCTGTACTAGGAGATCGGTTGATTAAGTAGACTGCTGTGGAAGCCGCCCAAAACTTTGCTCTAAGCCTGCTTGTTAACATACATCTAACCTTCTCCATAATAGTACGGTTCATGCGCTCGATACTCCATTTTGTTGTGGAGTATAGACGCATGTTCTGTCTTTAATCCTGCTTCCTTACACAATGTGTCCATCTGTGTATTGCAGAACTCTAGTCCGTTATCCGTCCTAAGACACTTCACCTTCTTCCCTGTCTCAGTCTCCCGCCAGTCTTCCATTCTTTGAAGTTCTGAAACACTTCATCTTTTGATCTTAGGAAATAGATCCAAACTTTCCTAGAGAAATCGTCGATGAATGTAACAAAATAATAGCAGCCTGCAAGACTTTCAACCACCGAAGGTGAACCCCATAAATCCAGTGGATGTATTCTAGGACTTCCTTAGGCGTATGTTTACCCTTAGGAAAACTTAACTTATGTGCTTTTCCCAAAACACAATTCTCGCAAAACTCCAACGTCTTTACATCCTTTCGTTTAGATATCCTTCTTTGACTAAGATATTCATTCCCTTTAGACTCATATGGCCGAGTCTAGAGTGCCACCTCTTGGTCATATCGATATCAGGCCTTGCAACTGCAGCTTCACCATTCAATACTGTCCCTTGTAAGTAATACAAGCCATCACAATATTTTCCAGAAATAACCTTCTTGTTGTCTTTATAAAACTGCACCATGAAGTCCTTTCCTTCGTATCTACATCCCATCTTCTCCAATGAGCCGTAGGAAATAAGGTTTCTGCCCATGGTTGGCATGTAACGAACATCAGTGAGAATCACACTTGATCCATCATCATTCATGATCCTTATCTTCCCGATCCCTTTGATCTCACTAATAGTATTGTTCCCCATTAAAACCTTCCCTCCTTCTATGTCTTCAAGATCAAATAAGACATCTTTGTTTGGAGTGATATGGAATGTACAACCAGAGTCAAGTACCCATTCCTCCTTAGTAGCTTGCTGGCTTGCTACTAAAACCAACGGTTGTTCCTTCTCCTCAGCTAAGTTGACCGAATCTTTTGGCTTCTTCCTTTCTGGACACTCCTTTTTAAAGTGCCCTTCCTTGCCACACGTCCAACATTCTTTAGAGAACTTAGGTCTTGACTGTGATCTGGTTTTGCTCTTCGATCTAGCTCTCCAAGTCTTATCATTCTTCCTCTCACCTCTGCCCCTGTTGTTACCAACAAATAGTCCCTCCGAGTTACTTTTAGACTTGTTAAGAAGTCCCTTCTCCCTTAATTCTACTTCCTTAGAATAGGCTGAGCTTGTAACATCTCGGACTGTTAAAGTCTCCTTCCCGCTTCCATACTTGAGAGCATCCACGAGAGACTCATACTGCTTAGGCAAGCTTGTTAGAATCTGAATAGCTTGGTCTTCTTCGCCAATCTTGATATCCAGACTAGCTAGATCAGCCACAAGTTTCAGGAACACATCTAGATTTTCCTCAATAGACTTATGTTCATCCATTCTGAAACCGCATATCTTTGCTTCATGTAAATACGATTTGGTAACGTCTTGGTCTGATACTCGCTTCAGAGCCTTCCACATCGCCAGTGCTGTAGGCTCATGCATAACCTTGCGTAGAATAAGATCAGATAGACACATACTGATCAGATTCTTGTTACGCAGCTCCTTGTCTTGCTCCTTCGGATCAGGTTTAGCTTCCTTCTGTTCTTCGTCACCTTCATCATCCGTAGAAGGAGTTTTCTCCTTGAGAACAGAACCCAAACCAAAGATCTCTAGCTGACATAGCATCTTGTATTTCCATAGACCAAAGTCACCCTTCCCATCAATTTCTACTTCAAATTTCTTTAAAGTTGCTTCCATCTCTTTTATTAACCCGTAAACTTTTATTTCTTTGTTTGCAGGTTAACGTAACACGCCGTCTCCAAGCTTCAACGCCAACGAGCTGAGTATTCTTCACCACACCAGATAAGAATTCTCTCTGCTTGTTTATTGAATATTGCCTTCGAATCTCTGTACTTGGATCTAGTTTAGCCTAAGCTCTGATACCACTTGTAGAGAATCGACCCTGGCTTTGCTCTTGTAATAACGAATCAAAGACACACGGAATATGTTTGGCGAGTCCTTCTCCAAACCGGAGATAAACTCAATATCACTATGAATCGAAAAGATTACAAGCTTCGCACTAGTTGCGTGTTCTATGAGAGATTATTTGTTTCTGTGTCTAAGACAATGATAGGAGAAGTCTATTTATACTACAAGATCTAAGCTAGGTCTACTTGGAACAGGATTTAGTAATCCACCGCCATACACACCTGTTTCCCTTTAGAACTAGGAATTTCTTGTTTCACAAGAATTAATCTTATTCTTGTCTTCTTTTCAGGTTCTGTCCGAAGCCCAATAAGCCCAAGAATGGCCCAATGAGACACCAAGGCCTCACAGACTATACTCTTGACAAGTCTTGTGTTTGTCCTCTTAGGTTTCTTTCGCACGCTCAACGGAGTTCTCTTTCCACCTTCCATGTTAATTCAACCTCTTGTTGCTTTGGCAAAACGATGGACGTAAGGAGAGCACCGACGACGACGACGGAGAGAAGAAGAAGAAGAAGATGAGAATCACACGCGTCGCCATGATATCACGGTGCTTTGACAGGTAGAAGCGGAAGCAACTGACACATGTTTTGCACAACGTGAGCTATACGGAAAAGTGAAAACAGAGAGCTTCTGTAAATGCTTTGACCTTTATGGGCCTAGTCCATATATTAAGCCCATCAAAATTTCAAATGCTAAAGCCCATGATTAAAAATAAATTTATTTTCAAAACTAAGCTGATCACGGAAATTTGCATGAGAATCATGTAGTAGTGTTTATTATAAAAACCACTACAAGATCTCCTAATTCCTGCTTTAACGGATCTTTTCATTTACTTAAATAGCATCCTCGGTATTTCATTATAATTGAAACGTTTATCTAACCAGTTAATGAATATCTTAATACGTTTTTATTTAAATAATATTCAAAATTGATTAGAAGAAGTAAATAAGAAAAAAAATAAACGAAGGATAGGAGACACCTTACTTATCGTGCCAATCAGAAACATGTTATAAATTCACTGTGTGTGGGGCCTAAATGTATATATCAATTTACGAATGAAACATAAGCTGTTTTTTATTAATAATTTTTCTCTCTCAAAAAAAAAAAAAAGCTGTTTCCAGTAGTTGCCCAAAAAAAAGCTGTTTCCAGTTATGTTAAACGTCGATTTAAACATAATTTACGAAGAAATATTCCTCTTACCTGTGATTTCAATATTATCAAAACACATCTCAATTAGTAAAATAAAAGATATATAGGAATAATTAACACTAATCCATTGACGCAATCATGGTTTTTAGTGAAAGATTAACTATTCACGAATTTGCAAGTGCATGTCGATGTAGACATATCTATGAGGAAACCAAGCCCATATACCCATCTTATTCGTGGAAGCAATATAAATTGATAACCAATTAGTAATCTAATCAAAGTAGATAATAGTTAGCACTAATCATTCATATTACATAGCGATGTTTTTTTTTCCTTCATTTTAAGGAAAAGCGATTGTTGACAAGAACATAAAAATGCTTGATGACGTATTACAAATATTATCATATTAAAGTTCTGAAAATAGTTTTCTTTTGAGAAAAAGTTCTAAAAATAGTTGAGAATTATTATGTCTAACATTTTCAAAATAATAACAAAACTTAGCAAAACTTAAAGCCCTTTTCAAATATTTTCTATAAAAAATATTTATACTTCCTCCGTTTCAAAATGTTGCATGTTTTATAAATTTCATATATATAATTAAGAAAAATATCTTAAATTTTGATTTTAAATGGATTGTTTTTGAAATTAGCTATTTTTCATAATTTTTAATCAATAGAAATCCAATAAACACAATTATTTTTAAAAAAAAAATTACAATAACCATTATTATTTAATAAAAGGTGCATTGAAAACATAAAAATATATATTTGAGAAACAAATATTTTTTACAAAAATATGAATCTTTTTGTGACAGAAGGACTATCTATCTATCTATTTATATAAAGTTGAGTTTGTTCACTCCTGGTGATGCCACCTAGGACGACACGTCACAAATTCGCCTCCTGTCGTCGCGCCACGTGTTCTATCTAATTAAAGTGCTGCGTTTTATTTATTTCAGGAAGTAATGGATTTGGGTTTCGGTTTATACAGGCTTTATGTTCAGCTTAATGGAATCCAGACAGAATAAAGAGCAACTTAAAGCATATAGAAACGATGCTTTTTAGATTTAGGGCTGAACCCACTCTTTATCTCCGCCGAAGAGTAAAACTCGATTTTGGGTTTCGAAAGCGTTCTTTCATCTTCTTCTAAAAATCTGAGAGGCAGTTGCAGGTTCATCATCTTAAAGTCGTTGTTTTAATCCATTACCCACAATCTCTCTTTAATGTGAACTTCGCCCCTGCGAACCGGTGTAACCGCGGCTATAAAAAAAGTAGGCTTTTTCTACTCTGAGAATCATCTCATTATTCAGTCCAAACAAACCAGTATCATTATGTAAAAGCATCGTCCTTTGTCTTAGAACAGATCTCTTGAGCTTCTTCTTATGTGAGTTTCATTGATTCTATTGTCACTAAAGTTGAATACTCAATTTGTTGCAGGAGTATCTTTCGCAAACACATAAGAGACATTATCCCTAGCATTTTCTCAATATGGCAGAGTACTTGGAGGTCCTTCTCTTAAATCTCAACACCAGTTTTAGATCGACTCACTAATCTCATAAAACTTTGTGGTCAGACACGGATAAAAGAAAACGTGGGCCTTATATGTATGATTCTTGAGAAGTAAATTATAATTATATATGAAGTTGACAGTAGTGAATGGTAACAAATCAAGTTGGCATCTTTTGGTCTTTGCAATGACAGCACGCATGAGAAATGTATAAATGATGGAGTGGCTGGGTATGTATCAAACCCCTTTGAAACAGAGAAGCTATACTGGGGAGTTTCTTGCCTTTTCAGTTTGCCTTCAGATACAAAATAATAGAGGGTGAAGGAACACAAAAATCATGTCTGTCTTGCATCTTGAAGTAGTAGTAGTAAGCCTATATATATGTATCTTTCCATCTAAATTAATCACGTTTTCTCGCCAGCAATGTCTGTTGTAGATGAGTTGCAGCAGAAATCTATGTATATATGAGTTGCTTTGACCAGGGAAGAGAAAGCGTGATTTTAGGTTTATGGTTTGTATTTTCGGTTTTCCTCGGGATTTAATGGTTTTTGGTTTTCTCGATTTAACTGATAGACTGGAACGAAGTACTAAACCATTTTGAAATTTGTCTTTCTTTCCGCTCTGATTAATTGATATCATATTGGATTGTGCTTGGTTTGGTATTAGAATTCGAGTCTATCGGATTTAGCTTACAATAACATTACAATTCAAATTACTGTTTATATAGCAACTGATAGTTAATACTGTATTTATTTATCACATTTTTAAAATATATGCATACAAATTAAAATAAAATAATATCTATTGTTTATTAATCTGTTTTTATTGTCGACTTATTAAATCCATGGTTAGAGCATGATTGACTCCGGTCTTTTATTTGAGATTCTTACTTACTCATGATTTGACATTTTTTTTACACTTTTCGGATAAGAGATGGCTCTTATATCTCTTATTTAAGATAAGGTTCTTAGTTTATAAAAGCTAACAAACGTATCTTAACCGAATATAATAATTCCAATTAAGACAACAGGGTTAATAATGCCTTACACTACACTATTTTTTTTTTGAAAGAATGTTAAATTTATTCATATTAAAAATAGGCTGTTGTACAAACTAATGCAACTGAGAACTAAAGATGTAGAGTTTTTTTAGAAACAAAGAACAAATGTGCCACCACTTTATTCTCTAGACTCAAACTAAGCCGCCATTGCTTGGATTAAGTGTTTCCCGCCTCTTCCTTGCAGAGAACTGATCCTATTTCTTGTTTGCTTATCAATGAATTTGATAAGAATCGATGGAGGTCTCTGAAGTCTACCGTGTCTTCTCACATTTCTCTCTAGCCAAATAGTGTGAACTGCAGCTTGAAACACGTACTGCAGCAAAAATCTCTTTGTTCCAGCGATGGCATTGGTTGAAACCAGATCCAGTATCTCATTCCAGATGCATCTGTAGTTAGGCCCCAACAACTTTCTTGTGAGATTCTTCCATATCTCCTCTGTATAGGAGCATGAGAAGAAAAGGTGATTACGAGTCTCGACAGCAGAATTGCAGAGAATACAAACAGCATTCACTTGAGAGTTCCACTGAAGCAGTCTGTCTCCAGTCGCTAACCGGTTGTGTACAGCGATCCAACACATTACAGAGTATTTGGGTGTTGCTCCAGTGAACCAAACACCTTTATACCACAGAGTGATAGGCTGCTGCACACAGGATAGACACCAAGCCTGTTTCGTATGGAACTCTGATCTAAAAACATCCCATTTTCCTTTCCACAACGGCATATCATCCTCTGCTGTAAGCCCCTTCACTACTCTCATTCTCATGATCTCATTGTCAATGGCGATCAAGTGGGCAGCTCTATGCCGACGGCTCCGGTAGTTCTGGATAACGAACTCCACAATGGCATTAAGATTGATACCAAGAGCAATGCATCCTCTGCTTTTGGTAAGATCGATTATCCTTCCCAAGGGGGACCAGTCATCAAACCAAAAAGAAGTAGTAGTTCCACTTCTAACTTCGACTTTTGCAAAAGATCTGGCGAGAATACGATATTTCAGTAACTTCTTCCATATCCAAGAGCCAAGAGAGCTTTCTTCGTTGACACTCCAAAAGGACCCTCTACGGATGAGATACTCTTTACCCACTTAACCCATAGCATAGACTGAGATAGAATGCGCCATATGAGCTTGAGACATGATACTTTATTTGTTTCAGCTAACGATCGCAACCCCAAACCTCCTTCTTCCTTTGGCTTTCAAACATTAGCCCAAGATATCTTCGCTTTCCGTCAGCTCATAGCTTGTCCTGACCATAGTAATGCAGATCACAGTTGATCTATTTCCTTAAGACACTGTTTCGGTAATCTATATACTGACATCCAGAAGTTGGTGAGACTGTGATCACTGAGCCAATAAGCTGGAGGCGACCTGCGAACGAGAGTTGCCTGGCTGTCCATGTCGAGATACGTTTTCTGATTCTTTCAATCAAAGGAGAGTAATCACTGGACGTCATTCTTCTAGTCAGGAGAGGGAGCCTTAAGTAGCGAACTGGTAGGGTTCCAACCTCAAAAGGGAATTGTGAAAGTATCTCTTCTCTATCGTCACACTTGCCAGCTAAAAACAGGATTGACTTTTCCAGACTTATATTAAGGACCTTACACTACACTAGCTATAAAACAAAATAAATATATATATATATATATACATTGTTAATGAAATTTAGTTTAGTATAGTTACAATACACTAAAAATATATAGGATATATGTTGTTCGTTAAATCTTTTGCATATAATAATAATGTTATATACATAAGAGAATCCGGGTCGATCAACTAATATTGAATAAATTTAGATACAAACTAATCAAAATAAGCGTTAACAATTCTTAGAATCGCATCTAGGCATCATTTTATATGAAATTAGAATAACAGACTTTAATGTTATATGACAAATGATAAAAGTATAAAGGAAATAACTGTATGTCATTGAAACTTTGGAAACCGATGTTATACATGATAATACTACAAGTAAATAATAAGGTTTTTTCATAATTTAAGAAAAATTGGTATGACACATGTTATCACTACAACTAAATGATTATAATTTTCTTTCGTAATCTTTATATATAAAGATGAGTTCTCCTCCCTCCTGAGAGTGACACATCAGATTCCACGTCATCAATTCCACGTGTCTCTCTAAATAAATTTTCGTTTTTGATAGTTTGGGCTATGTTATTGAACACAGATATACGCCCAAGTCCATTATACTTTAATCATAAATCTATCAACTTCATCTCTTTCACGGAAAGTCGCCGCTGCGTTTTCTTCGATCAACCTAGGTAACCGTCGTACCTTGCAATCAATAATCCTCATTAAAATTTGCTTTAACCCCACCGATCCACGTCTCCCACTATCCCTGATTTGATGGACCCTCCCTTTTCTCAAAAGCTTCAATTTACACCTATAAATATAACTAAGTGCTCTGGATCCAGTCAGATTCATTAGTTTCTCCTTTCCAAACATTAGAATCCTTAGAAAACCTCTCGCCAGTCATAGCTACCTCCACGATTCTTCTCGCCGACTTGATATCGGAGCGCTGTCCTAACACCGTCGAATTCCGCCTTCGCTGAGATTACCGAGACGGTCAAACCGATACCTTTCAAGCTGTGTTGGTTTCGCAATAAAGAGCAGCTGCTTGCTTTGGCTAATACCCTTTCAAATTTCTGTTAATGTTCTTCCTGCATCCCACCAGAAAAAAATTAGGTGGAGGTCTTCTGGCGAACTTCAAAAAATACATGGTATGTGGGCAAGAAGAGGGAAAATATAGTGAGTGAATGTTGAAACATGGGCTGAAGAAAGAGATGTATATGTAGTGGGAAGAATCACTAAATTACGTAGACTAGGAAGATGATTGGATGATGGTCGGAATAGTTCCTTGGAAGTAAGTATATTTATTTTAGTAACCTCTAACTAAAACACATAGGAGATTTAATTAGTGACTATAATTAGTTAGAAGTCTAATGAGAATTTAGTTGATTATAGTATAAGGATGTTCGTCTAGCGTGCGATGACAGAAGATTAGGAATATCTCAAGAGCTTATCACTACTGATTTTCAAAGAAAAACAAAGATGGAATCTAGAATTTGAGTGTTTTAAAAAAGATCTAGAATTTGACCAATACAGGTAGTTTTGCTTTGTTAGGTTGCCACAGCTCGATTTTCATCCCTATATCACTGAAATCCGATAAGACACATGTTTACATTTAACAGATAAAAACTTTGT
The DNA here is from genome assembly GCA_016432835.1 of Brassica nigra. Lineage (NCBI taxonomy): Eukaryota > Viridiplantae > Streptophyta > Magnoliopsida > Brassicales > Brassicaceae > Brassica > Brassica nigra. The sequence goes on along the minus strand of CM028244.1, from coordinate 7,870,463 downwards.
TTTCCTGATTTAAGCAACATATTTTAAAGTATGAGAGTTTGAAATAAATTTGGGAACCGGTTTGTCATTATTATTCAAAGTCCTTTCTTACAATGGAGGTTGAACTTAAAATCAAATAACAGAAATAGTCGCAGCTTCCCTGATAAATCCAGTAACACGCTAAAAACAGTGACAGATATAACGTTTACAACTCAAATATGAAAAAAAAAAAGCTAAAAGATAAATAAATGTGTAAGAGTTTTAAAATATTATGGCCTGAATTTAAAAGAAAACATCAAACACACACAACACATATATGAAAAAAAAGATATTGGCACTATCTAAATGAATAACCTAATACAAAATAACATGATAGTTATATTAAAAATTTTAGCCCATTAAATTAAAACATCATATTATGAAATTTAGTTAACCACAACGAAATTAAGGTTGAATATTGTAACATCAAACAATTTTAACGGTAAAACTGATAAATAGAATAAGAGAAATCAAAGAAATAAATATTTAAAAATAATAAAACGTTAATAATAAACATAATTTTTAAAAATATCAAATGTTTTATAGTGGTTTGTAATTTAAAAAATCTATGTGTCTTTTTGGTATAGTTAAACTAAAATAAACATTGAGAGAAATGAAACAGTTACATTTTTAATTTTCATTATAACTAGACAAATTTATAATTTCTAAAACGAATAGTTAAAATATGAACCTTGATGGTATTTTTAGTTATAAGTTAATTAAAATTTTAAATTAAATTTGTATTATTAGTTTATTTTACTCGCCCGTCCGTAGGGTGAATTTACCCTAGTTTAACTAAATATGTTAGTTCGAATTTTAACAAATCCCAAAGCTAAATTACAACTTATGCATTATCAATTAATAGTTGTTGACAAAAATAATAATTAATAGTTGTAAAATTTCGGCTAATAAAATAAACCCATTCCATCATTGGACATAAAATATAATGCATTATCTCACAATCTATACTATGCAACTAGATGATGACCCGCACACTTGTGCGGAATAATATATATATCCAACTAATTCAAATTTATAATATAATTTTTAATTTCAATCTACTTTATTTTATTAGTTTCAAATATTAAATTAATTAAAATATATGATTTATCTTTTGTTACAACTAACATAGATAATTGTTTGGTACTTGAAAAATCTTTTATTTATTCTATCACCAAACCACACATATAAAATGTATCATCATTATATTAACTTAATAAAATTTTATTAATACTTTAAAATTACATAAAAGATAAATCTACAAAACGTATGAAATCAATCCCCTCTTCATCAAAATTTTAATTGCATTTTATATGAATTTTCTATTCATCGAAGTTCATAATGACACCTATTAATAATCTACAATAATTAAAACATAAATTATTTTAAAATATGACAAATAAAAAAAATTATCAGTTAAAATTATTAAGGACATGACAAATAAATAAATAATCTAAAGTATGAAGAATATGACAAATAAACAAAATAAAAATTATTAAAAACATAATAAATAAGAAAATTACCTAAAATTATGGAAAATATGACAAATAATCAAAACTAACTAAATTTATGGAAAACACTACAAGTAAGCAAAAAATTATTAAAAATATAATAAATAAGAAAATTACCTAAAATTATGGAAAATATGACAAATAAGCAAAACTACCTAAATTTATGGAAAACATGATAAGTAAGCAAAATCACTTCATAAATAATAGTATAGATTACACCGATCACAAAAGATTTATACGAAAAAATTGGTTCTAAATATGAACACACAATCCCGTAAATTTTTTAAAAACAATTTTTTTTTAAATAATAACAATTTATATTAAATAAATATTTTTGCAACTTTAATTATTTGTTAATTTTCATCCCGCCCGTAGGGCGGGCCGATCCTAGTTGTTTATAAAGTAGCCCTTTCTGGTTTATAAGAAGTCGAACGCATGTGCTCGTTGTGTGTATATGTAAGTATGTGTCACGGAACTTATTCGTTGTTTACGGGACTAATATATCTATCCTGTACTAAGTCGAACGCATGTGCTTGCTGTGTGTATGCATGTATGTTTACTGTACCATTGACAACTTCAGAGAGATTTTTAGATTTTTTTAGAAGTTATCTTTAACTTGAAAACAAATTGTATGACTAGAGATACAACGAAACATCGATGAATAGCAATGTTTGTATATTCATGTTTTACTGAAACTTCTAAGCATAAAACTAGTACGATCATTGTTTTTTATATAAAAAAAATTGTTGCTTCGGACGGAGTATATGAATAGTAGAGGTGTGAGTCTCAACTACGGAAAAGATACTTAACAATCGATTCTTCTTTTCGATCCAAAAATATTATAGTTTTCGGCCTCGAACTTCTTGCAATATAAAATGATCTTCTTTTATGCCATTAACACTACCAAAACAGTAAAGATACTTGTGATTTCCATTAGTTTTGAACTTATTGGTATATTTAAATGAAATTAGGTATTTGAAAGGTTCAGTTTCATATCTAGGTAGTAAAATTTTGGATATGTTGATCAGTTGTGGATGCTATACAAATTTTAAAATAAATATATTAAATTTAGAAATACATATATAAAGTTATAATTTTATGAAATAGAAGATAAATGTTTTATTTCTTTCATGATATACCTAATCTATTTGTAACTTATTGCATTGCATTGCATTGCATTGTGCAAATTTACTTTAATTTATATAGTTTTCCCCAAAAAAAACTTGACATCGTTTTCTTTAATGAATTTATGGAAAATAATAATGTGTTTTTTTATTTTAGTTGTCGTTCTCGGTTTATGCACACAGATTAATAAAACATATGATTTGTATATTTCCAAAATAAAAACACAATTATATATACATCTAACCATATTTCAACTAATAAAAAAACTGGAGAATATTATCAATAAATTTTGCAATAAAATTATAAAACGACACTTATTTTAAAACGAAAATTTTTCTCTAGAACAACAATTAAACTGAAACGAATGGAGTATTTTATTAGCCACAAACTAATTGTTTACAATCAAAAAGGAAAAGATCCAAATGTTTCTCCGACCTTTTTTGTTTGAGCAAACCTAAATAAACTCCAAACTAAATGATCCAAAGAAAAGCATCTACTATTCACCAAAGTAAAAATGTTGAAACCAAATTTGCATTAGCTTATGAATGTAGTACTAAACACAGTAAAATTAGTTATCACTGAATACAGTCAACTTGGCTGTAACCGTTTTATTTTCAGGTGTAAAATGATTGTTATTTTTTTAACTTCAGACTTTTTTTTTGAAAATAATTTTTAACTTCAGACTTAAAAACGATTTTGCTCAGCATATTGTTTTAAAATTATTTGAATGTCGTTATAGAGATAAAGACAACATTTTGGGTACTAGATGGCCATCCTAGTTTCAATGCTTATGTAGGTAAATAGAGCTAGGCTCTCGATAACGTCACATAAACACAACAAGGTGTTCAAAAAAAAACACACAACAAAAATCTCAGCCAAAAATTTCCATCCCTTTCCTTGACACTTAAAAAGAACCCCACCGGTTGGTTAACTCTCTCTCTCACTCCACAAACAGAGCAACATCTTTTTTCAGGATTGCTTGAAAACTGGAGAAATCTTTAAGGTTATAAACCAAGTAGAGAGAGAGAGGAGGTAACCATAAGAATTTGAGATGAGAAGAATGGCTAGTTTATCAGCTTGGCCTTGGGGAAACTATGGCAATCTAAAGGTTTGGTTTTTTCATAAACAAAGGAAAACTTTTGCTCTAAGTTTTTTCAAAGGTTTGGTTTCTCTTCTGAATCTCATTGGCTTGTGTGTGTATGTTTCTCTATCTGTGAAGTATCTTCTGTACGCTCCATTAGCTGCACAAGTAGCATACTCGTTAGCATGCGAAGAAGATTACTCGAGGGCCTTTTGGTGTCTCAATATCCTCATCATCTGTGGACTCAAAGGACTCGTTCATGTCCTTTGGAGCATTTACAACAACATGCTTTTCTTGACTCGTACGCTAAGGATTAACCCTAAAGGTGTTGACTTCAAACAGATTGATCACGAATGGCACTGGTAAAATCTTTTTTTTTTTTTTTTGAAACACATGATTGATATTAATGCAAGATAAAAGGTTAGGTTCCAGCCATTACAGCCTCAGCCTCAACCAGACAATGTTTGGCTAAACTATCAGCCTCTTTGTTCTTTTCTCTTGATATCCATCTGTTTGATTTATGTTTTCTATCAAATTTCGTGATCAATCTGTTTGGCACTGGTAAAATCAAAACCTTTTTTTTAACAGCTTTTCGTTTTACATTCTCTGTTCTTGGTATAGTATTGATCCGTAAGTTATATTTCAGGGACAATTACATACTTCTGCAAGCAATAATAGCTACCATGATCTGTTACATGTCTCCTCCATTGATGGTGATTAACAGTACTATCCCTCTGGCCGTCCCTCTGTGGAACACGAAAGGACTCATTGTGTTGATTGTACTACACGTCACCTTCTTAGAGCCTTTATACTACTTTCTTCATAGATCTGTTCATCGTAACAACTACCTCTTCACGCATTACCACGCTTTCCACCACTCATCTACTGTTCCAAATCCCATGACTGGTAAATTTTCACTACTACTATACATCTGTTCTATAGAGATAAAAATTTTGAAAAAAAATTGTTTCACAAAATTTATGTTTTCTATCAAATTTTTATTATTTAATAATAGTAGTAGATTTTAAATTTCAGAAATTTTGAATTTACTGCTATTGACTTACTTTTAGTGAAAATTGATAATTACAGTAAACATGTATTTTTTAATGTGCAAATTAACAAATACAAAAATCATCTTTGTAGAATGGATCGAGTGAGTTTTATTATTGTTCGATGTAATAATATATTTGATATCTCGGATGCAGCTAATAATGCGACGTTGTTGGAAAGCCTTATACTCAGTGTAGTAGCTGGAGTTCCTTTGATTGGGTCTTGCTTGTTAGGTGTTGGATCAATAAGCTTAATCTATGGATACGCTATTATGTTTGACTTCCTAAGATGTTTAGGACATTGTAACGTAGAGATCTTCTCTCACAAGCTATTTGAGTCTCTTCCAATCCTACGATATCTCATCTACACTCCAACGTATGTTGTTTAACGTTTGTCTTACCCTTTTTGCAAAATATTCACATGGCATTTATTGAATTAGGAACACATGAACATGACTTTGCAATATTTTTACTTTAAGAAGAAAATTTGCAAAGATTTTCTGGCAAAGCTGCGTATAGAAGTAACTGGTGGTGGTTTCAGGTTTCTAGTCGCATGCATAATGATTTTACTTGTGATGATTAAATGTTTTTGAAGTTTTGGCATCATGTAGGTACCATAGTCTGCATCATCAAGACATGAGGACCAACTTTTGTCTGTTTATGCCTATCTTTGATGTTTTGGGCAACACACTAAACCCAAACTCGTGGGAACTCCAGAAAAGCATTCGTTTAGCTGCAGGTAATGTAGTGTAACTACCTCTACTAGGTTGCATACAAAGCTATTACTAGACTAGTTGAATAACTTTAGTTTCTGCTATAAGTTAGAGTGTGTACTTCTGCAATTTATGCCAATTTATGACATCAGTAGATTTAGAGTGTGTACTTGTGCAACCAACGTGGGTGAGAGTCAAACCTCTAGAGCCAACGTATTGAAAAGACATTATTACCCTTTCTTTGACCACAAAAATGCAGTTTCTTAAAACTAGATTGATCTCCGTGAACAGGGGAACCGAAGAGAGTGCCAGAGTTTGTGTTCTTGGCTCATGGGGTAGACGTAATGTCAGCGATGCACGCGCCTTTCCTGTTTAGATCGTTTGCTTCAATGCCATACACGACGAGGCTCTTCTTGTTGCCAGTGTGGCCATTCGCGTTCATGATATCGTTGGGCATGTGGGTTTGGTCAAAAGCATTTCTTTACACCTCCTATACCCTCAGGAACAATCTTTGCCAGACTTGGGCCGTTCCAAGACTTGGCTTCCACGTAACGCTTCTCTCTGTTTTCTATCATTCTTGCCCCTGAAAAACAGAGAGAACAGAGTCTTATCCTTCTTTTTTTGGCTGGCAGTACTTCTTACCGTTTGCTAAACAAGGCATAAATAATCATATCGAGGCGGCGATTCTGAGAGCTGATAAGCTTGGTGTTAAAGTTATAAGCTTGGCTGCTCTAAACAAGGTTTGTGTCAAGAACCAAATTTCAAAAAACTTTTGAGTGAGTGAAGTTACTAAAAGGGTTAGTATTTTTTGTGCTCAGAACGAAGCTTTAAATGGTGGAGGAACGTTGTTTGTTAACAAGCACCCTGACCTTAGAGTCCGTGTGGTCCACGGCAACACGTTAACCGCAGCAGTGATTCTCAATGAAATTCCAAAAGATGTGAAAGAGGTGTTCTTGACAGGAGCCACTTCTAAGCTGGGAAGAGCCATCGCTCTTTACCTCTGTCGTAGGGGAGTGAGAGTTCTCGTAAGTCTTCTTACTAATCCTTTAACGAGCCATTGTCTCAAAGTCTGAGAGATGTTAAAACGATTGACAGATGTTGACGTTATCGACGGAGAGATTCCAAAAGATTCAGAGAGAAGCACCTGATGAGTTCCAGAGCTACCTCGAACAAGTGACCAAGTACAACGCTGCTCAACACTGCAAGGTACTGTGTTTGATTTCTAACTTGAGTTAATATGTGACTTTGGGGAGTCTTGAGTTATGTATATATGCAGACTTGGATCGTTGGGAAATGGTTAACACCTAGAGAGCAGAGCTGGGCTCCTGCAGGAACGCATTTCCACCAGTTTGTGGTTCCACCAATCCTCAAGTTTAGAAGGAACTGTACTTACGGCGATCTAGCAGCAATGAGGCTACCTAAAGATGTTCAAGGAGTCGGAACCTGCGAGGTATAAACAACTGTTTGGTTTCTTGTATTGTGTCTTTAACCCTTTGGCACATTGGACTAGAACTATGTGTGTGTGTGTTGTGGCAGTACACGATGGAGAGAGGGGTGGTCCATGCGTGCCATGCTGGAGGATTGGTTCATATGCTGGAGGGCTGGAAGCATCATGAGGTTGGAGCCATTGATGTTGACCGTATTGATATAGTGTGGGAAGCAGCCATGAGACACGGCCTTAGCTCTGTTTCTTCACTCAGTGATTGAGTGAGAAAGAACCATTTGATTGTTGTCTTTGATTCTTCCAAGATTGGCCATTCTTTGTACAGGTGAAAGGTGTAGGGATTAGAATTTCACCATACGTTATTGTTTCACCTTTCTATAATAAAGATGTATTCCACATGTTAGTTTTCCTTAAGAATTCATATATGCATGCAATTCCAAGAAAATATTGAATAAAATCAATTTGAATATCAATGCAAAATAAGAGCAGGATATAACAGGTTTGATGTCTGCGGTATTATTTATCTTATGTCCTTACTTACTGTGTATGCTTATGAATAGTTTATAGAGAAGACAACAATGCTACTTACCTAGTTAGTAATTGAGACTATAAATAGGATGAGTTTCTGAATCTTTTAGAGGTTATGATATTTTAAGCATGGTTTGTGCTTGGGAGAGTTTGGGGTTGATCAATAGTACACCCTTTTGGGTTCTAACAGAACAGTTCTATGTTTGATCTGTTTTCACTTTGATTATTTGTTTTGGTTCATTGATTCTGAAAAGAATTTGAAGTGATTTAGTTTTGGACTTGTGCCTGATTTAGCTTACAAGAGGCGAGCATGCTGGCTTTGTGGTCATGTCTTACCACTAAAAGTGTTTGAAAGGCACCGCTCTTGATCTAAATAACCATTCTAGGGATGAACGAACCATCAATGTTGATCAACTTTAGTTACTTCTTCTACCATCCATGTATCTTAGATTAGAGGGGACATGTAAGATTTTTTTTTCCGCCTCCCACAATGACAATAGAGTTTCATACAAAAACCAGAGATTTACTCTTGGAATGCTTAAGTAACTTCGAATTGGAAACTAGTACCACGTTGTATTGTAGCTTCTATAGCCAGAAGTGAATCATGGCCTGTTCAGTAAAACAAAAAATGTATCAAGTTTTGAATATTCATTTCAGGGATCTCTTACCAAGTAGAAAGAACAGTGATTACCTCTTGAACTGAGTTAATGGCTCGATCCTCCTCGCGATGGGGCACATGTCGAGTTTGATGCAGTTCTGATTTTAAGCTTCTCATCTCTGACCGCATTTCACTGATCTGCTCTCGAATCTCTTTTAGCAAACTCATATGTTCTGCCTCCATGCTCGTATCTTTTGATAGCTCGTGTTTACTACTACTCACCACCTTGCCTCTAACCTGTGATTCTCTCTACTTATTATTAGCACACTTGACCCCATTTGTTCTAGCAAAGATGATGATGATGATGACTTACATTACTTTCTTCCGAGATGATTGCAAGGCTCTCCTTGGTCCTTGGAACCTCTCTATCAGGGTTCTTGATCATCTCCATCATCGAACTGACATCACTCTTGGCTGACTCTAGAATAGTATTACTCACCTGCGAAACCAAAACATGTGAAACAGACTCACGCCTAAGCAAACGCCATTTAGATCCCTTGGAAACATCTCGAACACGATCGTCTATTCTCCTGATCTCTTCCCAACACGCGCTCAAGTCCTGACGAGGAGATAAAGAAGAACTCTCATCGAGACTCTTCTTCTTCTCCTCGGTGGGATCAGAGGAGCAGCCGAGGCTGAGCAGTTTGCATCTGTAGGCCTGAACCTGAAACTCAAGAGACGCCATCTCCATCTCCTTGCGGTAAATCAGATCTTCGAAGAGCGTCAGAGAAGTCTCGGCGTGGCACATCTTCTCCTCGGCCATCCTCTTGTACTGACTAGCCTCCATCTCCAGCGCTGCTTTCTCTCCATGAAGGCGTAGGATCATCGACAAGGCCTCTGAAGCAGCCGAAGAAGAGGCTTCCCGTTCAGCGTCGAGCTCGTGAGTGATCTTCTGAAGAAGCTCCTGCTGCGCCCGCATGGTTTCTCCGTTGCCTCCCACGCCTAGACTCATCGTTCTCGACACCATTCTCACCAAATCTTCGATTCAAAAATTTACAGGAGTTTTTCGTATATGGTTTGATCTATGGTCAACGTAAACCTATGAGATAAGAAAGCGGGAAAGAGACGAGAGATCTAAAGCCGACCAAGTGTCGTCCAAAGTCCACCCAGGAGTGGGACATGTTAACGTGCAAACACGCTCTTCGCATTTGTTTTTAAAAAATGCTTATTTAAGCTTTGACTTGGTTATTATTGGACTGATTATCATATTAAATGATTAATAGAGAGCTTAAACCGTATAATCCTATGAGAGGCCCAGAAGCCCAATTATTAAAAATTAAACTGGATATTTGGTGGGATGAGCCAGGCCCGTGCAATAGTGCAACGCATGGGCGACCCGCAGAAACCCAGATAGCAAGCTATCTTAATGGGCCTCTTCCCTCAAAAGATAGAGTTAATATCGTGTGACCCGATGGGCCACATATCAGATATTAAACTGATAAGAACAGATACTACACTTGATCTTAGCCAAAAGGCCGAGAAAGGTATGAATTGTTCGGAGGCATTGCTACTTTATTTATACTACTCCTCTCCTCTCCAAACAAACTTAATTTACCGATGTGGGATTCTAACATAAACACAACTGAGATGAAAAGTTTCCATTTGTCACAAAGCCGACACTTACCAAGCTGGGTGTCTTCTTTAATCACGTGAGCTGCCATAGAGCTTCCGACTTTTTGAACACATAAACACAACTGGGATAGAATGTTTGGGATTGTCACAGCGCAGACACATTGAGAAACTCATAGAAGAGCTTCTGAAACTTACCAAGCTGAGTCTTCTTCAAGCACATGAACACAATATAGCTTCCTTCTTCGTCTAAGCTCATACCCACAAAACCTTTCCCTTCGTTCAAATGTGAAGTTCTCTTGAAGAAAGGCTTACCCCATCCGAAATCCAACTCATAAACAGTACCCTTGGGTAGACCAACGATGCAGAAGTTCGCTGCACAGCTGAAGATCGGATTCCCTTCACCAGGAACCAACTGGTCGAGATCAGGATGTCTCTCTAGGGAGTCAATAGCTGATCTCAAGTACTCGTTGTCCATTTTCTCTATCTCTCCATGAACTCTCTTCACTGTTGTGCTGAAAGGCTCTCTGAGAAACTCACCGAGCAGGGATATGGGACGAGCGTGGAAGAGAGTGTTCCCAATGTATCCTTGTGGAAGCTTCGGTTGTAGTCTTGACCTCCCATCAATTATTATATGCAACCTCGTCAAGTGTTCTTCTCCTAAATCTGTAAAGTGAGAATGCTAGAGCAAGTGTTAGTAAGAGCTTTTAGGCTTCCAACTAAGGTTTTTTCCAGCAAGATCAAAAATCCATTACCTTCGTTTGAAAAGCAAGCACAACGCCAGATATGCGCTACCAGAAGCTCATATGTGCTAAACTTACTATCAGCAACCTCTGCTTTGGCTCTAAGAGCTTTCACTTGGAGACGTGTGAGCTTGAGACTGGCAACTCCAGAACCAGAGTCAGGATTTGATCTGTAAGCCAGGGATTTCACTGGTGGGTTGTGAAAAGGAGGTGGCTGGTATTCAGTGTGTGGAAATACAGGGGAGGGAGGGTGTCGTGCACGGAGAACTGTGCGGTCGAAGAACGGAGTTATCTTAACTGGAAGTCCCCGAGCAGTTCTAGACCATGCTTCCATGAAACAGACAAGAGAGCCAGCGTCTCCGAACGTATGATGTATTGAGTTTCCAATACAGATGGCTCCACATTTGAAGTATGTAACCTTTGCAAAAAATAAATATCAGTAACCTATCTGTTAAATCATGGTTCATAGAGTCCATGTGCATGTAATGGGGTAAACGCTTACTTGAAGGAGAATAAGAGGTATAGAGGAGATGTCTACTGAGTAGTCAAGATTAGGCATAAGTTGAGAGAAATCCAAATTTTGATTGAATAAGCCAATGTCTTGTAGAGTAGAATCAGTCTCAGCCTCCACAAGCAACACTCCTTCTCCATTGCATAGAACCTCCAACCTCCCATTCTCATCTACCACATAAAAAGCAGAAAGAAACATTAAAATTGACAATAGAGGTTGTTTGATAAGGGTTTTATTAGAATTCTGGAGTCTTACCCTCTTGTAGCCTCCCAGCGGCAGGGTAGAAGAGGACAAGAACCTTCCTCAGAGAATCGATGAGGGACTGAGTGTTGGGAAGACTGGAGGAGGAACAAGGGTTGTAAAAGTAGAGGATTCCCATGTGAAACCTCACTTGAATCAGGTCTAAATTGGAAAGCCATAGACTGCGTATAGGTGTTTCCTCAGCTGGCTTGACGATCGTAGCTTGCTTCACATGAATCTTCATCTCATCCACGGCCCTCAAAGGCTTCTGCTTCACAAGAAACAGGTACGCGACTAAGAATACGAACCGATCAAGCCTGAGCTGATCGATAAAGAGAAAGTGGAGGAGACTGAAGAAAAGTCTAAAGAGGCTTTTTACCACTTTTGTCACCACCTCACTGTTGGTAAGACAAAAAAAAAATTAGAAAAGATGTTTGTGAAGTAGACGCAACAACACAATAAATGTCGGAAATGGGTCCCACTGAGAAGTGAACCTTAACAACTACAGAAACATGGAACTGTGTCATGACACGTTTGGATACAGCTTCAACTTACAATAACAGCAAAGCAATTAAATACCTGCGTAAAGCTCTTTGGCCTCGGCCTCCATTTGTGAGAGAGCAATCTGATTTTCAATCTAATCTTCATAGTATAAGACCACTTTACACATATGTTTGTACTACTAAATAATCATTGACCCTTATATGTGATTTTACTATAAAGATAAATAAAACTTGACATTTGGCGGCATGGACCAAGCTGAGTTTTCTTTAAACAGATGAACACCAGAAAGCTTCCTTCTTTAAACACATAAAGACAACTGAGATGAAAAGTTCGGGATTGTCACAACGAAGATACATTGAGAAACTCATAGAAGAGCTTCTGAAACTTACCAAGCTGAGTCTTCTTTAAGCACATGAACACCATAAAGCTTCCTTCTACATCTAAGCTCATACCTACAAAACCTTTCCCTTCATTCAAATGTGAAGTTCTCTTGAAGAAAGGCTTACCCCATCCGAAATCCAACTCATAAGCAGTACCCTTGGGTAGACTGACGATGCAGAAGTTTGCTGCACAGCTGAAGATCGGATTCCCTTCACCAGGAACCAACTGGTCGAGATCAGGTTGTCTCTCTAAGGAGTCAATAGCTGATCTCAAGTACTCGTTGTCCATTTTCCCTATCTCTTTATGAACTCTCTCCACTGTTGTGCTGAAAGGCTCCCTAAGAAGATCACCCAGCAGGGATATAGGGCGAGCATGAAAGAGAGCGTTCCCAATGTATCCTTGTGGAAGCTTCGGTCGTAGTCTTGACCTCCCATCAAGTATTATATGCAACCTCGTCAAGTGTTCTTCTCTTAAATCTGTGGGTGAAAAAAAGAGTGTAAAGTGAGAATGTTAGGTAAGTGACTAAGTGTTAAGATAAGAGCTGAATCATTTCTGGATTCTCTGAATTTTTGGGCTTTTAGCTTCAAGAGAAGGTTTATCCAACAAGATCAAACTCATTACCTTCATTTGAGAAGCAAGCACAACGCCATACATGCGCCACCAGAAGTTCATATGAACTAAACTTACTATCAGCAACCTCTGCCTTAGCTTCAAGGGATTTAATTTGGAGGTGTGTGAGATTGAGACTGGCAACTGCAGAATCAGAGTCAGGATTTGATTTGTATGCCAAGGATGTCACGGGAGGATTGTCAAAAGGAGGTGGTTGGTATTCAGTGTGTGGAAATACAGGAGAGGGAGGGTCCTGTGCACGAAGAACTGTGCGGTCAAAGAACGGAGTTTGCTTAACTGGAAGTCCCCGAGCAGTTCTAGACCATGCTTCCATGAAACATTCAAGAGAACCAGCGTCTCCGAATGTATGGTGTATCGAGGTTCCAATACAGATGGCTCCACATTTGAAATATGTAACCTTTGCCAAAAAAAAATATATATATCAGTAACCTATCTGTTAAATAATTGTTCATAGAGTCCATGTGCGTGTAATGTATATAGACCAATGTAAATCAACAGTTCATTGAGTCCATGTGCATAACAAAGCATTTTTAAGGAAACAGATGGGGAAAGGCTTACTTGAAAGAGAAGAAGTGGTAGAGAGGAGATGTCCCCTGAGTAGGCAAGAGTAGGTACAAGTTGAGAGAGATCCAAACCTCCAGTGAGTAAGCCAATGTCTAGAATAGTAGAATCAGTCTCAGCCTCTACGAGCAGCACTCCTTCTCCATTGCATCGAATCTCCAACCTCCCATTCTTATCTACCACATATAAAGCAGAAAGATACATTAAAATGATTAGAGAAATCTAATCTATAGAAATTTTGGAGTCTTACCCTTTTTTAGCCTCCCAGCGGCAGGGTAGAAAAGGACAAGCACCTTCCTCAGAGCATCGATGAGGGACTGAGTGTTGGGGAGACTGGAGGGGGAACAAGGGTTGTAAAAGTAGAGGATTCCCATGTGAAACCTCACTTGTATAAGGTCCAAGTTAGAAAGCCATAGACTGTGTATAGGTGTTTCCTCAGCTGGCTTCACGATCGTTGCTTGCTTCACCCGTATCTTCATCTGACCCACGATCCTCCAGAGGCTTCTGCTTCACAAGAAATCCAGGTACGCGACTAAGAATAATTAAAGCATGAGCTGATAGATACAGAGAAAGTGGAAGAGATTGAAGAATAAGAAACGTCTAAAAGACTTCAACACTTTCGTCACCACCTCAAATGCGGAAAGACAGAAGAAATAGAAAGGAAGTTTGTGGAGTAGACGCAACTATTCAAACACATGTAAGAGATAGGCCCCACTTAGAAGTGAACCTTTACACCGTTGATTGGATATAATTTCAACTTACAATTAGCAGCAAAGCAATAATAACATAACATAAGGTGATCGTCTTTGATGAGCAAAGAGGAATGGTTTAGCTCAGTAAGGAACAAGCACACGAACAGAAGGTGGACCAGAGCTCATGTCTTCCAGCAACAGATCCAGTAGCGCATTGGTTATATGACCTTCTTTCCCTGAGTCAGATAAACAATAAATCCATCTTCAATCAGCCATAGTTCTAATCAACAAAGACATCAAAAATGAAGTTTCTAAATCTTTACCATCGGCAATAACTTCATCATCCCACTGAATCACAGGTTTGACGAGAACACCGCTCCCAAGTAGCATCATCTCATCAGCTTTCTTACCATCCTCCACTGTCATATCCATAACTCTCACACTTTTAAGCATCCCCTTGCTTACAAGCTGTTCAGCGAGTGTAAGCGTTCTCTTCGCCGTACATCCACTCAAAACTTTATCAAACCGAGGCATTACAAGCTCCTTACCACCATTAACAACAAACGCCACATTCATGTTTGGACCTTCCGCTATAAACCCATCGTTATCCACCCAAATACCCGCATACGCTCCTTTGGCCTCAGCCTCCATTTGTGAGAGGGCGTTTGGGAGATAGTTAACGCTTTTCACCGTAGCAAACTCTGGAGGCTTAATGGGGACGGAAGAGGTCACTACCGTGACACCTTTTCGGTCAACGGCGAAGTCTTTTTGCATCACAATGGCGTAAAGAGCTGGCTTGGGACATTGGGATGGAGATAGTAAGAAATCCCCTGGGCCAGCAGAAAGCCAGTATCTTAGTGAGCCATATCTACACCCAGAGACGCTCACGGTTTGGATGAGGATGTTTCTGATAGTTTCACGGTCAAACGGAAGTGGAATCTTAGCCATGGACGCAGACCGTAGGATACGGTCAAGGTGTTGATCCAGTTCATAAAGGTATCTGCTTGGTTGCAAGACACGTAAATAAAAACTTGAGATGATGATTGACAGATTGAGTAATAAGACTGTTAAAGGTTTTGGGTACTTTTGAATGACTGACCCGTTAATGATCATGGCGGTATCAAAGACTCCATGACCACGGTGAACCATGTGATCATCCAACGGAAGAACCATTGCTGCTGGATCAGTTGTGATTCCGCCAACAACGCTTGAGTACATGGCCATGAACTGTTTTCCTTCTCTTTCTAGTTTCAGCCTCTCAACAACCTTGTACAAAACCAAATACACAACCAACGTCTCAATAAACGTAATCAGACAAACAAATATGCAATCAATCATTACAGCCTCCACAACTAGCTTGTGTATATGGCCGTTAACTGTTTTTCTTTTTGTTGCGAGTTTCAGCATATCAACTTGTACAAACACCAAACATTGTTCACCCATACACAATCAACGCCTCGAGAAACATAAAAAGAAAAAATAAATATGCCTCAATCGTTACAGCCTCTACCACTAGCTTGAGTACATGGCAAAGAACTGTTTTCCTTCTCATGCTAGTTTCAGCCTTTCAACAAACCTTGTACAGAACCTAACATAGTTCACTAATACAAATCCAAAACAGAAAACAAATATGCCACAATCTTTACGCCCTATACAACAAGAGCACAGTCTGGTTCTGTCAATGGACAATAACACTATCTTAAGCCTCAAGCTAACAAAATGAGAGAGGTTTTGAAGATATTTCTTAAGACATGATGGACAAGTAACACACACAGAAACCAAAACTACCTCATCGCTGGACAGAACAGGAACATTCCACTTGTGAGAGCTAGAATCTGTACATATAAGAATTCAGGTCACTCAAAACCCTTACTCACAATTCATCAATTCTAAAGAAAATTCTAAGTGACTAGAATCAAAAATGATTTAGCGTATCCCAATCAAGATTTTATCAATAACGAACCAGAGCACATGAGAGTTCTTCCTCGTGTGCGCGGTGGGAGTCGAAAGCCATAACCAGAAGAATATGAAGCTCGAGACAGAAGACGGAGATTCAAAGCATTAGTTGACAACTCCGAAGAGAAACCAGTGAGGCGCTCCGGGAAAGAAACTAACTGAGTTGCCATCTGGAACTAGCGAGCAGACCAGCGCTTAGGATTATTTTCAGACCATAAGAATCACATATGCGTTTGGGCCAATTCTTAGCTAAGCCCATAAAAGACTTTTTTAGTAACTGTAAATTTGAGTGACTAACGTCAATTTTTTCTTTTTCGCCAGAGTAATAAATGATAACTTTAATTAAAAATTGAACTGGATATTTGGCGGGTTGAGCCGGCCCGTGCTGTAGTGCAACGCATGGGCGACTCCCGAAAGCCCAGATAGCAAGCTATCTTGGTGGACCTTCTCCCTTAAAAAATAGAGTTAATATCGTGAGGCCCGATGGGCCCCATATCAGATATTAAACTGATAAGAACAGATACTACACTTGATCTTAGCCAAAAGGCCGAGAAAGGTATGAATTTCTTAGACTCATGGCTTCTTATTTTATACAACTCCTCATGCCTTCTGCTCTTATAACCTTAGCGATGTGGGACTTTTTAAAAGAGTAACACAAAGCCAAATCAAAACACTCTTTCTGGATTAGCGGCTTTAGACGAGGCTTAACCGACAATAGTCTTAAACCTGAAGCCAAACAAGTCTTCGGTTCTGGCCTTGTTCAGCCGAGTCTAGGGAAGAAGCAGCCAACTTTCTCAGATTTCCCATTCTCGTGGTCAGTATCCTTAATTGATCGATTTCATTGTTATCTGATTCGAAAGTCTGAATCTTTTGGTGTCTGTAAACAGATCTTTCCCGGAAAGTAAAATCGCAATTGGCTCCGGAAGAAGAAGAGATTGTTCAGTCGTTGTCTTGCCATGGTACTAGATTTTACTTTGATGGGTTTGATTTCTCTTAGCACAGTCATCTTTATTAGATCGTTATGTTCTTATTTAGCTGGGGAAAGTTGTCAGCTTTAGCCTTGGACTGATTAGTCTGCGTGATCTTGTTTTTGCAGGCCATGTATATTCGTGTGAAGCGCATGAAAGCCACTTACTTTATCCAATGCGATCCCACGGAGACTGTTTTGGATGTTAAGCAGAAACTCTTTACCCTCATTGAGCAACCAGTTAGTAATCAGCGTCTCATCTTAATGTCTACTGAAGAAGTATTGGAGGATTCCAAAACTCTAGCAGAGCAGAAGGTATCAAACATTTCGAGTGTCTCATATATGCATAACAATTGTTCAAGTTTACTCATCTTGTTACTATTTTATTGTATACTTTGTTTTGTTGTTCAGGTTGAGAATGATGCAGTCGTGGCTCTGACTTTGAGGAAAGGTACTTGACCCCTTAGTTTCCTTTGGTGTTCAGCGCCTTGTTAGGTATAGAGGTTGTTGAAACGTTGCAATCTCTACAATCTTTGTGACTGTATATAGCTGAAGGTGGTTCTGTTGTTTTATATCCCCTTAGCTCTTATATGTAGCCCTTTGACAACAACTGTTATGAGGACTCAGCTTAGCCATCAGATATAACTTAACATTTTTTACCCAAAAAAAACAACTGTTATGAGGTAAATCATTGATTGCATCTCATTCTTTCGTGTGCAGACGATGACGACTTTGAGGATGTTGACATTGCACAGCCCACCGACTTCTCAGTCGCATGATGGATGTAACTGGCTGTATCAGGAGAACCTTTGCTTCAACAGGAGAAGTATTGATGCCAACACGAGTAGGAGTCTATAAACGCTTGGAGTTGTATCTTTCTCACTGCTTGTATCAATAACGCCTCTTTAGTTGTTACAGACAATTGTTGTAAGTAAAGATATTGAGATTTGGAAGTGTGATTGCAATTTGCAAGATTATAATTTGTCAGTGAAAGTTTTTCATGTTATCTCCCATATGTTTCCAATCGTTTGCTTCTGAGGAATTACAGTGAACTAGATCTGCAGCAAACTGAAAACCACTTGCATGCTTTGTAACATTGAACTCTTTTCTATACGACATTGATCCAAGCACCGCCAGTTCATCTTCTAAGAATCTTTTTTAAATGGCATTATTGATCCGAGCACCACCAGTTCATCTTCTACAAGACTCTTTTTTATATGAGTTGAAACTTTGACTACAGAGCTAGAAGTATGAAGAGGAAACAGAGCAGCTAAGGATCTATAGATATTCTTCTGGAAGTGTCCCAAGCAGACTTCAATGCTAGGATTTGTAGCTTGAGCTTTTCCCTTTATATGAACTCTTACATGCTTTGCAACATTGAATTGAACTCGCTTCTTGTATCTCTGTAGGCTTTTAGTTTCAGCAATTGGTCACAGCATGCTGTAGATTTCATATCAGGTTATATTATTTAAACTCCTGAGTTGCAAAAAAATAGATATCTAAATCCTAAGCAGCAGTTCCCCTTATTAGAAAGGCTGCTTTGCACTTATGAAGCTAACTTGTCTCTTCTTGTCTCTTCTCGCAACAAGATGCTTTTTTGGCATGCTCAAGCTTCACTGAAGAGCTGATATCTATGGCGAGGAGCTTGGAATCTGTTGAAGAATGTTTTAGTTCCATGACTACACAGTTGATCAGTTTATTTGCTTGTTCTCAGATGATATCCATTTTAGCCGAAAACTTAATGGTCATGGATATCATTCCCAGAGATGGATAAGTGCATGTTTATATAGAGTTTCTATGATACATGGGACTTCTGAGCTTGATTATGTTGTCTTTATGAACCTGCAGACTTCAGGATACAGCTAACTGAGTTCATGATCTGTGAGTTTTGTTACCATGGGCAAGTTGAAGCATTTGAAAACATTATGATTTATATCTATCATATATAATCAACAAATCAGAGTGGCGCAGCGGAAGCGTGGTGGGCCCATAACCCACAGGTCCCAGGATCGAAACCTGGCTCTGATAAATATTCAGATTTTTCTGTTTTGTTTCCTTTTATGACCCATACGTATTCCATTCGAGGAAAGCAGTAGCTGCTTTGGGAAGAAAGAAACGGGTTGTGTCTTCTTTATGGACCGAGCCACAGGGGAATTAGCTAAACAAACACAGAATGGTACCTTTCCATGTTCTTGTTTTCAACTCGGACTCGGTGCTCTGTCTTTGTGTTCGGTATGAATTTGAACTTATACGAGATGTTTCTTTTAAGAAAGTTTGAACACTTTTCTGACCGTTGATCTTGTTCCTGGACATTTGGATCACTTCCTTTGATTTGCTTAACGACATATGTCCAATATACAAACAAACGTTACTTCTCTAAGGCGACAAGGGATAACGTTTTCAAATTTCAAGCCACATTTGGATAACGTTTTTAAAGGAGACGACAAGCAAATGATGCACAGCTAAATTAATGTGAAGCTGTATGTTATATGTTACAAGATACGTTGACTTGCGGAAGAAGACAAGTATTCTTTGAATTTTAGACTCTGAGAGCTTCAACAGGATCTTGCCATGAAATTTTCCTCTTATTTGAACCGTTTCCTCCATTCCTGCAAGAAGATAGCTTCATCTCTTTCTTCTGCTGCTGCATCTCGATGATGCTCGTTCTCTTACATGAACTCGTTTCTTCCACTCTTATTCTCTCTTCACTATAGTTCGCTGCTTCTGTTTCTTCCTCTTCTTCTCCCTAAGATTAATATAAGAGAGGTGGTGGTCAAGACTAAAGACATGTTGGTTTATTTTTCTCACGTTGTGAGAGTGAAAGATGGTGCTTACAGATATCTGGTTTAGATCAAACAACGGAACTCTTTTCTCAAGACTTGTTTTGGTTTCATTTCCCGAATGGTTCAAGTCAGGAAGTGAAACATGTTTAGTTTCAACTTCACCTCTCTTATTATCACCAGACACTTCAGCCCGGATAGGAGTCTTACTCTTCTTTCCACCATTTGATCTTCCTTTTCCCTTTTTAACATCTAGTGGCTGCGTAACAGGCTGGTCTTGTCTCAAATGTCTGTATCTCCGCCGCAGAAATCTGGTTAACAAACATAAACACATGAGAGAAAACAACATCAAAGACATAATAGGATACATCGTCAAGAATTGTAAGTATCTATACCGGACTTCGGCCATTAGTGTTGCCTTCCTCTCTAGTATAGTCTTTAACCTTTTTCTCATTTCTTCAGTGTCCTTGTGCGTAATAAAACAAACAGAAACACGCGTTAAAATACAATACACAGATCCAAATGATCTTTAAGGCCAGAGAAACAAACACTAAAGCAGACAAAGTCTTTTGATAATCTGGACGCAGCAAAGACTCTTTTGATCAGTTAGAGATAGTAAAGACTCTTTTTATAAGTTTAAGGCTAACAAAAATTTGCATAACTACACATAACAGACAACGTAAGAGGCTTTATGTTTCATCTTTTTTTTTTTTATGTTTAAGACAAAAACATAATCCCTTTTTGACAGGTTTTCAGAGCAGCTGTGAGAACAGATCAGGGTGAAAAGCATATTCTCAGATCCATAGATAGTTTAGACCAGACCCATAAACTGGAACTTATTTATAAACTTAAGAGAAAAAAGAGTTTCATACCATATGCAATTCTTGATAGTCTTGCATAAGGCTATGATGCCTAATCTGACTTTAGGATCCTCAAAATGACTAGGGTTGCTAGAAATAAACTCGGCGTGAGTTGGATTTATCAGGTGAACACAAGATGTGTTTAATGAGAATCACAAAAGGAGAGATGTGGAGAAAGATGCAGAGGAAGTTCTTGAAAGAAGGAATGGGATAAGAAAGAGAGAGAGGAAGGTTGTGGGTTTCGTGTTTGTATTTCTAATATCAAGCTGAGGAGAAAGACAAAGAAGCAGAAAAGAAGGACACATCATGTTGTTGATGTTGGTGTTGTTGCTGTGAGAGAAAGAAATAGAATAAAAGCAACATTGTTTTTTTATTTTTGGATGTGAGTGTTGTTGAGACAGCAGTGATGAAGATGGAAGCAGACTTGTGCACTAAATTGGTGGTGTTGGGTCAAGAGAAAAGCAACTTCTCCTTTTATCTTTAATTTATCAACAACAACACCTTCTTCCTCTTTTATTTAGTTTACAGAAATCTTGAAGAAAACGTCTCTCTCTCTCTTTGTTTCTTGTGTTCCATTGTCTTCTGTAAAATATAAACCATTCAAACTCTGGGTCCATTGAAAAGAGACCGATGAGAATGGAGGTTGTAATATAAACTTCAGTCTTTAAATATATTATCAAGACAAGAAAAGTCAGATGGTGGACGAGAAAAGAAAAAAACGTAATAAGATGCACCTTTTAACTATAATAGACTGTGCAGAAACTCTGACTTGATTTCTGGAAACTGGTGCTTGGTTTTAGAGTTTTTTTTATGGTCACATGCATTCCACTTACTCTGCTTTAAAAAGAAAGAAAAATCCTTTAAATATCTTAACGGTAATAATTTTTTTTTTTTTTAGCGTTACATGGATGATTCTAGTGTGTGTTTAATGCAGCGATGACCCATCAGCTGATGGAGGAGGAGGATAAACGCAATAGTGGAAGTGTTTGGTTTTAGTCACAATTAAACACAACTCTGTAACGCTTAGCCTCTTTCATTTCACGAGCTTTGTTTTTGATTGTCACGTTTTGGTTCATGGAAGAGATTTGTTTGGATCCAGTAAGCCAAGATCTCTCTCTACTATATATACATTTTTGGCGAATTCACCAAACACACAAAAAACATCATCAATATCACAATGTCTTCTTCGCTTATGATGTGTTGTTTGTTTCTGTTATTGTGTTTGTTATGTGAAGGCAGGGAGATTCTAGTGGGAGGCAAGTCTAACACATGGAAGGTTCCAGATTCTACAGAAGAAACACTAAACCAATGGTCAGAGAGAACAAGATTCAAAATTGGAGATTCTCTCTGTAAGTAATAAGTTGATTGCACTTCACTTGGTTACATACATGGCTATGTTCTGTTTTCTCATTTACTTCTTTTTTTTTTATTCTTTCAACAGTGTGGAAATACAATGCGGAGAATGACTCAGTGATGCAAGTGAGTCAAAAAGATTACGAGAGATGCGACAGATCAGAGCCTATAAGAGGGTACAAAGATGGTCACACCAAGATAGAGCTAAACAGATCAGGTCCTTTTTACTTCATCAGTGGTGAAGAAGGTCGTTGTCAGAGAGGAGAGAAGCTTCTTGTTGTGGTCTTGTCTCCAAATCACAACAGAAGCTATGCAGCTGATGCTCCTTTAACCGCTCCGGTCACAAAAAACAAGGGAAGTGATCATGTTCTGATCAACCAAGCACAAAGATCCGTTGCAACTGCTTGTTTCCTTGTTGTTCTTCTTCTTCTTCCATTAGCCTTTTTGGTTTAATAGTCTTGTTACCTCTTTGGTTCAGACAAGAAAGATATGTCTGAAACTTTGTATGACTTATTATAACAAATCAAAAACATCGAACAAGCAAGATTTGTGAAAAATCCAAATCCAAGAGAGAAAACAAACTAAACAGCATATCGATAGGTGTAATAGTCCAAAGAAGTAGCATCACTTCGTCTGATCTTAACAACTTGTCCTCTCTTGAGTCCATAGTATCTAGCAACAGGATCAGAGACAAGGATCCGAGGCAGCTGCGTGTCTTGCACCGTGTACTTTTGAAGCAGTTCCTTCTTGGCTTGATTGTCAAGCACATAGTACTTGTTGATGAGTTTATGCTCGGTGATGTTGGTCACCAACTCTGCTTCCTCGAAGACTTCGATAGTTAAAATCTTGTTGAGCTCTATTATGGCGTTCTTGGCTGCACCAGTTATAGGCAGTGGAACAACAATGATCCCTCGAGTGACTTTATCGTCTCTCATCTTCATCACCACTTCTTTTTTGATGATTGGAACTCCCACCTTAGGGCCTTCCGGGTAGAACACGTAAATCTACACCACAGAGTCAAAGATTGAGTATAAAGACTTTTCATATGACTATGGTTGTTTATAGATGTTATGTTACCTTGTCCTCTGGATTTGGACCCTTGTCGGCTGTCACGAACAGAGCTTCTTTGTTAACTTTGTTCATAGCTTTGCAAAACTTCTGAACGAAGTCTTCTCTTTTCAACTCTATGTCAGACTCTTCTATGTTGTAACCTCTATCCCTCAGCATCTGCAACACCGTGCGACGCACCTTGAAGACCCTCGTGATCTCATCTTCCGCCTCTGATGACATTCTCTTCAAGTTTTCTTTAGTCTTTTTGTTATGCCGGCGAGTGAGATAGAGGTGAGTTTTAAAAGAGGAGTTTACTAGGGTTTAGGGGGCTCTAGTGTTATAACATGGTTTATATTTAATGCTTTGGATGTTCACTTATAGATCTGTATCTCTTTTCTTACAACGCTAATTCTAAAATACAACTTCATGAGGATATATTAGTAAACCTGTGGAGAATGAAAGATTGCATTGCTAGAGACTAGAACAGAACAAGCTGAGAGGAAAAGAGATGCACAAACGTGATTCTCTTTTTATTACAATGTGTAAAAAAATAGCATGAACCTGTGGTGAAATAAAGCCATTGCATTACTAGAGACTAAAACAGAACAAAACTGAGAGGAAAAGAGATGACAAAACAATCTCCAACGTCTATAGCCTCTCTTTTCCTCTGTTGTTAACATTAGTTTCTGCCAAACACAGCAGCAAGTGTATTACATGTTCTCTTTATAGATTATGGATGCTCTGTCCCTTATTCATATCCGGAGACCTGTCTTGGCGGTGTTCATGCGTTGCGTCCATTTCTTCTTTGTTTCTGTTTGTTTCTTTGATGCAATCATCTGGAAAGGGTTTGGCCCTTTATACATCTCTTCTTTCATCCTTATCTTCTTTTTCTTCCCTCTATCATATTCTTCATCCCTGATACATTCCAATACCATTTATGTGTAAAACCAACTGCCTAATGATATCAACTAAACACAAAGCAAATAACTCAAACTCACCACTCATCTGCTACATAACCGATTCTCGTGCCTTCATTCATTCCCATCTTCTTAGAAGCTGAGACTTCTTCATCCCATTTGGCAACTGCATTAGTTAGAAGACTTAATCCCATTAAAAAATCACATAGACTAAGCTCTTTCTTAGGCTTGATTGATGCTAGTTTTCAAAACTTACCAACTGTCTCTGGCAAACCTCGCGTGAGAATCGTCAGCTCATCTTTCTGCAACACGATTTGATCATCTTTTGACGACTCTCTCTTTCTTTTGGCGATTTGGCTTGCTTCAGACACGCCAGAACTCCTCAACGGTGGTTGTTGGTCTGACGCAAGAACGGCACCATTTTGATTAGCTCTCTCCAGATCTCCAGTCGCAGAGCCAAACAACATATTCCCATTACAATTCATTTTCCTTTCATTATGGACACTGACAGTGTTATCCTTCTCATGCAAGCAAGACGAGTCAGAAGCAACTTCGCTAGTTATCTCTGAAGTGGAACCATCTTGATCTGTAGCTCTTTTCTTGGATAGAAGCTCCTCAGAAATAACCTTAGCAGCTAAGGTACTTGATCTTCCCTTTTTCTGTTTCTTCTTTTTGCGTACGCCAAGAGCCAGCTTAAAAAGTCTTAATCCCACCTGCAGGGTTTTTGTTTTACCCTTGCCAGTCTTTCTTGGTGTGGTGAGAGTCTCCTCGGCTTTAGCTACAGAAGTTGGCAAGTTCACAAGAAGTTGAGCGTTTATGCTGCCATCAAGTAGAGGGGAAGCTTTCCCTGGTAGTGTTGTGCATGCAGCCTTTATATTCTCCTTTACCAAAGATCCTTTCCCATTAGCCTGTGATAGTGGCAGTTCCTTCTGAAGGGTCTCTTTGGACTTTGAATCTTTTTGAGACCTGACAGCAGCAGCACCTAGAACACATGATTTCAAGGATGCTTTACCATTTTCCCTCTCAAGTATCTGTTTCGCATCCACATTGCTTGGGGGATCTTCCTGAGTCTCTTTGGCATTTGAATCTTTTTGCGCAAAGACAGCAGGAGCACCTTGATCACATGCTCTCAAGATCGCTGTACCATTGGTACCAAGACCGTTCAAACTAAATGCTTTCATGACTGTTGAACCACCCACTTGATCATTTCCGTTGTAAGATATACTCATAGAAGCTCTGCTTGTGGGAAGGCTCTCTTTTGAAATTTCTTTCTTAACCATGGCAGCCGCATTCTTTGGGGCTACGTTTTGTCTATCACGGACATAGAATAGCATATACGCCTTCTGATTGAACACAGTCTTCTCACTAACTTGGGAAACCTACAGCAACAAAGTAAAAAGGAATTTACCACTAGCCACCTCAACAAGGAACTATGCACAGAAATAAACTACTAGCAACAGGTTATCAAACCAAAATTTTGCAACTCAAAGAACGTACAACACTGCTGCTTACCCTATTGTCATCGAGGGAATACCACATGCCACTTGAAGTGCGAACAAAGCATGCATAGTGACCAGAATGAATACTTCGACCAGAATGAACTATAACACCATACAGAGTGTACTTCAAATGACCTTCCTGTTCAACACAAGTAATTTATTGTTATAAGAGAACTCACGAAGCTCAATGATTAAAAAACTACATGAACCAGATTATCTTAACAACTCCAAGAACATGTCAAATTCACGGACTATAGAGCACAGTACGAAGTCTACTTACATAGGGACCACTGACAAAAGGTTTCATGTCAACTGCAGAGACAAACTCGACTTTCTTGTCGATCTTATCGGATCTATGTGCTTCAAACCGCTTGAGATGTACAGTGAGAACATACGGTGCTTTGGAAACAGTTAGCTGCTTTGTAGCCTTAACTTTCTGCTTGCATCTTTCACACTGGTAAACCTTTGCACCATCATCTAACAGCTCATTGGAAGTGAAACGCGTAAGTGCTCTCTGCAGTGAATCTGCCTTCGAAATGTCTAGACTCAGGTCAAGAAATGGATCAAACTTGTCAGAGCAATGGGAACACTGCGCGCATTTCACCTGAAAATACAAATATTAGAGCAGGGCTTACGCAATTAATCTCTATCATAAAATAGAAAAGGAAACTTTACCCGACTACGGAGGCTACCACCGAATATTTTATGTACCAAGCTGCTCCTATAAGCATCAGAGGATTCACTCGGCACACCAGACGGGAGAGAACACTTGTGCATGCATTCTAGCAAATTGATCATGTATTCATGAGCATCTTCCTGCCGACAGTTTCTGAAGTTTCTCGATACGCCTAATTAAACCAGTTAAGAAAAATCCTCATTAATCTGATTAGTAATCGGCACACTAAATAGTTCAAAAGCAGACAAAGGTCTGAGAAAGCATACATCGCAGGTTTGAGACTAAATACTTTGGTGCTAGTATTTTGCCAGTAGCTTGAAGAGCATTCCTCACATGCTTCTGCATTGCACATAGAGCACAAAACCCAGCCACACGGCCTACAAAAAAAAAACGACAACCCTCATAAATCAACAAGAAAAATAAAGCATTATACGAGCGTCTAAATTGCAACTACTTACAGCGTTTCTCATGGCCAACATCTTGCAGGTAAGCAGCTAAGGGCTCAGTGTATGTCAAACATTGCAATACCGAGTTAAGATAACATGTATTCCCAAGATTCTCCAAACCCGCACCCTACACACATCCACGAATCTATTAATCTAACTATCACAAGTTCGCACGAAAACGAAAGAGAGGGAAGGGTAAGTAAGGAACTCACGATCTTGAGTATGGTTTTGCTAAAAGTAAGCTCACGATCTAATCCATGCTCCGACGAATCAGACCCCTTCTTAACGGAGGGTAAAGAGAAGGTTTGCTTGTTGGCAGAGGAGCTGGGATTCAAAGTCTCCATCTTGAAATCGGAACCACCGTTAGAGAAGCCATTGAAGGGTTTCCTCGCGAGGTGGAACTCGATCTTTCTAAAGACGGCTGAAGCTGAAGAGGACGAAACGGCGCTGGATCCGTTACTCGCGGCCTCCATTCCGAAAAATCCAGAGGAATCAAACGAATCCGCGTTAAGACAAGACAAGGTTTTGTGATTTTGCCGGGAGTGAAAATTGTGTTTGAGAAAGATGATAAAGGAGAGAGCTTTTACGGCTATCTTCGAGTGGCAGCTGCAACGCGCTATTAAACCCTAGCAAAGACTCATCCCGACAATACTCTCTCTGCCACTTGTGTTTTTTTTTTTATACAAAACAAAACAAAGGACAAGAGCTTCTGTTTTCTGTTACGGTGGTCTATACCGCGCCGGATTATCACCCGGTCAACGAACAAAGTGTTATATAGATAGGGAAAATTGACTTTTTAATCCCGAACTTTGCCAAAAAAATCTCCAATTCATAAATACGCCATTTTAACCATCAACTTCTAGTCAAACATGAATAAATCTCATACTTTCGTTGACCAAACCATTTTAATCTCGTCAAAATTCAACCGTTTAACACCGTTAGTTATATTTAACGGCTGACTTTTAATATAGCCAAAATGGCTTGGTCAACAAAAATATGATATTTTTTGTTCTAAATTTAAAAGTTAAGGATTAAAATTACTTACTTAAAACTATTTAATTAAAAATTGTTGTTTTTCTTTTTCTTGACAACAAATTTATAGACTGTTATATTGATTAGAATGACTAACTTAATAAATCATGTTCAAATAATCTTGGATATAATATTCTAAAACCCTAAGCACATTTTGTTAGAAGAATGATCACAGATACTCAATAAAAATGTACGAAACAAGTGAAAAAGGAAGAAGGTAAATGTGTGATACATTCAAATCATTACGGGAGTGAATTACATGTCTAATTAATTATTTGAATGTATCACACGTTAATTAAAGATCAATCACTTATGTATGGAATTAAAGACCCTACAACTAATTAAGGACAAAGGCAAATACTTAGAAAGGAATCTATGGCTGATGTGTAAGTCGTTACCATAGTCCGGAGATGCCTTCACACATTCGCTTTTTCCTTTTTCACTTGTTTCGTACATCTTCTATTGAGTACATGTGATCATACTTCTAACAAAAACGTGTTTATGGTTTTAGAATATTATATCCAAACTTATTTGAAGATGATTTATTAAGTTAGTCACTCAAATTCGCGGATGTTGCTCTTGATAGATCTCTGGATTTAATACGGACACTTCCAAGGCGTGGTCACTGGTGCTATAACATGAGGCTCACCAGCTCTTTTGGATGACCCTCGGCGGGCTCCCCGGCTAATTCCGATGGACGGTCATTGGACGCTGGTCGGAATTCCTACGGGGTCGTCCGGATACCAGGATCATCAAAAAACAACAATTTTTAATTAAATAGTTTTAAGTAAGTAATTTTAATCTTTAACTTTTAAATTCAGAACCAAAAAATCTCATATTTTTGTTGACCAAGCCATTTTGGCTTTATTAAAAGTCAACCGTTAAATATCTCCAACGGTGTTAAACGATTGAATTTTGACGAGATTAAAATGGCTTGGTCAACGAAAGTATGAGATTTATTCGTGTTTGACTAGAAGTTGATGGTTAAAATGTCGTGTTTATGAGTTTGAGATTTTTTTGGCTTATTTTTCAAAGTTGAGGATTAAAAAGTCAATTTTATGCCCTATATAGATATGAATGTTTAGGTTAACGAGCCCAAATTTAAAGCCCATTTAATATGAATGTTTTATTATGGGCCCTTAACGGGCCTCATTACATCACCACCCTCCTCTCGTGAAAAGTCAATCGGAGCATTCACTTCACTGTTACACACCGTCGTCGAGGCGTATCTCCCCCCCCCCCTCCGTCGCCAAAAACCTAATCAGTGTTCTCTCGCCATTGTCGGAATCCAAGTAGAAGGTTTTCTTCCATATTTTTCATTCGTACGCTTTGTTCCTCTTCGATTTCGCAGTTCCAGTTTTGTTTGATTTAGGTTTTAGTCAATTTGTGACATTTCGATTTCTGAAATTTCTCAGATTCGGCTTGTTGTGTGGACTTGTGAGTGGTTTTTCAGATGAGTGTGGCGAGTGATTCGCCGGTGCATTCTTCCAGCAGCGATGATCTTGCTGGTTTCCTTGAAACCGAGTTGGACTCTGACTCAGCTTCTTCCTCTGAGTCATTTCCCATCGACGAAGCAGCCGAGGAGGATGATGCTGAAGTTTCCAATCATAGGTTACATGCTTGTTTTTATTATCTGAATCTTCAAGCACTAGAATTTCACTCTGTATACACCATGTTTTAAGGTTAAAGATACGAAAACTGGAGCATATAGAAACCGTGGATGAAGATGAGATTGAGGATGTAGCTTCTTCTGTGAAGTTTTCACAAGAAGTCTCAGGTGAAAGTCTCTTCCTTTAACCTTACTGTTGAATGTCTGTTATCTGTTCTTCTATCATATTTGATATTTGAACTTGCTATTGTGTGCAGAAGCATCCTCAAGCAAGTTACCATGCCAACACCCAGGCACCTTCGGAAACATGTGCATTGTTTGTGGCCAAATAGTGGAAGAAGAAGAAACTGGTGTTTCATTCACTTACATACACAAGGTATGCAAATTTTTCGATTTACCTTACTACTTTCAGTAGAGCATCAAGGGAAGGCTTAGCCATTGTTAATGGGCTTGGGGAAAATATGTTTTCTATAGGGTATAAAGTTCAATCAAGATGAAGTCACTCGGATGCGTGATATAGATATGAAAATGTTGCAAAGCCAGCGGAAGTTATGTTTAGTTCTTGATCTAGACCATACTTTGCTTAACTCAACCGTGCTTAGGGACCTGAAACCAGAGGAGGAATACTTGAAAAGCCTTACACATTCTCTTCAAGGTTATACATCTAAACTCGTTTTGCTTGTTCCACCTAGATGTTTGCATGTGTTATAATGCAGTTCTACTAACTTTTTTGATTTTTTTGCTGATGATCTCAGATGTTTCTGGTGGAGATCTCTTCATGCTTGAGTTCATGTATATGATGACCAAGTTAAGGCCGTTTGTTCATTCGTTTCTAAAAGAAGCCAGCAAGATGTTCGTAATGTATATATACACAATGGGAGATAGGCCATATGCACGACAGATGGCGAAGCTGCTGGACCCAAAAGGAGAGTACTTTGGCGAGCGAATCATTTCTCGAGATGATGGCACGGTGAGACATCAAAAAAGTTTAGATGTGGTGCTGGGACAAGAAAAAGCTGTTCTGATTCTTGACGATACAGAGAATGTAAGCATATTTTTTCGAGTCTGCTTTGTCAATGTGTAATGTTGTCTTTTAATCATGATAGTATTGTGTAAGATTAGATGTGCTGATACTTGGTTTGATACGCAGGCGTGGCCAAGTCATAAAGACAATCTGATCGTGATAGAGAGGTATCACTTTTTTGCGTCAAGCTGCAAACAGTTTGACCACAGGTTCCAGTCTCTCTCGCAGCTGAAGAGCGATGAGAGTGAACCGGATGGGGCACTTGCCACTGTTCTCAAAGTCCTTAAGCAAACGCATAGTCTATTCTTCGAGGTATGCTCAAATATTATATAAATATAACTTTCTCTTGTCTCTACTTTTTTTTTCTTCTGATTATTACTAGCTTTTCAGGATGGAGGAGAAGACTTACCCAGCAGAGACGTCAGGTCAATATTGAAGCAGGTGCGTAAAGAGATCCTCAAAGGATGTAAAGTTGTGTTCAGTCGAGTGTTCCCGACCAAGTCTCAGGCTGAGGATCACCCGCTGTGGAGGGTGGCTGAGGGATTGGGAGCCACGTGTGCGACAGAAGTGGATGAATCTGTAACACACGTGGTGGCAATGGATGTGGGGACAGAGAAGGTGCGTTGGGCGATAAGAGAGAAGAAGTTTGTGGTGCATAGAGGATGGATAGACGCAGCGAATTACCTGTGGAAGAAGCAGCCTGAAGAGAACTTCGGGTTGGAGCAGCTTAAGAAGCAAGGAACAGATGATAAGAGCGATGATGTAGGACTTGAAAAGTAAGTAGACTGAGGAACAATAGATAACTTTTATGTAATTGGATTTTGATTATGGAAGTACGTCGAAACAAAAGCAAGTTTTGAACAAGAGAGTAATTTTCAAGGGTCTTTGCTTCTTCTGGGTCCAACCAATGTATGTGTTTGACTTTGAGCTAGGCACTCGGCTCCAACCGAATCGAGAATTTTAAGGTTCGACGAGATTAAAAAAAAGTTCAATTGGTTCTCGTTTGGTATGCAAAAACCAAACAGTTAAACATCTACCA
Source organism: Brassica nigra (assembly GCA_016432835.1). NCBI lineage: Eukaryota > Viridiplantae > Streptophyta > Magnoliopsida > Brassicales > Brassicaceae > Brassica > Brassica nigra. Next base: position 7,839,297 of record CM028244.1, on the reverse strand, counting down.
AATGAACCGATTTTCGTATTTTTACCTACTAATATTTTGAATTTTTTTACCGAATTAACCGGGGCATGAAACGGTTTCGATCGACTCGAACGAACACAATACGTTATCCAAAATCAAACCGGATAATTAGCGTTTCAAACCGAACTGCACCGGAATATATAGTTCGGTTAATTAGACGTGGCCTACATTCTTTAATATTAGATTAGTAGTAGATATTTTAATAGTAGTTTAGTTATGAATACAAATTCAGTTATGATATAGTAGTTTAGTTATGAATACAAATTCAGATTAATATTAGATTAGTAGTAGATATATTTTAATAAATTAAACTTACTAGTTTGTTTGAACTATTATTATTTTTATAATAACACAAAGAAAAAATAGAAAACAAAAGAATAACACATGTCAAAATAGAGGAACCATTACAAGTCAAACACATTTAATTTTGAAAATGCAAGACTCCAACTGAAACAAAAGGTGAAAATTATTATTTTTTATCTAACTATAATCATCACTGAAAAAAATGTGGCCTCAAAAGTTGTAAATTGGCCTCAAAAGTTGTAAATTATTTCGAGTTGAAAACGAGAAGAGAGAGGTTGAGTATTTTAATTTGTTGAGAGTGAAGAGAGCAAGAAGAAAAGAACGAAGAGAGTAAAAAAAAAAGCAAACCCAAAGTAAAAGAACAACATAATGAAAACAGAACAGCAAAATGAAAACAGAACAACAACAAAAGGGAAAAACAGATCTAGACATGTTTGTTTACCTCTTGCTTTGCTAATCTCGTCGCAAACGGATGAAGAATAAATAAAAAGTCGAAGAGATTAAAGTATTGTAGTTTAAAACTTTAAAGAGATAGTAGCTTCACTATATAAGAAAAAGTAAAGGGAAAGAAATTTGAGGGTACTTTTATAAATATTCTGCCAGCCTCGAATTGGCCCTTAGTATTCTTCTTCCCACCCCCAACTACTAACCTCCCGTTATTATGTCAGATGTTCATTACCCCGCTATTAAAACTTAGTTATATTGCATTTATGTAATTTTATATTTTATATATTTTTAAACCATTAAAATTTTACAAAATGCAACCAATGTTTTTGAAATTCACAATCTTTCATTATTAGGTGACAAAAACTATATTGGAATCCCTCCGTTTCGAATTAGATGTCGTTTTGGAGCAAAATTTTTCGTTTCAAAATAAGTGTCGTTTTATGATTTCAATGCAAAATTTATTGACTTTTTATTCTAATCTATTTTTCTATTGGTTGAAATCTGGTTAGGTGTATTGGTAATGATGTTTTTATCTAGTAAATATACAAAATTAAATGTTTTATTAATCTGTGTGCCGAAGTCTTGAACGACAAGTAAAGTGAAACGGAGGGAGTATCTTTAAAAAAAAACAATTTCTCTATAATATATATCTTTTAGGAACGGATGGAATATATTTTTTTTTTGAGAAAAACCAAATACATTATTTATTTCTCTCAACCTTAGAATTCATGAAAACCATATATGATGTTATAAATGTAACAAATACAACCATTAATACAGAATTAATGTACATTAAAGAATTTATGTAGCATTTTCCAGTGATAAAATCTTATTATTCTCTAAAACCAAGAAAAAAATATTTTTTCTGGTAAATCGTTTCTTTTAAAAAACGCAAACATACAAAATATCTGACATTATACAGTTTTTAGGAGGTACACAAAGAATTATTTTTGGAATTATTTTTGGAAGAAGAATGAACATATGTTAATATTAAGTTTGTTAAGTTTATATTATTAAGTTTAATAAAATTATTAAGTTTAATAAATTTATCAAGTTTAATAATTTTTAAGTTTTTTTAAAATATTATGTTTATTAAGTTTATTAATTTTATTAACTTTAATAATTAAAATATATTAAGTTTATTAAGTTTCATAAATTACAGATTGGTAGGAAGCTCTTAGTTTGGTAAATATACGTTTTCAAATGGATCAGAGCCCTCAAGTTCTTACAAAGGTTGCTAGATATCCATGATTTTGTATGCGACAATATATCCCAGTGACAACTACAATATATGAGGTTTACTAATGAATTAAGATATGATCAAGGCTTTGAGATATATGAGTTCGAGTCTTAGCTCTGGAGAAGTGTTGATTTTTCGTGTGCGCGTATCCTTGGTGTGCAAGATAACTAGCTGTGTATATAAGTGGAAACATGTATTGCATTTTCTCAAAAGCAGAATGATAAACCTTGAAATATCTGACATTATACATTATTTATTTCTCTCAACCTTAGAATTCATGAAAACCATATATGATGTTATAAATGTAACGAATACAACCATTAATACAAAATTAATGTACATTAAAGAATTTATGTAGCATTTGTCCAGTGACAAAATCTTATTATTCTCTAAAACCAAGAAAAAATATTTTTTCTGATAATTCGTTTCTTTTATAAAAAAATGCAAACATACAAAATTTTAATTTCTTATAACTGAAAATAAATTAAAAAAAAAAATTAAATTGACCAAATATTTCATAAAATGAGAAAGGCCACTATCTAAAAATTGCTTTAGGCCACTAAATGGTTAGGGACGACATTTTTGAGATATATGAGTTCTGAGTCTTAGCGCTAGAGAAGTGTTGACTTTTCGTGTGCGCGTATCCTTGGCATGCAAGATAACTAGATGTGTCTATAAGTGGAAACATGTATTGCATTTTCTCAAAAGCAGAATGATAAACCTTAAAATAGTGTATAGTTTATACTTTTAATTTTTATTGAATACTGTAAACCTTAAAAGAAAGCTGGAAAGACATGTCTGATTTCTTTTTTTTTTAAAAAAAACTTCAAACTATTGGGCCCAAGTCTTCATGAGTCATTATCATCCTAATACACGGGCATGATGTATAAAGCTTTGTCAGCTCAATCATGACAATGCATCGTATATATGCAGTACACTCCAACCGTTACAACAACTTCAGATTAATATTAGATTAGTAGTAGATATTTTAATAGTAGTTTAGTTATGAATACAAATTCAGTTATGATATAGTAGTTTAGTTATGAATACAAATTCAGATTAATATTAGATTAGTAGTAGATTTTTTAATAAATTAAACTCACTAGTTTGTTTGAACTATTATTCTCTTTATAATAATACAAAGAAAAAATAGAAAACAAAAGAATAACACATGTCAAAATAGAGGAACCATTACAAGTCAAACACATTTAACTTTGAAAATGCAAGACTCCAACTGAAACAAAAGGTGAAAATTATTTTTTTTTAACCTAACTATAATCATCACTGAAAAAATGTGGTCTCAAAAGTTGTAAATTATTTTGTGGCCTCAAAAGTTGTAAATTATTTCAAGTTCAAAACGAGAAGAGAGAGGTTGAGTATTTTAATTTGTTGAGAGTGAAGAGAGGAAGAAGAAAAGAACGAAGAGAGTAAAAAAAAAGCAAACCCAAAGTAAAAGAACAACAAAATGGAAACAGAACAACAACAGAAGGGAAAAACAGATCTAGACATGTTTGTTTACCTCTTACTTTGCTAATCTCGTCGCAAACGGATGAAGAATAAATAAAAAGTCGAAGATATTGAAGTATTGTAGTTTAAAACTTTAAAGAGATAGTAGCTTCACTATACGAAGGAAAAGTAAAGAGAGAGAAAATTGAAGGTACTTTTATAAATATTCTACCAACCTGAAATTGGTCCTTAGTATTCTTCTTCCCACCCCCAACTACTAGCCTCCCGTTATTATGTCATATGTTCATTACCCCATCTATTAAAACTTAGTTATATTGCATTTCTGTAATTTTTTAATATATAGCCGACTCATTTGTTGGGCCGAATCGGCCCGTCTATTAAAGAATGTAGGCCACGTCTTTTTTTTTTTAATTTAATTTGTTGTTTTCGTTTATGCTGGTTTCTCACGTCGACGCCGCGGCTATCGTTTCTTCTCACCGTCGCTGCTAAAACATGGTGCTCGATGCTTACGCTTCGTCGAACCCTAATCAGGTTCACGAGGATGTTCTTCAGAAATCTAGAGATGCTTGCTACAAGGTTTCGTTCTCTTTATTATGTTCTTCTCCATCTATTTCGAATTTGCGATGTGTGTGTGATTAGGGCAATCGTTAATCATGTCGAGTGATCACTAATTTTACAGGCAAGAGATGCTTTTTACACTTGTCTGGAGAAGGAATCTGGTAAGAAACCCACTGAAATCGCGTCTGTGGGTCTTCTCTACCCTAAAGAGTGCAGCCTTTCCAGAACCGAGTTCGTCAAGAGCTGTCGCTCCTCTTGGGTATGTTCTGCGTCTCTCTCTCTCTCTCTATCGGTTTCTTTTGTGAGGTTGATCTAATGGATGTAATAAATAAAAAAAAATGAAGGTGAAGCATTTCGATAGGGAGTACTGTAGGAACAAGAGAGTCCAAAGGCTTTTAGATGATGGAGATGAGAGGAAAGGTCCAATGTCACTCCCTCAGCCTTACACTTTCAAGCCTTCTCCGTCTTCTTAGATCCCTTCCTTTTCCTGGTACAACACACTTTTTGACTTCTATCTTGATTCTCTAACTTCTTTTATAAGTGCACACTTCCTTATTGTTCTGTCTACTCACCACATCATAGTTTCGCTCATTCCGGGAAGTTTTTGTTTGTCTTTGTTGTGTAGGATGAGGAAGATCACGGAGCAAATCCCTTGGTAGCACTTACTGTTCCTGAAGCATAGGACTCATTTTCTTTGCCGACTTTTTTAAAATATCCCTTAAAGTCTTGTCTTTTATTTGAGTTGTAAGCCTACAACATGGGAATAAATTTGTGCTTTTGAAGGAACCTAATTCTTTGCCTATTGTCTATTGCTCACAATCTGCAAGCATTTAGTATACAGTATGCTTGATATATAAATGATTGTACTGAATCAGTGAGTTGAGTCATTGACTTGGTTTGTTCCACACTGTTCTTGAAACTTAGGAGTGTTTATGTGTCTGTCTTCCTCTGCCTCTGTTGTATAAGCGCTATCTCACTCATGCTATCTTAATAGCCGCGTAGGTTAATGAACTTGACCCTGAATATAATAAGTTGTAGAAAGTGGGGAGCTTCAACTTGAATAAGAACGATTGCCCAAACGGTAGCAACGTTGACAAAGCGATTTGGGAAAGTAGTGGAACGCATGTCTCTTAGTTTTCGGTCCCACTACCTCTGAACTGTATGGTTTCTGCCTTGTCGGTTATGTTAGTTGTTTTAAATGTTGTAAATTAACTGTTTTATATTATTTAATGCTTAACAGTGAAAATAGTAGATAAAAATGGATATTAATGTTTGAACAAAAAAAAAACGGAGATAATGAAGAAACAATGTGAGATCCTATAGTTCAGGCCTTGGAGGCAGATACATCATCCATAGGAGAGGAGGCTTCAGGTGCAGCTGCTACTACATTTGCATCCTCTGCTGTTACAGCATTGGAGTTGGGGCTGAAGAGAGCTCCACGAGAGTGAGTAGATGTAGATGACATTGCAGTTGCGAGAGAGATGGGCATTAGACAAAGCCCCTTCCCTTGAAGGTACTGCATTGCCGATCCCATGTCTTCTTCCATCAGTTTCGCCACCCTCTGTTCCGTTGTCCTTAGGCTCTCGTTAGATGATCCTGTTGCGTTTCCATTCCCGTTCATGACATTGCATGGTCCTCCTGAGAGTGCGTTGAGCTGTCCTCTTACCTACATTACCAAAAACCACAATGTATGATTAGTGATATACGCCACTTTACCTAAAAAGCCATGAACGGACCAAAGAACTAACCTCGGAGGTGAGACCATTGAGTCGTGGACCAACTGCTCTTGCAGCTCCCAATCTGCTCACGCTTAGTACTTTGACTTGAAGCTGAAGGAATCTAACATACTCGATGATCTCGTCCAGCATTGATGCCTTATCAGTCTGCATTTCATCATCCACCAATTCAGTTATCATTCAGATCGAGACAACTACTTGTAAACTCATGAAAGTATCGAGTACCTTGTTGGTGTTGGGAACCAGTTCTTGGAGAGACTTCATCCTCTCTGCAATGCGTTCCCTTCTCAACTGCCACAAAACAATACACACTCAGAAACGCAAAGATAACAGATGTGATGGAGGTAAGTGTGAATTATGGAGATACCCGCTCAGCGATGCTGTGAGGATCGGTTGCTTGACCTCTCCTGGCTCGCACCCTTGGCTTTTGGCGAGCCACAGGTGGGCTCGTGGTGGTCGAGACTGTCCCTTGTGCCGGCTGCAACCCATCTTGGCTACCTGTTGTTGGACCACCAGACTCCTGCATTGAACACAATAGATGTCATTTGAATGAATCAGAAACATTCTTAGACTTTGGTGTTGTCATGATGTAAGGGTAATAGTTTGGTGCCTGTGGTTGATGGAACTGGTCAGAGACGGTGGTGAGGGCGTGGAAGAGTGATTGCGGAGGAGGAGGGGGAAGAGATGAGTCCCAGGGAGGAGGAGGAGGAGGAGGAAGAGAGGAAAGCATTGGCATGGAGTCATGGAAGAAACCGTTACTGTTTTGGTTTATGAACTCTCCCTTTCTTTCTCCATTCCCATTTTCCATCTCTTCTGTCTTCTGTGTTTCCTTTGCTCCCTCATGCATTTTATCCTCATTTTTATATTTGTTTAAAAATTTAACTTACTGGCCGTTTCATTTTCTTTTTAATATTTACTCCCTTAGGTATATTTGGGAAATTAATTAATATGAGTTTCGAATATTTCAAATATATTATCTTACGAAAGTCGTACGTTGCCGGCCTCTTTGTGTATTTATTTTTGTTGTTAATAATCCTAAAATCAAATTCTTGATTTACTCGAATCTGTATGAAATCAATTTGCATTATTTTTTGTTTTCACTGTTAAAGAAACTTCTAAATGTCATGTCAGGTAAACACATTAGCCTTCGAAATGATTTAAATGTTTCAAGATTTTGCAATTAATCATGTTATACCCCAACTAAATTTTGCAATTTATTAGAAAATAATATAGTTTGGGTATTAAAATGAGCATAACTTTAAATAAAAATGTATTAAAATGAGAAAAATAATTAGTTTAGATATTAAATTGAATAGCAAAAAAGTGAGTATTAAATAAGAGAGCAAAAATGGTGTTGCAGTGGTGGCTGATACAGGAGTGAAGGTGGTAAAGAGACAGATGGATGATGTGAACGGTAATGGCATTACCGTGAAGAAGTCAAGGCGGGGGGTGCAGTGCCGGTTAATGCTACCAAGGAAGTCTATGCTTCTCTCTTTACTTTCTCCAAGAAGTCTGAAGTTAGAGAGACTTACTCTTGCAGGTCACCTCCTCTCGGCAGGAACTCATTTGTAGACACACATGTTTGCTTTGTAGCTTGCACTGATCAAATTGTATATCAATTTTCTTTTATAATTTCAGTAATGAAAAATGACATGTTTCTTTACTCTTCTTTCGCACATACTAAAACTAGGAAACTGGTTGTATCATCAGATTGAATTGTAACAAGAGGGTATGTATGTAGTTTACATCAATCAACAGACAAGGGCTTTGCAGCTCAATTCAAATGTTAATAGTATCAGTTAAACCCAAAACATACAGGCAAGACTTGCACCGTTGCACAAGTAGTTCACAGAAAGCCAATGGCTCTTAGATAGTGCTGTGGCAACTCATGCAAAAAAATGCTCTCATTGGCTGAGCCGTGCCTCTCTTTTAAGCACCTGCGCAGCATGGATGGAAAGTAGGTGAGAGATTAAGCTTTCTCAAGGTAAAGATAAATCAAATATGTAGGGATCACCAACCTCATCAGCAAACTTGATCAAAATGGTAGTCCGAGGACGTTGTTGTCCTTCAATGGGTACAAAATGAGCCGTTACCACAGCAGGAAACCCTGCGTTATCCAAAACTCCCTGCATAGAGGAGATGGTGGCTGCCTCATTCTCCTCTTCTTAAATCATTTATATGTTTAAGCCGTGTTCATGAATATGTAAAGGTAGCACTCACCTTCACTATGCCGGCCACAAACGCTCCGCAGTTGAATGTTCCCATGTCTTTTGGAATCGAAATGAACCTACACTTTCACATTTTTCATCACTAAGAACTTAAAACAATCAATCTTTATCTCAGGTGTTTATGGAAAGAGCTAGAGGAATCTAAACCTGTTGACGAGGAGCTCCTTTTCACTGATCATGTACTCATCTTCATGTTCTGTTCCTTTTTCAAGTGAATCAGCAACCTATGGCATGTTCGTTAAGAGCTAATCAGGAACCAGAAACAGGCGTATCCATAGAAAGACTCCTATTAACAACTAATTCAATTTGAAAATCACCACTCACTCACCTTTCCAAACAACACCTTCCACACGGTGCTGTGGACGAAAGACAGAATCCCTAGTAACCGTGTCTCTCTTCTGTTTCCCTGATACAACGAGAGAAACATATCCATAAAACTACAAGAAGAGACTCGTCACTGAACTCTGCATTGCTAAACTTATAATGAAAGGACACGTAACTTTTCGGTCTTTCAGGTAACAAGTCTCAGACAGACATTTTGCTAAAACAAAACAGTACCTTCTCTCGGTTGCAAAGAAGCTCAAGAACCCGAGATCCAACTGCATACCCAGCATCCTCTAGTCTGAGATTCATCATTACCAAGAACAAAACACATTGTTGGAATGTGTTCAAAAATTCAAAAATCGAATCTTGTTGCGCTCGGAAACCAATGAGCTCACCTTCTTTCAAGCTCAGCAATGTTGTCAACCTGGGTTTGGTTGTACTGAACCAGCTCCGAGAATAAGAAAGCAAATGCGCTCAAGCTCACCTGTAGAGTTTCAAAGCCACTAAATTTTTCAGAATTAAACGAGATCACCACAAAGAGATCAGACCACAAGTCGAATCGAATAAACGTTCTCACTTTTAAATACTAGATCTTTTCCGAGAAAATGTCCGAGATTGAAGCAGAAAAGTGGATCTAGGGGGAGAGAGGGCGAGAGATATACCTCTTGTTTGCCTTTGCTGAGTGGCTTGTCAAGGACATTAGAGTACTGCTTCATTTTCCCCACTCCGATCATCTTCTTCGCTTTTCAGAACCCTAAATACACAATCTTTCTAATTTTCTTTAAAGGAAATTTACGCTTTTCCGGGAAAAGAATCTGTTTTATTACCGCCGGTTTTGTTTTTGGTTTGGTTTGATTCGGTCAATTTAAATTGCGGTGCGTTTGTGTTTGGTTTGGTTTGGTCAATATGCTAATACAGCACTCACCTTTATCGGTTTGGTTCGGTTTAATTTGGTTTGGTCAATATAAATTAAGCTTCCCCGTCTCTCTGGTGCTTCATTAGAATCGGCCGTTCTTCGCTCACTCCAATGGACGAAGACGATGAGTTCGGAGATCTCTACTCCGACGTTCTCCACCCCTTCCAACCTCCTCTCCGTTCGATCGACCTCAACCTCCGATCACACGAACAAGATTTGGCGGCGGAACCTAATCCAACCTCCGTCGCTAGGGTTTCCGACGCCACCGCCTCCAAACCATCCACCACTCCCTCTCACGACGCAATCGGCGACGACGACAAGGACATGAACTTCGACATCGAAGAGCCCGATTCCGCACCCGCGATTCCTGGCTTGGCTACAGATCAAGGTACGGCGAGAATTGAGCAGGTCGGCGATGACGGAGGCTACGGAGGACAAGGAGACGGAGATGATTGGGATAGCGACAGTGAAGACGATCTTCAGATAGTCTTGAACGACAACAACAACGTCATGATGATGGGAGCTGACAGAAGAGCAAGGATGGAAGATGATGATGATGATGATGATGATGAAGAGCCGCTTGTTATAGTGACAGACGCGGATCAGAATCAACCTATGGAGGAGAAGCAGCAGCAGCTCTGGGGAGGAGAAGAAGCTGTGGAAGGAGATGGCAAAGAGGGAGGAGACGCTGCTGCTGGACCGACCAAAGCTGGGTATAACAGCAGTCACGGGTATCATCATCCGTTTCATTCTCAGTTTAAGGTCAGTGTCAATGCAACAATGTTGTGTCCACTGGTTACTTTACTTAGTGGCCGAGGTTCTTGTCATGGCCCCTTTTTCATTATTTTTTTGTACTTGTACATAAAAGTCCTGAATGCAAATGCAGAGTATATATTGATCAGAGAAATTTGGAGTCTGCTTCTGTTTTTTTTTTTAATAACCATATGCAGAGTATGTTTGGTCGGTCATAAGAATGTGAATGAAAGATAAGAACTTTATCACTCTCCTCCTTGTATATCGCAAACTTATGCAACCACCAATCTAACTTTAATGAAGAACAACAATCTCTTCGGACTCTAACTTGCTTTATGAAGCTAACATCCCGTCAAAGATTTAATCTTTTTGTGATTAGTTATACGAAAAGTTATCAAGTTCTCACGCTGAGACAAATCAGGTTTGATAGTTGATCTACTTGACATAATCATATTTTTGTTGCAGTATGTAAGACCTGGGGCAACCCCTATTCCTGGAGGTGTTGCATCTGCTGGTGGGACCTCCTCAGGTCAAGTTCGTCCACCCGCTAACCTTGGTCCTATGGCTGGTCGTGGCAGAGGAGATTGGCGTCCAATGGGAATTAGGAATGCTTCTGCTGCACAGAAAGGTTATCACCAGACTTGGGGTGGTAATACAGCAGGCCGGGGACTGGACTTTACTCTTCCTTCTCACAAGTAAATTTTTTTTTATCTGTCAGAACTGTGGAGATTTTAGTAGCCGAGGCTCATGTTATCAAATCTTATATACTTATTATCTGCTCAGAACTGTGGAGCCGCAGTTCTTTTATGTGATGTCTACCTTTACGTATTTCTAGGACTATATTTGAGTTCGACATAGACGCTTTTGAGGAAAAGCCCTGGAGATATCAAGGATTTGATATCACAGACTACTTCAACTTTGGACTAAATGAGGAGAGCTGGAAAGACTATTGCAAACAGCTGGTAATTAATAACTGTGATTCATATCCTTATTTCAGCGAATGAAGAGTACTAAGAGGAACTTCTTTGAATTCTTTACAGGATCAACACCGTATAGAGACTACGATGCAGAGCAGAATACGTGTTTATGAAAGTGGCAGAACAGATCAGGTAAACTGGATCTTGGCTTATATTATGGCACAATATTTCGTCAATAACGTCATTATTCAAAAAGGGTGACATTGCATTCCTAATCATTCTCCTGTACGATAGGGTTTTGATCCAGATCTGCCCCCGGAGTTAGCTGCAGCAACAGGGGCGCAAGGTGTTCCTGTTGTTTCCTCAAATTTAGTGAAGCCTGACACTGCTCAAGGTGACTCAGCTAATATTCGGCCTCCACCGGTATTTTTCCTCCTGCTTTGCTCTCATTTAAAGTAGCATTGTCTATTTTTGGTTCACTATATTGTATATCACAGCTGGAATATTGTGGATGTACGTTTTTTTTTTAGTATCTAAAGCTTGAGAATATTTGTTGTTGTTTTGTCTCTCAGCCCCCTGGAAGACCAATACCTGTGGAGACTGGTTCTGGTGAGCGCCCGTCATCCATTGATACACGTGCTCCTCGAATGCGTGATCTAGAAGCTATCATTGAGGTTGAATATGATTCAAATCTCTCTAGATTTTTGGTTTACTGATGAGGTATATTTGCATGCTATACTGCTACTAACTGAAAATTGATTTTGTTGCCAGATTGTATGTGAGGATTCGCATGAGGATGAGCCCTCGGGTGAAAATGGCGCAGAACTAGCTGATAGCACCCTTCCTGGAGGTAATGTTCCAGTTGAGACTGGGTATGTTAACAGCGGGAAACAAGACACGGAATCTGCTAAACAAAGTCCTGCCCAGGATGAGCCACTCAAAAGGCTTCGCAAAAAGCAAGACGATGAGATCTCTAGAAGCACGGATAGTGGCCAGAGTTTTCGTTCATCGTCTCCTGCTGGAGACAGAGGCACAAGGTCATCAAGTGTTGATCGTGAAGATGTGAGAGGTGAAGCTGGCAAAGATGCTGAGATAGAGGAGGAGCATAAAATGAGTTCTGCAGTCCCTCGGTCAGCAGTTGAAGAAGATGATGGAGGGGAATCAAAGACGGAGAGAAGCAGTGAAAGCAGCAAAGCAAGATCTGGAAGTCACAGAGATCATCAGCAACTGAAGGATAGCGCGGAAGAGGAAGTTATTCAAGATAAGAAGCATTCTACTCGACCAGCTAGCAATAAGAAACATCACGTTAACAATGCACCGCATCAGAGCAGAAAGTATCAAGACAGAGGGAAAGAAATGGAAAGAACTCGAGCGGGGAGCAAAGGTGGTAGTGAGTACGCAAATCCTCATATTGAGGCTGATTCTCGGTATATTGCAAGTGGCGAGGGTTTTGATAAAAGGAAAGAGCGAGATGTTGATGGGGGAGTCTGGCGCAGGAAAGAGGATGACACATTCAGTAGAAGAGGTGGGGATGAAGGGTATAGAAAAAGGGCTCGTGGTGATGATCTGGGCTCTAGGCAGAGGGTTGATCATGTTCCTTCGAGAAATCATGTGGATGACGGTGGTTTGAGAAATAGTTATGAACTGGATGATCACATCGGCAAGAGGAGGAAGGATGAAGAATACTTAAGAAGAAACCGCTCTGAAAAGAATGAAATCTCATATGGTCAGAGAGAATCAATCAGTAGCCTGAAACGAGAACGTGGTGATAGGTTGGACCATCAAAAGAGAGACGTCCAACATAAAATCAGAGATGATATGGACGACCAGGCTTCTCTCAGGCACAGAGATGATTTCCATATGCAGAGAGATGGAAATGAGAGGTTGAGAGAGCGTGAGGATTTGGAGAAACTAAGACAAACTCACGAGGATGGTTTATCAGCACGAGGACGAGAGAGGCATGTGGGTGCAAGGGATCGTAGAGGTTCAGAAGACCGATCATCATCGAGGATGAAGGACGAGTATAAGGCTTCTGACAAAGAGCATCTCACCAAGGATACAACAAGGCAGACTAAACAGACGAAGAGAAAGGAACATCCTGGTGAAGAAAGTTCTTCCTATCACAGAGGACACGAAGACTTCTCTGCACGCGCAGACGACACTGTGAACAATGTGAAAAAACCAAGGTTGGAGAAGACGAGTGTTAAAAGTGACAAGGTTGTGGACTCTTTAGATGACCAGCGATTGCAAGATAGAAAACATAAAGATTCTAGACGAAAGATTAAAGAACAAAGAGAAGGCACAGATTCATTGAGGAACAAGCAAGGAGAACAAAATGGCAGTTCCAAAGTGACTGTATGCCCCATCAGCCTATGAAATGATTATATAAATCTCATCCAAGTTTTGCAAACTTAACGTAGTTATTGTGAATGCAAAATATTATCTTGCAAACTTTTTTTGTTCCGTTGCCAATCTTACCTATAATATAATAATATATATATATCTCATGGTTTCGTCACTTTTAATATGCCTCATTGGTCAGTGTTGATGTTTCTTCCATGCCTTTCAGGGCCTAAAGGGAACCAACGAAGCAAGAAATCACAGGAATGAGATCGCACAGCAGCACAACGCCGCCAAAAGACACAAGGAAAACGCTTCCTCTGGTGATGAGCTGCAAGATTCAAAGAGAGGACGTACGAAATTTGAGCGTTGGGGAAGCCACAAAGAGAGAGATGATGATGATGCCACTGCCAAGGGATCTTCATCCATTTCTATAAAAACCCAAGAAAAGGAAAAAGGCACTAATGGCCGAGCTAGCGAACCTAATCTTGCCTCTATTGGCAAGAACCGGAATGTAACTGAAGAGAGAAGTGGCCATGACCTTGCGGAGACCAAAGATGGAAGCGAGAAGGGACCAAGAGACCGGCACTTAGACACGGTTGAGAAACTCAAGAAACGCAGTGAACGGTTCAAAATTCCAATCCCCACGGAGAAAGACAACGCAGGAGTAAAGAAAATGGTATCTGAGACGCTGCCCTCTGCAAAAACTGAAGGCTCTGCGGATTTAGAGGTGAAAGCAGAGCGGCCACCGAGGAAAAGACGGTGGACAAGTAGCTGAGAGTCATAAACTGGAGTGGAAATAAAAAGCGAGGAGCTGGCCCTCTTTGGCTAGATCGAGGCTTAGGTTTAAACGTATGACATGAGATTCTCTCATCCCACGGAGCAGTTGTGACGGTATCAAGATGGAGGATCAACTAGGAGACTAAAGAAGAATGTGTTTGGGAGGGAGCTATGTTGTGTAAGAATAGGGAGGGAATACGGATACGGATTTACTCTGAGATAATACTTTTGTAGTAGTTGATGTAACTTTTGTCAAAGATTATTGGTCGCTTTTAGTTTTCTTCTCATACCAAGTGCCTCGAGAGAAAGCAAGAATATTTTAAAATACTTAAAACTACTCTGTTTTATATATACTGTAGCATCTTAGTTACTCTGTTTATGTAAACGACCTATAAAGACTTTATCATTTGTGTTTGCCTTTTTGGTTTGTACTCCTGCTTAGGGGAGAAGGCTTGTAAGTATAATATGAGCGATTATCAAGATTCAAAATTTTGTACTGAGATCAAACATTCTTTTCACAACAAAGAAAATTTCTTTAGAGCTTCAATCTATAAACAACAAACCACTTGTGTGCTTAATACGAGGAAAATTTAAATAGCTTGTGTCGGTTTGGAATATGCTGAGGAAGAACATCTTACAACCTATGAAGTTATACCGTGTGATTAGTCTTTACTCAGCAGCAAAGAGGAGTCCCAAAACCAGTATTGCAAGCAAGGAAAGGCCAAGATTAGCAGTGGTGGCAATGGTGCCTGAATGACCAGGTGAAGCTTCTCCACTTGCATTAGCGGAGACAATGTTTGCAACCGGGGGCAGAGGTGGATCAATCACGTCTTTGGCGTCAAGAGGCGGGTTTGGGGCACTAGCTGGTGGCTGTGCTTCCTTGGCTGCCACGGACAATAGAGCACCAGCCTCTGCAGGTAAGATGGCATAAGGCTGCTCTTTGTTCAAATCTGAGCATGGACTCCCTGCATTTGCATCAAATACATATTATCAAACCTTATCTTGATTATGTCTACACTGTTGTTTCATGATCTCGAAGAGTCTTATAACTTACTCAAGTATCTAGTAGCAGTGGCAGGAAACTCTGTGATGACTCCATCAACTCCATTCCCTGAAATGAATGTGGCAATCTCTACCGTAGGATCAGAGAAGTAGTCAAACGCTATAGAAAGGTATTCGTTCCTCAGCACCGAGACGTACACAGAGACGTTCCCCTTGTGCATCTCCTCCACTACGTTAGTCTTCCCTGTGGCAAAGCTTTCTGAGGTGGTGACTAGAGAATTTCTCTTGAGGTTAACAGCTTCTGCATACTTCTTGATCTCGTCAATGGATGGCTTTGGAGCATCTCCTATTTCCTTGTCGATGGTCAAGACTCTTGTGTACGGAGGAACAGCCGCAAAGCCGGACAGAACAGAACTGTCATCTGACTGAATCAACACCTTTTGGGTTAGTTGCTTGTCGAGTGTGGACTTGATGACCGCGGACTTGACTGCATCTACGATTCCTAGACCTTTCTTTGAGGCAAGATAAGCAGCATTCTGTTAAAAAAACAAGACATCAGTGGAGCTTCCTTGAATAAGTTAAAGAGTTAAAAAAGGCTTGCCTCTATGTTGATAAGAACTCCAGTGACAGCCTTTGCTTTGCTGAACTCAAGGAAGTCAACGAGAGTCATGAACTTCCCTGCATTCTTGTTTGCTGGATTTCTCTGGAACCCTCCAGAAATTAAGAAGGGGCTCTGGATTTGAGCTGAAGACAGAAACATCCCAGTTAGTTTCATGAAACTTTAGAGAAGAGATCAGTTTCTACTTACGTTTTAGAGACTGGATCTCAGCCCAAGTGAGATCAAAAGAGAAAATGCCATTGGTAGGCTGGATCTCAGGAACAATGGTGGCTCTTGACATGAAAGTGGTCATGGCTGTGGTACTTGCTGTTAGGTCTGCAGAATCATGACA
This sequence comes from Brassica nigra, assembly GCA_016432835.1. Classification (NCBI taxonomy): domain Eukaryota; kingdom Viridiplantae; phylum Streptophyta; class Magnoliopsida; order Brassicales; family Brassicaceae; genus Brassica; species Brassica nigra. Next base: position 7,823,318 of record CM028244.1, on the reverse strand, counting down.
GAAAGCTATTCCGTCTTTGGACATCTGGACAGAACAGTCTATCACATCTGCTCCATCGTCCACGGCCTTTTGATAAGCAAGATCAGTGCAGCCTGGATAATCTCCACTTGCTCCATTGTGAGTTATGACCAACGCATGGCCTGCTTTAGGGAGATTGCCATTTTGGTGAGACAAGCAAGCTGCAAGAATACAAGCACATTAGGCATGAGAAGACGTGCATATGTGTATGATGATGGTGGACAGGGCCGGTCCTGAGCATAGGCACAGTAAATCATTATAGTCTCCAACATTTTAAGAAAAATTTACATATATATAGGCCCCAAGTTTATAAGAAAAAATTTATATATACTGTTACTAAATTGTCTATAGCCCCAAAATCTCGATTCTGTTCTTGATGGTGGATTGCAAGTTAACTTACATATGGCTTGTGATGCTGTTGGCGGGAAGTCAGTGACGAAACCATCAACAGAGAACTGTCCATTGTCCACAAACTGGAGATACTCAGCCGAGGGATCATAGCTGTAGTTGAAGCTGGTGCGCAAATCATTGGCAAAACCTGAAGCGTAGACCTCTAGACCAGCCTTGTGTGCATCAGCCACAAAGGTGGAAGCGGGCTTAAGGTAATTAGCCGAGTCAAGTGGCCAGATGTAGTCTTTAGGTACAAGAACGCCTGATGCAAAGGCCTTGATGGCTGCAAGGTTCAGAAGAAGCTCGCTGTACTTCTTGTTTGTGGTTGGCTCAATCGCCTCGGGGTCTTTGAACTCGAATATGAGCTTTGTGTTGGCGCTTCCTGCGTCCATCCCGATGGTTTTCAAGAAGGCCATCTCTGGAGATGAGATGAAATTAATGCCACGGAATCGTAAGCTTTTCAGGTACTCAGCTGCGCTCAGCTTGTGTTCCGTGTAGAAGGAGTCGTACTGCACGTTTTAAAATCAATGTTTGGATTATTTTATTTGATGAATCAACAATAAACTTTCAAAGAGAGGAATAAGAGAGAAACCTGAACGCTTAACCAGAACTTGGGAGGCTTGGTTCCTAAGACGTCCTCCACGGCAGATATTGGCATCTGGCCATCGAAGATGCTAGGTCGAGAGAAGATGTTCTGAACCACTGCTCAACAATACAAAACATCAAAAGCTGTTGGGAAGCATTTGAATGGAGGAAAAGAGAGAAAGACATACAAGAGACATTGGAGAAAATGGTGTCGGCAGAGTAGTCAAGGGCAAACCAGCCTTTGAGGTCCTGACCGTTGACTTTGTATGTCTTTTGGGCTTTGGGGAAGAGCGTGGAGATGGTGGTTGAATTGTCAAGCCTGATATCAGGCAAGCAGAGGCCAACACCGTCTTTTGTCATCTGAAGGTTGCACAACATAGTAAGGCCAGGGGAGCTAGTGCTAATAGCCAAGTCGTTTGCTGAGGCGCTTGACTCTGGGAAAAGACCTGAGAAGCCGCCTCTGGCCACAACCGCAGGCTCTTGTCCTAAAACCACAGATCAAGGATAAAACAAGCATGAGCTTTTTACAAAACAAACAAATATGTTACGTGAAATTGGGTAGTTTCATATATTTCACGGTTACACCAAGAAACATAACAAAACATGTTATTATTAACACATACCGTTAAGGGTGAGCCATTTCTTGGCAGGAACAGCCGCCGCAGCAGCTGGAGTCCTGGGAACTGCGACACATGAGTGTAGGAAAATGGAGAGAAGAATGAAAAACCTCAGCATATCTTTTGTGTGTTTATTTGATTGATCTCCTGCAGTGTGTACGTAGACCAAAGCAAAGTCAGATACATTTACAATGTAGAATCAATACATACGTTTCAGAAAGAGATCTTACAGCAAAGAAAAGAAGAAGAACATTAATCTCTTCTTCAGCTTGTTTTCCTTGTCGTTATGTTTTTGACTAAACGGAAAAGAAGCGAAGAAGAAGATGGTCAAACAAGAACAAAAAAAGTGTTAATTAATTAATTAATGGGTAAAAGAAGTAACTCGCTCGCATCATCGCATTTATACCCATTTACTACTCTCTATTTTTATCTCTTGATCCCCCTCCTTTCGCTTTTAACTGTTTTCTTGTTTTTCTAGACATTTGACATTTGTAACCAAATCCCAGATTTAAACTAGACCATAATCGAAGAAAACTTTTAAATTCATACCTGATTTGATATATATATAAATTCTTGAATGGTTTTGTAAGATAGTAGTCATGTATGTGTATAATCTGATCTAATTGGTCTGAATAAAAATCAAACCTGACTAGAATCTAGAAAATTGAATGCGGGTTTTTTTTTCAAAAGTAGTTGATAAATATTCCAAAGAATACCCAAATATTCAGACCTATTTTTAATTCCATACATAACGTTTCAGTAAATTTGTGTAATCACCCCTTCATTTCGTGAATTTAAAGTTTTAGACTTTGGACAATTACTTGCTACTCGTCGTGTACTTATTACTTGATCCGCATTTAGTTCGAGTACTCGTCAAGTCAAATATCAAGTCATCTACTATAATTACTTACAAATATTATACATGTATTAAGTACTAAAATAAAAATAACTATTTGATGTTTTTAATTTGTTACTCGTAGCTTGTTATTAGTTTTTACTTTTGAACAAAAAAAATCATAAACTATATGGTAGAATAACTCATTTATACGATAAATGGATTCAACAAAAAGTATATTTGAGAAACATTTTAGTGTTTTTTAGTTTGTATATTATATGTAGATGGATTTTTTTTCATTATCTTATATCGACTTAAGACATTTGAAAATAATGAAATAAAAGAAAATCATTTTTTAGTCTAGAATTCTAATTAACTAAGTCAATGTTTCTCAAACTCATGTGTAAAATTGAAGTAGCTAGTTAAATTAATATGTTATCAAATAACTTATAGATAATTATCAAACTCATGTTACTATCGGTCGCAGGATTTGACACAACACTACTATCCAATGTCGGCAAAAAAAAACGCAACCTAGCTAGTCAGTTTTATTTCCTGACAAGTTAATTAGCCACGAACTAATTTGTCACGCTAATTAGCCACGTGACAAGTTAATTAGCCACGTGACAAGTTAATTAGCCACGACATTATATTTACATTTGCATGGTCGGCCTAGTCACGTTTTACTTTCGTGGCTGTTACGTGGCTAGGATAGCCACGCTTTGTGTTGGACCATGTCTAATTGGAAACCATAGCCAAGTCGTGGCTGAACCATAGCTTTTTAAGTGTAACCATAATTTTATAGTAGCGCATATGTGTCTATGCAGAAAATTTTTACTAGTGAATTTTACCAGTAAATTGTGGTTTGAGGTCAATTATAGATCGTCCGGTTATTATACGAATGAAGTCTATGCAGTTTTTTTTTTTAGTCTATGCAGTTTAAAACTGCAATGCAATAACAGTTGCTGGTCTAGTAAATAAAAGATGTGATTTGTTAAGTTGCAGCATTAAATATTAATCCTTGCTTTTTTTTTGGGTCAAGGTTGAATTTCTTTCAACGTTCAAGCCTCAAGACTTGCTAAATAAGTAAAAGGACTTTCTATACATGCAAACTTTACATACTTTTCTTAAGTGGAACTTTCTTAAATTTCAAGAATACACATATATTCCAATTTTTAGTACGTGTTAAGAAGTCAGTTTATTACCTAAATCTAAAAGCGTGTGATTCAAACTATGAGTTGTTAAGTTGCTCAAAATGGGTTTATATAATATTTGGTATATAAATTGAATTTAATAAGTTCCTCCTTCTCTGATTCGACTGTTCGACACCGCAGACATTTTCTTTACCTTTTTGGCTTTTACCATCGGAAGTTTAAGTTTTTTTTTCCAGCTCCCAACGCCTCTTCTCCTCCTCCCTCCTAGCTTCCATCTCACGCAACCACAACGGAGCTATGAAGATAACCGCCTTACTCGTTCTAAAGTGCGCTCCGGTAACTTCGGATCCAGTCATCCTCGCCAACGCTTCCGACGTCTCTCACTTCGGCTATTTCCAGCGATCTAGCGTCAAGGAGTTCCTCGTCTTCGTCGCTCGCACTGTCGCCAGCCGCACCCCTCCTTCCCAACGCCAGTCCGTCCAGCACGAAGGTTCCTTCTCCTCCTCCTCCTCCTCTCGGATCGAATTTTATGAATTAGGGTTTCACAGCTCTTCCAGCTTTGTTCAATTGTGTGTGTGTTTGGTTGGAAAAATAAGAGTACAAGGTTCATGCTTATAATAGAAATGGACTTTGCGCGGTGGGATTCATGGACGATCATTACCCTGTTCGTAGTGCCTTTTCTCTTCTCAATCAGGTCTCTCTCAAAATTCACTCCTTTGTGTTGTATTTTCAAAAAAAAAAATCAGGAGGAGATGATTAAATAGCTGACATTATCAGGTTATAGATGAGTACCAGAAGAGTTTTGGTGAGACTTGGAAGTCTGCTAAAGAAGACTCCACTCAGCCCTGGCCTTACTTGGCCGATGCTCTTACCAAATTCCAGGTTTTGTAACTCTATCCTCCCCTCATCTGGAACTTGCTAGGTATATTATTAGCTCAATTTGGGTGTGACAATAATAAAGAATCCAACTTTACTGATTCCTAATGAAGAACTTGTTAGGTATTATTAGCTCAAGTGAGTGGATATAATAAATAAAGAATCCAACTTTACTGATTCCTCGTGAACTATGTGATTTTGTTGGTAAAAAAATGTTTCTGTTCTAGCCCATCTTCAGGACCCAGCAGAGGCTGATAAGCTCTTGAAAATCCAGAGGGAGTTGGATGAGACCAAGATTATCCTTGTAAGTCCACTCTCTCTTTTCCTCTAAACATGCCGAAGAGTGATCTAATAATATGCATAAATGCTGTCCCCAAATAGTACGATGTTGTGTCAATGAGTTTCCTTTCTCTCTGTAGAACAAGAAAGTCTTGCAGATACGATAAGTGTGTGTGCGTCGTCTCCCCTTAAATCTGAATATTTGTTCTTTTATTACAGCATAAAACCATTGATAGCGTTCTAGCCCGTGGGGTGAAGTTTGACGACCTAGTGGAGAAGAGCTCTGATTTGAGCATGGCATCGCAGGTACCATTCTAACATTTCCATACCTACCTTTCCCCAGCTTTAATTCCCCACTGTCTTGGTCTTCTAGGCTTAGTTGGTTAACTCAGTAGAAACGGAAGGATGTGAATGAGCGATGTGAATGAGCGAGCTTGGAAGTGTTGTAGATGAATAGATGAACTTTTGCATGTCATTTTGTTGGGTTTCGTAGATATATAGAGGAGGTATTTGGACTGTGAGATGAGAAACTGATTTTGGTTTTTGGATGAAACAGATGTTCTACAAGCAAGCGAAGAAAACGAATTCATGCTGTACTATTCTGTGAGCTGCAGCTCTTCGTGTTCTTGGTATATGTATATACATCAGAACTTATGATGGAGGGCTAGATTGTTTTCTTTTATATGCATTGATTTACCTGTCTCTAATTTGCTTGCGCTTTGAAATTCCACATTACTCTAGTCATGTGGTGTGTTATCCAAATACATGATGTCAATTTCAATCCGTCTTTGTATATTATATTATTTGCTTTTGTTCAAGTTTGCTTATGATAATATTCTTTACACATTCACGCAAATAGATTTAGATGTTGGAAATAAACAAAAGCAGAACGATGATCACTGGAGTAAACAAAAGGGGTAGTTTGTTACACAGACAAAAGGAAGTAAAAGGAGGTGAAACAAGTCTTATGTTCTGTAACTATTTGCCAAAGATAGATTTGAGCCACCAGATGCCCTTTGTGTCATCAGGAGCAGCGTTTGACTCGGGTGGTGTGTCACTCTGAGGAGTCTTGTGAAGCTTGTTGACGTCATATCCTTGCTCCACCGCCTTCTCCACTAGCTCCTTGTATGTCTCTTCCTCCACGTGCGCCGTCCTGCTCAGTATCTACACAGCCAACATACAGTCAATATCAATCCTTGTTAGCTTTTTCTATTATACATAAAAAGAAACATACCCAGAGATAACTCCTTGAAGGCTGGCCAATGACGGCATGCTGGTACTCAGGATCGATATACAGCACCCAGTAATCACCGGTAACGGGAATGATTGGGAGGAAAGGAGGGAGGTAGAACCTGACTTTGAACTTGGCCTCGTCGCTCTTAGGATCAGTCTTGAAAGCTGAGCCTTGGATGAAACCTCTCTTGCCTCCGTTCCACGTCTCGTTCAAGACTTTCACCGTGCCGTCGGGGTTAAGGGTGTAGGTGGCGCGAGTGTCTACACCGTCTTTAGGCTGAAACCTGGAAGGGAAAGAAGCAATCTCGTACCAACGGCCCATGTACCTCTCCAAGTCTAGACCTTTCACCACTTCCATCTCTTTCTTCTCCGTCGTCATCTTTTCTTCTCTTTTTCCTTCTTCTCTAAGATTCAAGATATGATTCAAGATATTTTATTTTCTATGAGGTGATAGGATAAGAAAGAATGGATTCTATTTAACAAGGGAGATTTCCTTGGGGGGAGAGGCTGACACGTGGGAAGCGTGTAGGGAAGATGATTCTAGCAGCATCTATGAGTTACAATGTGAAAATAAGACACAAATGTCTCTTTTTCTCTTCTTTGTTCTGTGGGGTAGAATACAAATACAATGGGCCAAACATGACAACAAATGGTATGCAACTGAATATAAAATCTTCCACAGATATTTTCTACAATTGACATTTCATGCTTTGCTTACAGCATTCCAGCTAAACCTCTTTAATATTATCATACTCCCTTGTTCCTTTCATCAGTGTTTTAATTTGTGTTTCTACAAACAAAGGTCTAGTTTTGGCTTGAATTAATCCTCTATGTATGTTTTAAGTTAATCAATGAACTTCACTTTTCTTACACATATGAAGAAAAACATCTTGTCAGGACTAAGACAGAGAAACACATTTACACCGAAGAACTTTCTTTTTAAAGAAAGAAAGCACTTAGGTATTCTTCCTTTTACCAATTGCATGGTCAGAGATATCAAATGTGCTAAACTCAAAACAAGATCCTTGGGAGGGAGAAATTAGAATAAAAAAAACACATCACACACAAAGAGTTACAAATTAACAAGAAACCATCAGAAAATAAAGAGCATGGCTATGGCTGCGGCCATCAGCAGTGGAAAGAAGAACACTTGTCCGTGAGCAGCACCACCGTAATAAGGCAGCATCATAATCGGAAACCTGCATGTTCCCTTCGAGGGATCCGTCTTGGTCACCTCTGATATGTTTGAAAACTTACATGCTTCATCCTCCTGGTCGTTTATCTGATAGTAACTGTTGAACGCATACACGCGAAGACTGTTTTCCTTCCCGTCAAGTCTCCCACGGGACGTCCCAACCCCAAGACTGGTGCAGTCCCCGCGGCTACACGCGAAGCTCACGCTAGCTGCCACCTGCGGATCGTCCAGCCTCGCGTTTGGCTTCATCACACACCACTTCTTCATTTGATAGTTCACCTCTCTGGCCTTGACCAGAGCTCCTGTGTTGGTTGTTCCCAAGTTCAAGGTGTATTTGGGTAACCCTTAAATTGAGAATATCCCCCAGTGTCGCTCAAAGTATCCAGGCTGAACCCTTTTGGCGTCCTCGTCTATGAGGCTGAACAGGTACGCATCGATTGGGCCAGGCCTCTTTGGAGTCCCTTTCCCACCTGAGATGTGATCCATGAAGCCTTGGTTGAACTTTTTAGCGTACTCCACGTTGGCATTCTTGTCCCTATCGGTAGGCCATCCGATCTCACCGACTATGATGGGCACGTTTCCAAACCCATTCTTCTCCAGGGCGTGAACTAGAGTGTCGTAGTTTGCATCGAACATGTTGTTGTATTTAGAGAGTCTCACCATCGCTCACGGGCTTCGAGATGCCATCAAAGAAGGCGTAATCCACCGGGAAACTGGCGTCGTTGTAGAGACTGATGAATGGATAGATGTTCACGGTGAAGGGGCTGTCGTTGTCACTCAAGAACTTGACGATTGTGATCATGAGATCACGGATATTGGCTCTGAAGTCGCCTCCAGAAGGGAGTTTGGTGGAGGTCTCATAGACATCGGCGTTTAGGGGACAAGTGACTTTCACTTGGTTCTGAAGATCCGCTTTTGTTAACGCGGTTTGGATGTTTATCAGCGCAGGGAAAGTGGTGTTAAGATAGCTCCCGTTATAACTTGATAGGAAAGGTTCATTGCCAACAGCAACGTATCTGTGTGTCAGAGAAGCTCATTCACTTTAGTCTTGTCTGATACAGTAGAGAACATATGTACGTGTAGACAGTGCCGGTCATGAGTATAGGCTGGTGAAGCACTGACATATGCAATATGGTCTTCAAAATTTTATTAAAAATTTACACTTATAGAAATTCGAAATTTTGCAAAAAAAAAAAATTATATAAAAACTCTTACTAAATTGTTTATAGCTTTTCAAAATCTCATGACCGTCTGTGTGTAGATTTTATATATCGCAGGACTCTCGTAATAAGAGTACAATTCAATTCATCAGCCATGTCTACAGACAAACCTACTTCACTGTCTCTCAAGTCCCTAATTTCAATTACTAATTACTTGCCCTTAAAGGAAAGTTGGATAAAGAAGGAAAGGACCTGATGTTAACGTTGTTTGTTGAGATGTGAGTGGAAACTGTTGGATCAATTAAAAGCCATTGGGGTTTAATTAGAAATGTGAAAAGGAATGATTTGGGCTTTGTACAATCTAAATCCAAAAACCTGTATTGATTAAATGACGAGAGAGGAAGATGTTTGTCCCACATCAGACAACATCAACAAGTATGAGCTGTTTATATATGGTATTGTGCTATCATTGTTCAAACGGTTTAGGGGGATAGGATGGTTCCCCACGTGCGCCCGCTGCCGTCCGGCCGACTCGGCTCGGATTTGGGCTTGGGTCTTGGTGGTAGGCCGGAGTTAAGCTCTAAAAAACGACAATGGTTTGTCTGAAAACAACACGTAGTTCGTCTGTTCGCCCAAAGATAAGAATGAGTCAAAACGGAAAAATCTTGCGGAGAAAGTTTTTCAACTCTTCACTCCCAAGATTTCAGAGAGATTTTCGCTAACGTTCTCCAGCAGTTGCGAAATTCAAACTCTCCCTTCTCTTTAAATATCGCCTCTCCTCTTCATTCATTTTTTAAGTTTTCACGCAAAGAAAAAACCAGCAAATCTCACAGCGTAAGTGTAGAGGGTGTTTCGTAGAATTTATTGTTCGTTAGGGCGTTCACGAGTGAAGCATGATCGTCTCCCATGGTTATATCCTGTGACTATATATTCGTACAGTCTCGTCTCACTACGGAGCGAATATAAAAAATTAAGGAAAGAGATCATATCTCGCCTCCATGTTTATTTTGTCGGTTCTTCCGTTATTTTCCTTAACTCGTTTCGTTTTTCATATCGTTTGTATCGATCCGGTTTCCGGCATCAACAATCTTAACTCTTTATCGTTTTCTATCTAAAGCTTAAGCGGATTGATATGACGATTTATGAAACGGTTATTTAAGGATTTCTTAACGGATTTAGGAACGATGTTTACAATTTGCTCTGTTGCATTTCCGCGAAATGTTTCTTACTTATCTCATAACGGTTTGCGTTTTGCTCTGTAGCACTACCGCAGAACGTTTATTGATCGACGATTCTTTGAAACGATGTTTGCGATTTGCTTTCTGCTTATCCGCGAAACGTTTCTTAATGATTCTGAAAACAGGTTTCCGTTTTGCTTATAGCATCATCCGCGAAATGTTTTAGATACATTATAATTCGAATGTTCTATATGAATCGTTTTCATAACCGCTTTCTTAAGCGAGTCTATGAAACATTCTAAGTCAATAAAAATGGTTAATGCAAACGCTTTTAAGCGAGTTTGCAAAACATTTTAAGACTTAAATCGATAAGATTTGGTTCAAACACCAAAAATGACATTCGATTTTAGACTATTATTTTTTAGAATAATATGTTGTTTGTTGATTGGAGTACTAATCCGCTTTCATGTTTTCTCAACAGAAACAAAAATGATGGATCCTAGCAACACCACCCCCATTGACGCTACCATCACTCAAACTCCACTCAATATGTCAGCAACTGATGCAACGTTGACAAACGTTGGAACCATTTCTGCAACAACAACAACTACCCTACCAGTGGGTAATGGTGCTGATGAAACCACTCGCCGTAGCCTTTTCGGTGTTGGTCTTTATCAGACGAGTTCAACTCTGGGAACCACAAGTGCTCCGGTTGTAGTAGCAACTCCTCCGACAGTATCTGATGTGTTCACTCAAGGATTGATGCCTGACAAGTTTGATGGCAAAGGCTTCAAAATGTGGCAGAAGAAGATGATGTTCTTTCTGACAACAATGAAGCTGGACAAGTTCATCCAGGAGGACAAGCCCCTGATCCCTTATGGGATTGATGATGTGCACACTCTCGCAAGTGTTGATATATGGGTGCATTCCGACTTCATCTGCAAAGGGTACATTTTGGGTCGCCTCATTGATCCATTGTACTGGGTCTATTGTGATATCCCCACTACGAAGGAACTATGGAGATCACTGGACAAGAAGTACAGAGGTGAGGACGCTGGCTGCCAGAAGTATGTGGTTGCAAAATTCCATGACTTCAAAATGGTGGATTCAAAACCCATCATGGATCAGGTGGAAGCGTTTCAGCTCATTTGCCATGAAATCGCTGCTGAAGGGATGTCCATCTGCGAGACATTCACAACTCTCAGCTTCATTCAAAATCTTCCTCCAAGCTATGCGGATTTCAAGAACTACCTGAAGCACAAGAAGAAGAAGATGGGGCTCGAGGAGCTCATTATGAGGCTTCAGATGGAATTCAGGAACCGACTTTCTGACACTGCAAATGCTAAGGAGCATAGTGTCAACATGGCTGAGCACAAAGGCAAAGGAAAGGTACATGCTCAATCTCCTGCTAAGCTTTCCAAAGCAGCTGCAGCCCTGAAGCCTTCTGGAAAAAACTTCAAGAACAAAGGCATTGAAATCAATGTGAATATGGAGAAATTCAAGGGGAAATATCACTACTGCCGCAAAGTGAGGCACAAGACTGCTAAGTGTCGCAGCAAGATCAAACATGAGAAGGCTCAGGCAAATATCACTGAGGAGGATCTCGTTGCTGTGGTGACTGAGGCCAACATGGTTGAAAGCAACAACTCCAAGGAATGGTGGTATGACACTGGTGCAATCACCCACATTTGCACCGATAGGGCGATGTTCAGCACCTATCAAAAAAGCAAGACTCAGGAGAAGCTCAAAATGGGGAACACTGCAGTCTCTAAGATTGAAGGACGCGACAATGTGATTTTGAAGATGACATCTGGACGTGAGGTCACTCTGACGAATGTGAAGCATATGCCTGGCATGAGGAAGAACCTGGTCTCGGGAACCTTGCTCAGCAAGAATGGATTCTCCACAATTTTTGAGGCGGACAAGCTCATGATTACGAATAATGGGATGTATTTGGGAAAGGGGTATGTTAAGGAAGGACTTGTCAAGTTGAATGTAATGACAGTCCTTCCGAAAGTTGTAGCTCCAAAAGTTTCAATGAATAAGAAAGAGCCAGTTGCTTATTTGGTGGAGTCTTTTAATATATGACATGAAATATTAGGCCATGTAAACAACAAATATATACAAAAAAATGAACTTAAATCTAATTCCTAAATATAAAAAAAGTAAACAAAAATGTGAAGTATGCGTACATGCTAAGCTCACAAAAACGCCCTCATCTCGTGTTGAAAAAACTAATAAACCTCTAGATTTAATTCACACTGATTTATGTGATTTAAAATACATGCCAACCAGAGGTGGAAAAAAATACTTTGTGACCTTCATAGATGACTGCACAAAATATTGGTATGTATATCTATTACATAACAAAGATGAAACCTTAGAAAAATTAAAAGAATTTAAACTTGAGGTAGAAAATCAGCTTAAAACAACTATTAAAGTAGTTAGAAGCGATAGAAGAGGTGAGTATGATGGACCGTTCAACGCATTCTGTAAAGAACATGGAATTATTCATCAAACTACAGCTCCTTATTCACCAGAATCTAATGGAGTTGTTGAACGTAAAAATTGAACTCTTAAAGAGATGATGAATGCAATGTTGCAGGAATCTGGGTTACCCTAGAACATGTGGGGGGAAGCGTTTCCTACCACTAGTTATATCCTCAACAAAATTCCACACAAAGTAACTGGAAAAACTCCATATGAATTATGGAAAGGTAATTTACCTTCGTATAAATACCTCAAAGTGTGGGGGTACTTGGCAAAAGTTGCGGCACCGCCACCAAAGAATGTCACAATTGGACCTAAAACAGTGGATTGTATTTTCATCGGATATGCACATAATAGTACTGCTTATCGATTTCTGATACATAAATCTGAAATATCAGATATCCATGAAAATACAGTCATGGAATCAAGAAATGCATCTTTCTTCAAAAATATTTTTCCATACAAGGAAAAACAAGGTTCGAAACGAACTCGAGAAGAAAGAGACAACGATAATGACTCAGTCACTGAGACAAACGTTGATACTTCTATAAATGATATTTCAGAAAATGAAAAAGAAGATGAACCTAGAAGGAGCAAAAGAGCTCGAAAGGAAAAATCTTTTGGTGAAGATTTCCTAATGGCATTTTTAGTAGAAAATGTTCCAAAAACTTTGGCAGAAGCCATGTCTTCACCAGACACTCCATTTTGGAACGAAGCTGTTAGAAGTGAATTCGATTCTATCATGCAAAATTATACATGGTACATTGCAGATTTACCACATGGCTGCAAAGCATTAGGGAATAGATGGATTCTTACACGAAAACCAAACCCTGATGGAACACCTGGTGGAAAACACAAAGCTAAGCTTGTAGTTCAAGGATTCCTTCAAAAGGAAGGCTTTGACTATTTTGATACATATTCTCCAGTAATAAGAATAACACCAATAAGGCTGATGATAGCAATCGCAGCTTTAAGAGACCTAGAAATTCATCAAATGGATGTAAAAACCGCTTTTCTAAATGATGATTTAGAAGAGCAAATTTACATGAAACCACCTGAGGGTTTTGTCATTCCAGGACAGGAAGACAAAGTATGCCGACTTGTAAAGTCACTTTATGGGCTTAAACAAGCCCCTAAACAATGGCATGAAAAGTTTGACAGCACAATGATATCAAATAGGTTCAAAATTAATGAATGTGATAAATGCATATACTACAAACTACCAAAAATGCGTATGTTTAGCTATGTCTATATGTAGATGATATGCTCGTTATTGGAAACAATAAAGACATAATCAATCAAACAAAGAACATGCTCAAAGGAAAATTTGAGATGAAAGACTTGGGATTAGCAAATGTTATTCTCGGGGTTAAAGACACAAGAAATTCAAATGAAATTATCTTAACCCAATCCCATTATGCTCAGAAAATATTAGAGAGAATTAAAAATTACTCTAATGGTACGGCAAAAACTCCTTTAAATCCCCTAATGCACTTGACAAAGAATTCAGGTGAAGCGGTTTCACAAGACGAGTATGCACGTGTGATTGGAAGTCTTATGTACTTGACCAATTGTACCAGACCAGATCTAGTGCATGCAGTAAACGTACTGAGTAGATATACAAGTAATCCAGGTCATACACACAGGAAAGCTATAACGAGAGTACTCAATTACTTGCACTACACCAAAGATTTTGTGCTTAACTATGATAAAGAACCAGCAGTTTTAGAAGGATACAGTGATGCTAACTGGATATCAGATTCTAAAAACTCAAAATCCACAAGTGGATATGTCTTTACATTAGGAGGAGCAGCAATATCTTGGAAATCTACCAAACAAACAGTGTTAGCCAGATCCACCATGGAATCTGAGTTCATAGCTTAGACAAAGTAGTAGAAGAAGCTGAATGGCTTAGAAATTTTTTGGAAGATATTCCTATGTGGGAGAAACCTGTGCCAGCTATAAGAATACATTGCGATAGTCAATCAGCTATAGCTTGGTCTCAGAATAATCTCTATAATGGTAAATCTGGTCACATCAGAAGACGACATAAAACCATTAGACAACTTATCTCAAATGGTGTAATCACAATAGACTACATCAAATCAGCTGACAACCTAGCGGATCCATTTACTAAAGGTTTGCCACGAGATGTTGTTGCTAAATCATCAAAAGGAATGGGTTTAAAGCCTATAACGAATGAGGATGCTTGATTGCAACCCTACCTATCATGACTGGAGATCCCAAGACGTAGGTTCAAAGGGAAAACAAAATCAAACATAATCTAACCAAAGCACTTTAAGACAGAGTAGTCTCATCCCAGCTCCTAAGATGATAAAAGTGCTAACAAGTGTGAGACGGATAAGCATCAGCTTTTAATGATTCCATAGCTTTCTTAAGCGGAGTATTACTCAATACTTTTCATGGTTAATCACCTAATGAGTGTGAAATGGGGCCGTTTCTAGGAGAATGAATGCAAGGCTATATTCTCTAAGTTCACTGATGAAAACCAGGAATAGTTCAGGGCCACAATGAACACAATAGAGAACTAAGTTCTACGAGAAAATGAAGCTGCGTTATGCATGTTGTCTCGGTCTACATAAAACACCGGTTGGTTCAAGACATCATGTTCACCTTCTGGTAAAGTAAACCCGACAGATATTAACTATGAGTGGTTCAAGGCTTAAAAATGCCACCTATACAAACACAACGAATTTTTCGCAAACACTCTCGATAAGTCTGTCTAGTCTAATCAGGATTAGAATAAGTTTATTTTTTTAGAGTCTATCGAGTCTGCATATGTTTAGAGTCATTTCTATTCATGTGGAAGATTATTGGATCAATTAAAAGGCATTGGGCTTTAATTATAAATGTGAAAAGGAATGACTTGGGCTTTGTACAATCCAAACCCAAAAACCTGTATTAATTAAATGATGACAGGAAGATGTTTGTCCCACATCGGACAACATCAACAAGTATGAGCTGTTTATATATGGTATTGTGCTACCATTGTTAAACAGCTCAGGGGGATAGGATGGCTTCCCACGCGCACGCCGCCGCCGTCCGGCCGGCTCGGCTCGGCGTGGACGTGGGCGTGGGCTTGGACTTGGGCTTGGAATTGGGCTTGGGCTTTGTTTATGGGTCTTGGGTCTTGGTGGAGGGCGTCCGGTCCAATAAGATTCTTTTTGGACCAAGTTAAGCTCAACGTTTTGCCATTTTAATTCTAAAAAACAACATGATGTTTAAGTTAAAACGACACGTGGTTCGTCTAAAAACAACACCTAGTTCGTCTGTTCGCCCAAAGATAAGAATGAGTCAAAACGGAAAAATCTTGCGGAGAAAGTTTCTCAACACTCCACTCCCGTGATTTCAGAGAGATTTTCGCTAACGTGCTCCAACAGTTGCGAAATTCAAACTCTCCCTTCTCTTTAAATATCGCCTCTCCTCTTCATTCATTTTTTAAGTTTTCACGCAAAGAAAAAATCAGCAAATCTCACAGCATAAGTGTAGAGAGTGTTTCGTAGAATTTATTGTTCGTTAGGGCGTTCACGAGTGAAGCATGATCGTCGTCTCCCATGGTTGTATCCTGGGACTCTATATTCGTACAATCCCGTCTCACTACGGAGCGAATATAAAGAGTTAAGAAAAGAGATCATATCTCACCTCCATGTTTATTTTGTCTGTTCTTCCGTTATTTTCCTTAACTCGTTTTGTTTTTCATATCGTTTGTATCGATCCGGTTTCCGGCATCAACATAAACATTTTTAGCAACCCATTTCCCAGCGGCTTTGAGGCTGGAGGCCAGAGTGGACAGAATCTCATTGGGAATACCGACCATAACTTCGATTCCGGATTTACCAAAAGCCCTGAGAGTGTCGTATTCGGCGTCGATGAGCTTCACTTTCTGAATATCATTCTCTCTCAGCATCCGCACCACTGTGTCCGGTGGAAGAGGGTGCGATGCCTGCGTGCCCCAGTTTGCTCCAATCGAGCTTGCCCTTTGACAAACCACTGCCACCGTCAGTAACACTACCACGAAGCCCCAATATCCCATCTCACCCTGCAGATCTGACTATTTCTTTTCACCAAAAATCTAAACAACACACTGAAACTATATGAGCTTTTGAGGTTATCTGTATTGTCTCCTCGTTTTATAAAAATAAAGCGAGCACGCACTACTCGTGGGAGTATTACTGGGACGCACATGTTTTTTGGCAGCTCATAATTAACGACCCTTCTTTTCACCATAAAAATAAATAGCTATTAGCTAGACAACACACTGAACTAGGAACTACTACATAGCTTTTGAACATAGCTGTAATGTCTCCTCGTTTTATATAAAGCGAGCACGCACGACCGGGTTTTAGGACGCACATGTTTTTTGTTGTTATGACATGTTTTATAATGTTATGTGGTTCCTTCCCATCTGTTAAAAAAAAATGTGGGTGAATATGTGGGGCAGGAGAGTCGAGGTTGCGTTCTCTACGTTAAGAAGGATGGCTCAAACCACCGCACCATTATCAATTTTAACAAATTTTCTACCCCTAAAATACATAATATATTTTGGCGCCTAAAGCAAGGGTTTTACCCGCTTTAGCTCAGGGAGCCCTGTCTGTATCATAGCCCCATCGACTTCATAAAAAGTAATGTTAACTCTTTTCTTCTATTATTTCTAGGTACGTATATTCTATTCTCATCCTTTCTCCTACAAAAGTATTACATACAATCTGATGTATTGCTCTTAAGAACAAATGTAGAGACAGTTTGAACCTCCACAAGAAAGTTTACATGAGTAAATCCAAGAATGCTGACTTGATATACAGTTATATAAGGAAACGATTACAGTTGCCACGTTTTTTTTCGTTTATCCATTCTTACATTGTCTATTGCATCTGTTCAAGCATTAAGCTACACAATTGCTTTTAATCACTATATGTTTGGAATACAGCATTTTTTGTTATGGAAGAAAAATATAATTTATTATCTTTCACAAATCTCCATCCAAGGAAAGAAAAATATGACATACAGCTGAAGTGTTTATTCTTGAAAACAAATGATGCAATATATCGAGGACTATGAGAGAGTTTGAAAGAAGATGATTTACTACAGAAAATATGTTAAGCACAAGTTGGAAGATAATGTGATTAATACTCTACACTGCTGTACCGCATAATTGAAACGTATCTACTACATTACTGATTATGAGGCGACTGCTTTAAACGCAGCGATTGCGGTTGCGGGTGCGGGAGTTTGCGAATGCAGGTGGTTGCAGTTTCGAGCGTTATTAAACGTTTTGTATGACTGGCACAACGTTTAAAAATTGTTGCATTTGCAGGATATTTGTGACTGATTGATTATAAGATATTGCATCGGTTTAATAATAAATTACCAATATTAATATATTATAACATTATAAAAATATAATAAACTATTGTAATAAAAATATTATGCTTATTTATTTATTTTTTAAATTAGTCGAAAGTCATAATTTTAATAAAATTTGTTTTGAAGATTTATATTAAAACTTTTAAAAGAATATTTTGTTTCGTTTTATATAAGTGTATATATTTATATATGTATGTATATTAAATTTTTAAAAATTCTAATGAATAGTAAGTTTAAAGTTTTATAAAACAAATTATGATAATGTTTGTGAATTTAAATTAGTATATAAAATATGTATATATTTTATTTATAATATTTCTATTTTAAAATTTTAATTTTAAATTTTTTTAAAAATTTGAAAATAATTTTATATTTGTTTATCCATCATAACGCTAGCTGAAACCATCTTTTGATTTTAAGAGGTTGAATGGTTTGAGCGATTTGTAGCGGTTTGTCGATTGTTTGGCTTATCAATCATAGCAAGTAAAGCTGCGTTCTTGGTGGTAGGGAAACCAGTTAGACTCTAAGGACTTGACTAGTTTCTCCGCTACCACCCGCAAACATAGCTTTTCGGTTTGTAGCGTTGTTGGCGTTACAATCAATAAAACGCTACAAATAGCCTCCAACCGGTTCGAACCTCTTAATATCAAAAGGGTTCCCGTAAATTTGATTAGGAAGGGTAAATTTTTTCTTAAAAAATAAAAATAAAAATAAAACTAAAACTAAAATATTCAATTAAAATTTTAAATTGAAATGATATAAATTTTAAAATGTATCGTACAATATTTTAACTTATATTTTAAAACTTAAAAATATTTCCTATAATTAAAAAAAGATATTATTATGATTTTATAAATATAATTTTTATATTTATTATAATATTATGATTTTAATATTTTTATAATTATATAAAATTTAAATATTGTTAGTTTATTATTTAACAACTGTTGCATTTGGTAGTTTACTACCATAAAATCCATAAATACACCAATTTCTAACCGTTGTACCAGTCGTATAAATCTCTAGAAAAACCGCTTAGAATCACAAGCACCTGCATCAGCAAACTCCCGCAACCGCACCCGCAACCGCTGCGGTTACATCAGTCAGGCCCTAAATGTGTTTTTCCCGGAGCCGACCACACATACGATTCTATTCTTTGGAAGTAACCGATTACTAGGAGTGCACGGTTCACAATAAATATTCTAAAATAAATTTCATACCGCACCTTATTTACTTGATTATATCTAAATTCAAATTTTACCGAACCAAATTCGATTTGAATATAAAAATATTAGTAGACTCATAAGTCTCATATAATGTCATCTCAAATCAATTGGGTTATGAGATGGAAAGACATTTCCCATGTTGGGTCAAGAGTGGGCCCTCCGGAGGCGACGAGAATAGCCAATCACAAAATTTATACTATATAAAAATTGAGGCTATAAGCCACTGAGAATGTCTATGTAGAATTTAAAACGATCAATCAAAACATGACAAATAAAATTTTGAATTTGTTATTTATAAAAATGTCAGTATTACCAAAAAATATTTATTTCAAAATAAAGCATAAATCAATATCAAATAAGGTAAATTTACAAAAGTAAAAAATTATAAATAAGTTAACTTAATCTTTAAAATATTTTTCGAAATTTAAAACAAACATATAAATACAAAATATAATTAATTTAAAAATGCAGGACTTTTAAAAAATTATAATTAAATAAATTTAACTCATAATTTTCAAGTTTAAGGCTATATGGTAGTGAAAATATTCACAAATAACATATACTATTTATAAGTTGATGGTATAAATAATTGACAATGTTCCCATAATATTTTGAAAACACCAAAAATATGCTAAATCAACATTTTATTAACTATATAAAAACTGAGGCTAAAAATTCATTGAGAATATACACATAGGATTATAAGCAACCAATAAAAACATAAATATCATAATATTAGTTTACTATTTTTTAAAAATGTTACATTTTCCAAAATTGATTATTTGAATACAAAATGAAATTCAGTATCAAAAAGGCATACTACTTATTAAACAATCAAATGGAATTGACTCATATATATATATATACAAATTATTCGGAAATTTAACATAAATATGTATTATATAAAATTTCAGGCGATGCTATAAAAGAAATTTGAGGCTATAAGTACTGAAGGTGTCCACACATGATTTAAAACAACCAATTATATTATGACAAATCAATATTTAAAATATTTCCAAAACAATTTTCAATTAAAAATAAAATAGAAACCAATATCAAACAAATTAAGTTAATAAAAGTATATATATATATATATAATATTTTCGAAATTTAATATTCAAATAAAATACAAAATAAGAATTAATTTTAAGGCATAAAATTGAGGCTATAAGTCATTGAGAGAGTCAATGGTGTTTGTTGACGATGAAAATTGTTGACGATGAAAGCAAGTTGCACCTTCTTTCTTGTCATGGTGTTTGTTGTGTTTTTTTTTACTACTTTGTATAGTGTGTTGTGTTTTGAGTTCAGGGGATGTGGGTGTTTTATATAGTGATGGAGGATATGAAAAATTTGTCATTTTAAGTAAAGAATCTCTTTTAGATTTATGACCACTAAAAAAAGAAAAGATATCACCATTCGATAAAGATGTGATTAATATTTTTATTGACTGTGATTAATATTTTTAATTTTTAACTAATTATAATTCGAAAAAATATTCTCAACTATAAATAATATATTTTTCTTCGTTTCATTAGTTATAATTAAAAAATATGATTTGTTTGTTTTGTTGTATTATACATTTATTCAATAAGTTCATATAAACTTTTTCATTTTTCATTTAGTAATTTCTCTATTTTTATTATATTTTTTATTTTTCTACTTTTACTTTTTTATTTACTTTTATTTTTTATTATTTTCTGTTAGGATCATAAACTGTATTTGCAAAATGTTATGGTTATTTTAAAACAAATCATTGCAAATATGGCACAATTTCTAAGATTTGGTTTTCAATAGTATTTTGTAAATTTAATTAGAATTCAAGTAGATAACTAAAATACATGTACATTTATTTTTTAAAAGAATTTCCAGGTTATAAGATTTTGTAATACTATTATAATATTTTAAATAGCTATATTTCACAAAACGATAGGATGTTTGAACGAATTTTATTACATTGCATTTGCTACGATCAATACAAAAATGCATGCATCTATTAATCAATTGAATAGATACATGTATCTACTAATCAATTGAATAGATACATGTATTTATGTATTGATACTAAGAAATGCAATGTAATAAAATCTTATACAATTTCTGTTTATTGTTAAATTATTTTCTTCTTATTTTTTTAGAAAATAATTTTTAAAAAAATATTTATCTTGAAAAAGAAATTATAACACAAAAAATTATAGTCTCTATGTAAGTTTTGCAGTGATCGAAATATATGTCATGCCTAACTATAACTAATTTTTAGAAAATATGAATAAAAATAAATTCATCTTGTTTGATGTAAATAATCCAAAACTAACAATACAATTTAATGAATTCAGTTATAGTTTTTTAAGTAATGACAATACTTTTCATGTTTTCTTATAAACTTAAAAACCATTTATATGATAATTATATAAAATTGTTTCGAACTGTGGATTTTAAGAGATAACATTCAAACTAACAAACGATATTCAACTTAACTTTTGTAGTTATTATGCAAAAATCATCAAATCCAATCATAGTTAAACTGAAATGAAATGAATTGTACTGAAATATATATATTTCAAAACAAAACGACGATAACTTTTATGACAATTTTTATTTTAAAATAAATAAATAGATGCATGTAATTAATCAAAATTAATTATGAAATTCATGAAATCTATCTGTTTTAAAAGCATGGAAAAGATTTGGTGTTATACAAAGAAAATGAGATGCTAAAATTTGTATACTGGTTGAACATCTTCTTGATTTGTTGAGACATAAGTTCAGTGCCTTTGAATAACTTGTATGAAAAACATATTTTTAAGAAAATTTAGTGAAAGTCAACTTTGTAACAAAAATTTTTCATTAAATTATTTGAAAAGTAAGAAAAATAAGCTTTACCTTACCCTTGATCTTGACGATGATAATCTTTGTATGTTTTAGTTTAGATTTATAATCGTAACATAGAAGTGCTTCTGAAGAGATCGTTATATATAATGCCTTCGTTATAAAATAATGAAACGTGTCATTATTTTCATCTACCGACATAGTTCCATATTAATTTGAATAAATTTTTAGGTAAGTAATATAATTTTACTATTTTTACGTAGTCAAACAATACCGAATATGATCTTTGTATCATAAATATAATTATATTTATTTTATGGTAATATAATACTAGACTAATTTATATTTAAAACAGTTTGTAATTAAAATCAGTAAAATATATAATATTTAAAATAAAAAACATTAAAGATATATACAACAAGACTCCATCAATCAATTTATTTTTAGAAACTTATTGAAAGATCTGATTTATTAATTAAACAAAGAAACATGTTTAATTTTTCTAATTAATTTAATGCGTAAATTTTATTTATTTTGAATCATAATAAAAATATATTGAATATTTAATAATTTCGTAGTAATTATTTATTTCTTATATGGTTTAATTTTTGTATACATAGTTACTTAAAAATGTATGTTTGAATATGGGATGTTAAAACTTTATTTGCATGTGTGTGTATATATATGTCAAAATGAATATATCAAAACATTTTATTATTCATGCTTACTATTATTTTCTGATGTATGTTATGTCTATAATTTGTGATTATTGTTTGATAAAGAAGTGAAAAGTGAAATTTATCTTTAATTAATTTACAGGCATAAATAGTATATTTAAATAATCGAACTTTAAGTTCATTTTTAAACAAAACTTTTAATATTTATTTTTGTATAAAACTTTTAGTTTTTCATGTAACATCTCATGAAAACATCATCAGCAGATATATAATCTGAAGTAGTAAATAACAGTCCACATGATTACGTACCACAGATCATTATGAATGTTTTGAATTTTGTCCGAAATTTTATAGTTTAAAATTCTCACTACAAATAAAATTTTAGTTTAGTGAAAATTAAAAACAGCATAACGTGCTATGTGAAGTATCTCAATGGCCAACATTTTTCAGGTTCATGTTAAATTTTGATTAGCATCATTTTCTATAATTTATATTTTATAAGAATATGAAACAATATTGTTATAATAGAAGACAATTATTGTACTTAGAGAGATTCTACATACAAAGTTATGTACATATGTAGTATCTAATGCATGGTATGTATTACATACATTTCTTACCTTTGAAAAAATTAATATGTATATTTAAAATTTCTTAACAAAAGCATTTTAAATATACTACATGTGTTAGAAAATAAAATAATTTTTATTCATCATTTACCAATATTTTTGGTCAAAATATTATTCATTTTCTGATATTTTAAATTTCTTAAGATTTTATTCGTCATTTTTAATATAAAATGTTTGTTTAGGATATAGACGGATTTTTTTCTAAATATGCATGTATGATAGGTAGTTAAAATGTTAACCATTTTGAATAACTGATATGTTCAAATCTTTTTTTTTGGTAACAATATGTTCAATTTTTTAATATTTCCATTTCTAACATTAGCATTTTCAAATATGTTTTATGTGCTAGTAAATAAATTTATAGTTATCATTATATAAATGAATATTTTTCTAAATAAAGATATATTTTTCTAAATATAATGATATATTATTTTTCAGTCAATAAAAGAAATATATATATATAGATATATGACTGTATTTTAGACCATATACATGTATGACATGTTGTTAAAGTATTCATTACTTTTTTTTTGTCAACAAACTATTCATTACCAAAAAAAAAATCTTTGTTACTTAAAAAGTGATATAACCGATATGTTTATATTAATTATAAACATACTTATATAGTTATTTTGACCACAAAAATGAAAAAAAAAACACACTTATTTTTGGATTTTCATTTGATATTCAATTCAGAGTATTAGAATCAATACGATTAAAAGGAAAAGAGTTTTGAAAAATCTACCTATGAAAGTTGTTTGGACCCTTTTCTTTTATTATTTTTTTGGTCTTCCCCTATATATTAACAGCATGTGACATATTTATAACGATTCTAATGTTTCCTGTTTTCACTCTAACCATAAAATGGGTTACACTAATTTATATTTGAACCATTTTAAAAAAATCGTAGCCCAATGTTCCAAAACTATATAAATTATATGAGCCACCATATATTTCTAAACATGTCTCATATATATTCTATTAAATTAATGCTTCGATTACAACATGTCTTTATCTATGTTATTAAAATTGAAGTACAAATTAAGTTTGTTTGAAAATATGGATAGTAGTTTAAAAAAATTTTGTTTGGAAACATAGATAGCAATTTAAAGAAAGAGTTTTGTTTGGAAATATGGATAGCAGTATAAAAAGAATATAATGTTGTTTGGAAATATGAATAACAGTATATTAAGAAAAAAATAATGGACTTATGTTATTAAAAAAAGTGAATGTCTATCTATATTATAGAAACTATCTATTTGGGGCAACTTTAAAATATATGAAAATTAATCTAATCACCTAAAAACATCCTTTGTCTAAAATAGTGATAAAACAAAATTTAAACTTATATACTTACTTCAAATCAAAATAATAATTTAATATTGATTTATATCAAACAATGATTCAAAAATATACATATATTCCAAATTGTTTTTTACTAAAATATTTTCCAATAACCATTATAAGAAAAATACAATACAAAGCTCAATTTCATATACCAACTTAAATTATGGTTTTTATATTTCATATTAAGTTTTTAAAATATAATATATGTGATTATTTATATGATGATACGTATAAAATACTATTAGTGATATGATTTCTTATATGATGGTACGTACAAAATACAATTAATTATATGATGACACAAATATGATATATAATAGTGACTAGGGGTGGACACTCATATACCCATTCAGGTTCGATTCGGGTGAGTTGGAGTTTCAGGTTTCCGGGGTCAAAGATTTCAGCGCCATTCGGATATTTCTACATTTTGGTTCGGGTTCGATTCGGATCTTTGTGAGTTTGTTTCAGGTTCGGATAATACATTTAAATTATTTTAAAAAATTTAAAAGTCATTATATACTTTAAATTTCTCGAAATTTATAAACAAAACAATTTATTACATATAAATCTGAATAATATATGTCATAATATCTACACTTAACATATAAATTTGTTTGGTTTGGATATTTGAATAGAGAATCAATAATTATTTTAAGTATTTTTGGTGTTTTGAGTATACTTTAACATTTTCAGATATTTATTTTGACTTTTGTATATATTTTCAAGTATTTCAACTAACTTAAAAGTATCATATATATTTTGGATCTTTTATATACATTAAATCTAAAAATAATTAATATATAAATATATTTCAGATACATTCTGCGAAATATTTTAGTTCGGATCGGATTCGGTTCGGTTTCTAAATACCAAACTTTTGAATAATTTGAATAGTTAATTAATTTCGGTTGGATTTGGTACTACTTTTTAGATCGAATCGGTTCGATTCTTCGATTCGGATTTTTTCCCGACTTAATATTGACATGAAAACAAATAGCAATATATTTTGAAAATACATCCGCTGTGCTGGATCAAAATCTAGTTAAAGACCGAGACACCGTAGCTCTGTATTAAACCCAAACAAATACCAAAAATAATTAAATAAATACCTAAAACCTAAAATTTTATTTGAAATCGACCCACGAAACCAAAAATATCCAATTTTTTTCTGAATAACCAATTTTTCTTTAGAAAAAAAGAATTTGGAATTTCCCCCAAAATCTGAAACTATAATCGAAAACATGAACCAAAACTTAAAAAATATATGCAACACCGAATATCTACCCAAAATACCCAAATATACACAAAAGTTCAGGTACTTTGGGTATCCGATCGCATTTCGAGTAGGACCTGGTCTCGAACATCTGTGGTCCAAAAAAATCTAATATGTATTTTTTGGTGGATCCATACCCAAATCATACTTATTTTTAGGTCGATTTCTGTTTGGTATTCCGGGTCTGGTAAAATGTCCAGCGTAAGAGAGAGCTACGTGAGAATGTACATAAAAAATCTTAAATAACATAAGTTATATATTAAAAATTTCCTTTTTGATATAATGTAATTTTGTAACATAATATACAACAATTTCTAAAAACCAATTAACAAACTTTGATTACAATTTAAAAAAAAACCGCGCTTCCAAAGCGCGGGTTAGAATCTAGTTATAACTATTAAAGCAAGCTCAATTTAAGCCCAACTCTTTTGGTTATGATCAATAAAGCACCTATAATGCAGGCTCAACCCGGGTCCAATGTTTTCAATTTTGAGTTTTCACAATGAATTTTAGGGAAACTAACTGAACCAAATAAAATAAATTAGGAAGTCATGGGCTGATTTCTTCTAAACCCGAACGTGTGGTCTTATCAAAGGCAAAGTTAGTGAAGGACCACTGGTTGCACAGACACCCATTAAATTTTTTCCCATAATTTTGCAAAATAAAAATTAGTTAAATAATAATGAAAAGTTTGTTTAGTGCTCTCTGTAATTTATTTTCTTTTAGTTTGTGCTCCTATTATAGTTAAAATCAGATTCGTCTCTGGCCTTAGTACTTTTATATCTTGTAGTTATAATACAAACATTTTTAAAGCTTTTTGACCTCTTTTTAAAAGTGTCACATTCTCTCTCTCTAAATGCTAATCCAAGTTTTGGGGAAAAACTGACTTAGTAACTAGAAAAGTTAAAAAAATGTTAAGGTCACACATTTGAGCTTAGGGGAAATCAGTCCGTGTGATAAATAGAGAAGTTAAATGGACAGTCTATATCTAAATAAACAAATTAGTTTATTGGATATTATTTGTTAAAGTCCAGATTATACCCAGTCTAAATTGTCTAAACTCAAAATAGACTGTTCCAAATGAATTTTCTGCTGGGCCCAATTTAAAAAATCAAACTTAACATATAAAAATTTCATATTTAACATGAATTTCATTATGTTTTGTAGAATTCAAAAGAATACATTAGATTTATACATGATTTTGTTGGCGGGAAAATGCGATTTTACGATTTTGGTGAAGAAATATGATTTTACGGTTTTGATAGAAAAGCATAATTTCACGGTTTTGGCAGAAAAATGTGATTTTGCGGGTTTAGCAGAAAATATTATTTTTACGGTTTCGGCGGAAAATCTGATTATATGATTTTGGTGAAAAAATATGATTTTACCGTTTTGAAAGAAAAACGTAATTTCACGGTTCTGGCAGAAAAATGTGATTTTGCGAGTTTTGCAGAAAATATCATTTCTAAGGTTTCGGTGGAAAACCTGATTTTACTATAAGATTCCAGTAACAAAAAGAATGGTCTGAACAATTGGATCTGAGAGGAGAGGCTCGAAAGTTCCCGAGACATCGGAGGAACCCTAGAGAGAGAAGAGTAAAGTGAACGCAGGATGGAGCGAGAGGGGGAGGAGGAGAAGAAGAAAGAGGGATCATCGTACAGGTATTGGGTGAGAGAAGCGACACCAGACGCAGCTCCTCCTCCTCTTCCCCAGAAGCTCTCCCACAACGACGTCGTCGCTGCTTCCAATGCTCCTTCCCTCGGCTCCCTCTGGAACCAGGTATTATTCCTTTTCATCTCTCACCATTCTTCTCTATACCATTTCTTTCTTACATACCTTCTCTTGTTTCCACAGGCTGGCACTTGGGAGGAGAAAAATCTCACTAAATGGGCCACTGATCGATTAAAGGTTTCTTCTTTCAGTGTTCTTTTGTGCTTTCTATTTACAAAGTATTAATCTTTGGTTCTTGAAATCGAATCTTGCTCACAGGAGCTGCTGGGTTCAGTGGGTTCTTTGCAGTTTTCTTCTGGTAAAGCTGAGATTATTGATGTTAGCAGATGTGTTGGAGATGTGAGTTTTCATCTTTGTCTTATTCTCTACTTTTGTTCTGGAACTGATGATGATGATGATCCCTTCGTCCTCCTCTAGGCTTTTTTGGTGACAGTTCGGAACAAGAAAAGAGTTGGCTATACTTACGAGCTTACCCTCAAAGTCGAGGGTAACCACTCATTCACCATACTTCTGCATCTGAGTTTTTTGGTACAGTTTGTCTTTGCTCATTTAAATTACATCTTGTTTTGCACACATGATTGGTGATTTACTCAGGAGAGTGGTCATTTGAAGAGGATACGAAGAAAGTGAAGGGGAGTCTCGACGTTGCTGAGTTCTCATTTGGCGAGCTTGACGATCTTGAGGTAACGTTTAATGCGCAGAGACTTTCATATATGATTAGGGAAGGGTGTTAGGATATTTGAATGGTGATACATGTATGCACTTTGTGCAATGAGCAGGTGGATGTGAAGCTTAGCGATGACAAAGAGCTTTCCCAGCAACTTAAGCAGCAGATTAGGCTGGATATGAAGCACTTCTTGGAGCCTATACGCCTGAAACTCGGCCAGTTCGAGAAGGAACTCAAAGATCGATAGTGGTTGGTTGTTCATTGTCTTCTGTCTTTCCATTTCAAAACAGTCATATCGAGAACGTGGCTAGACATAGTATTACATCTTAGCAGTTCTTCTTTTTGTATTCATGCTACATCTGTTTACCAACACATCTCCGTTGATTGTGGAAGTTTCTGTTCATCAATTACAGCATTTAGTCTTTTACCTAATGGGAAAATGCTCCAATAGTGTACGTCAATAGCTTATATTAAGAAACAGAGTATCATCAAGCAGAGAAACAACAAAGGAATACATAATTTGAAGAGTCTCTAAGCTAGTACAGTCCAACTTATTCTTCACTTTCTATTATTGGGCTCACTCATGCCTTCTTAGTATTGGTTTCTTCACACCCATTCTACCTCCTTCACTAACAGTGTCTCTTCTAAACTTCCCAAATGGGTACTATCTACACGGACTACCGTAGCCTCAAAACCATTGGCGCTACACTTGAGTAATCCCTTTGTTTCATTCCACTTTCACACTGGTTAGAGTTGGAGAACTGCCCATCTCCACTGTTGTTCACTTGTAGCCCATCTCCACTGAATGAAGCATTCTCGTGGCTTGACTAGCTGAGTCCATGATGCCTTCTAAAGCCATGAAGAACCTCCTGCTAACTTGCTACAAACTTCCAACGGTACGGTTCTTTCCCTGCCTTTTCTTCATCCACATCATGTTCAAATTGTCAAACGGGCTATTGCGCTCGTTGCGTGATGCAAGCATCCACATTTATGTCAGTAGTAACAATATCTACCGAGTGGTATGAACCTACAGCGTCAGTATCATTACTCTGTCATCTGCAACAAGAAAATTCATTAATAAGGCCCATTATTAAAGGCTTTAATGGGCTTTCATAGGGAAAAGATGAGGCAGGATGTTTCTTGTTGAGGGGTCCCCGTTTATTAATTTCTTCAGCATTATTTTGAAACAGACAAGACGATGAATAAACGAAAGACAAATCCTTGTTTCGTCCTCTGCGAAAGCATCTCGGTGAGAAGATACAGTCGTTTTCTAAAAACGTGTTCGTATCAGATGGCGCGTGTGCTACTACAACACTCGTAAGTTACTTACTAGTTACTAACATTTTCACTTCTGTTATTGTCGGAGTTCTTGTTTGTCAAAAAAAAAAAACAGTAACTGTAATGAAACACAGATGTAATAAAACTTGTGATGATGAAGAAAAAATGCAAGTAAGAGGAAATGTTGAACATGAGTGCACGTATTAGGTGAAACAGAGTGTGTGTGGTCCTTTATATGAGAAATTGGGTCCATGTGATGTGAGTTTTTGAATAAAGATAGCGATACATCTATCCTCCCAGGCTTCCGCATCATCTCTCATTTGCAGCCTCAAAAACATGATTTTTTTTTTTTTTTGAAAAAACATACCATTGGTTCAGTACAGTTGTGAGTTTCTTTGTCCCTTTTGAAGCCATTTACTAATGTATCCATGAGCTGCAGCTCATAAAGCTACACGGTCTGGTAATTCTTTTTCTTTATTTTATTACCAACCTCATCTTTCTTTAACGTGTTTCTTGATCACTTTGGTAGCATTTATTAACTGTTCCCGGAACCTGCAGGTGTGATTGTCCCATCCATCTATCTAACTCTTGTTTAAAACCTGTCTGGTTTTTGATTTTGCAGCCAATTCATTACTCTAAAGAAACGATATGGAGAGGCCAAGAGCCCCTCCTTCTCCCTTGACCGGTTCGGAGCCATTAAGTGAACGCAGGTCCCTTGAGGTCTTCAACCCCTCGAGTGGATCTTCTTCATCAAAGCCTCAAGATGGCAACGGCAAAGGCAGCAGCAGCAGCAAGTGGATGGAGTTTCAAGACTCTGCAAAGATAACGGAGAGAACTGCTGAGTGGGGATTATCCGCTGTTAAGCCAGACTCAGGAGAAGACGGTATTAGCTTCAAGCTGTCTACTGAAGTTGAACGAAGCAAGATGTCTAGAAGGTCATCCGAAGAATCAACATCTTCTGACTCCGGAGCCTTCCCTAGAGTATCCCAGGAGCTCAAAACCGCTTTATCTACCTTGCAGCAGACCTTTGTTGTCTCTGACGCCACACAGCCACACTGTCCCATAGTGTATGCCAGCAGTGGATTCTTCACCATGACCGGTTATACTTCCAAGGAAATTGTAGGAAGAAACTGGTACGTCTCTTCTATTATGTTTTTTCTAGTGTTCATCCACGGTTGCTAGTTAGCATAATATATCTCTTTTAAAACCCATGCCAGCCGGTTTCTGCAAGGGCCGGACACAGACCAGAAAGAGGTTGCTAAAATCAGAGATTGTGTCAAGAATGGAAAGAGTTACTGTGGAAGGCTCTTAAACTACAAAAAGGACGGAACTCCCTTCTGGAACCTTCTCACAATCACTCCTATTAAGGATGACCAAGGCAACACCATCAAGTTCATTGGGTACCTACCTCCCTGTCTTTTTTTTTCCTTATTTAAACGACTGTCTCCTCTATCTATCATTCATTTTCACACTTCTTTGGCATCGTATGTTTGTTTGTTTTGGCAGGATGCAGGTTGAAGTAAGCAAATACACAGAAGGCGTAAACGATAAAGCATTGAGGCCTAATGGACTCTCCAAATCACTTATCCGATATGATGGTTTCTCCTTCCCTCCATCTCTATTAACAATCAATTGTGTGATAACAAAATGCTAACATGTCCTGTTTCTTGATGTTGGTATCAGTTCGCCAGAAGGACAAAGCTTTGGATTCTATGACAGAAGTCGTGCAAACAATAAGACATCGCAAGTCTCAAGTGCGAGACTCCGTGAGCAGTGATATTATGGTTAAGCCAGATAGTGCTACTACACCTGGTAGACAAGCTATACAATCAGACGAGGCTTCAGAGTCAGCCAAAACACCAGGACGGGTTTCTACTCCAGTGAGGTGAGTCTTTTTCAGCACCCTATCCATGATAATCACTGACAAAACTGTAACCACTGACATGGATTAGTTAGTTAATTCTGAAGCTGTACATGTATACCCTGAATGATTTGTGGTCTGTACAGGTCAAAGAGCAAATCAGTTAGCTCGAATAAAAGGCATGAAGATGTTCCTAGTGTGGAACCTGAAGAACTAATGTTGAGCACAGAAGTTATAGAGCCGAGAGAAAGTTGGGACCGTTTAGAAAGAGAAAAGGATATACGCCAAGGGATTGATCTAGCCACCACTCTTGAGCGCATTGAGAAGAATTTCGTCATCAGTGATCCTCGTCTTCCTGATAATCCCATTGTATGTTTATTTCAGTCTGCTACTGTGTTTGGTGCTGCAGACATATGGTAAGCATGTAACATTGAAATGATAATTCAAACTGTTCTCTATGCAGATATTTGCATCAGACAGCTTTCTCGAACTGACAGAGTATACACGTGAGGAAATTTTGGGGAGAAACTGTCGGTATGTGAATGAAAATTCTTCTCCTTGTATCTTTTTACTCATGAGATTCATCATGCCTGGTGATTATGCAGTCTTCTCGGCTTTGTTTTTCTTTGTGATATGAATATGTGGAACGTTGTTGGTCTCAGGTTTCTTCAGGGGCCAGAGACGGATCAGGCAACTGTCCAGAAGATAAGAGACGCAATTAGAGATCAGCGGGAGATAACTGTGCAGTTGATAAACTACACTAAGAACGGTTGTTGAACATTTTCAGAGAGTTATCTTGCAAGTTTTCTGTTTGGTATACTCATCAAACCTCTAAATCAATGCAGGAAAGAAGTTCTGGAACTTATTCCACTTGCAACCTATGCGTGATCAGCAGGTCGCCATGAGATTACTGTTATGTCTAGATTTGGAAGAAGACTGTGAATTGTTGCTGACTACATGATGTTTTCCATCATTAGGGAGAGCTACAATACTTCATCGGTGTGCAGCTTGATGGAAGTGATCATGTGGAACCCATCCGAAATCGTTTGTCTGAGAGAACAGAGATGCAGAGTTCTAAACTGGTACGTGGTTCATCCCCTACTGCACTTTTTAAAATGATGTTTTCCATCAAAGGAAACTTATCACATCGATTAAATTCCAGGTGAAAGCTACAGCAACAAATGTAGATGAAGCTGTCAGAGAACTTCCAGATGCTAATATGGTAAGGTATACTAATTCATGATTACAAAGATGTCAGACATATAAACTCAATCGATTTGTGAATGTGTTTTAGACGCCGGAAGACCTGTGGGCTGCACACTCAAAGCCTGTCTATCCTCTGCCTCACAAAAAGGAGAGTACTTCCTGGAAAGCAATACAGAAGGCATGCATCCAACCACATTTACTTTTGACTTTGTTTCTCAATCATCCTGTTTTGATTACAATATTCTCCTTGGTAGATCCAAGCGGGTGGAGAAACAGTGGGACTACATCATTTCAAGCCAGTAAAACCGTTGGGGTCTGGTGATACCGGCAGGTACCATTTCCATTCTATCCATTTAAACTTGAAGCTAAAACTGTCCTTATCTACTTTTACTTTGTATATACTTATACAATTTTACTACTTTATCTGTTACAGTGTCCATTTGGTTGAACTGAAAGGTACAGGTGAGTTATATGCCATGAAGGCAATGGAGAAAACCATGATGCTGAATCGTAACAAGGTATATGATGGAGAAGAATGAGTTCCTTTTTCAGAGGGAAAGCCAAAAATTGAAGTTTATATTATCTCTCATTGACAAGGTGCAGTTTTATACAGGCTCATCGAGCACGCATCGAAAGGGAAATCATTTCCCTTCTGGATCATCCTTTCCTTCCCACTCTCTACGCTTCCTTTCAGGTATATATGTTTTTTTCTTTTTGCTTGTATCAGTTAAGTTCTTGCGTCTCATTGCTAAAGCGTTCTTTTGTTTCTCCAGACGTCTACGCATGTTTGTTTGATTACAGACTTCTGCCCCGGTGGAGAGTTGTTTGCATTGCTTGACAGACAACCCATGAAGTTTTTGTCAGAGGAATCAGCAAGGTACTCTATTCTCCTTCAGTCCATATGTGTATAACGTGTAACACAAGATACACTGGTCAGAATCTAAGCAATCTCTTTTTCATCAGGTTCTATGCAGCAGAGGTCGTTATCGGCTTAGAATATCTTCATTGCTTAGGTAATAATCCTAGTCTCTGTTGACCTAAACATCTCTTGTTCATACATGTAGCCACACACCTTGAGTAGAGTCTCTTCCTTCTCAATATTAATAGCAGTTTCGTCATATATATGGTCCATAAACAGGAATAGTGTATCGAGACCTGAAGCCCGAAAATATACTGCTTAAGAAGGATGGACACATTGTATTAGCAGACTTCGATCTATCATTCATGACGTCCTGCACACCACAGGTTCAGTTCCATTTTTATTGGTAATTTAAAGAATGTGATAATCAAGAGAAGAAATGTTATGCAGGTTATTATCCCACCTGCACATAACAAACGAAGGAGATCATCATCATCCAAGAGTCAGCCATTGCCTACATTTGTTGCAGAACCAATCACCAAGTCAAACTCTTTCGTAGGGACTGAAGAATACATAGCTCCTGTACGGTGATGCACTTTTTTGTTTATTATCTCTGGAAATCTTCATTTGTAGGTTGTAGCTGCTGCATCTTCAGTATGTGTAAGATTTTGAGTATTCTTTTCATGGTTTATATAACTATTTCAGGAGATCATCACGGGTGCTGGTCATTCGAGTGCTATTGATTGGTGGGCACTGGGTATTATATCCTGCTAGAATCTTACCTAATTATGATAACTTACGTCATAAGTCAACCCCCTTTTTTAATATGTTGATCTCCTTTTTCTGTGTTAGGTATCTTGTTGTATGAGATGCTCTATGGTCGCACACCATTCAGGGGTAAGAATAGGCAGAAGACATTTGCCAACATCTTGCACAAAGATCTCACCTTCCCTAGCAGTATCCCTGTGAGCTATCTCTATCTTGTATCAACCTGTGTGTCTTTAGAGAAAGTACTAACCATGTATTGCATGGTGCAGGTAAGTCTTGTAGGTAGACAGTTGATCAACATGTTACTAAATAGAGATCCTAAAAGACGGTTAGGTACCAAAGGTGGGGCAAATGAGATAAAGCAGCATGCTTTCTTCCGCGGGATCAATTGGCCTCTCATACGGGGCATGGTAGGACTAACTAATCTATAGCTCGTGTCACACGCTTGTGTTTCTTGGTTAACATATGCAGGGTGATTGCAGGACCCTCCACCATTGGATGCACCATTGCGAATAATAGAGAAAGATCCAAAAGCCAAAGATATAAAGTGGGAAGATGATGGGGTTCTTGTGAATTCTATGGACATTGACATTGATCTCTTTTAAAACACCAACTCTTCTGTCTTTGAAACTCATTTTACTGCAAAACTCTTCTTCTCAATAAAACAAAGGTGGTGTGGTGTATACTCTAGTTTCTTACATGTATGTAATACACTTAGACATAGATGACTCTTTCATGTTCACACAATTTTCCAATTCTTCTTCTAAAATCTCTTAATCATCAACAACTAGAACATATATGTATGATCATGTTAGTATGTTATTAGAGAGTATCACACAATCTTACATTTCTAATCTCCAAAATAACTATATAATACAACCTTTGTGCCGTTATGAGGGCGAAATGTCTTTGAGTAGTCCAACCACCTGCTGCATAGTGGGTCGCTTCCATGGCAGATCAGCCGTGCACAAGTAGCCTATCTTCATAGCTTCCTCAATCTGCTCCACCGGACATGTCCCTTGCAGCGTCGGATCTATGGCTCTAGATCCTTGTCCTTGCCTCACCAACCCTCTCACCCAACTCACCAAGTCATATTCCGGCTTCTTTCCACTCACTAGCTCAAGCAGAACAACTCCAAAGCTGTACACATCTGATTCTAATGTAGGAGAGCCATGTTCCTCCATCTCTGTTGGTGTGTAGCCGTCTAAATCACCGAGCAGTCCCTCGTTCAAGAGTTTGGCCAAACCGAATTCTGCCAGTTGAGGTTCCTGGCTAGAGTCTAAGAAGATTGTCCCAGCCTTCACTTCCCCGTGCACCACCGGAGGAATGCAACCATGATGGAGGAAAGCCAACGCCCTCGCCGTCCCCAATGCTATCTTATGCCGGTGTATCCATGATACAGAGTCATCCGTGGTGTGAAGTAATGTATGCAAGTTAACATACTCTAGGTGCTCGTAGATCACTATTCTTTGCTCTGCGGCTATGCAGTATCCAGAGAGTGGGACAAGATTCGGGTGATTGATCCGAGCAAGGCGTTCAAACGTAACCGAGGCTTCATGATCACTCAACGTGGTTCCACTTGAGACAACTTTCAAAGCTGCTCTGAATCCACCAGGTAGAACTGCTTCATAAGTAGGACCAGACTTGCTTTCCCACAACAATGCACCACTGTCGAAGTTAAGAGTCGCGGCCTTAAGGTCAGCAAGTGTCATCTTCATCAACGGCTTGTCAATCATTACAACAGGGACATCAGTTGATTCCCCTTGTTCTAACAAGTTAGGTTCCGTGGCTTGCTTCGTTGCCCATGTTCTTGATTTTCTTCTACCTCTCATTGCCACAAGTACGACCAACAGACCAACAAGTAAGAACGCCATGGAGATAGCTAACGTCAAACCAATCTTAAGCCCTGTCTTCTTCTTGCTCACGCTCTCTCCCTTCTGAACATTTGGCTTTGCAGCGAAGGGGCAGTTGTTTGTGAGGCCAACGAAGGATGTCTGGATCATTTCTTGCGTGAAGTTGGGGTCACAAAAGGTGAGATTGTTGAAAGAGAAGTTAAACCTCTGAATCACAGTGAGTTTCTCAAGAACCGTCCTTGGAATGTCACCGTCTAGCTTGTTCAGCGAGAGATCAAGTACTTCAATGTTCTCGAGAGGTAATAACAAAGGTACATTGCCAGTGAGGTTATTGTAGGAGAGATCAAGAACCTTGAGATGACTCAACCGCGAGATTTCACTCGGAATGCTACCTGCCAGATTGGTTCTTGAGAGATTCAGATAATACAAAGCTGAAAGCTTTGTGATTTGCGGGAAGTCTTGTACTCTAAAACGATTGGACGCGAGGTTGAGGTGTCCCAGCTTCTGAGCTGAACTCAAACCGTTAAGTATATGCCCCACAAAACCATTCTCAGACAAGTCAAGATGAATTAAACTAGACAAGTTATGTTTGTTGTTGTGTCCGGCTATTAAATGCAAGACATGCCCATCAAAACGGTTATCACTGAGATCAACTGTCTCCACGTTTCCACGCAAGAGTCCCTGCACTGAGCCCTGAAACAGATTACGCGAAAGGTTCAACCTTTTCAGCTCCGGGAAAGCAGAGCCAAACTCAACGGGGAGAGACCCGGTGAGGCGATTCGATGAGAGGTCGATGGAGACAAGAGATCTGCAGCTGAGAAGCCCTTGAGGGACGCCAGACCGAAGCCCATTGTTGTTGAGGTTGAGAGTTGTGAGACGGACGAGGGAGCTTATGGAAGCAGGGATTTCGCCGGAGAAGCTGTTGAAAGAGAGATCGAGAGTCTGAAGCGAGACGAAGTTGCCGATGTTGCTGGGGAGAGGAGCTGAGATAAGGTTGGAGGAGAGGTTGAGGTTCTTGAGCGAGTCAAGACTCCACAGGTCTGAGGGCAGAGAGGTGATCTTGTTGCCGCTGAGATCCAAAGATTGGAGCTTTATCATTTTCCCGATGGTGTTGTCGGGGATGGGACCGGATAGGTTTGACCCGGGAGCCGAGAAGTGGAGAACGTTCTGTTTTTGTCTGTCGCAGACCACT
This sequence comes from Brassica nigra, assembly GCA_016432835.1. Taxonomy (NCBI): domain Eukaryota; kingdom Viridiplantae; phylum Streptophyta; class Magnoliopsida; order Brassicales; family Brassicaceae; genus Brassica; species Brassica nigra. The sequence goes on along the minus strand of CM028244.1, from coordinate 7,786,530 downwards.
CCCGGGGATGAACATAGGGAAGAGAATGTGTGAGGTTTGGGTGAAGAACTCATTTGGTTGAAGAAGTTAGAGAGATAGGAGGCGTCGGTGTTGGGATCTTGGCTCTTTAGTTGCTTGACGAAGAGGGAGAGGAAGACGAGAGCTCTCCATATACACAAGCCCATGTTTTTGGAGTCCTGGAGAAGAATGATGATCTCAGATTCTCAGAAAGAAGACAGACTGTGTGAAAGACATAATGGAATCACGAGGAGGAGACGGGATAGTTTGGAATACTTTGAGAATCCCTTTTCACGTGAACAGCTTCAAAAAAAAAAAAAGAACCAGAGGTTAATCAGAAGAAAGAAGATAAGGATTTGAAAAGGTTTTGGGGAGAGTTCAGAGTGAGTTTGGCTGTATCCTATTAGAGAGAGAGAGAGTCGTTGAAAGTCAAAAAAGATTGTAATTAGGTAAAGTTTTTTTTTTTCTTCTTTCTTTTGGGTAGTGAGTAATGGAATCTGTATCAGAGTTTGAAATCTCAAACTTGTCAAATGGATTTGGTTGAGTGGGAGAGTGGGTGGTTGTGGTCTCTCATTTCTGCAGAGGATTTGGTGGGTTCTCTTCTCTCTCTAGTGTTTAAAAATATCACCTTTTTTCAGTGGTTTCACACCTTTTTGTTTTGACTCTGTCACGCCCCTCCCTTCCCTTGGAATCATTCATCTCATTAGTCCCTAAACTGACGCCTAAACATGCGCCAAATAAGAAAAACAGAGCAGGTGAAAATAGCCTAACTTACTATTTTAAGTAAAAAAACTTTATGCCAGAACAGATCTTTAACAGTTAGTAGCCGTCTTATTGTTAGGGTTTGGAGTCTGAGAGTTCAGAGCGCCACAGCCATTAAAGAATTTTTTTCGAGAATAGCCATTAGAGAATTTGAAGCAAAGAAACAGTGCAAGATCGAAACAGAGCAGAGCATAGGGAGGACTTGAGTTTTGCTCTTTTGCATATGTGGGATTCATAACGAGCCTAAATGAAACGCCAATTCACATAAACTGGCCTGAGAGATTAAGTGTCCTTTGGGGATTAAGCTTTCAAGGCGTTGAACACTTTAGAATTATTTAAAGTTTTTAAAGCCAATAATTTACTAATCACATTTTAGCCTTCCTAAAAGTTTTCAAAATCCCTAAAACACTCAAAACTCAAAGTCTAACTTCTTCTCTTTTGTTCACGATTCTTTGCATTTTTTAAAAGTCAGAATTTAAGGCTTTAGAACATATTTTCTTTTAGAAAAATTACAACCAGAGTCCTAAAATCAATATTTTAAAAGTCTTAACAGCCAGAGTCCTAAACAATCGAAGCCTAATGCCCGTTCTGCCGTAGATGAGAAAACACGTGGTGAAAATATGTTGTATGTGTAAAAATATATCCGTTTAATTTCTTATGAATATTTACTTTTTATTTATTTTTTCTAAAAATATGAAGAAAAATGAAATAAAATTTGTTAGATATAATTTTAGAAAACTGTATAAATACCTCATTTTATTATTTATGGGGAGTTCTAAAAATTAAAAAAATTAAAATCCAATTAATTTTTTATCAAGCAATAAGGAAATTAAAGTAATTGCAGTTATATATAATTTAAAATTTATTAAAGTTAATTTATTGACCATTCTAAAAATTAATATGATATAAATATATTTCTTTAACTAACTAAATAATTTAAAAATATTTATAAACTAAAATACCTAAAATGAATAATCATAATATATTTTATCCAAAATATTTAAAATTGTCTGAGTTATTCAATATTTTATCTGAAATTTGATATTTAGTTAAAAATCCAATTTTTTTTACTTTTTAATTTAAGTTAATCAAAAAGTCAGAGTCGAATATGATCAAAAATTATCTCAGATATGTTGGAATCCAATTTTATTATTCGGACCCAACCAAATAGAAAACCAAAATACTCGACTCAAAACTGAATAGAATTTCTAAATATCAAAACAATGTTTAAATCTTTTTTTGTAACGTCTAATCTGATCTTATTGATATATCAAAATACAAGTAGAATTATAAAATCGTTTACAAAGCAATGTAATACAAATTATTACATAAGGAGAAATATGCGACATATGCTGAAGACAAATCATTTGTAGAAGTAAAGATTGACGTTGATTTTTTTTTTTTGCAGTAAGCCTTACACACTAACAGAACATATGATCTGTTATTTTCCTTCTTGAAAATTCGTCTCACTCTGATACGATTGGTATGCCATTTTGGCATTTTATTTTTTGTCCAAATCGTATAGAAAAAAACCATTGCATCTGGAACATGCTCAAAAAATTAGACATGGATAATCTGTATATGTGTTCTTGTGATGAAAGTAGATTCTATACCTTCCTTGAACCGCTGATATGTTAACCATTTGATCTTCTGTGAATCCCATCTATATGATGGCTTATACTGACTTTCAGATTGATTCCCTTTCTTGAGAGAAACATGCCAAGGCGGCTTTCGTGGTGGTCGTCCCTTACATAAATATTGAAGCCCTCGAACAAAGATGTCGATAAAGGGGAAATCATCGTGCCATGTAATGCACAGACAAACGTCGGTAGAAATAGACTTCAAAATATGTTGTCCACTCATCGGGAAGAAACTCCATCATAGGAAGAAATAATGCACTTCAAACACACTATCATGTGTCTTTACTATCTTCTCCCAATTAAAACCAATAATAAGAAACATGGATATAAATACTGGCGTCATTGGGTAGAGGCAACGACGAGAAAAATGTGTCGAACGAAAACACCATTTGGATATTTCACCATATAAAAAAAGGGACACCGGAACCATCATCATAGATATTGTCGGTGAACACATATTCTAAGATAACAAATCAAAGAAACAATAAAGGATCAATTTTTAAATCTTTAGAATCAAGAAACTGAAGAACCAAATCGGAATCAAAGTGAGAACCGAATATCCAAGTTAGAACTTAAAAAAGTTTCTAACAAAAAAAGTTAGAACTTAGAAAAAATGGTCTTCCCTAGGATCATTTTACAAATTACTCGAACGCGCGAAACGAGAAAAGACGAAACGACGCAAGTTGGTTCGAATTATAGTGTGATTGGTTGGGGGACATTGAAACACAAACCGCCCTTAAAAGAAGAAACAAAGAACGAATCCTTAAATACTGGGCCCCACGACAGTGATGCAAAGAAGTCTTTTTTGAAAAAGAAAAATCTTTACCGATATCTCGCTGTCTCTCTCTCTCAGATCTCTCTCTACCTTCTTCTTACATGGAAGATCCCGCTTCTTCCAGACACCAGCGCAACAACCAAATCGTCTCTTCCGGTACACTCTTCATCTCCTATGAACTCAATCCCCAATTGGACACGAACCCTAGAGAGTAGAGACCATTAATTACTCCAAATGTCAGTTAACGAGATATGTTGACTTCTCGCAGGGGAAAGAACCGTCATGCCGGACAATGGCGTCCTCGTCGACCAGCAGATTTCTCCCGGAGACGAAAGGATTTTTTCTTCTTCTTCCGTTGGTCGTTCTCTGTATTATAACGTCCTTCAAAACCAAACCAATCTCTATCCTTACGATTGGAATGCTGCACATTCTGGTAAATATGATTCTCTTTTCTTCATCTTCGTATGTATTGTATAATTACCTCATGTTGATACTGTGAGTGCTCCAAATGCATTATTGATTGTCTAGGTTATGCTCAAAGCATCAATACTTGGGATGGGTATCATCCACTATATTCTACTTCCCCTGAAGGCATGCATCTCCCACAGGTTAGTATGATTTTTCTTATTAGTATATCTTTTCTACTCTTGCTACTGAATCTTTTTCATCTCTTTTTGTTGTTTCCCAGGTTGTCTACAATGAAGATTCATCTTTTATGTACCAACCTGGTTTCACTTTCAACCCTTTCCCTTCTATGATGTTGGACGGCCAAATCCCAATCTCCCCTGTGTATTACCCACAGTTTGGTGCACCTTCGACTATGCATTTCACTCACTCAGATAATAGTGGTGACAACTTCTGTTTTGACCCTTTTGGTGGATATGGGGGAGGCAATTTGTCTGTGAATCAAGGGGCCAACTCTTTAACATATCCTCAAACGATGGGTATACTTGGGCCATACGACCATAATGTTTCACAGGTTATTACTCTTTCTATTATGTGCTCATGTACACATCCTTTGTTTAGGTTGGTTAGGTAAAGTTTGTTTTTTAAGGAAAATAAAACTGCATTAAAGTATCACTAGGGCGTTTCTGTGAGTCCATCTCGTTAGCCTTTTCCCTGCAAAGATAATATACAAACATACAAAATTTATAAGTACCATTAAATGGTGTCATGTTCTGTTTTGGCCCTCAATATTTATAAGTTTTTTTTTCTTCCATTTAAAGGTTTCAGAGAAAGGGAGCTTTGGCGTACTCATATTAATTCATGTTACTTCACTGTTTTTGTTTTATGGCGTATCACATCTTTTTTGGTTCCTTGTATCAGTTACCGTTACATGGGAATGGGGTTGCTTCAAGCTCTTCTTTGGGAGGAAATTATCACGTAGGATCTTACCAGAGTCCAAGCTCATACTATGGAGCTGATAATCCAGTCAGATTAGCCTCTGACATAGGTAAACGCCGAGAAAAGGAGTACAGTTCTATACCTACTACCACCAGTGATCTCTATGGTAATCGAGGACCAAGATCCTCAAGCAGGGTAAAGCGCAAGAACGGTTCTAGACTTAGTTCTTCTGCTGGTGAAGCAACAAACGATTCAAGCGCAGCTGGACCAAACCCCAGTTTGTACAACCATCCGGAATTTGTGACGGATTATAAGAATGCCAGATTCTTTATCGTCAAGTCGTTTAGTGAAGACAATGTCCACAGAAGTATCAAGTATAATGTCTGGGCCAGCACGCCACACGGCAACAAAAAACTAGATACTGCTTATAGAGATGCTGAGAAGATGGGTGGGAAATGTCCAATCTTTCTCTTCTTTTCGGTATGGCTTTTGATAAGAAGATAACGCTCTCTTGCTTCAAGGGAATAGTAAAGCTTTAACAGAGTTTGAATGTTGCAGGTAAATGCTAGTGGACAATTCTGTGGGGTGTCTGAAATGGTAGGACCTGTAGATTTTGAAAAGGATGCTGCTTACTGGCAGCAAGGCAGGTGGAGTGGACAGTTTCCAGTGAAATGGCACATTGTGAAAGATGTACCGAATAATCGGTTTAGTCATATTCTTTTGCAAAACAATGACGACAAGCCGGTGACACACAGCCGAGACTCTCAGGAGGTGTGCATTTACTAATGTCTTAACCCTGCATGTGTTGTCTTATGAGCTTTCATTCACCTGCTGTCTAGATATCAATGCCATTATGATCTGCGTCTGTTTGCAAGCGTTGGGTTCTGTGTGAAGAAAGTGTTGTGGGTGGAAGTGACTTAATTGATTGATGAACTGTTGTTGTAACAGGTGAAGCTGCGTCAGGGGATTGAGATGCTGAGAATATTCAAAGAGTTTGAGGCGCACACATCAATCCTCGATGATTTCGACTACTATGATGAAAGAGAGAGTCTACAAGTGGGAGAAGATGGAGGGAGAAAAGAAGAGACCTCTTCTGTAGAACAGTTATCAGAGCGTCTTCAAGCTGTTACAGTAGAAGATGGAAAGGAAGGGGGAGAAAGAAGACTTGAAAGATAAGAGTTGATATAAGTGATTGATGCAGCAGCAGTAGTAAGTAAGTAGAAGCATTCATTTTTTTTTTTTGTAAACAAGGTGGGTTTATGTTTCTGTTTTCTTAGTGGGGGCTGTATACTAAAAGTGTCTAAAAGAGTACATAGATTCAAGTCCTTGTACTTTTGTAGCATTATGCGTTTTTTCATCAGTGAACAGCTTAGCTATCTCTATATCACTCTTGTTATCGGATTTAGCATTATGTATCTAAAGATGAAGCAAGAAAGCCATAGAGATGACGACGTTTTACAGGTTGTTGTAACAAAAAGAAAAGGATATCATGTTTCTTTTTCCCCTCAAAACGAACAGAACAATTTTTGTCTTAATCTCTGGTCTGAATTGCTGTTGTCGGATTTTTTTTTTTTAAATGTGTTGATTTTTTTAATATTCTTATTCTGTTGAGGCTTGGCCTCTGGGATCTAGGCTCTTCGGCTACGTTCATCTTCATAAACCCTTTCCTTTCACGTTTTTATCTTTTTATTCTACTCAACAGGCCACCGTAAATCCGGTTCTGTACTTAAAGTTGATTTGCTTGCACGATGGGGCAAATAAACACAACAAATTGCAATTCGATGGGCCAGAGGAACGAGCCCATTTAATCTATTTCTGAAAAGAGAGCTCTTTCTGAAAATTACAGACGAAACCGAACCCTACTTGTCGTCTTCGCCGTGTCTTTATTAGTGTCTCCTCTTAAACCCTTCTTGGCTTGGTTTCCGACAGGTGGTGATCGGTTCGTATCTGGAGGGTAAGTCTCTTATCATCGCTTTCTGAAGGTTTCTTCTATCTCAATCTAAAGGCTCAGATCCTCTTAAGATGAACTCTAGAAACTGAAACTCTCTACTTTGATCAGTTGCTATAATAATAATAATCGTAATAGTACTCTAGAAACTCAATCCAAGTTTTCTTCTCATGTTTAGGAAACAGAATCAAGTTATGGACTTATTGCCTGAGTCTCTATCTTCGTAAACGACGAGTGTGCAGTGATGATTCTGAAGCAGCTGAAACAACTTACCTGTAACATTTAGCTATACCCTTCTCTTACTATCTCATTAATTTTTGTTTCGTTCCAAATCTCTCTAGACTGTTTAATGTTTGTGTCTCTTGCGATTACAGTGTCTGCTACGCGCAGAAACGCTCATCTTCTACGGCTTCCAAGGCTCTACACCTCTCCTGCTGTTTCTCAAACTTTAACAAAGCCTTCTAAAAGACTATCAAGAGATGATCGACGACTTGTGGTGGAGTCTTTTGTCACCAAGTAATATTCATTCCCCCAATCTCTTTCTTTCTTTTCTCTACTGTCTCCTCAGATAGATTGATGATATCTACTGTTTTTTATGCAGGTACAGAGCAGCTAATGCTGGAAATTTCCCTACAGCGAAAGTTACTGTCAAGGAAGTAGGAGGCGGTTATTACTTTGTCAGGAATTTCCTTCAAGAGCTTAAACTCAGACCAAATGCACCTGCTTCTGCTGCAGCAAATGATGCTTCCTCACTTCAGCAGGATGATTCGATAGAGTCTTCTCATCATCCTAGTTCTGATGAAGTTAGTCTCCAGGGAGACAACAGCCTTGTCATTACTGCTACACGTGACAGAAGTGAGACCGTGACGGCTTCTCTTGACAAAGATGTTGGCAGCAATCATCTTCCAGAAATCCAGACGTTGAAGGTATCTGATGAATGTTTAAAGAAGTCAGAGACTGAGGAAGAGGGAACATTGACGCAGATAGCTGCTAGTCAAGAGCCACGAGCAGACCATCTTCAAGGAGCCAACGTTTTGACTACTGCTACACATGACAAACGAGAAGCCGAGACAGATCTCCACAGCAAAGACGTTGACAGTAAGGATGAGGGCACATTGACGCAGTTAGTTACTCCAGGGCCAAAGGCAGACAATCTTGAAGGAGCCAATGTTTTGCCTGCAACACGTGGCAACAGAGAGACGGAGACAGCTCCTCCTAACGATGATGCTGACAGTAAATGTGATGCCACTACTCATCTTCCCGGCAGTCAAGAGTCAAAGGTATCAGAGGAATGTATGAAGAACTCAGAGACTGAGGAAGACGGGATATTGACGCACTTAGGTAGTCAAGAGCCGAAAGCAGACTGCTATGAAGGAGGTGCAGCTTCAGACAATGTTTTGCCTACTGAGACCAGGTATCTTGTGCGGTCTCTACCTAGCTGGTTTGGATACTTACATTATACGGAATAACTTAGTTCATTTGATGGGTTCTCTTGTTCTTGAGTAATATAAACAAATCAGTTCAAGCCGATCGTATTGGCCACAGCGTCACTTTGAATACTTATATGTTTGTTCTTTTTGCAGACAAGTTCCAGAGAAAGGGGACATTGAGGCCAAAACAGGAGAAAATTCAAGTGCTTGGAGCAATATCATTTCATTTGCGAAAGGATTTGCCAACTTCTGGAGGAAAGGGTAGATAAAACTAGATATCATCAGTAGCTACTTTAGTGCAGAAACTTAAGAAACCTCTGTTGCTTTTGACCATTTTGTAGAGGCTTATATGTTTTGTGGTAGACCGTTTTGTGAAAAAGTCGGTTCAACAAGGTCACAATACCAAAGAAAAAATACAAAAGATTTTATCTTATAGCAATTATGATAGATGTCTCAATAACCGTTCTACAAAAAGTACCAAATGTGTTAGAAGATTGTTTAGATCTAGCTCTCAAGGTATGTAGTGAAATAGAATGGTGAACACAAGTGCTTCCATTTCTGAGATTCTGTAACCTCAAATGCAATGTAACAATGGGTTAAGAAGCTTCAAAGCCTCAACCAAATCAACCAGTGGCTTACTATGCCCATCTTTAACAGTACTTCAGTAGCTGAAGGGCCCTCAATGGACCAAACCCGGACAGGTAGTAGTAGTACCATTCCACACCTCCAAGTGCACTTCAACACCCACAGCTGGATCACCACATGAGACGTCTAAGACATGAGTCATAATGGGTTGTCTACTTCTCTTGTGAGCATTACCTTCAGATGCAAACATTCAAATGCCAATCCTATGATTCTCAGACGATCTTCTAAAGCAACAAAATAGATAAGGTCATAGAGATAGCCATGGAGTCTTTTTACTAGGCCTCTCATGGGCCTTTAATGGACCTTTTTGAATACTATTATGATCCGTTAATCTCTTTCTACTTTAACTTCATCTTCTTTTAACTGGTAAGAATAGAAGCTTTGAAGTTTCCCGACAAGAACCGATACTCTTTTTGTTTTAGGGTTTTGCCGGGATGGGGAAAGACGAAGAAGAAATGCGCGGAGAGATCGAGGAGCGTCTGATCAACGAAGAGTACAAGATCTGGAAGAAGAACACTCCTTTCCTCTACGATCTCGTCATCACCCACGCCCTCGAGTGGCCTTCCCTCACCGTCGAATGGCTCCCCGACCGCGACGAGCCTTCAGGCAAAGACTACTCCGTCCAGAAGATGATTCTCGGTACCCACACTTCCGAGAACGAACCCAATTACCTCATGATAGCTCAGGTCCAGCTTCCCCTCGACGACACCGAGAGCGAAGCGCGTCAGTACGACGACGAACGCTCCGAGTTTGGTGGGTTTGGCTGCGCCACCGGAAAGGTTCGATCTTTATCGAGTTTTAGAGTTCCGTTAAGTTGAATGAATGTTAAAGTCGATTACTTTGTGTGTGTAGGTGCAAATTATCCAGCAGATAAACCACGAAGGGGAGGTGAACCGAGCTCGGTACATGCCTCAGAACCCTTTCGTGATTGCCACGAAGACGGTTAACGCGGAGGTGTATGTGTTTGATTACAGCAAGCACCCGTCTAAGCCACCGCTTGATGGAGCTTGCAACCCTGATTTGAGGCTGAGGGGTCACAGCTCCGAGGGGTATGGTCTGTCTTGGAGTAAGTTCAAGCCGGGGCATTTGCTCAGTGGATCTGATGACGCTCAGATCTGTTTGTGGGATATTAACGCTACTCCTAAAAACAAGGTCATTGACGCTCAGCAGATCTTTAAGGTATATGCTTTGATTCATGTACATAGACAGGTATTTAAGTGTGATTCATGCGTTTTTTTCCGTGCTGATTGGTTGTTTGATTTTAAGGCTCATGAAGGGGTTGTGGAAGATGTTGCATGGCATATGAGTCATGAATACTTGTTTGGATCCGTTGGAGATGATCAATACCTTCTTATATGGGATCTGCGTTCTCCATCTGCTAGTAAACCAATACAGTCTGTGGTTGCTCACTCCATGGAGGTGCGTTTTCAATTAACTGATTTTTTTTAAGAGCCTAAGACTAGTCTGCTTGGTCCATCTTATCTCATTAGTGACCTTATCTCTTTTGTTAACAAGCTTGTTTCTCTGGACAGACAAATAACCATTGTGTCATATATTATTGGGTTGTTTTGAAATGCATCAGGTTAACTGCTTAGCATTCAATCCAATCAATGAGTGGGTTGTGGCAACAGGGTCAACTGATAAGACTGTTAAATTATTCGATCTACGGAAGCTAACCAGCGCTCTTCACACATTTGATAGCCATAAGTGAGAACATTTTACTTTTGAGACATTATCTGTGACTAAAAACTATTTAGCTGAAGTAGACGCACCATTGCTAATTGATATTATCTGCTTTGATCTCCAGAGAGGAGGTCTTCCAAGTTGGTTGGAACCCGAAGAACGAGACTATCTTAGCCTCATGTTGCCTTGGTAGAAGGCTTATGGTTTGGGACCTTAGCAGGTTTGAACAGTAGACTTCGTTGTTTTGCTATACAATGTTCTTGTTTCTTCGTGAAGGACCAATATTTGATATGCTTGAGTGTGTCTTATGGCAGGATCGACGAGGAGCAGACAGCAGAGGACGCAGAGGACGGTCCACCAGAGCTGCTGTTCATCCATGGTGGCCACACCAGCAAAATTTCAGATTTCTCGTGGAACCCTTGTGAAGATTGGGTTATATCCAGTGTAGCTGAGGACAACATACTCCAGATATGGCAAATGGCTGAGAACATTTATCATGACGAGGATGATGCTCCAGGAGAAGAACCAATAAAAGGCTCTTAGCTTTATTGTTAGGTTCCTATCTTATGTAACATTAATTTCCTTTTATACATCTGTCTGCCTTTGATCTGTTGGTCTGTCCCAAGTATTTAGTGTAAGTTATGTAAAACGAGACATGAGATGAGTTTTCTTTTCTTTCCAAAACCAATTTGTTTTGCAACTTACAAATTGAAGTCTCTAACATCAACCTTGAGTCTTAGGGACCGCTGTCACAATGGTCAGACTTCAAAGCCACTGGGTGGCTTGCTTAACTATGATCGAACAAAGACCTGTACTGTGAAGCCTTGTTAGACATCTCCTCGAGGCTCCAATCAACCAGGCCTTTGTCTAAGATCAAGCTTCTTCTTCAGTTCCTTCTCCTCATCAATCTACAACAAGATACCACTACCTTAAGAGTTGAGACATTCATAAACTCCAAGCTAGCAATGTGATACAGCAACATTAATACATAGATTTCATCATTCTACTCAAAGTCACCACATTTACGAGGCAAGACATGAATGTGTACATGTGGAACACTCTGTCCCGCCTGAGGGACATCTTATGCCGCTGTCAACAAACCAAAGTTGCATGGTATATGTTGAAGGCCCAAGGCCCAAACATCTTATAGAACCAATTTAGAAAAACTGTTGTGGAAGGATGATAGATAACAAAAGATAAGATTTTTTTGCAGATTCTTCCGCCTCGATCAAAGACTCAAATCAGCAATGTGCAGCCTCACCGGAGCATTGGGCATAACCGCCGCGACCGCTTGCCGTCCGCAGCCCTTTATCGTCTCATCTTCCCTTCTTCCCAAACAGACGAAGAAGCTGCATTTCTCTCCGCCGCAGCCTCTGTCTCTATCATCACATTTCTCCTCCTCTTCTTTCAAAACCGCTGCTACTTCCGTTCAACAACTGTCGGATGATAAAAAGGTTTCTCTTTTACACTCTCTTCTTCTTCTTCTTCTTCTTCTTTCCGACACTGTCAAACCACAATCTGCTTACGTTTTACGGATACAATGCGGTGACTGGTGCAGAGAGAGAAGAGCACTAAGTACTACTTCCTTGTTGCAAACGCCAAGTTCATGCTTGACGAAGAGGAACATTTCCAGGAGCAACTGTTTGAACATCTTCGCTACTACGGAGAGCGTGACAAGGAGCAAGACTTCTGGCTCGTCGTTGAGCCTAAGTTCCTCGACAATTTCCCCAAACTCACTCAAAGACTTAGTCGCCCTGCGGTTGCTCTTGTTTCCACCAATGGCCCCTGGATCACGTAAGAGACCCTTAAGTCTATCTCTTTACAAAGTTACATCATTTGTTCTGCTCTCACTCACATGTTTGTGTTATTGTCAGGTTTATGAAGTTAAGATTGGATCGAGTTCTAGCTGATTCCTTTGAAGCTACCTCCCTGGATGAAGCCTTAGCCTCCAGTTCCAGTCCCACCACTCTAAAGTTCGAAAAGCCTGAAAGTTGGGTGGCGCCATATCCAAAGTATGAACCTGGATGGTGGGACACCTTCTTGCCCAAAGCTAAACAAGAATCTCTAGCATAGAACTTTGCTCTCTTGTCTGTACTGTCCCAAATTCCCAATCCAGCAGCTTTGTCTTAATGCTTTCTAGTTTGTATTACTGAGCTTTTGTATTATCCGTGTGCTCCAAGTATGTTGGCAACTCAGTTGAGTCTATTGACCAGAATTGATCAAGGCATGTTTCCACTTGGTATGTTTGTGAGCTCTGCCTCTTGATCGCTTTTATCACATCAATCTTTGCTAATTCATTTGTGGCAAATCAGAGTGGAGACTTACAATGTGATTGGGGATAAGGGTCTTATGACATGCACAAATTTCAAATTTTACAATGTGATGAATATTAATTACTACACTTGCAGGAGATGATATTCATGAAAACTATACATGGTAAGCTCTCCATTGGTGCCTGAGATCTTTGAGTTACTCTTGTGCAGCTAGTTCTGCAATTTCTGCAAGAGGCTTCCACATGAACTTTCTCCTGCAAGGGAATATGAGTTAATAATGATCATGCAACGTCCAACAATAGATGACTAATGGGGATGATAAATGCTTACCAGTTGCCACATTCAGCAACAACCCTGACATTAGGACGGAGAGATGGAAGCAAAGCGAGAAACTGGAGTTCAGACTTTGAGAGGACCTGAGTTGTTTGATATATAACGGAAGGTAAGAAGATGTAGCTGACAGATTAAATCAGATATGAGAGAGTAACACAAACCTTTGCTTCAATGACCCAGACGACAAGTCCCTTGGCATTAGGTGGAAGAGCTGAGAGTCTGTAGTCAACTTCTGGTGGATAGTACCACCTTGCTATTGGTTGTTTCCCAAGGTGAGCCTAGCAGAGACATGGTTCAGATACTAAAACATCAAAACAAGAAGATAGATAAAAGGAGGGAGACAGACAGACATACAGGGCAAACAGGGTAGGGGTTGAGGAGTGTGGTCTCTGGATCACCAAGTCCGCGAGCAGAGATGTCAAGAAAGTAGTAGCCTTGCTCTTTGAGACGGTTAAGGTACCTACCTTCGTAGCCACCCTCGTGAGGAGTGTAGATGGCTATTGCCTTGTGCTTTTCCACGTCATCGAGCCAACGGCCGATGTCTGGCTTCACCAGGTCTCCTCCGATGAAGTCAGCGATGCTGCACCTGATCACGCCACTGCTTCTTCTCTTCCTTCTAGTAATAATATTCACAGAAAAGGGACTGACTGTTTTGCTCTTATTCACTTGCGAGGCTGCTCCGAAACGCGGTGGTGCCAAGCGTTGAATGCATACGGCATGGCTTGCCATCTTCTTGGTAGCTATGGTATGTTTGAGTGGCGCGTAATAACCATTGCTTGATCAGGACGATGATGATGATGAAAGAATGGTGGAGAAATGATGAGTGACACGACAAGGTGATAGACCTTAATGGGCTTCTCAACTATTAGGCTTTTGATTCATAGGCCCATCTATCATGAATGGTCAAAGCTAAGTTCGGGTTTGAATAGAGTAGGTGTGAGCATCATGTATTCAGATTGACTGTTTCATGTGATTATTTTTTTTGGCTCATCTTCAACTTTTAAGAATAGTAAATGATTTACAACTACAGGAAAGTCGACCATATTTGATTTATTATCATCTAAAAACTCATTGATGGAGCTTAGGAATAATCTAAGAAGAGAAGAAAATTTGGTATTGATCATATTAATTCAGAGTATATCAATTCAGATAAAATGGGTTTGAATAGTCTTCGGTTGGAATAATAAAATTTAAAAAATTAATATCTAAAAAACATGAGAAATTGGTTAAAATATTATAAGTTTTATTTTCAAAAATAATTTCAATTAAAAACATTTTAACATTTATGTTTAGAGTTTATTGATTATAGTTTAGAATCTATTGTTTAAAAGATGTGGTAAATTTATAATTTTTATAAATATATATTAAAAATTTATAAATGATTTAAGAAAATTAGTTTAGTTTTTTCATTACAAATTTAGGATATTTCTGAAATTATCATCTTTTAAAAGTAAATTAAAAAATAATATAAATTTGTGATAAAATTTTAAATTTTCTGAAAAATATTTCACTTACGTTAATTACGGTTCACTATTTTAGATAATCTGAATAAAATATTGGACAATTCAAATGGTAGTAGTTCATATAAAATACAAATAACTATAAAATATATAATTTTAAATGAAGTTAAATAATTTAGTTTTAAAATATTTTATGATATTTTATCAGAGAGAGTTTTTATTTATAAATTTTCATTACTTTATATTTGAAGATAATTAATATTTTTTGTATAAAAATTGTTTGTTATAAATTTAGGTATTGATTAAATTTTTGATTTGATTTTGGAAATTACGAATATAGAAATATACAAACCATATGTATATTTGTTAGTTTTCTATTTTTTTTTCCGGTTTAGTTATTAGCTTCAAACAGCCTAAAGTGTGTGAGAGAGAGTCAGACACGAAAGAAATTTCGCCGGAGCAAAACTGTCGGAAACACTTTCATCCGAAGAAAGGAAGGGATGTCGAGAGGATCTCGGCTCCTTAGGGCCCCTAGCCTCCTACTCCGTCACGCTTATCTCAACACTCACCCAAAGCCCCCTTCTTTCTCCTTCCGTCTCCGCTCCGATTATCTCCTCCACCATCATCATCATGGCGGCAGCTTCACCAGACGCAACTCAAAAATCAACGCCTTCCTCTCCGATCCCTCCCCATCCCCAATTCGTTTCGTTCAGCGGAGCTCCATGGCTAACAGCCGTCTTCTCTTCTCCACTTCCCCTCCCAAACCCGACCAAGACTCCGATAAGCCCAAGCACCAGATCAAGACTGTGGCAAACTCCGATATGGCCGACATGAAGATCCTCCGCACGCTCGCGGGTTACCTGTGGATGAGAGACAACCCCGAGTTTCGCTTCAGGGTCATCACCGCCTTGGGGTTTCTCGTTGGTGCTAAGGTCTTGAATGTTCAGGTCCCTTTCCTCTTCAAACTGGCTGTTGATTGGCTCGGTTCGGAGACTGGAACGGGGGCATCTATGTCGGCCTTTGTGGCTGCGAACCCTTCTCTTGTCGCTGCTTTTGCTACTCCTTCTGCTGTACTTATTGGGTACGGCATTGCTCGGACGGGGTCTTCTGCTTTTAATGGTATAACACTCGTCTCAATTAGCTCTGTTACTGAAAAAAAAAAGAATGGACCTTTCTAACTCTTTGATCATTGCAGAGCTTCGTACGGCTGTTTTCTCCAAAGTGGCTCTCCGCACAATACGATCTGTTTCTAGAAAGGTGTGCACTTGCTTCTCTTATTAACCTTGTCGATACATTCTTTGTTGTACCAATTTATTGTTGCCTGTGCAGGTGTTCTCACATTTACATGATCTTGACCTTCGTTACCACCTGAGGTATCCTGTCTCTCCTCTCCTACTCTTGTGTCTATTTCATCTCATTCATAACTTTGTTTCTCTTTGTCCAGTCGAGAAACAGGTGGTTTGAACAGAATTATTGATCGTGGTAGCCGTGCAATAAACTTTATCCTCTCAGCTATGGTTTTCAATGTTGTTCCTACCATTTTGGAGGTAAAAAGCTTATCACCACCGCTTGGTGCTTTTATCATTTTGACTATTTGATATCGGTTTAATAGTGTGGATTACTCCTTTGTCTCTAAAAACATTCGACGTAATTAATATATATCTTCCATAGATAGCTATGGTATCAGGTATACTAGCATACAAGTTCGGAGCTGCTTTTGCCTGGATTACTTCTCTTTCCGTTGGAGCTTATATCGCTTTCACCTTAGCTGTCACACAGGTACTGAAATATTCTTATCATTGCCAACTATGATGCAATACTTGCCTCTTTTGTTACAATAAATCCTTCGAACTGTGATAGGTGGAAAGTTCTTGTAAATGATGATAATTCATCTTTCATTATCTTGTTATATTAGCCTATTTGGTATCAGATTTTATGCTCACCTTTCGTTTATTTTATCTAGTGGCGAACCAAGTTTAGAAAGGCTATGAACAAAGCTGATAATGATGCTAGCACGAGGGCCATTGATTCTCTGATAAATTATGAGGTATATTTTCATTCTTTTAGAGTAATATTTGCTTGAATAACAGTTTTGACAGAACCTCTGTTTCGTTTCAGACGGTTAAGTATTTTAACAATGAAGGTTATGAGGCTGAGAAGTATGACCAGTTCCTGAAAAGTAAGTAAATATACCGGCTGTTTTGGCATGGTAAACAGATTTATCTTAATTTCCACAGAATCATCCAGTCTTATCTTTAGGAAAGTATACTAGCAATAAAAGAAACTATCAGATAGGAATGCGCCATTATTGACTGATTTGCATGTTTATATAGATGTTCTTTCCACTAGCAAGAAAACATATTGATGCTTTATCATAACATACCATTGATCAGTCCATTTACTTTGTGATGATTCTGCTGCTTTTATCAGGATATGAAGATGCTGCCCTGCAAACCCAAAGAAGTCTTGCTTTCTTAAACTTTGGGCAAAGTATCATATTTAGTACTGCTCTTTCAACAGCAATGGTGTTGTGCTCTCAGGGTATCATGAATGGCCAGATGACAGTCGGTGACTTGGTCAGTGCCTCTTTTAGTTCCCTCTCTCCACTGACATTTTATGTTTCGGTTAAGTTCCTTCTGCATTTTTCGATGCTAATTGTCTTCTAATAAGTTTTTTCCATGTTTGGGCGTTGCAGGTTATGGTGAATGGACTTCTCTTTCAGTTGTCCCTTCCTCTAAACTTCTTGGGTAGCGTTTACCGTGAAACAATTCAGAGCCTTATAGACATGAAATCAATGTTCCAGTTGTTAGAGGTATATGAGTATGTTATAAGTGTTGATCTAACCTCTACGTCGCCTTTTTATGCTAATGCTTCAGTCAATAAGTGATACTCAGATGCATACTGTTTAGTATTAACTTCTGGCATGTTGAATTAATAATTTGGTATTCTCTTGCTTCAGGAAAAATCTGACATCAGAAATATAGATGACGCAAAGCCTCTTGTTCTAAAAGGTGGAAACATTGAGTTTGAAAATGTACACTTCAGGTAGGTGTTGTTTTTTAGTGAAACATCTCATACTAATCGTAAATGCCATGCTATCTCGAGCCTGGAAGTGTGTTAGCACTTACCACTAGCTCTATTTTCCTAAGGTGTCCTAGGAAACAGTCATGGACACAACGACTATGCTAGTTACCGGAAAATCTAACACACGCGAACAAAAACACCAAACAATATAGGAACAATTTCTACAATAAGACTTGTAGAGTTTATGAGTGCAAATTTTAGGATACATTGCCTGATCTGGATATCAGCTTCATGTTGTGCTTGAATACTCGTGTATATTGCCACATAATCATTCTTTTCTCTACAATGACAGTTACCTTCCAGAGAGGAAAATTTTAGATGGAATTTCCTTTGTCGTACCGGCAGGAAAGAGTGTGGCAATTGTTGGTACTAGCGGGAGCGGTAATACCTAAAACTTCTTTGTTTCAGCATCTAAATGTAAATTCATTTTGTTATAGCATTGCAAATCTTGTACTTTCTTTTATGGCAGGCAAGTCAACAATTCTTAGAATGCTTTTTAGATTCTTCGACACAGATTCCGGAAGTGTAAGCATCTTTTATCATTTGTTTGGAAGCATTGTTGCAATAAAAGATTGGTGTCTAGATAACTTTGTTTCTCTTGTTGGTTAACAGGTAAGGATTGACGGGCAAGATATAAAGGAAGTGAGACTAGATAGCCTCCGAAGCTCTATTGGAGTTGTGCCTCAAGATACTGTAAGTTGGTGTTACCTATATTTTTTTCTGTTTATAATTTAAATACGACACATTGACCTCTCTACTGAATCGCAGGTGCTCTTCAATGATACAATATTTCACAATATACATTATGGACGTCTCTCAGCTACAGAAGAAGAGGTACCTGCTATCTTATACACAGTGGAGTTGTTTAGCTAGTTATCGATAACTCTTATATCTAACACAATATTTCAATCCAGGTGTATGATGCTGCTCGACGTGCTGCAATTCATGATACCATCAGTAATTTCCCTGATAAATATTCTACGATTGTTGGAGAAAGAGGGCTCAAGGTTGATTTCTTATGTTATATTTGAAATGTTTTAAATAGATCAGTATCTGCCTTGTGAGTCCAGTGGCAAGTCGCAGTTTGCATGGATAGAGAGTCATATAATGACAATAGTACTGTGATGTTGTGTGCAGTTGAGTGGTGGAGAGAAACAAAGAGTGGCACTTGCTCGGGCATTCCTAAAATCCCCTGCGATTCTGTAAGTAGTTTTGCAGAGAAACAAACAATGACACTTAACGCGCATAAGAGTATTTGGGTCCGAGTATTTGAGATGAGATGATTTGGTGTAAATTTGGCACAGGTTGTGTGACGAGGCAACAAGTGCACTGGACAGCACAACAGAGGCAGAGATACTAAACGCACTAAAGGCACTGGCGAGTAACAGGACATCCATCTTCATTGCCCACAGGCTGACCACAGCGATGCAGTGTGATGAGATAGTAGTACTGGAAAACGGGAAGGTGGTTGAACAGGGCCCACACGAGGTGCTGTTGGGTAAGGCAGGAAGATACGCTCAACTATGGACACAGCAGAACAGCACTGTGGATATGATTGATGCGGCTATCAAATTGGAGGAGTGAATCCCAGATGCAAAAAAAGAGTGTATAATCGATATTTATATCATTGATTATTTTAGTCTTTGAATGAATGTAGTTAATACGTTTCCCAAAAAAGACAAAACAAAGGGAATAATAATTATGTTGAATGACAAGTTTTGTATGGGATGATGGTGAGAATCAACGAAAGCAAAGGCTTAATAAGTATGATGCTCTTCTCTTCTGAAATTGAAATGGTTTTCTGTTTAACTCTCAGTTTTGGTTTCTAGCCGATTAACTATATGTTATGATCCCATTCGGACCAACTCACATTCATCTGGCATCATTTTATATACGTCAAGTTCTGCTGGCTGCTTCACTACAACGTTTTGTTTTGTCCTTTGAACTGTCACATCCAGTAAACTGCTAAGTTTCTTCACTTTGGCCTCTGTTAGTGCCTCTTCACTTTCCAAAAGGGGTATGTTTTCTTCTACAAACATCTCACTGCTCTTTGTCCAAAAAAAAAACATCTCACTGCTCTACACTACCACCAATCTTCATCTCGCTACTCAACGCCTCTTTTTAGCTTTCACGTCTCACAGCTACTACCGGTTGTGTAGTCTAGTCATCAACATCTAACGTTTCCTCTTTCCTTTTCTCCACCAAATAGACAAATGTTAATTCATTAGAACCTATAATAAAAGCAAAAATGGAAAATACAAAGGCCGACAAGAAAAATGGAAATTAAATGGCCCAATATCAAATCTTTCGGCCTTTTTAAAGAGACCACCCAATTTTTTTATTTTATTAGTTAGCAATCAATCGTTTCTTTCTCTCTACTCCAAGAACTCCCCAACAGATCTCTCTCCGACAATGGCCGCAGCGATGGTTCTCGACCCCAAATCCTCTCCTCCACTGATGGATCTCTCCATGGCCGCCGACGAGGAAGACCCCTACTCCCGTCTCAAATCGCTCGAACGGCAGCTAGAGTTCACCGACATCCAAGAGGAATACGTGAAAGACGAGCAGAAGAATCTCAAACGCGAGCTCTTGCGCGCTCAAGAAGAGGTCAAACGAATCCAATCCGTTCCCCTCGTGATTGGCCAGTTCATGGAGATGGTCGATCAGAACAACGGCATCGTTGGATCCACCACTGGGTCCAATTACTACGTTCGGATTCTCAGCACCATCAACAGAGAGGACCTGAAGCCTTCTGCTTCCGTGGCCCTTCACCGTCACTCCAACGCCCTCGTTGATGTTCTGCCGCCTGAGGCTGATTCTAGCATCTCTCTTCTTAGCCAATCTGAGAAGCCTGACGTCTCCTACAATGTAAAGTTTATCTCTTTTTTAGTCTTGATCGCTTCTGCTTCTAGATTAGGGGTTAGGTTCTTGTAAAGGTCTTTGCTTTTTGTGGATTAGGGGTTGGGTTTTTGAAAAGGTGTTGGCTTTTTGTGGTTTAGGGATTGGGTTTTTGAAAAGGAATTGGCTTTTTGTGGTTTAGGGATTGGGTTTTTGAAAAGGAATTGGCTTTTTTTTGTCTGTAGGATATTGGAGGATGTGATATACAGAAACAGGAGATTCGGGAGGCTGTCGAATTGCCACTTACCCACCACGAGCTTTACAAACAGATTGGTATTGACCCTCCACGAGGTGTCTTGCTCTATGGACCTCCTGGTACTGGGAAGACTATGTTGGCTAAGGCTGTTGCTAACCACACAACCGCTGCCTTCATTAGGGTTGTTGGGTCTGAGTTTGTGCAGAAGTACCTCGGCGAGGTACTGAAAAAAAATCATAGCTTTCTTAATTGTTTGAGGTGCTTGTACTTGATGCTTAACTTGCTTGCCCTTCGATTGCAGGGACCTCGTATGGTTCGTGATGTCTTCCGTCTTGCCAAGGAAAATGCTCCAGCTATCATATTTATTGATGAGGTAGATGCTATCGCTACTGCTAGGTTCGATGCTCAGACAGGAGCTGATAGGGAAGTTCAACGTATTCTCATGGAGCTTCTTAATCAGGTGAGAACAGTAAACAAATAAGTGAAACTATCTCATGTCGTCTTCTTATAAATGGCTTCAACTTGAGTTGTGTTCGAACTTGTTTTGTTGAATCCGATGTAGATGGATGGATTTGACCAGACCGTGAATGTCAAGGTCATAATGGCAACCAACAGAGCAGACACTCTTGATCCTGCTCTCTTACGTCCTGGGAGACTTGATCGTAAGATTGAGTTCCCCCTTCCTGATAGACGTCAAAAGAGGCTTGTTTTCCAGGTTAGTTAACTACTTAAAAGTACTTGAACGTTGAATCATCTAGTGAAAGGGATGTGAAGCCAAAATGTTTTTAAAAAAGAAAGTTTGCTCTCACTCTTTAAATACAACACATTTAGCTTAAATACTGTTTCTGTTTTAGTGACTTATGTTTCCTTGTGTAGGTTTGCACCGCCAAAATGAACCTCAGCGATGAGGTTGACTTGGAAGACTATGTTTCACGTCCTGATAAAATTAGCGCTGCTGAGGTTAGTTTTTCTTGCTTACTATTCTTTGCTTCCCTACTGGATTTGCTTCTCCGATGATGTATGTAGCCTCACTAGTTTCTAGAGCACACCTAATAATGGCTGTTTTTTTAGCATAATGTGTGGTTGTTAGTTGAGTTCCCCAGTCATTGTCCTGAACTGAATTGTTGAGCATCTTACCTTGACAATATGATGGTTTGATTTACTTGATAATGTACATGAGAACTAACCTTGGAAGAGGATTGGATGAAAGATGAGTATTGAGCAGCAGCCAAAGATGATTATATTAAATACCGCACTAATTCAATATCATGTTGAACAATGCAGATAGCAGCAATCTGCCAGGAAGCTGGAATGCACGCGGTGCGTAAGAACAGATATGTGATACTGCCTAAGGATTTCGAGAAGGGTTACCGCTCGAATGTGAAGAAGCCAGACACGGACTTTGAGTTCTACAAGTGAGGAGAAAGCAGAGATGGGAACCAGATTATGCGTGTTGTTAAATTCCAGTGTTTTTATGGACATGGATCTGCAGTTTAATGTATGAACTAAGTTGCATCTCTAATTAATGAAGTTCAAGTTCACACATGCTTGTGATTTTTGGTGTCTCGGTCTTTACAGTTCAGTTTATAAGAAATCAGTGGCAGTTTGATAAATGAACCAAGTTGCATCTCTACAAGTTAGCTTGAGTTTGTGTTTAGTATCTTTAGCCATTTATAGTCCCATTTAAAAGTTAAAAGGATAGTACAAGAAGATAAGCACCAGGTTATAATAGTACAAGGTGAAGCACCAGGTAACTAATAATGTCTTGTTTCTGATTAAAGAGACAAAAAATGTCTTTAGCAGTTGGATCTTGTTTTGGGATTTGGTAGATGATGAGATGACTAGTTTCACTTTTACATAGTATGCGCAATCAGGAATGATGCAAATCGAGAGAAAATAGTAACAGGAGTGGTTGGACAGATCAGGACTATTATTACCATACTCAAATGATTACCTTACAAATAAAAAAAAAAACTTAGGCTTTACTTTGGTAACGAAATTTTGCATCTGGCCGACTGTTTTTGTCATTTTGCTATCGCTTAAGAATCCTAAGATTGGCCAATCTAGCGTTTATACTCTCTACTCTAGCGTTTGTTGCGGTCTTAACACATTAATATGATTTAATGTAACGACCCTTAACAAGTACGCCTCTTTTGTTTAACTCTCACCACTTTATCTCCTCCATCTCTCCTCTTTTTCCTTCTCGTTTCTTCTTCTTCTTCTTCTTCTTTCTGTCTCTCCCACTAGTCCCCACACACATTGCCTTTTTCTTCTTTCTTCTCTTTCATCATTTCAAGATTTGAGTTATACTCCGTTCAAGTTAGGCATCATTTCTTCTTCCTCTTCTAGTTTCATGAGTTCCTTAACACCCACAGTTTTCTTACCTCTTTAGATTGCCTCTCTACTCTCAGGTTTCCCTCTTTCTTTCTTTAGTAAGTTTCTGTAATTTGTCTAGTTGTGCATTTATACTTCATATCACCATTTTCTCCAGCTGGTTGGGTAGGAAAGTTTCAAGACTTGACAATCTAGTTTACTTGGCCTTGTTAGATACAGGTTGTTTGTTCAACAACTTTGCTAAAATTAAGACACTCAAACTCATCTTTGTTTACTTAGCGACATTGTCCACATGATGGAGAGACTTCTGCTTCTT
Source organism: Brassica nigra (assembly GCA_016432835.1). NCBI lineage: Eukaryota > Viridiplantae > Streptophyta > Magnoliopsida > Brassicales > Brassicaceae > Brassica > Brassica nigra. The sequence continues at coordinate 7,763,412 of CM028244.1, read as the reverse complement.
TCTTTGGCAAAAAAGGAGTTGCTTTTCTCTGCACATCAATTTTTTTTTTGTGTTAAAGTTTGGTTCTTTTGCTTTATTCCTTTTGCTTTTTTTTTTTATGGTTGGATGCTTCAGTCTCTTATCTTAACCTCCTTGGATTGTTTAATCTCCCAATGATAAAGACAATGTCATGCTTCTTTTTTCTTTTTCCAGCTGATATGCTTATGTCTTTTAAAACCATATGTTAGTTATCAACTTTTAGAATTGTGATCCTATCCAAGGAAGCCTCTTTTTCAGAACTAAGTGTTTCAATATTGGCTTGTGTGGTGAAAATCACTGCTCATCGTTTTATATATTTTACTTTTGAAGCAGGAGGGACAGGAAGTGATGCAGCTCCATTTCCAGTTTGATGTTGGTCAAGGCTTTACCTTGAAATCATCAAAAGGCTTCTTGTCTTGTCTTGTCTCTTTCTTGTTTCTCACAACAACTTTCTGCTCTTCTGCTATTGCTGACCTGAACTCGGATAGGCAAGCTCTTCTTGCCTTTGCTGCTTCTGTTCCTCATCTTAGAAAGCTCAACTGGAACTCCACTAACCATATCTGCAAATCATGGGTCGGTGTCACTTGCACTTCTGATGGTACTCGAGTTCTTTCTCTCCGCCTTCCTGGAATAGGACTCGTGGGACAAATCCCTCCAAACACACTTGGTAAACTAGAATCACTCAAGACTCTCAGTTTGAGAGAAAACCTCCTCGGTGGTGACCTTCCTCCTGATATTCCATCTCTCCCTTCACTGAGTTACCTCTATCTCCAACATAACAATTTCTCCGGTGAGGTTCCTTCCTTTTCGTCTCCACGCCTTGATATCCTGGACCTTTCGTTTAACTCTTTCACCGGGAAGATACCAGAATCTTTACAAAACCAGAAGAAGCTGACAGCGTTGAGCCTCCAGAACAACAAACTTTCTGGACCAATACCTGATCTTGATACTTCAAGACTGAGACGTTTGAACTTGAGCAACAATCATCTTACTGGTTCAATACCCTCTGCACTTGGTGGGTTTCCAGGTTCATCTTTTTCCGGAAACACATTGTTATGTGGACTTCCCCTGCAGCCATGTGCTCGACCTTCCCCTCTGACCCCTCCCATCTCCTCACCTCCATTGCCGCCGTTTCCTCACAAAGAAGGTCCAAAAAAGAAGTTACATGTCAGCACTATCATTATCATTGCAGCTTGTGGGGCTGCCCTGCTGCTGTTTATCACCGCAATCATCTTATGTTGCTGTATCAAGAAAAAGGACAAGAGGGAAGACAGCATCGTCAAAGCAAAGACTTTGACTGAGAAAGCAAAGCAAGATTTTGGAAGTGGAGTACAAGAACCTGAGAAGAACAAGCTGGTGTTCTTTGAAGGATGCTCTTATAACTTTGATCTCGAAGATCTGTTGAGGGCATCAGCGGAAGTACTAGGAAAAGGTAGTTATGGGACAACATACAAGGCTGTCTTGGAGGAATCCACTACTGTTGTGGTGAAAAGGTTGAAGGAAGTGGCAGCTGGAAAGAAGGAGTTTGAACAGCAGATGGAGATTATAGGTCGAGTAGGGCAACACCCTAGCGTTGTTCCCCTTCGTGCATACTATTACTCCAAGGATGAGAAGCTCTTGGTTTATGACTATTACCCTGCTGGTAACTTATCATCACTCCTCCACGGTTAGTCTTCTTCCCATCTTTGCTTAATGGTTTATATTTACATCGCTTTGGGTTGCTTATGAAAGTAGCTTGGTTTCGATGCTATGACAGGTAACAGGGGAAGTGAGAGAAGAATGACTCTTGACTGGGACTCCAGAGTGAAAATCACTCTCGCAGCAGCAAAAGGTGTAGCTCACCTACATGCAGTTGGAGGTCCAAAGTTCAGTCATGGAAACATAAAGTCCTCAAACGTGATTATGAAACAGGAGAATGATGTGTGCATATCTGACTTTGGGCTGACCCCTCTGATGGCTGTGCCCATTGCCCTAGTGAGGGGTGCAGGCTACCGCGCACCAGAAGTGATTGAAACAAGGAAACACACACATAAATCCGATGTTTACAGTTTCGGTGTACTTATGCTCGAGATGTTGACTGGGAAGTCTCCAGTGCAGTCGCCAAGTAGGGAGGACATGGTTGATCTTCCCAGATGGGTGCAGTCAGTGGTGAGGGAGGAATGGACAAGCGAGGTGTTTGATGTTGAGCTTATGAAGTTTCAGAACATTGAAGAAGAAATGGTGCAGATGCTGCAGATTGCTATGGCATGTGTGGCTCAGATTCCTGAGGTAAGACCCAGTATGGATGAGGTGGTTAGGATGATTGAAGAGATACGAGTTTCAGACTCCTCTGAGACAAGGCCATCTTCTGATGACAATAGCAAACCTAAGGACTCTAATGTTCAAACCACCCCTTGATTACTCTTCCTCTTTTCTTGTATGTGTTCTGAGTTTGTAAGTCTTTTCTGTTGATTGTTTGGAGATCACTCGCCTGAGTAGTAACTAGTAAGACTAACTTGGAGGTGAGGCCTCCAATGAAACAGGCCAGTATGTAATCCTACATGAATTGGATGAATGAAAATTTATTAAGAAGTCATTGAGGCAAAGATCATAATGAAGAGTTTGGTAATAAAAGATAACCTCCATGTAGCTCTCGTTGTAATACTTGTCTCGGACATACTCGGGTTTCATCATCATACCTGTAGCCGTCATGCTCCCTCATCCAACGCTGTATGGTTCACCAAAATGACCTTTTGGTCGAGGGGAAGTCATTGAGAGGCTGGTTTTATTCATCAAGAGAGGAGACAGTGTTTGGTATCAGTTTGGTTGATCCCAGCGCCCTTGAGATCGATATGCATGTGACCTTATGTCCACTCTGCTTCAGTGAATTGGCGAGCTTGTACCAAATGTGCCAACAGCATTATCTAGTATTCTTTTTTTTTTTTCCTACAGTTATCTTTTGTAGATATGTAATATTTCTGTTTATGGCTGTAATGTGTTTGTCATCATGTCAATTTGTCTTTGTTAAAAGAAGATTGCGAAATGCAGCTTTGTCCAAACTCACAACGATTATCACGTTCATCTTCTCTACAATACCATGTAAAATATTATACGCAAGTGGAGCAACTTTGGAGGAATACACATCTTCTAAACCAGGGCTTAAGGGGAGAGGACCAAAGCAAGAGATGCAACATAAAAAAAAAAAAGATGCAACATTTACAGCTTTACTTAGAGCAACCCTATGTTTTATACTATTATTTAGATCTTACAGAAAAAAAAAATTTACTTAAGTTGTTACAATTTTCAAAAATTAAACTAAATAAATATTTTACCTGAAACTAGACTAAAGTATTAAAGTTGTATTACATGGTTCCTAGTGGAACATATCAAAGAAGTTTTTGAAGTAAGAACATTTTTAATTTATTTATTAAAGAAATGTTTCAGACCACGTTTCCTTTAGCAAGAAGGTACATTTCTCAGAAAATGATCGTGTAGGTAATGAGTTGTGCCTGTCAACAAGTTGAAATTTGAACCAGGTGCTGGCACATCATCAGAAAAATAGATGATTAAAAATTACAAAATACGTAATTTTTAATGCATTAAAAATCTGAGGTGAAATGAAAAGCTAATAAGGAAGTGGAGAGCCACAAAACAAAATCTGTTTTGGCCTTTTGAGGCTTCAGATACACAGATGACGCGTTTACCCCCTAAACCAAGTCTTCCCATTACATTTAAAAAAAAAACTCCTGATTTGTAGACCAAAATAATTAGGAAAAAAAAACAATTTTCAATATTAAATGCGTGCAAAAAATTGATACTTTGACTGCGTGATGAATTTTGTGTGAATGGCAGCAACATTAAAAACGAGATGAAGTAGTCTTGAATGACCATTACTATTATGAATAGTCGGTTTGATTAATGGTGAGAGAGAGGTCAAATGACAAGTTGACAACCCCTTAATCCCTTTCTATTATAAACCTCTTCTATCTCCACATGGTCACTATGGAATTAGTCCTAAGATTACGTATTTAATACATAAAGATTACAGACAGACAAAACAAATCACTAGGCCACGTTGATATTGCTAAGTACTAGTTCCGCAATATCTGTTGTCTTAAAGGTAACCGTAAGTTTATAAAATCTTTTGATCAAAAAAACTCTTTGCATCTTCCTCTGTTTTCTCCTTTACATCTTCTTCTACTTCTTCTTCTTGTCAGGTTCTCTTCTTTTATTTTGTCCTTTTTCTGTGTATAGATATTTCAAATTGTCATGATTCTGACAAAATCTGACAGACCAAATCTGCATTATTTGTCTTTTTCCATTGTCTCATGATTGTCTCTTGTGTGTTTCCAGCTTTGCATAGGGTCCATTGATTATTTTTCAGCCATGGATTATGATCTGGTAACATAGAAACAAAAAGAAAGAAAGATGCGTTTGTCTTTTTATCATACCAATTAACAAGAATCTATTCTCATTCTTGATTCTGGGGGTTTTGCTAGGTTCGTTCCAAGAAGAGTATCAAACGAGCAGAATCCACCAAATCACATCTATGGTGGTGGGATAGTCATGTCAGCCTCAAAAACTCCAAGTGGCTCGAGAACAATCTCGATGGTGAGTACTAGTCAGTCCATTTCATTGTATTATTCTCCTGTTATATCATGTGTTCATTAGCTCCTCGAATGTTTATTGTGTGGTTGTGATCAGAGATGGACAAGAGCGTGAAACGGATGGTGAAGTTGATAGAAGAAGATGCAGATTCATTTGCCAAGAAGGCAGAGATGTATTACCAAAAGAGACCTGAGCTTATTAGCCTCGTGGATGAGTTTCACCGTATGTACCGTTCTCTAGCTGAGCGCTACGAGAACATAACGGGAGAGTTGAGAAAAAGCTCTCCGTTAGAGCTTCAGTCACAGGGTTCTGGCTTCTCCGACGTCTCCTCCTCTGACCTCACCACTGAGCTTAATAGACTAGGACGTCCTCCTTCCCGTCGTGCTCCTGGTTTTGACTACTTCCTTGGCTCTGGTGGACTTCCCTCTGATGAATCTGCTTCTGTTACTGACTCTGAACTGGAATCTGATGATTCTTCTGTGATTAACTGTCCTGGCTCTGTGAGTGTTGGCTCTGATTTTCAGTCTTTGAGCAAGAGGGTCGCTGATCTTGAGGCTGAGCTCCGTGAAGCCAAAGAGAGACTCAGAATGAGAGATGCCTGTGAGCAAGAACTGAGAGATGCAAATGACAAGATACAGAACTCAGAAGACCAAATCTTTATGTTAAAGAGTCAGCTCGCTAGGTACTTGCCATCAGAGTTGGATGATGAACATGGTGAAGAGGCAGCAGCAGCAGCAGCAGCTTCCACACAAGACATGGACGTTCAGTCTGTGTCTGAAGAGCTGAGAGTTACAAGCCTGAGGCTAAGGGAGGCAGAAAAAGAACACGGAAACCTGAGAAAAGAAGTTGAGAGGAGCAGGTCTGATCGCGCAAAGGTCAAGAGCGTGCAAGACCTGCTTGACTCGGCGCAGAAAGAAACTGCAGCGTGGAAAAGCAAGTCTAGCGCAGATAGAAGAGAGGTGGTGAAGGTGCTGGATAGAGTCTCCATGTTGAAATCTAGTTTAGCAGGTAGAGATCATGAGATCAGGGATCTAAAGACAGCTTTGTCTGACGCAGAAGAGAAGATATTCCCGGAGAAGGCACAGGTTAAAGCTGAGATATCAAAGCTCTTGGAGGAAAAAACACACCGCGATGAGCAGTTCAAGGAGCTGGAAGCTCATGTGCGTTATCTTGAAGAGGAGATAAGAAGGGTGGCCAGTGAGAAAGAGGAAGAGGAGGAAAGGCTGAAGGGAGAAATTGAGGTGCTGACAATGGAGAAGGCAGCGAAAGAGAGATGCATAGAGACGTTAACCAAAAAAGTGAGTGAACTAGGATCAGAGATGAGTCAGCTTGGAGATGAAATGAAAGCAAAAGACAGTACGAGAAAAGAGATGGAGAAGGAGCTGGAGAAGCAGAGGAGGGAGCTAGATGAAGTAGCAGAAGAGAAGAGGGAAGTGATAAGACAACTCTGTTTCTCACTGGACTACTGTAAAGATGAGTGCAAGAGACTACGTGATGCCTTTCCAGGGCATCAACCAATAAGACCATCCTCCATTCTCGCTTCTTGATTCTTGATGTATAGCATATATATACTCTTTGTAATTTTGTTTGTGTTGCTCTTCCACACATAGAAAACAGTTTGTGTTCTCTAGTTTTGTTTTTGACATCAGATATGCATTCTCTAGTTTGTGTTCTGAAACTCAGATAAGTAGAGGACAATCAAGTGTTTACAGACACTATTGTATAACATGAGTTCGGTCTATTGCTCAAGTAAACTCACATAAGAAGAAAAATGTGAAGAGTTTCATTCACTTATTCCGACCAATCAATATGCGTAATAAGGGTGTGCTATGTACAGCTAACAACCCAGGGAGAATGCTTACTTAAGATGATCAGCGTCTTCACCAAAATCAAACTTCACCAGGAAGCATAGTATCAACCGGACCAAGATCACAGAAGGCAATACCCTGGAACACACATCCATGAAGTAACTAAGGTTAGCTTCTATTTAAAATGGTATTATTTGAATAAGAAGAGACAGATACATACATCTCCAGTGAGGTGAGCAACACATTTCTTCTCAGCCAACAGTTCCGCTTCAGACTGCAATGTTTTCATGTCTCAGTTTAACTTCTGGCATTTAGACACAAAACCCACAAAGGAATAATCTCTAAGAAGATAATACCTTGGCGATTCGTTTGCGAAGGTAGTCATCAATTTCTACATCCTTGACAAGTTCATAATCTCCATCTCCCTAGGAGAAAAAAAACACAATGTTGAGAGTTGCCCGTAGATAAAAGCTTTCATTGTACTAAGTACAGAACATACCTTTGACCGGCATGGCATGCTGAAGACGAGGTCCTCTGCAATACCATAAGGATTTCCATTTGTGTACACCTTAAAAAAATACATTAATACAACACTATCAAAGTCTGAACCAATTTATCTTGTTCTTATCATAATGCGATGTAAGAGAAGATGTACCCCAGTGGAAAACCAGTCACCCTCAGGAGTAGGAGTCACAAGAGACTTTATAGCATCAACAATGGAAACAGCGGTCGAAGCAGCAGAAGATCGTCCCCATTTCTGAATTAGTAAGCCACCTCTCTGCAAAACAAACACAAAAGCAAATTACTCAGCCAATAGTGCTATCTCTCATTGCAGAAACCATCACAATGATACCTTCTGCACACTCTCAGTGAATCCCTCTTCTAACCATTTGTGATCTGTAATAACCTCCTTCACCGGCCGGCCATTGATTCTGGCATTTAAGAAGTCTGGCACCTGATTCACCTTTAAAAGATAAGAGAAACATCCCAAGATGCAGAGAAACAACAAGTGACACTAGAGAAGGTTAAGGCAAAACCTGAGTAGTTGAGTGATTTCCCCATATGGTCATGTTAGAGACTTTGTCGTAGAAGACACCGGCTTTAAGAGCAAGCTGCAAAATGTAATTGTCAATCGTATGTAAGTAAAAAATGCATATGATCACATACATGTATGTGTGAAATGTGGTACCTGACACTTGGCTCGATTCTCATCCAACCTCGTGAGGGCATGGAAATTCTTTGCAGGAATGTTGGGAGCATTTTTAAGACAAATCAAGGCGCTGACCAGACAAAGTAATACATAAGATGTTTGGCGATGATTAAGATATGAAGAGTGAAGAATTTAAGGAATGTCAGCTTACTTGGTGTTGCAAGGATTCCCAACTACAAGAACCTTCACGTTAGGAGAGGCAACTGCGTTAAGAGCTTTCCCTTGCTCAGAAAATATCTGCCCGTTAATGTCCAACAAAGCAGCACGTTCCATTCCAGGTCCTCGAGGTTTTGCACCAATCAGAAGAGCCCACTCCACATCTTGGAACACTTCATACGGATCTGTTCCGATATCAACTTCTCTCAACAAGGGGAACAAGGAATCCTCCAGTTCCATTGCAACACCTTCTAGAGCTTGGATTGATCTCTCTGATCCAAGCAGTTTCAACGCAATGGGCTGATCTGGTCCAAACACTGCACCTGAAGCAAGCTAAATCCAGATATGCAAGGTTACATAAGACCAATGATTAGTCTGCAAGTCTATCCTATGGAACAGTAATAAACAAGATAACTTACTTTGAAGAGAAGGTGGTTTGAAATCATGCCTGCAGCACCTGAAACTGCAATACTGATCATCTTCTTCCATGATTTCGTCTCTTCTTCCTGTAAAACACACACACACATGACATCTCTAAAATCAAAGAATATAGCAGATTTATATCAAAACAGTTAATACAATACTATCATATCCATGTGAAAACAGAGGATTATCTCCACTCTCTCAAAACATGATTTACTGAAACAGAGAGAAAAGTAAAGATTACAGCTTTAAGGTCATAGGTGAGACAGAACACTCCATAACACTCTTTCTTCGTCTTCACCGACCCATTATCTTGAACCGCAACAGGTGCTTGGTTACTTTTACCATATATTCAAAATAAGCATATGATCAGATAAAGTTTGAAACTTTAATAGAGTGAAGAGCGTAAAAGAGACTTACTTCTGAGAAACAGAACAAGAGATTTTGGAGATGGAACTTGTGTGGAGAGGTGGAGCGAGAAGAAGGTGGCGAAACTGGTTTGAGAGATGCAGCTTGGAGGAGAGGCGAAGCTGAGAGGAAGAGCGGAGGAGAGGCGACGTCGTTTTGGCGGTTGAAAGGTCTGACATGGCCATTATCGCACGCACAGATACGAACTGTGAAAGTGAGAACTTTTACGTAACTAAGGAGAGACAGACAGAGATAGAGAGAGAGCGCCAAAGAGAGGATGGAGTTGGAGAATCTGTGGATAAGGAGGCTCAGGTAAACGACACTTGTCAATTTTTTGCCATCCACGTTGACTTATCTACTTTGACTTTAGCCCAACTTTAAGCCCCATTAAAAATATCAGGAGAGTTCGGTTATTTACGGTTACAAGCAGATCGGAACCGGATTCAAAACGATTCGGTTCTTTGGATGTAATCGAACCGATCTAAACCCGAAATGTACCAAATAAAACCTGATCCATAATTCTAGATTACCGATATCCGAAATTTCCAACTCAGAGCCCAACATAAGGCCCAACCGAAGCTCCAGTTCCTCGACATGAGGTATGGTAGACGAGGGAGGAAGTACTTGACCTCCTAGAGATTCTTGCAGAAGCATTAGCTACTTATGGAATATCACAGAGCTGGACGGCTGCTGAGTGCAGGCTTAGATTAATGTGGCCGTTGTCTGCTTCGGGAGGGTTTATTCACCGATGACTTGTTGAAATGGGAGACTAATCCGAAGAAGGCTCTTAGAGGAACCTGAACTCTATCAGAAGGCCAAAGAAATTCTAGACGCCTGAAGAAGTGGAAGCTCTGAGGGAAGGAGTGAAAAGAGTATGCAACACTCTTTGCCAAGTCCCGTGCACTCAATACTCTAACATGTCTCAACTTATATGTTTGTAGGATTGTCATTTTGTTGTTGTGCAGGACTGGAGCACACCCTTTTCTAACACTCATCAGGTACCTGAATTAATTAATATGTTTAGTGTGAGTGATATAAAGGTTGTTGGGGGAACTTAGTTCGGTAGAGGTGACAACATTTTTCTGAAGGATAAAACGTGTTTTGAATTGATGTGACACATCAGATTGTGGAGAAGATGGTGGAGAAAGGGTCTTCACATGTTGTACGGCTGTTCTTGTTTGGGATATATTCCATCCTTATCTTCCTTTTCCTACCATTTTCTCTCTCTCTCTCCTTCCTTTTCTACGTGTCATGTAACATCTACGTGACAACAAAACAGTAGTCAAATGTGCATAACAAATCCATTTAGATCATGATTGCCTGTTACCATTAGGACCCTCCTTAGCCACGAAGGTAAGATTATGAACATACCAGATGTACTGGTTACTACTGCATATTTCTTAAATGTGTTGCTTGTTTATTACAGAACCATGAACTCCTTGAAAGCTAAAGGAAGTAGCCGCCAACAACAAAAAAAAAACAAATGATCAATGGTGATGTCACTATCTCTCTATTCTCTTCTATTCTCACCATATTCCCCACTTCTGCTCTGACTTTTCCTCTGTTTTCTCGTTTATTTTTTTTGTTAATTAAAATATTTTGGATTTCTTCTGTCCAGCAAACTAACTAATAATTGGTTCAGATGATTCCTGCAGTTTCTTCAAGCAACAAAACTCTTACCTCCCCGGTCTTGAATTTCCAATAATTTACACTTTCTTAAGTCTCATCCTCTTTGCTATAGCCTATAGTGTTTGTCCTTCACAAAATAAAGCATGTGTGTTTACAAAAGGCTGCACGTTTCATTGCTGTGGCTTTTGATTGGCAACTAAGGTTTGTCAAAGTTTTGAATATGTATATTTTACAATAAAAATAAATGATCTTCTGTAGTATACGTGATGCAATCAAGGTCCAGCCTCTTGTCTTTATTCATTGTATTATACGAATGGGTGATTGAGGCCAAAGACTGTTCAACTTATATTATCAGCTGACGTTTCTTTGATGAAGTAGAAGTAGAATAAGTACGTAGATACGACTTTTGGCCGCCACAGTTATCTCGTCTCAACCATGAACATGCATCAAGTTTCAGAGTATGTCGAAACCGATCCAACTGGACGCTACGGACGTGTAAGCAGGGAGACAGAGTCTATCTTCACGAATCAAACCACTTTGTAACACTTTGTTTTTTTTGTATGTTGGAACAGTTTGCAGAAGTTCTTGGAAGAGGAGCGATGAAGACAGTGTACAAAGCAATCGACGAGATGCTGGGAATAGAAGTAGCGTGGAGCCAGGTGCAGCTAAAAGAGGTTCTCCGTTCCTCTGTTGATATACAGAGGCTCTACTCCGAGGTTCATCTTCTCAGCACTCTAAACCACAAATCTATCGTTCGTTTCTACACTTCCTGGATCGATGTTCGTTCACACACTCTCAACTTCATCACCGAGTTGTTCACTTCTGGGACCCTCCGACAGTAATTCTCTTTACACATTTTCTTCTAAAAAGATTACTCAAAGTTTTCGTTATATGAACCTGTCCCTTTCTTGTGTAGATACAAAAATAAGTACTTGCGGATAGATATTCGACCAATCAAGTCCTGGGCTCGGCAGATCCTGGAAGGGCTTGTTTATCTTCACGGCCACGACCCTCCTGTGATCCATAGAGACCTTAAGTGTGATAACATCTTTGTTAATGGCCATCTTGGACAAGTCAAAATAGGCGATCTTGGTCTTGCAAGAATGCTGCGGGACTGCCACGCTGCCACTAGTGTCATCGGTATGTAGCAAAAATCGTTTGCTCTCACTTGTCCGGATCTTTTGCTTAGACAACTTTGTGCTTCTCTTTGCATAGGCACTCCAGAGTTCATGGCTCCAGAACTATACGAAGAGAACTATAATGAACTCATTGACGTTTATTCCTTTGGTATGTGCTTTTTGGAGATGGTCACCTCTGAGTTCCCATACAGCGAATGCAACAATCCGGCGCAGATCTACAAGAAAGTTGTTGCGGTATGTCTTTCGATCTGTGAACGTATGGATGAAGCTATCAGTTGAACCAGGCATGAGCCTTTTTAATGTTTTATTTCCAGGGAAAGCTACCAGGAGCCTTTTACAGAGTTGGAGACATTGAGGCACAGAGGTTCATCGGGAAATGCCTCGTCCCTGCCTCAAAGAGAGTGTCCGCAAGAGAGCTATTGCAAGATCCATTTCTCGCGTCTGAAGAGTCCTGGATGGTGTACGCGAGAGGTGCTGCGAATCTGAAGCCCTTCTTGAACGAGAATGAAATGGACAGACTGAAGTTGGAAGATGATGGGTTAGGAAGGTCACATATGACCATCACTGGGAAGCTGAACGCTGAAGATAACACAATCTTTCTGAACGTACTAATGGCAGATGAAAATGGTAAAAAGAGACTTAGTTGTTAATTAAGCTGATCATCTTGTTATGGTTAGGTCACATAATTGTTTCCCTTTTTTTGTTCAGGTCAGGCAAAGAAAGTTTCTTTTCCCTTTGACATCATGAATGATACTTCCATTGATGTTGCAAATGAGATGGTAAAAGAACTCGAGATCACAGACTGGGAGCCAGTCGAGATTGCTAAAATGATTGATGGAGAGATCTCTTCTTTGGTGCCTGGTTGGAGGTACGAGAGAGAAGATAAAGAAACCAACATGTATGCAGCTTCCAGCTCGAGTTTGAGTAGCTGGAGATTGGCATCAGACAACCGCTCACTTACAAGGAACCGCTCACTTGTAGACGTGCAGAGGAAGTTACTGCAGAGGTCTCTGGTTGAAGAGGCTAGAAAAAGAAGGCTGATCAAAACTGTTGGAGACGTCGAAAACGTTGGGTTTCAGTCACCTTATGCGGTTTCCAGGAAGCCACGGAGGTCAAGGTGGTAGCTTCTCCCATATTTTGAAAATACTGTAGATTTGTTTTTTCATGTAGTATCTTTAGTGTAATGTGAACACTGAACATACTGTAGATCTGAACATACTGTAGATCTGAACATACGGCTTATGTTTCCATGTAATAACCAAGACATGTGATTTTTTTTTCAATATGGTGAAGGGATAAACAGACTGTTGTTTGTTCATCCTATGCTCATACCAACATTTATTTTTCTTTTTAAAAAATGCAGAAGTTGAAGGTAAATAGATTCGATTATCCAGCCTCCGGTATGTAGGAATATGATATTGATTAGCTATATAAAGGTGTTATTATTCGAAAATTGAAATACTTGAGATGACTTTTAGGTAGTTAGTGGCCTACCTGCTTTGGCACTTCTTCAACAGCACTCTTTGAATTTTTCTCTCTGTCCTTTCTCCTCTTTCTTACATCATTTTTTTTATTTGGTCTTTTCTTTCCCTCCTCTCTCTCTCTCTCTCTTCTCTTTTGTCAACTTCTATTTCTTTCTCTCTCTCCTCATTGCCTTCATCAACCGGGAGAAAGCAAACCAAGAGAGGAAGGAAGAGATGTGTCCGTTAAGGCTTATCCTCATATTCTTGTCGGCTACTCTTGCTGGGTTCTTTGTCCTCAAGAATCTCAACACTTCCTCCGATGATTCTCTCGCCGACCCTCTCATCGACTCTGATCCCGCCGACGTCGACTTTGACTCTGTCTCCAGATTCTCAAAGGTCTCTTTTTTTTCCTCCTATCTTCATTTCTCTCTGTTTTTGACTCTGACTCCAGATTTTCTGGGGGCTCTCTCAGGTGGGAATGGCAATGAAGTCTGGATTTTGGACATGCGTTGACATGGCAAGTGGCCGCTATCTCTGGAACAATCTCTGTTCCAATTCCGACCACTCTTCTTGAGTTCTCTCTATCTCCCATTGTCTGTAATTGTCTAATTGTTTCAATGGAAAAACACCAAAATCGCATTATTGTCTCTGTACTACATTACAGATCTCTGTCTTCACCACTAAAATCTGAGACTTTTCCACAGTGTCTACCTCTGAACTCACTTTGTGATGCTAAAGTACATGTTCTCGATTGTTTTTTTGGGGACAAAACTTGATACTCCTTCCTTGTTATGATGTAAGAGCAAGCCATATGAGCTCTGGAAACGACTTTATTATATGCAGTGCGTTTACCATCATAGTTAAAGAAAATTTAAAAAGTTGAACGACAACAGAACTTCTCAAAACTACAATGGTGTTCTCCTTCCTCCTGTTGTTCTGTCTCTCGCTCTGAAACAGGCAGTAACTGCTCATCCTTGTCACTCTGCCAAACCCACATAAGATCTGCAAGAGCAGGTCTAAGATCCTCTTTTACTAACTTCTCATACTCTAGAGTATCTCGACTTACATTCCTTTCGATAGATCACTTCAGGAGAAACATAAGCAGGCCTGCCACAAGTAGTGTGGAGGAGACCGTCTTGGCGTTTGCAGTCAGCAAGAGCGCTTAACCCGAAATCAGACACCTTGAGATTCTCTCTTTTTTTTTTTTGAAAGAAACCTTGAGATTCTCATCGTCATCAAGCAAAAGATTCTCGGGCTTTATGTCACTATGATACACTTGGCGGCTGGGGCAAAACTCGAGTGCGTTTATGATCTGATAAAAGTACTTCCAAGCTACATCGTCTCTCAGTTTTCCTTTTGTCAACTTTGTTGAAAAGCTCTCCGTCCATGACAAAGTAGTTCCTTGCTTTTTGTTGCCATGACTTCGTATAGCTCGACTACGTTAGGGTGTTTACCGATGCTCATGACTGAGATCTCTCGCTTGATCTGGTCCATGAGTCCAATAACTTTTTCCTTGTCGATCAAGAATTTCAAAACGAGTTTCTGAGCAGTGGCAATAATTTTTTTCATAGTATTGTAGAGCCAGTGTGACAACTGAGAAGAGACGGAAACATAAATGAAAACTGCATAGCCACAAACTTCCATCATGATCTACTTTTATATTATGTTTTTATAATGAAGATGTATATTTAAACAGCTGACGTAGAAAACACGTAAAATAATATAACACAAAACACGTAAGAGATTCAATTGGCTCTGCGACAGTTGTTACGGATCTCACCATCGGATCCAGTAAGGGGTTTGATATCGCCCATCTTAACCATACCCCTCACAAAATCTCGGTAAAACACGACGAGACTACGACTATAAGACACGACAAGCGAGTCCGTGGAACCGCCGCTGTAAAGAACTTGGTCCGATGTGAGTAGACCCCTGTGGTTGATAAGCTGTCTGTAGTAGTTGAGGTCAAACCTTCCAGGAGAGTGGATATCAAGAGTGGCCTCATTGTTGTCGCTAGAGCCAGAGGCAGCCGAACAGCTCCTTTGTCTGGACAAGGCGAAAGAAAGTTCGATGTTGTTGCTTTCGTTGTAGATACGGTCTCTAAAAGTGACGCATCTAGCTAGTCCAATAGTGTGTGCACCGGAGAGGGCGACCATGTCGCGCGAAGATAAACCTTGTGCTCTAAAACGGTTGATGAGGTTGTTGAGAGTGGAGGTTGGTGGAGGGATAACGCCTGAATTGGCGGTCGAGAAGCTCGCCGTGGTCGAATCTCTTCTACCAAGCTTCACGCTCCAACCAGGCCCGCCCAACTGTTTAGTTCAAAAGATGTAAATAAGAGCATATATAAATATACATTCACGTACACTATATACTCACAAACAAAAGTTCATATAGATTGGTTCATGAAATTTGATCAAAAAAAAAAAAATAGATTGGTTCATGACTATGTGGTATAAACTACATATACTATATAGTATATATACACAAACGAAAGTTTCAATACAATATATAAAATTACATGCTTATCTTTTGTCAAATATTTTATATAATTTCAGAGTTTTAATAAAAACTGTAGGCAAAGTATGGAACTAATTTTACTTTATATAGTTAGTATCATTGTAATTTTCAGTTGAAAACAGAATAGAATTAACACAACTGTTAAGTTCACTTTAGACCTCTCTATAGCTTTGGACCGCTCTTATGTATAAATGTGTCGTGTATATTTATAGAACATGGTGATCTCAAAATTATTATAGGTTTGTAACCATTGTGCAAAAAATGTTATATTTGATGCATCAAAAACCATTAAGCTGAAAATAAATAGATCCGAATTAATGAAATACTTGGCGTTTAACAGTATTGTTTTAAAGAGCAAAAAGGCAGAAGTGCTAACGAGGAGGACAGAGTCACGAGCAATGATAGCGAGAATGTCTGCGCATGAGACGACGCCTGGGCATAGTCTCTCAACCCTCGACTTGATTTTGCCAACAACGTCAAATCCCCTCACAGAGTTATTGTTTGGGCCTGCCGTTTTCTCTCCCAGAGATGAGGACGTGTCGTCCAACAATATTGATCCGTCACACCCCTGTAAACCATGCATTTTGTAAAATTGTTGGAGTATTTAATGGAACATGCCAACCCTGCATCCTTAGCTTGTCGTTACAAAAAAAAAGAATCTTACGTTGACAAAACAGTCGTGAAAGAATAGCCGGAGTAGAGAAGCAGCCATGCGGCGCTCCCTGTTTACCGCCCGCTGCACCTCGCGTCTCACCACATAAAACAACGAGGGACAACTTTGCTTGTAGAAGTCACGGCTCAGCTGGGCGTGGCTGTAACAACAACTCCACATTACTATAATCAACACCACAATTAACATGGTTCTCTGCCTATTGGACTCCATTCTCTCTTTGCTACTTTGTTTGTTTTTCGAGTTGAGTCAAAAACACATGCAAGAGCTGTATACACGTAGGTATTTTTTGTTTGTTTGTTTATGTTTATTTTCGGAATTCGGAGATAAGTTTCTTCTCAAAATATTCACTCTATTTCATGGTCTAACAAACGCAAACACAACAATATATTTTCCTCTTTTAGAACTAACATATTAACACATCAATATTACGGGGTCATGATCCTTATGCCACCCTCTATCAAATTCATGCTTTAATTCCTTTCCTTTTTTCCTGCTTATCACATTTTTCTTTTTGTTTTGTTTTTTAACCATATATAAATTAGAGGAACATCTTTACTTATTAGCTGGCTAGGTTTACTGGGAAAAATAGGTTTGTCATTATACATCAAGTTTTGATATGCAAAAACTATATTATAATTAATATCCCCAGCCACCATATCAAAATTTGTGATAATTGTCGTAGTTCGTATACAGAATATAGTATCCATATCAATAATATGGTTGTAGAGTTAATTATAACTTTTTCTTAATTAATGATGCTAATTTCCATTAAAATATATTGGAAATTATGAAACTTGTTAAAAGGCAACGTGAAATTTCCATTTTTTTGCCCAAAAAAAAATTTCCATTTTTTCCCAAAAGGTTTAAAAGTATAAGATGGCCCGCAAATAACTGGGCCTAACTCAGAACCCAAAACAAACCCACGGTTACGCGCTCGACTCGACAAACTCCTCCTGCGACGGCGACGACCGTACCGCCACCGCCTTCTCCCTCCGATCCTTGACTTCCATCTAATTACTCCTCTGCTACACATATCAAATCCATATCTCTCTCTCTCTCTCAAGACGCGGTCTTTTCCCGTCTCCAGAGTACAACGAGATGGGTAGAGCCAAAGGAGATGCTGCAAGGAGCAAGGCTCGTCCTTCAAGCAGCAGGTTAAATTATCCTTCAATCTCTCCACACGCCTTACCATCATTGGGTTCTGTACTTGAATTGACTAAATTGAGTTTTGTGAACAGCTTGGCAGCTTCTCTGTTGCCGTCTGGGTCTGCAGCCGCCGCCGTAGGTTTTGGCGGCTATGTGGGCAGCTCTAGATTCGAAGCTTCTCTGTCAAACGAAGACCCTGCTCCCTTCTTGGTATGTTTTGTTCCTCTTTTGTTTGATTCTGCCTACTTCTTTGCCAGTCTCTCATCTTTGTTGATGGATTGTAGGATTTGGATAGTGAGATGGCCCAACACTTGCAACGTCTTTCAAGAAAGGACCCTACAACAAAGGTGACGCGTCTTCCTTGTTATTCAGTAGAGTTACAATTGCCTCTTCTTCTGAGTTTTGTTGATTGTGATGTGAACAGATAAAAGCTCTTACTTCCCTGTCAGAGCTGGTTAAGCAGAAGAAAGGGAAAGAACTTTTGCCATTAATCCCACAATGGGTATGTTTCTTTGTCAACATACTTGGGCTTCTGCAGCATGTTGATCACTGTCTTTCCTCACGTTGCAGTGCATGTGTTTGTTCATTGACTTTTTTTGTCTTACTTGTTCAGATATTTGAGTACAAGAAGTTGATACTGGACTATAGTAGAGATGTCCGGCGAGCTACGCATGACGTCATGACTAATGTTGTCACTGGTGTCGGGTTTGTACTTTGGTTCTCAGCTTTCTTATGCATGCCCTTTTTCTTACCGTCATTCATTCCTATGCAGTGTGTCATTTAATTTTTCTTTTAGTATCATAAACTTGGATGTCAGGTAGTCTTCTTATGTCGTATGTGATATGGTTAAGCTTTGAGGTTTTCCTAACATCTAGTATATCGAATGAATACATGATTTTTTCTTGGAATGGATCTTTTGTTGCTCAGTGCTGCAGAAGCTTGACTATGTTGAGTGTGTCATATAGGGAATATGTCTTGAGATTGTCTCAGCATGCATGCATTGGATACTTCTCTTTTAGTCTTTAAATGCTTTCTCCCTGGATGACTGGTGTTCTGAATTAACTCTTATTTTCTAACATATTACTCAGGAGAGATTTAGCACCCCATCTTAAGTCTATAATGGGCCCCTGGTGGTTTTCACAGTTTGATTTGGTTTCTGAAGTTTCGCAAGCGGCGAAGTCGTCTTTGCAGGTTGGCACCTCGTTTCTGAAGTTTCTCCAGATTTTTTTTTTTTAATTGTGTTTAGATGTCACTCTTTCTATTAACTCTCTTTTGGTCTTATTAGACCAGTGACAATTTAATTCTGGTCAACTTGCACCTTTTTTGTAGAATCCGTTTTCAGATTTTCATTTCGCTGCATAATTTTTAAACAGGCAGCTTTCCCTGCCCAGGAGAAGAGGTTAGACGTCTTGAGTCTATGTTCAGCTGAGATTTTTGCTTATCTGGAGGAAAATCTGAAACTTACAGCTCAAAATTTATCTGATAAAGCACTTGCTTCGGATGAATTAGAAGAAATGTACCAGCAGGTACTTCATCTGGGGGAATCTTTACTAAAGGCATAACTTTTCCTTCTATCGATTTCTTTCCAATGTCTTATTTTGCGTTATTTTCAGATGATATCTTCATCTCTGAGGGCGTTGGCTACACTTCTAGATATATTGCTCCACGAGCCCGATAAAGCTGGCTCTGCAAGTGTCAATGCCGAATCGAAACTTGCCTCGAAGGCTAGGAGAGTAGCAACCTCCTCAGCTGGAAAGTTGTTCTCTTCCCATAAATGCTTTCTGAACTTTCTAAAATCCGAAAGCCCTAGTATCCGATCAGCAACTTATTCTTTATTGAGCAGCTTCATTAAAAATGTTCCTGAAGTCTTTAGTGAAGGCGACGTTAGATGTCTTGCACCAGCCCTGCTTGGTGTTTTTCGAGAAACTAGTCCAATTTGCCACTCATCAATGTGGGAGGCTCTCTTGCTGTTCGCTAGAAAATTTCCTCAGAGCTGGACGTACTTAAATGTTCATAAGTCTGTTCTCAATCACCTATGGCAGTTTCTTAGGAACGGGTGCTTTGGATCCCCACAGGTTTCTTACCCTGCATTGATATTGTTCCTGGAAGTTATGCCAACCCAATCTCTCGAAGCTGATAAGTTCTTTATGAATTTTTTCAATAACTTACTAGCTGGGAGGAGTATGTGTGATTCTTCAAGCGCGGATCAATTATCACTTCTCCGTGCAACCACTGAATGTTTCCTCTGGGGATTACGTAATGGTTCAAGGTATTGCGATGGTCCCAGTTCCATTCACGATCTCCAAGTTGATCTAATTAATAAGGTCCTTGTGAAGAATCTATGGGCAAACTTCTTTGAACTATCGAAGGACAGTACTCCACAGATTCAGAGGAAGCCATCTGAAACTCTGAGCATGAGTAGTTCAGTTAATTTCCTGCAAGAGCTAGGAAGATGCATCTTAGAAATTCTTTCAGGAATTAATCTGCTCGAACAAAACCTGCTGTCCCTTTTCTGTAAATCTGTTCAAGAGAGTTTCTTGAATATGCTTCAGCAGGGAGATACAGAGACAGTTACCGGCAGTATGAGAAAAATGATTGATTTTCTTTTGTTACTAGAGAGATACTCAGGTCTGGAAGGTGAGAGTTGGCCTTTGGATCAATTTATGGGGCCACTGCTGTCCAAGGCTTTTCCATGGATAAAATCATCTGTAAGCTACTGTCCATGTTGTATTACCCGATTATGTCATGTTAAGCCATATGATGTTTTTACTTAGTAACTCATGTGATTGTAATTCTGTTTTCAGGAATTGATAGATGGTTTGAAGCTTTTGTCAGTTTCAGTATCAATATTTGGACCGAGAAAGATAGTTCCGGTACTTGTAGGTGATATAGAGACTTCTACCCATCTCTCTGTTCAAGAAGGGAGGGATATGAGCCCAGAACAGTTTATTAAAGTTTTCCAAGAAATCTTTATTCCTTGGGGTGTGGATGGATATGACTCTTCGAGTGCAGTTAAAGCTGCTAAACAAGATCTCCTGATTTCATTACTTGATGATGAATGTTTCACTCAGCAGTGGAGTGGTGTAATTTCTTATGTATTTGATCAACAACATCAGGGGTTCGATAAGCTGGCTTCTATGGAATTGCTTTTAGAGAAGGCAAGGGATGAAATTACAAAAAGAAGTTCTGGGCTGGAGTTGAGTCAAAGAATAGGCTCTAAGCCAGACCATTGGCATCATGAGCTCATAGAATCGACTGCTATAAGTCTTGTACGTTCCTCCCCGGTGGCTACAAGCTCTGCTGCTCAGTTCTTGTGGTAAGTTACTCAATGTATAGAACAGTATCAAACAAAGCTAATATTCATATCAATTAATTCAAGCTCATAGTGGATCCAAGAATTTGCATGTATATTTCTCAGCCAAGTCTCTAGACTGCTTGTTTGCTTGCTCTCAGTACTTAATTTATATTTCTGTGTGTGCAGTTCAGTTTTGGGTGGTTCAGCGGAAGACATCAGTATTTCTTTTGTGTCAAGAAGCTCGCTGGTCTTGATATATAGAGGGATCCTCGAAAATCTGCTATCTTTTATGAAACAGTCACCATTATGTTCAGTTAGTGATACATGTTCCTCTCTTATTGTTGAGGCTGTTGATATAGAGTTTAATTTGAGCAGTCCTGTCGACGTGATTGCGCTAACTAAGTTTGCAGCAGAAGTAATTGATGGTAGTTTGTTCAGTTTAAAGGCTCTGAATCAGGACACCACTCTACTTTCAACTATTTTGTCTTCTCTCTTTATTATTGACTTGGAGAGTAGAATATCATCACTAGTGGACAGTACTTTATATGAGCTGAAAGAGAAGAGAACGGATCGGAATCTAGTGTGTGGTTTTGTTCATGCTGTTTGCTCTAAGATGAATAATCAGTTCTGGAAATCTATAACCTATGATGTCAGAAAGAGTTCAGCAAAGATTTTGGCTGAGTCCATAAGGTCAGTTGTCCAACTAGAGGATGATTTGCAACCTTGTCAACTTACGTCATTGTGTGCTTCATGGATGCCCAAGGTGTTGGAATATCTTTCATTGGATCAAACTGATGAAGAAAATGTCTGTGGGTTTCTCTTACGTGAAAGTGATGTATGGCCTATGTGGATCAGCCCGAGCTCGTCAGCTAGCATTAATACGCATGATATGCCTGCTCACTTGTGCGAATTGAGGACATCCAAGAGTCAAAGATATGTTTCTTTCATTGACAGCCTGATCACGAATATGGGGATTCACCGATTTGTTGTTGGCCACATAGATAATGGATTATTTCCTCAAGCTTGGCTTTCCGCAGAAATATTCTGCACGTGGGAGTGGCCAGGGGGTAGTGTTCAAACGTCTTTCCTGCCAGCACTCGTCTCACTTTGTAAGAGTGAACCAGCTTATGGGAGTTTATTAAACTCCATTTTTGACATTCTACTCAATGGCGCTCTTGTGCATGGAGAGGATGAGAGAGACAGCCCCGGGAGCATGTGGGTTGAATTGGATAACCAGATAGAGGACGTCAAAGAACCATTTTTGAGGGCTCTTGTGTCTTTGATTTTCACTTTGTTTAAGGAGGACCTTTGGAGAGAAGAAGAAGCCATGGCTGTTTTCAAAATGGTCACAGATAAACTCTTCATTGGGGAAGAGCCGAGCAAAAACTGTTTGAGAATCATTCCTTTTATTATGAGCATCATAATTTCACCATTACGTAGAAAAACCAAATCTAGTGTTTCCGGTGAAGATACGGTGCTGCCACTGGAAGCTTACCTTAGAGGTTGGCTGGAGAGGTCTTTGTCGTTTCCTCCTCTAGTCCTCTGGCAAAGTGGGGAAGGTGAGGCCCCATTTAATTTTCATGAATTTTCTTTTGGTCTTTCCTAGCGATCTCATTGTTATTTTCTGTACATTGTTTAGACTTAAGTAAAGGATTAGGCTGAAGGTGGATGTACAGCAAGTATTAACTTATGAAACTATATCAACCTAGCGATGATTTTGAAGCTCCACTTGTCAGATCCTTACATCAAGGTCGGGGACCTGAGAAGTGGTTATAGTTGGCATTAGATTGACATTCTAGGAAGCAATTTAATTTGCTATTGGTTTCTTTCTTTAGATTTTGCTTTGCATGCGTAGCTTATTGTTCTTTTGTTGTGTTTATCAGATATGCAGGATTGGTTTCAGCTTGTTATATCTTGTTATCCCGTAAATGAAAAGGCTGAAGAAGCTAAGGGACTACAGAGGCATGTGAGCAATGAAGAGAGAACACTACTGCCTGACTTGTTTCGCAAACAAAGGCAAGTTCCTGGTGCATCAAGCGTAGTTACCCAACTTCCAGGTGTCCAAATTCTGCTGGCAAGACTAATAATGGTTGCAGTTAGCTACTGTGGAAACGATTTTAATGAGCAAGATTGGGATTTTGTCTTTTCTAATTTGAGGCGACTGATTCAGTCTGCAGTAGTTGTGATGGAGGAAACTTCTGAGAACGTCAATGACTTCATTAGTGGTGTTTCTTCCATGGATAATGAGATTGATACTCTTGAGGGACTTGGGCATATTGTTTCTATATCGGATTCTTCGTTAGACAATGCTAAGAATGCTCTCTCAGCATTTTCCGTGCTTAAACTAGTTAAAGATATTTCGGTTGGAAGTGAAGACTATTTGTACTCCTTGGCAAATGAAATATGGGACCAAGCTAAAGATCGGATACTTGAAGGTGTTCTCCGTCTTTTCTTCTGCACCGGTCTTGCTGAGGCTATCGCTGCTTCGTATTCCCCAGAGGCAGCGTCTCTTGTTGCTTCATTTCGAGTTGATCATTTGCAGTTCTGGGAGCTGGTGGCTCAGCTTGTAGTCGTCTCTTCTCCACGTGCAAGAGATAGAGCTGTCAGAGCAGTGGAATTTTGGGGTCTAAGCAAGGGAGCCATAAGCTCTTTGTATGCAATAATGTTCTCCTCCAAACCTATTTCTTCGCTGCAACGTGCTGCATACATTGTTTTGTCTACTGAATCTATATCCAGGCTGGCCATAGTTGCTGATGGGAATGCGTCACCCAGTGATGAGTCTCTCAGTGACCAGGATTCAAGCAACATTGGCTTGGCATCTGAAGAAAAGCTAAGGCTAAGAGATGAAATATCTTGTATGGTTGAGAAGTTAAACTATGAACTTCTTGATACAGATTTAACTGCTCCAGACAGGGTAAGATTTACTTTCAAAAGCTTTCTTTTGTTTGTTGTTCTCAGATAAATCTTTTACTGCAATGACCACTTCTAATGGCAGGTTCAAACATTCCTGACATGGTCATTGTTACTCTCGCATGTTAACTCTTTACCTTCACTAACAGAAGAACGAGAGAGACTGGTGCAGCATATCGAAAGAACTGCAAACCCTTTGATATTAGATAGTCTTTTCCAGCATATTCCTTTAGAAGAATACATGGCACAGAGCTTGAAGAAAAAAGATGGAGATATTCCATCCGAGTTATCTGTGGTAGCATCTGCAGCAACTTGTGCGATTACAACGGGTTCCTCTCTCTTAACCGTTAAGTCACTTTGGCCTATTGAAACCGGAAAGATGGCCTCGCTTGCTGGGGCGATATATGGTCTGATGCTACGTGTCCTTCCAGCTTACGTCCGAGAATGGTTTAGCCAAATGCGTGATCGATCTGCATCATCTTTGATTGAAGCATTTACAAGAACGTGGTGCAGCCCTTCTTTAATCAAAAACGAACTGTCTCAGGTATGTGTAATAAAAACCTTTTTCTTATCTCTTAAGAGTTGCAGTGAAGACCCCGCTAATGCATTGGCAAATATTCCCGTTCGTTTTTTATGTGAGCCGCAGATAAGGAAGGCAGACTTCAATGATGAGAGCTTTTCAGTGAGCATAAGTAAATCGGCAAATGAAGTAGTAGCTACATATACAAAGGATGAAACCGGGATGGATCTGGTGATCCGTCTTCCAGTTTCTTACCCACTGAAGCCTGTTGATGTCAACTGGACAAAAAGTATTGGAATAAGCGACGCGAAGCAGAGGAAGTGGTTAATGTCTATGCTAATGTTTGTTCGTAATCAGGTAACTGTACTTGATAAGCCATGTAGATCTTTGTTATAACCTGCATGATTTCATCATATTTGAGTCAACTTAGTGCAAGCTTGTAGCTGAATGGTTTCTTTTCTATTCAATGTGGTTGATTGGAAGCAGAACGGGGCTCTGGCGGAGGCGATAAAAATATGGAAGAGGAACTCGGACAAGGAATATGAAGGAGTAGAGGACTGCCCGATATGTTACAGTGTGATCCACCCAGTGAATCATAGCCTTCCAAGGCGGGCTTGCGTGACATGCAAATACAAGTTTCATAAAGCATGTTTGGACAAGTGGTTCCTCACATCTCATAAGAAAGTGTGCCCATTGTGTCAATCTCCTTGCTGATTCAACAAAAAGAGCTCAGCATACGTTTTTGTGACATTAGTATGTGAGATTTGCGTTAACTCTTTTAACAGTCGGAGGAACGTAGATATACAGAGATTTTTGTATGTGTGAGAATTTTGTTTCTTGGAATGATTCATTATCCATGTGGAAGATAATGAAAAGTGTAATAATATATAGGGAAACTTTCTTCGCTTAACCTATTACACTACATTAACTTGATTAACTTAAAATGTTTCACAAATACTAATCATATAGTTTCTTTTAATAATATTTGAGATCTCTGGTAAACTCGTGTATCCGCATCTGCACTAGTTTAAATCAGTCAAGTCGGAAATGTGTTGATATTTTTTGAAGTTGTGTTCTTCCTTGAAATTGTAAGTGGACAAATCAAAATGCCTAAACAAAAAAGAAGTTAATGGGCCGAAACTTTAAGAGCCCAAAACCCCCCCCACTAACATTTGGGTAGAGCGTATTTAAATAGAACTAGGGTTTTGCTCATTTGCTCTCGCAAACTTCACCACTCGTTCAGAGCTAAAACGAGAGAAGCCGTCTGGATCGGCGCTACGCTTCCGAACTTCAAACATGGTTCGTCTTCCTCTCTCTCCCTTCTCTTTCTATCTTTTTTACCTTTTGTTAATTTAGTGATTCATAATCGAGCTTGGAGCTTTATGTTACTGAGTTAGATCATCGTTAGCTTAGCTTTAGAACAATTTGATTGATTCGATCATTTTTCGATGTTAGTGTTCAACAGTAGATAACGGTTATAGTCCGTAGATCTGACTTACGTAGATCTCAGATGTTGTTAGCTGCTCTAACATATATGTTTCGCTCGGTTACTATACAGGCGAGAGGTTTAAAGAAGCATCTGAAGAGGCTCAATGCCCCTAAGCATTGGATGCTTGACAAACTTGGCGGTGCTTTTGTATGTCTTCTTCTGCTCCCTTCTTGGCTCTATTATTGATTAATATGATTTGATTGAATATGCTCATATTGGTTCCACGCAGGCCCCCAAGCCATCTTCTGGACCACACAAGTCTAGAGAGTGCCTTCCCCTCGTTCTTATCATCAGGAACAGGTTGAAGTATGCTCTTACCTACCGTGAAGTCATCTCCATCTTGATGCAAAGGCATATCCAGGTTGACGGCAAAGTCAGGACCGACAAGACTTACCCTGCTGGTTTCATGGATGTTGTCTCTATCCCCAAGACCAACGAGAACTTCCGTCTTCTCTATGACACCAAGGGTCGTTTCCGTCTTCACTCCATCAGAGATGAGGAAGCAAAGGTTTAGATCTTTCTCTCTCTCTCGTTATCATCATTTAAAGTGATGGTGTTGACAAGGTTTGTTTATCTCTCTCTACAGTTTAAGCTTTGCAAGGTTCGAACTATCCAGCTCGGACAGAAGGGCATTCCTTACCTGAACACGTACGATGGTCGCACCATCCGTTACCCTGACCCGCTCATCAAGCCCAACGACACCATCAAGCTCGACCTGGAAGAGAACAAGGTTGTAGAATTCATCAAGTTCGATGTCGGCAATGTTGTGATGGTGACTGGAGGAAGAAACAGAGGGCGTGTTGGTGTGATCAAGAACCGTGAGAAGCATAAGGGAAGCTTTGAGACCATCCACATCCAAGACTCGACAGGGCATGAGTTTGCAACGAGGTTGGGCAATGTGTTCACCCTTGGCAAAGGAACAAAGCCGTGGGTGTCTCTTCCTAAGGGTAAAGGTATTAAGCTGACAATCATTGAGGAGGCCAGGAAGAGGCTTGCTGGTCAACAAGCTGCTTGATTTTTGTGATTTTCCGGCTCTTTTATTATGTCTTTGTAGACGTCGTCATGTTTTCGTAGACTCGCGACTCGCTTTGCTTCTTTTTGTTTTGGAACTTGGTGTTATTTTCTCTGTTTCAAGAATTCAACAAAAACTTCAAACATCACATGTCCTCTAGTTTTGTTCTTTCTTCATTGCAGTTTTGATTTATTGTCGAGTAAACCTGTTTGAATTCTATTGTCCTATATGGAATTAACGGTTTCATTACCGACATTACTGCTGTAAAGCAGTGACAACGATGATAGAATCACTTGCAATCAATGTTCAGGATTGCGCTAGGCGGACGAGTTGAAAGAAAATCGGAAATTAATCGGAGATTCATTTTAAACATTTTTACTATATATCTTATTATTTGTCTATGGAACAATAAATGTGCCGTAGTCCAGCGTGGTTCTAGTCGCTTCACTTTCGAGGTCTAGGTTTCAACCTGTTCAGAACGCATGTATGCTTTTTTTTCCTTTTTTCATTAATTAACGAAAAAAACATTAATGTCCTCGTCTTCTTCTTTTGTTTCTGTCGAGAACAAACCCTGCAATGTTGAATCTGACAAAATTTTTTCGCTATTCTTGGATGTTTTAACTCGTTTCTCTTAGTTTTCACTCTTTTATAGTAGATTTCGAACTTAACACATGAATTATAACTTGTAAATCAGAAAATTTTTGGTTTTTGGTTTGAAATCCGATTTTTTGAGCGATTTGGTGCTAAACGCCACGGTTGCTTGCCAATTAGCGTTTAATCTGACGAGTAATCCTTCAACTCGGCCGAGTTTTATAACCTGGCTTACAATGAACATGCCTTGAACGGGACCGGCACCTGAGCATTCTAATTGTTTTGGTACGAGAAGATAGAGAAGGATCAAAGTGATGGTCGCATAGTATCACATAATCATGTTGGTAGCTAGAACAATGAAAAGGAGATGTTCCACCTTGAATAGAAGCAGAGAGCATAGCATCTCTTCTTCTTTAGCTTGTTGAGTTAGCTTGAGGCACAAGCAACTCGTATAGACTCCCTGCTCTACAGTTGGTATGGTATAAGTTACGAGAGAGGTATGACTGAAGCTTATTAGTTTGGAATTAAGGTAGAACTAACTCGTCCAAAAGCCATGAGAGAGGGGCTAAAACCTATCATATGCTTTAGGAGAACCAAATGTAGCACATATCGACTGAATGAAGGTAGGCACAAACATATAAAATCAGCCATCCGCATAACTTCGTGATGGCTATTATTATTTATTTAATAATTCCTATTATTATTTATTTAATGAGTTAATTCCTTTTATGAAAATTAAAGGTGACATAATTATTATTTAGTTAATGAGTTAGTTCCTTTTATGAAATCTATATTTAACATATCATAGATTTTTAGATTTTCAATATATAAATTTAGTTGAATTATTACCAATTTAATTAATATAATATTTACATGGAGAAACACAACCTGAGATTTGAGCTCCATAACCTTACAGCTTATGGATCCAATTTACCTGAAGTAAGCCAATTCGGTATTGATTTTGTGTGTATTCCACATGAAAACCTTGAATGTCAGGCTGACTTTCAAGGTACAGATTGTTTGAAACTGGTGGTACAAAACCATTAGGACAACAGAGTTCAAACTAAGAGGTGTACGGATATTGCTGATAAATATTTGACAACTGACCTGTATATGCTATTGGCCGAGGATGAAGAAAGACCCCTCCTCATCATCGCTGGTGATGGGGATTACCTTCGTGTCATAGAGGGGTTCCTGAATTCATATCTGATGCTAGCTGAGCCTGAAAAATCAAATAATGATCTCCATGTAAAAGTAAAAGCCGCATGGCCTTGGGTGGCTGAAGGTAATGCGGAGCAAATGATATACGGAGGGAGACCTCGGTACGGGACGGTGGCTAGGAGCGCTGGGAGAAAAAGGAATTAGCTTATCAGGCTTTGATTCAATATCCTTTCCAGTATTTTGTTGCAGTGGAGTTTGGAGACTTGGAGGACAAAACTTCTATAATAATATATGAACCGTTAGTTTGAATGTTGTAACTTGTCACACCTACTCAAGGGTTCACTAAGTATATTTTCAATTATCCAGTTGATTTTTAGTTTAACAAAAAATTAGTATAATATTTATATTAATTAATTAAGTATAAGTAAACATTAAAAAATAATACTATATATATAATAGGTACTAAAAGATTTTATTATAATGAAATATTAATTAAAAATTAAAGATTATCTTTTAAATAATTTTATTTAAAATTATTTTAAAAGTTTCATGTTTTATGATCTAGAACAAAATAACAAAATTAGCTTTAATAACATACTAAGATCATTTAAATCGCAGTGTCTTTAATATTCCATGTATAACCAAGGCTAATTTTAAATGTGAATCTGTTTTTATAAGATAGATATATTGAAAGTGGAAAAGTTTTTTATACAAATTGTTAACGTAGATCCAAAATCAAAGATAATCTTTTTTTGCTATATCTTAACTTCTTACCTAAAATATAAAACTGAAAATGTCTATAAATTACTTCAAATAATTTTATGTAAAAGTATCAATGGATATATCTCAAACAATAAGATAATTAAAAAATAATAATAAATTAGTCTATAATTTGTTGATATATTGAAAAAGACTCAGCAAAAATCAACATAATCATAAATTATTGTCTTGATCTAAGTTTCAGATTGATTTATATGAGATTATACCAAAATTACTAGTTTATACATATCTTTTATTATATGTTGATTTTATTTATTAGTAATATTCCAAATCAAATACTTCCTACCGGTGTTCTTAAAGCACTCAACAATCAAACATAAAACCAATCAAGTTCTTTGTGTTCTTCATCGTTCTTCTAATCATCGTTCTTGTGATAGCTGCTGGAATTAAATCAAATACGTTCGACAGACTCAACCATCAGTCATGATCTTCTCAAAAAAATTACTAAGAAAAAACAATAAAAATTGGAAAGATGAAAGATAATTTTCAGACTGATAAAAACTTAGTTCTAATTAATACTTTAGATCAATGTGTAATCAGCGCTTTTGTGATCTCATTTTCACCAAAAAAATTTAATGTCTTTGGTGCATGTATTGCGCAGTCTCATATAGATTTATGACATGAGTTAAAAATATATGTGCATTAATTCATTTCTTATCAATTTGGAGGAGACACCATAGTAAAATAATTCACAAGAATTTGGAGGAGACATTGACTCATAAAAGTTTATTTGAAATATTCAAATTAACAAAACAAACCAAATACAAAACTAATAGTTTGGAGATTGTTTGTTTGTTTGTCTATATGTCATCTCCATCCAAATAATCTATTTAGATAGTTCATCAAAATGATATATTCATATGATCTATCTAAATAATTCATATGCATGATGCTCTAATTTTTTTTTAATTATAATGGTTCATCTAACTAATTAGAAATTGTTTGTTTTAAAAAAGTTGTTTGTTTGCTTTGTTAATGTGCATCCTACATCTTCTAGTCTTAATTTTAGATGAGTTTAATAAAAAATAACTCAAATATTTTTATTTTGATATAATCATATATTTAGTCTTAATTTTAACTATATTTATTTCTGCTATTAAGAAAAAATATATTTTAAATTCGCATTCAAGCTTACAACCAACCAAGTTTCTAACAAAATAAAGTTTTATAAATTTTTATATTTGTTTTATGAAACAAAACCAAGTAGAACATACGCAAAGCCATAATAAAGTTTAACAAAATCCAAATAGTTTTAAGAACAAAAATCTATGCTACAATCATAAAGCCTGCACTATCTTGAGTCTTCACCATCTTGCGCCTTTACCATTGCATGTGTTGATTCATTTACATTTGCCACTGATTTCTCTTTTATATTTCTAGCTCCAGTTCATCCCTGAAATCACTGAACTGAAAACTCTATAATCATAAATTGATGAAGAGTTATAAAATACTCATAACAACTATTAATATACACATATCTGAGGCACACACTCATAATCGTGACAAGAATGAAAAGAGAGACATATTATCAATGAATTGAGAACACTATAATCAGAAGAGGTCAGTAGAGATAGGAAAATAGTCTTGAAGAGGGACACATAATTTTGCTTTTTTATATTTCTCTTAGATGTCAAAGCGAAATGAGAGATCACAAACTAAAAGAAGAAAATGAAAGGCAAGACATAAACCTTACACAGCTCATTCCACCAGAAATCTGATATATCTATAAACCTGGTTTGGTCAATAACAAACCAGTTATGTTGTGAGTCAGTCTATTAAAAGACTTCTACTCTTTGCAAGTAGAATATAAACAGATACGGAAGAGGAGCAAAGAGATAATGACTGAAGTGAAATACAGAGAAAGCTCGAGAGGAAAAGAAAAAAGAAAGAGATCTCAAGGTCTTTTCATCCAGATGGTTCATATTGGTTAAGACTTTTAGGCTTCGATTGGTAACATTGCTTAATCACGTAATCGCGGAAAAAATTAATTAAGCTGCGGAAAAATTAATTAAGCTGCGGAAAATTTTGAAATCTGCTGAATAAAAACTATAGAATAGTTTTCCAAACAATTGGATGAACTTTACGGAATGGCGAAATATAAATAATTTAAGAAATTTTTTTAAATTTAATACATTATTTAATCTATTGAAAATTAATAATATGAATAACTAACTATTATTATAATAAAAATCCCAATTAAATTTAATCAAAACATTTATTTTATCTTAATTATTTATCTTATTCTAAATACATTATAATAATATATTAACATATACATTAAAAATGAAGTAATACATTTATATTATATATTCCATAATTATTTATAATTAACTAATATTTATTGAATGTCTTAAAATATTGTTTTCATATAATTAAACAATATGAAAAAGTTGATTCCACAAATAAGCCACAAAACCTCATTTTTTCACCTAATGAGAGTTCTTTTGTATTTTTTTCAGCGAAAACACAAGAGTTGCGTTTTATGTTGTATTCCGCAAATTTTTTTGATTGGTGAAATTCTTGCGTTTTTAGACGCCATTCCGTATGTTACCGATCACAGCCTAAGCAAATTGTTTCTTTACAACTTCACCTAAATTTATGAAACGCATGTAGATTTACTATTTTGATGATTCTTGTTTCGAACATCTCGGGATTCATTTCATTCGCTTCGACTGTTTCTTCTTTTTAATACAATACAACATAACACAAACACTAACATAACTGTTCAAAACCATACATTTTACAAATCCAGCCTGCAAGACTCTCTCTACTGGTCATCAGCATATGGTTCGTTTACAAACATCTTACAAATGGGAGCTCTCTGCGTCGTACCTTCATTTTCTTGCGGTCGTTGTCCCTTTGAACAGCTCGTTAACACGCGCCTCTATATCCTCAACACCGTACCTGATGTACCTATCTGCGTTTTTCCCTATATCTGCAAGGTTCTGAAACCTTCCGATGAAGTTCCCGTAAGCCGGCAACAGCAGCTTAGCCAGTGAGATTCTCAGCTCCTCTCTCAGCTGCTCGTCAAACACAACCCACGTCGAGTGAGCTTTACAAACCTCATCAAACTGCATATTAAACTCTTTCAGCTTCTCCTTCATCGCTTTCCCAAACCCGTTCGTGCCTACCGCCGCGTTGTCCACCTTCAGCAACCCAAGCATCTTATTCCACGAGCTTCTCTGATAACTCATATGGTACTGTTTCACTTTAGCGTTGTGTTTCCGAATCCAATCCTCTCCTAGAAGCACTCCAAGCTCACCGTCTCTCACTTTCTGAACAATGTATCTCCCATTGTTCATCAGAAACACGTAGCTCAACGCCGGATCTTTGTACACTTTGGACTTCACCTCCAGATTACTCTCCAAAAGCTCCATGATCCAAGACATCTGTACAGTCAACAGAGTCGAATCTTTCGACGGCACACCATTACTCTCCTCAAACACTTGCTCCAACGTCTGCCTCGACCTGCACGCCGCACGGAGGTAGTTCATCACGTAGCGAGTGATCGGGTGCAGACCACCTCCCGGAACCGCAGCTTTAGCCGGATCTCGCCTGATCAGATTCTCAAGCTCCATGAATATACCTCTAATCGCTTCCCCCAACCGTTTCCAAATAGTCACAGCTTCGTTTCTAAGCACCAAGCAAAACTGATCAGAGAACACAGACTCAAACTCAGGCATCAAATCCCTCATCGTCTCGAACACGTCGAGCACTTTAAACAACCTCTCAGGCGAACGGCTACCAATCGCAACGGCGTCCGCGAAGTTCAAGAGCTGGATGGTCGAGCCACGGCACACCTCCATGAAGGAGAGATCCGCAGCGGAGGAGAATCCGAAGAAAACACGGTCGCAGAGACGCCTCTCGCTCGGAAAGAGGATACGGAGAGCGACGTTAGCGGCTTTGATCCAACGGTCGATCTCATCCTCGAGATCCTGCCACGTCATCTTATGAACGTCTTCGATGCTGAGCTTCTGAAGCCCTAGCCTCGACACGCTCTCTTCGAGAAACTCTCTCCTGGAGCCGCTGTACACGTGCGAGCACGCCTTGCCGAATCCGGCCGCGATCATGCGCTTCGCCATCTCGTGGAGATCGTTGATCGTGGCGGAAGAGAGCGCGTCGATGATGAGGTCGTAGTCTGTTAGCGGCTGCGCCACGGGGATCTGAGCATCGTCATCGTAGTCTTCTTCTTCTTCGTTAACATAGTCTTCGTCCTCCGAGTCGAAACGGTGGTGGCTCATCGGGAACGACTCGGCGCCGTGATCCATGAGAGACCTGAACTCCTCCTCGATGCGGAACATGGCCTGCTGCATCATGTCCTCGGCGCGTGAGAGGCACGCGCCGACGGGTTTCTCTGAGGACGCGTGGGTCCAGTCTCTGGTGAGGTTCACGAGCTCGTCGATCGCGTCGAGGAAGGCGGCGGAGTCGGCGGGGTCGGACCAGATCGGCTGATCGGCGGAGACGAAGCGGGAGATCTGGGAGTCGAGCGAGTTCAGAGCTCGCTCGAGGACGGCGACTCCGGATCCGTCTTCTCCGGGTTGATGGTCCTCGGAGAGCTTCTCGCGGGAGAATCTGCCGTCGAAGGTGGAGAAGATCTGTAAGATGTCGTCTGCCATGGATTCGTTGTGGCCGAGGGTTTTGGCTATGTGACGAGCTACGGCAAGTAGCTTTTCTTCACCGTTCTCCGCCATGAGGTGTGAAGGAGTAGAGAGCGCTTTCTCTGTGTTGTCAAGTCACAGCGAGATCGACGGGGAAAGCAAGGAATCAAAGACGAAAGAAAGTTCCAAGGAAAGAAGGAAGACTTGGATTGGATAGAAACTTGTACAATGACGAAAATACCCCTGAAGACAGACGAGATCTTTGACTTGGCCGTGGGCGTGTATTATTGACGTCTCCGTGACTTCACTGTCATTGGTAGCTTAGTTTTGTTTTTAGCCGGGTAGAGGGTAAACCGGCCGGTTTGATGAAATAAGATTGATGGAGCTGGCACGCTTAGTTCAATGGTTCAACTTCTGGTATGGAAGGAAATGCATTAACAGAGATGCTTATGGTTATGGAGAGCCAATTTACAGCAGCAACTAAAACACAAAGGAGAAAGTTTACCACTCATCGGATAAATTCAACATAGAAACAACCAACAAGAAAATGCATTTTTAGTTTTCACGCATTGTGATTATGTGCCAAAGATAGAATTGGTATGGTTATGCCAAAATGAACATCATTTACTCTCTCTCTCTCTTTCTTTGTGTTCATTTAGCTGCTCTGCTTCTTCGTATCGCTCGTCTCTTATACAACCTTTGCTCAGACGGTGCTAACTTTCTCTGCGTATTCAACCTGTAACCACAACCCAAGAACACATCTCTTTCTTTCAGAAACTCGATTCTGTTCCTTTACTTGCCTACAAGAACTCACCATTCACTAGCCTCTACTTGAAATGCTCAAACAACAGATGTCTCACGTTTGATCCTCCTAAATCCTAATCACATGAACACTATAGAGAGAATGGTCGCCGCTTTTTTCCTTTGCCATTTCATTCTGAGAGACACAACCATTACACAAACAGGGAGACTGATGATGTTTTACATATTTTTCTTATGCAACAAACTTCTGACAACGAGTATCCTTGTGAATATTTTGGCAACGAATAGAACAAAAACGCATCCCACATAAGCAGCAACTATATCCCGCAATGTATCCACAGACCGTGCAGAAATGGCGACGAGAAGACGAACTCGGAGGTCCCACAGCTGCTTTCAAGTAACTCGGCACATGCGACGGTAAAGATTCCAAATTTGCCTGAAAGAGAAACCTTATTAGCTTAGCTGCAGAAAAGATAACAAAAACAGTTAATTACATTACCTCCTGCAAGAGCTCAGTGAAGGACTTAGGAGCTTTACGAGCCTCCAAAGCTTTTGCTTGTCGAGTTTTACGCTTTGATCCCTTGTGTTGCTTCTTCTGCACGTAACCTGCAACAAACCAAAACAT
Source organism: Brassica nigra (assembly GCA_016432835.1). Lineage (NCBI taxonomy): Eukaryota > Viridiplantae > Streptophyta > Magnoliopsida > Brassicales > Brassicaceae > Brassica > Brassica nigra. The sequence continues at coordinate 7,728,492 of CM028244.1, read as the reverse complement.
AATTAAAGCTTGAACTACGGATCACTGAAAGAGAAAATAAGATTGTTCACCGAGATCATCTTCTTCGTCAAGAGAGGCTTCTTCATCATCGTTCAAATCAACCACTTCCACGGCTCCATTATCGTTCTCCAAAGCTTCCAGCCGTGCAATAGCAGCCTAGAATTAATTAACCATTAGAAATACAATTGGAAGTTTTTTTTTTTCGAAATCAAACAAAGCACCTGCGTTCGATTGTCGGTGCTCGTAAGAGCCGCCGCCATCTTCGTAGCAACCTTACGAGTCCGACTCGACACTCTACGATTCGCCATATCTTCCTCCATTCCGCCAAGAAGATGCAGCTTACCGGCGACGGTGGAAGTGCAGCGGCGGCGTATTCGCGCGGAATTGACGACGGTGACTGACTCTTTTAGTTTTAGGTCTGGTCTCACAAATAGTTTGATTCAGATTCTATAAAGGCCCATTGGGCTTGTTGTTTAATAATTTACAAAGATATTCCTTATAAAATGCTCATGCCTAAGCCTAATGTTTATATATTTCTTTTCATTACATTTGTGGGTATTATTTTCGTTTTGGCTTTTAAATTCTGTGCATGCTTTTGTTCATGTCATTTTCTCAAAACCAATTGTAAGAAATGAAAAATGACAGAGGTATGGATTTAATCACGGTCGAAATCGTGTATACTGGCTATACTTTTTTTTAAATGACAATAATATGATTAGAAAGAAAAAAAAAAATAGCCATACAAGCTGACCCAGGCCCAATTGAGCATGACCCGGTATTAATCCGGATACCCGGTTATTCACTCATTAAACTCATTACAGAAGAGGCGAAGAACAAAAAAGAAGAAGACGACGACGACGACGTTCACAAACCCCTAAAATTTCAGGAGAAAACATTACTGGGATCAAATCAAGATATCAGGAGAGAGCTTCGATGAAGCAATTTTATAAGTACCAAAAGCGGTAAGCTTCCTCTCTGATCATCTCTCCTTCCCCTTACTCGCTCTAATCTTATCGTCCCGCTGTTGAAAGTTTCGCATTTTGTTAATAATTGTATCAGGCGAGGTGTCTCGTCTAGATATGTTCGAGAAGGAGAACAACGATTTGCTGTTATCAGAGGAGAAGAAGATAGGATAAGCTTTTTACCCGAACCGTTGTTATGTCACATACTCAGCTTCCTCACCACCGAGAAAGCGGTTTGGACGAGTCTTCTCTCCTCACGATGGAGACATCTCTGGAGATGGGTTCCTAGGTTAGAGCTAGACACCCTTGACTTCACCAACGACCAAGTCTGCGTCGATTTCATCAACGAGTTTCTGACTTTCCAAGGCGACCACTACTTGCGTGAGTTCAAGCTGACCATTGACTACGATGGCTTTAGAAGTAAGGTTTATCTTTACGAGCCGTGTCTCGGTAGAGTGTTGGATACGATGCGGAAGCTCGAACGTTTCCAATTCCAAGTCGAGAATAAGTTTGGAGGAGGCGGTGGTTTCGATCATGGCAGCATCGATGACGTCATCCGGATACCGTTGACGCTTCCCGCGTGCGAGGCGTTGGTCTGCTTAAAGCTCCATCACGCTACCCTGAACTACGAATTCGTCGTGTCTCCTCTCTCCTTGCCCTGTCTCAAGATCATGTTCTTGGAAGACGTTGTTCTCCCTAGCGACGCGGCTGCAGAGGAGTTGATCTCCTGCTCGCCGGTTCTAGAAGTTTTGAAAATAGGCCTCGGTAGTAGTAGTAAAGATGATTCTGTGGTAGCGTTACGCGTCTGCTCGCCGTCGCTGAAGAGCTTCGCTTTAAGACGAGTGAAGCCTCGTTATGCTCGTGGACGTTCGGTTGTGATCGATGCCCCGAAGCTCGAGTGTCTGAGTCTGATGGATTACTACCATTTCAGAAGATTTGAGATCATCAGTGTGGCTGCTGAGTCTTTCAAGGTTGATATTGATGTCGAGTTTGAGCTGATGAGTGATTTCTTGTCGGAGACGAAGATCATCTGCAGTCTTGTCGAGAATTTCTCATGTGTTAAAGATATGACCTTATCATGGAAAACTCTACGGGTACATAAAACTCTATGACAAGCTTTTAAACTTTCTCATTATCATTGTTTCTTCTCACTTTGTTTGTGCTCTTTTTTTTTTTGCTTACAGTTTATATATATTTACCCAATTCCCAAACTTCACGAATTGACTCGTTTGCGTGCCACTATGTGCTTAAACGCATCCCCTAAACTATTGCCAATCGTTCTTGAGAGCTGCCCCAATCTGAAACACTTGACATTGGTAACAATTTTTGGCTTTAAAACTTTTCGAGTTCTGAGATTAGTCCTGGATTTTGAATTCTGTCTGATTTGTGTGTTTTTGCAGGAATTGGTTATTGATTCTCCATATGCAGTGAGTACTAGACTCTCAACTGTGAGGCTGCCTCGTTGTTTGGTGTCGTCCCTTGAATCAGTTGAAATGGAGAGCCCGGTCACGGAGATTGCTACTGAACTGAGATTGGCTAGATACTTTATGAAGAACTCGACTACACTCAAGAAGCTCGTGCTACGATTGAATCATGAGTCTACTGGAGAGAAACACAAGCCTGGTGTCTTGGCACGACTCATGAGATATTCAAGGGGCTGTAATTTGTCTCAGTTCGAAGTTCTTCCAGTGGTTCCAACTCCGAGTCCATGGCCTGGGTATGTTTATGTAAAATCCAATAGGTTCTAAAGCTGGAGAGTTAAAAGATGAAACTAATTGGCTCAGCTTAAGACTCCCATTTTGTTTTGATTGTATGATTTTTTTTGAGTCTCTTTATTAAACTTTGTCTCAAGATTATACATTTAGAATATGTTAATGATTTTTAACGCTATTATCATGCTCTGTTTTGATTATAAGCCATTTGATAATGACGTAAGAGTTTATGTGTCTAACAGTATTTGATTGATAAATAAACAAACCCTAAAGCAGTTTCACTTCATCTATCCTTTCACAACTCAGTTTAATGAAAATAAAAAGAAACCTAAACTGAAATCACCAAACCGGAACCGAATGAAAATTGATTTATTTTTCTGGATAATTTTCGTTTTCTAGCATTACTATCCGAACTGAACTGAACCTGAAACCATCCGAACTGAAACAGAACCGAAAATAGTAAAGTAGTAAATCCGTTTAATTTGAAAATAGTAAAGTAGTAAATCCGTTTAATCTTCTACCCGAACTATCCGATATCCGAAATATTTAAACCGAACCAAACTGATACCCGAAACGCATAGGCCTAAATCATTAGACTCATTACACTAATTTATTTTGTCCAAGGGAAAGAAAAACAGAAGAGGCCCATGAGCTTCTAATAACAAAAAGAAGAAGAAGACGTTTACAAACCTAAAAATTTCAGGGAAAAGATTACTCGGATCAAATCAAGATATCAGGAGGGAGCTTCAATGAAGCAATTTTATAAATACCAAAAGCGGTAAGTGATCCTCTCCTTCCTTACTCGCTCAATATTATCGTTGCGCTCGGTTCTGGCTGTATGCATGTTGAAGTTTCGATTTTGTAACAATCGTATCAGGTTAGGTGTCTCGTCTAGATCAGTTCGAGAAGGAGAAGAAGGAGCTGTTATCAGAGGAGAAGATAGGGTAAGCGTATTACCTGAACCGTTGTTATGTCACATACTCAGCTTTCTCACCACCGAGCAAGCTGTTTGGACAAGTGTTTTGTCCTCTACATGGAGACATCTCTGGAAATTGGTTCCGAGGTTGGAACTAGACACCTCCGACTTCACAAACGACCAAGTATGCACGGATTTCATCGACGAGTTTCTTGCTTTCCAAGGCAAGCACTACTTGCGTGAGTTCAAGTTAACCATGGACCACGATATCTTTGATGGTGAGGCTTCTCTTTACGAGCCGTGTCTCGGCAGAGTGGATATGCGGAAGCTTGAACGTTTCCAAGTCGAGAATAAGTTTGGACGTGGTAGCAGCATTGATTACATCCGGACACGGCTAACGCTTTCTGCGTGCGAGGCATTGGTCTGCTTAAAGCTCCATTCCGTTAAGCTGAACGAGTTCGTGTCTCTCTCCCTGCCCTGTCTCAAAATCATGTTCTTGGAAGACGTCGTTCTCCCTAGCGACGCGGCCGCCGAGGCGCTGATCTCCTGCTCGCCGGTTCTAGAAGTCTTGAAAATATGCCTCAGTCGTAGTAAAGATGATTCTGTGGTAGCGTTACGCGTCTGCTCGCCCTCGCTAAAGAGCTTCACTCTAAAGGGAGCTGAACCTTTTTATGCTCCTCGTGGACGTTCGGTTGCGATCGATGCCCCGAAACTCGAGTGTCTGAGTCTCGTGGGTTACTACCGTTTCAGAAGCTTTGACATAACCAGTGTGGCTGACTCATTAATGGTTGATATTGACGTCGATCTTGAGCTGATTGGTACTTATTACTATTCGGATATGAAGATCATGTGCAATTTTCTCAAGAATTTTTCAGGTGTTAAAGATATGACCATGTCATGGAAAACTCTGGAGGTAATATAAATAAAATCATGACAAGCTTTTAAACTTTCTCATTATCATTTTTTTTTTTAAAAATCTCACTTTGTTAGTGCTCTTCTCTTTGCTTACAGTTTATTTATAGTTCCCATCAGACGTACCCACTCTCCAAATTTCATGACCTGACTCGTTTGCGTGCCACTATGTGCTTAAACGCATCCCCTAGACTATTACCAGTCGTTCTTGAGAGCTGCCCCAATCTGAAACACTTGAAATTGGTAACAATTTGGCTTAAAAACTTTTCAAGTTCTGAGATTAGTAAGGTTTTGACTTCTGTCAGATTTGGGTTTTTTTTTTTGCAGGAACTGTTTATTGATAATCCAGTCAAAAGGCTATCTGAACTCTCCACTGTGATGCTGCCTCGTTGTTTGGTGTCGTCTCTTGAATCAGTTGAAATGGAGAGCCCGGTCACGGAGCTTGCTACCGAACTGAGATTGGCTAGATACTTTATGAAGAACTCGACAACACTCAAGAAGCTCCTGCTACGTTTGAATAATGAGTCTACTGGAGAACAACACGAGCCTGGTGTCTTGGAACAACTCATGAAATATTCAAGGCGCTGTAATTTGTCTCAGTTCGAAGTTCTTCCAGTGGTTCAAACTCCGAGTCCATGGCCTGGGTATGTTTATGTAAAATCCAATAGGTTCTAAAGCTGGAGTTAAAGATGATTTTTTATTTGGTTTGATTGAATGATTTTTGAGTCTCTTTATTAAACTTCGTCTCAAGATTATGCACTTTGTTTAATTATTTCTAACGCTCCGGTTTGATTATAAGCCATTTGATAATAACTTTGAGTTATGTGTCTGTAGCACTTGTTGAGTTATTAATACAAGTGCTTTCAGCTTTGATAGTTGTTAATATTTAATTATATTCGTTTTTATTTATATTTTCCGTAAAACTCATTGTTAAAAAAAAAATTTTGATTAATAAATAAACCCTAAAGCCTTTTCACTTCATCTAATCCTTTCGACAACTAAGTTTAATGAAAGTAAATAAATAAACTAACCAAGTCAAAAAAATCCTTCTAAACAAATCATCTATAACACGACCAAGAAGACACTAAACTCTTGTAATCAAACTTACCATTCAAGAAAGCATCACCACCCTTACGGTTCCTCACCTGTTGCTGCACTACTAACACCGAACCATCCGACGCAAATATACTCCCAGCCACAGTTTCTCCGATCACTCCAAGCTGGTGGTTCTCGCTCCACTCCGCAAGCCCTTCTAGAATCTTCGGATTGATTCCTTCTCTCTTCCCCGTTATCCACAGATCATAGTCGTTTACATTCATCGCTTGAATCGCAGCCAACGTCTCCGCACCGTTCTTGACCACAACCTCCTTGTAACTAACCCTATCTTTACCTTCGTTCTTTACCCAAAACCACGTCACCACCCCATCGTCCAGCTTCTTCTCCTTCTCGTCCTCTCCTTCGTGGTCGAACGCTAAGAACCTTATCACCGTCAAGGTTATGTCCGGGTTCACCGTCATCCTGTCGGCTAGATGGAGAGCTTCTCTGTTATCAGCTCCTCCTAGGAACAGAACAACGAAACGGTACGTTTCTTGTCTCACACGGCTCAAAGAGTTTGAATGTTGTTGGTCATCTAAGGACCGAAACAAGGCGTTTCTAAGCCGTCCTTTGTCGTAGTAGATACATACCGAGCATGGCGTGTGTGCCAAGACATCCGCGTTCACTGATAACATCCCGGAGCTACGTAGCTCTGTTGGTGCACCATCGTCAAGACGCGCTTGCTGATAAGGTAAGAGAATGAAAGCTGTTTTCTTGGCTAAGGCTAGCTCGCAAATATCTTGGTACATTAAACGCTTTGGAGCATGAGCAGTGTAGGCACGGAGCGTTACACATTCATCTCTGTTCTCTTGGTACAACCTAAACGCGCTTTGCACCTGGTCAACACGCCTGCTTCGGGTACGTTCATGATGCTCTTCTTCTTCTTCCTCCACAACGTCTTTCTCTTCAATAAAAACTGGTGAAGCTCGTCCCATGAGCTCCTGTGAAACCTGTTGCCTTGATCGATCTACTAATCGCCTAATCTTGAGTTTGGAAAAGTAAAGATGAGCAAGAACACACACAAATTGTTTACCCAGGTTCACCGCACTCCTCCAATACAGAGAAGCCGCTATATCTCCTGGGGCTGATCCGAGATCAGCAATCCACTATCTTAGCTCTATCTTGAGCTCCGATTACAACCGTAACCACCGATCTAGCTCTCTCTATCTTATCTCTATCTCTCTTGCTTAAGAGCTTACAAAGAGACTCGAGCTACAACGACTTATATATCTCGTCGTTTTACATTAGCTCACATCACGTGATAAAACACGTGACCCCAATTAAACCAGAGTGGTTTAAATCAGGTAATGCTAGACCGGTGGTTATCGCATAATACATTTGCAAATACATGGACACAGACTCAACAAATCTCCTCCTTGTCCATTATTGCCTTCGTGGATAAACTTTACTTCTGTTGTTGACTCCTTCTTGTCAACTCCTCCTGCAACTGACTTCTGCAGCTTCATAAATGACTCCTGAGTAAACCCACTCAGCTTCTAATCTCCCGAGTAAACCCACTCGGCTTTAATACTCCTGAGTTTCACTTCTCAGTTCTCAGTGACCCTGAGAAACCTTAGAGCCTCTTTCATCTTCCCAACTGGTAGAACCTTTGTAAAGATGTCTGCAGGATTGTGCTGGGTAGCTATCTTCACTACATTGATAAACTTCTCACTCACCAATTCTCGCACAAAATTATACTTCACATCAACATGCTTTGTCTTCTCATGATGAATAGGATTCCTTGACAATGCTATTGCACTCTGAGAATCGCAGTACACCTCTACTTGATCCTGATCAAAACCCAGTTCATTTGTGAGTCCTCTTAACCACATAGCCTCTTTCGAAGCTTCACATAACGCAATATACTCAGCCTCCGTGGTAGACAATGCGATTACTTTCTGTAGACTTGATCTCCAACTGATTACGTTTCCACCAACTGTGAACGCCATTCCTGTAATTGATCTTCTCTTATCCAAATCTGACGCATAATCCGCATCACAATAGCCTTTCACAACAAACTGACCCTCCTTTCTGTATGTAAGCTTAGTCTTTGTAGTTCCTCTCAAATATCTTAGAACCCATTTTACTGCCTGCCAATGTATCTTGATGGGATTACTCATAAACCTGCAGATCATCCCCACTGCATATGCCATATCAGGTCGCGTTCCCACCATCGAATACATTAGAGATCCTACTGCACTCTGATAAGGAACATCCCTCATATACATGGCTTGTTCCCTTACTTCTTTCTCGGAGGCTGAACTTAGTCTGAAATGAGCTCCCAAAGGTGTAGCAACACTCTTGGATCTATCCATGTTATAAGTGCCCAATACCTTCATTGCATAGTCTTCTTGAGATATTGTTAAAACTCCTCTTTCTCTGTCACGAGTAATCTCCATCCCTAATATCTTCTTAGCATCTCCTAGATCTTTCATCTCGAATTCTGATGCAAGAATTTTCTTCAACTCTGAAACTTGAGTCTTGTTTCTGGACGCTATGAGGATGTCATCCACATAGAGAAGCAAGTAGATATAGTTTTGTTCTTGATACTCCTTGAAGTACACACACAAATCGTACTCGCTCCTAGTAAACCCATGACTTAAGATGAACTCGTCGAACCTTGTGTTCCATTGACGTGGTGACTGTTTTAACCCGTATAAGGACCTTTTTAATAAACACACTTTCTCTGGATGATCTTTATCTATGTATCCTTCAGGCTGCTCCATGTAAATGTCTTCGTCCAAGTACCCGTGTAGGAAGGCTGTCTTCACGTCCATCTGTTGAAGCTCCATGTCAAAGTGCACTACCATAGACAGTAGAAATCTGATTGACACATGCTTTGCAACCGGTGAAAAAATCTCCTGAAAATCTACTCCTTCCTTTTGAGCATATCCCTTTGCGACAAGTCTACCTTTGTGCCTTGGATCTTCAACTCCATCAATCCCAGCTTTTCTCTTGAAGATCCATCTACACCCAATAGGTTTCTGGCCTTTGACTCTGTCAACTAAAACCCAAGTCTTGTTCTTGATTAATGACTCCATTTCCTCGTCTGCTGCCCTTGTCCACAGCTCACTATCTGGATCTTCTAGAGCTTCCCGATAACTTCTTGGTTCAGGTCTACCAGCATCTTCCATAACTAGATAAGCAAACCCAGCGATGACCTCGTCTTCTTCATAAACCATATAGTCTTTGAGCTTTGCTGGCTGCCTTGTCTGGCGTTTCCCTCTGTCTCTGACCAACTGGTAATCACTTAGGTCATGTTCCTGACCACTTGACTGACCATCCGTGACTGTAGTTTCATCAGAAGCAGAACCATCTTTCCCCCCTTCTTCTGTTGAAACTACTGCTCCTCCTTGACCATTGTCACCTGTTTCTCCTGCAATCTCAAAACTAGAACGATTGTTAGTTAAAATAATATTTGTTGAGATAGAATTACCTGCTGAATTGGTCTTGTTGATGTCTTTGTACATCAATTCTTCTCTGAAGATCACGTCTCTACTGATGACACACTTTTCTTCATCCAATAGCCAGACACGGAAGCCCTTTACTCCATCAGGATATCCAGTGAAGACTCCTTTCTTAGACCTGGGGTTTAACTTTCCCTGATCTGAGTGTACGTAAACCAGACATCCAAACCTTCGTAGACCAGATAAGTCAGGAGTCACTGAAGTCCACATTTGCTCAGGAATCTTGAACTCTATTGCTGAAGACGGTAGTCTGTTGATTAGATATACTGAGGTAGATGCTGCTTCAGCCCAAAATTTTACTTCCAGACCACTCTCACTCAGCATGCTTCGAACTTTATTCATGATACTTCGGTTTAATCTTTCTGCAATCCCGTTTTGCTGCGGTGTGTACGTGCAAGTTCTATGACGCACAACACCCTCATCTTTGCAGAATCGGTCGAACCGAATGTTGCAGTACTCAAGACCGTTGTCTGTCCTCAGCTTCTTAACTTTCCTTTCTGATTGCGTTTCAACCATCTTCTTCCATTCAACAAATTTCTCAAAGGCTTCATCCTTCGTCTTGAGGAAATAAATCCAGACTTTTCTGGACCAGTCATCCACAAACGAAACAAAATACTGACAGTTACCTAAACTTCTGGGAACATTTGGTGATCCCCATAAGTCTGAATGAATGTAGTCCAATCTGTCTTTAGTAACATGCTTCGCTGAACCAAAGCTTACCCTGTGAGCTTTACCAATAACGCAATCCTCACAAAATTCTAGACCAGTGATAGTATTTTGATCAATGCAACCCTCCTTAGCTAGAACTTCCAGTCCTTTCTGACCAACATGACCCAATCTACTGTGCCAAAGTTTGGTAGTCACCAATTTTGCTTCATCAACTTGATTCTTCCCTGTAGCTTTGACACTGCACGCTTCCGCTTTGACTGCTCTGCCTAGAAGAATATAGAGAGTGTCATTCTCTTTACGAGCTCCTCTCATGATGACAGTACATCCCAGCACTATCTTAAGACATCCATCAGATCCTTTGAACTCACATCCCTTCCTCTCTAGAGTCCCCAAAGATATCAAGTTTCTAGCAATTCCTGGCATATACCTGACCTCATGCAGAACAAACGTTGTCCCGTCTGGGTTACAGAACCTCACAGATCCAATCCCTTTAACCTCTGTATGGCTGTTATTTGCCATTCTGACCTTTCCTCCAGAGACCTCTTGAAGCCCGATGAACAAATCCTTCCTTGAAGACATATGAAAAGAACACCCTGTATCCATAACCCATTCCTCCGCATCATTGCTATCTTGTGACAGATTAACTTCACTCGCAATCAAACCAACCAGATCCTGAGCATCATCCCTAGCAAGAGACGATTCTGGTGGTTTATTGTTTGACTGAAATTTTCCTTTGTTGCGTTCTAACCACTTGTAGCATTGCTTCTTGAAGTGACCTTCTTTGCCGCATATCCAGCAAATCTTCTTCCCTTCTACAGACTTAGACCTTGACCTTCCGTATTTTCTTCCTTTACCAGACCCATTCCTTGTTTCTGATCTTCCTCGAACAAAGTGACCTTCTGAACTTGGACGAGAGCTAGCAGTGTCATTGATCTCCTTTTCTTTAGACTTGGCAGAACTCGCCACATCTTCGACTTTAATAACATCCCTGCTATATTTCAGAGTCTCCTTGAGTTGATCGTATCTTGAGGGTAACGCATTCAGCAACAGTATCGCTTGAACTTCTTCTGGAATATCTATACTGAGGTGACTCAACTCACCAACAATCTTCAAGAAGTCGTCTATGTTATCATCAATAGACTTCTGATCCTGCATCTTGAATCCGTATAGCTTGAGTTGCGCATGAACACGATTTGGCAGGGACTTAGGCATGTAGAGAGTCTCCAGCAATGACCACGTCTCAGCAGCTGTGGTACATCTCTCGATCTTCCTTAGAACGTGATCTCCTACGTTAAGAAAGATCATATTCATAGCCTTTTCGCATCTCTCAAGCCTCGATTCTTCGTCTGCTAACTTCTTCTTCTTTGTATCTGGATCGTCTTTATCCTGATCATCTTCCTTAACCTCGGAGCTTGAGGTTTTCTGAACCAACACATCCTTCAATCCTGATACGCTTAGGTAAGCGAACATCCGTCGTTTCCAAAGAGAGAAGTCACCGTCTCCATCGAATCGCTCGATCTCGACCTTCGATCCCTTCATCGTCACAGATCTGGAAACACCCTAGATTCTTCGATCGCGATCTTCACAAGGCTGAAACACAAGCTCTGATACCAATTTGTGAAACCTGTTGCCTTGATCGATCTACTAATCGCCTAATCTTGAGTTTGGAAAAGTAAAGATGAGCAAGAACACACACAAATTGTTTACCCAGGTTCACCGCACTCCTCCAATACAGAGAAGCCGCTATATCTCCTGGGGCTGATCCGAGATCAGCAATCCACTATCTTAGCTCTATCTTGAGCTCCGATTACAACCGTAACCACCGATCTAGCTCTCTCTATCTTATCTCTATCTCTCTTGCTTAAGAGCTTACAAAGAGACTCGAGCTACAACGACTTATATATCTCGTCGTTTTACATTAGCTCACATCACGTGATAAAACACGTGACCCCAATTAAACCAGAGTGGTTTAAATCAGGTAATGCTAGACCGGTGGTTATCGCATAATACATTTGCAAATACATGGACACAGACTCAACAGCTCCACTAGCTGTATAGCGTATATAGAAAACGGACTACTTGTAGTGGGGTAAGCTAGGTCGAGGAAAGTGATCAAACCAGACAAGGCTTCATGGTCAGACACGGCAAGAACAAGTCCCATCTCGGTGGATGGAGGAGTGTGTTGGATGGTGCGGTGCTTGATGATCCTGTAAGGACGGTTTGGATCGTAAAGGAAGCTGATAAGAGGCGTTGATATACCAGTAATCACAAGCGTTTGCAAAACGAAAACAGTGAAACCAGGTAAACCAATGATACGTTTGTCTATCCAGTGCAAGTAGAGTAACATATCAATCTGGCCTCTCAAGTTCATCATGAGACCAAGCGTGAGACTGTCTCTTGTTGGGACTTTAAAGAAGACAGCAGCGGCCACGACGGCGATAAACTTAGTGATGAATCCAACGATGACCATGTAGACGAGAGGAGATAGCTGTTGGTCCCAAATATCGTTGGTAAGTAAGTACACATTGGTGTTTAGACCCACCAAACCGAAGGAAAAAGGCATCAAGAACTCATGTATGAAAGTCTCGCTCCTAATAGCCAACGTGGAACCCAAAGGTGGACCATGAGGGACAACCAACCCTAGCCAGATGGGTCCAACCCCTATAGACAAACCAAGCATGTCTGTAAGAAAACAAGCGACAAGAACACCCATGAGTATCATGACTATATAGTTTTGGTCCACGAGTTTCCCCTCTGGAGTTTGTGCAACCACCCACTCAAGAGCTCCTCTCACAACCAAAAGCATAAAACCACTGAAGATCACTACTGATACAAGGTACCATGCTATAGCCATGGCTCCTCCTACGTCACCATGCATCATGGCTTCAAAAAAAGTAAGCACCAGGATCGCTGCCATGTCTCCAAGAAGAGCCACCGACATGGCGAACTTCCCCACCTCTGAGTTGACGAGGTTCATGTCTCTTAAGATGGTGTAGATGACAGGGAAAGAACTGAAAGCTAACCCAAACGCAATCGCTCCTATAGATGATATTTTCCTCATGTTTTTATCCATTTTGTGACGCATGGCCATCCCTGTGACCCCGACGCAGAACGCTGGGATGACAACACCGATGGCAGCAATGTATTTGTGCTTTCTTGGGGACTTTGCAATGGATGTAACATCGGTTTTTGCCGCAGTGATGAAGAAGAAGTAAAAGAATCCCAATAGTCCCAAGTTTGCACATATGTAGTTTGAGATAGGTGGGAACACGTAGTAGTTGAAGTTTCTGCTTCCTCCTATCATTGACGGTCCTATCATCATTCCACCCTTCAAGAACATAAACCATTCTTTTATTATTCAATTTCTTTTTAAGATTTTAATAATTTCTATAGTACAAGGATTAGTGATACGAACAATGATCTCGCAGACAATACGTGGTTGACGTAGAGGTCGAAGGAGGAAGCAAGTGGTTTTGATGAAAAATATTATTATAACTGCTTCAAGCAAAAAAGTTGAAAATGCGTAGTTCATAGCATTTTCGCCTCTGAACATTCCAAATGGTTGCTTACTGTGAATCTGTCGGCACACCACTGGAAGTCTGGCCGAGAAAGCTCGAGTACTGACCTTGCCTCCGGTGTCTGGATTCTCCGGCCAGAACCCGAGATGGACTGGCAGGAGAATCTGGTCATTGTTGTTGGGGAAATACCTAACCATGCATGCAAACTATTCTTGCAGATCACGGTTTGTTATATCTAAAGCAAAACGGTAATGATCATCTATGGAGTGAGTGAAGAGAGTAGATCCAAGATTGATGTTCTTTTTGAAAGAGATGTGGACATGCGTCATTTTGGGAACTATTCTAGTGTTTGCTTACTCTTTATTTTCTTCTTCAATGTATTTTCTTTTTCTTTTTTGTTGTTGTGAGTTTTTACATTTAAAAAAACATGTGTTTTGTGGTATCTACGTTCATGAATCATGATGTATATTTAGCATAGTTAGAGAATCCATCGAATTGAAGTGGATTCTTTGGATTTGTTTTTCTATCACATGTTTCAAAATAAAAAACATATTTATGTTTTTCTCTTTTCTTCTTTTTGTCAGAAAATATCTATACTTTGAAAAGTGGAAATTAAAGTATATTTATTTTCATATGAATGCTGAGAAATTTGAAAAATTAAACGGAAATGTGAATAGATTCAAACTTTCCTAGCTTTGTTTCTATTTTTACAGTGTTAAGGAACATGTGAGGTTTTAATGGAAATTTTTTTTTGGAACACTGGAAAATGTCACTCCATTCCTTAAATTATGCATTAGCCCTTTCTGATATAAATGTGTTCATTCTTCATTATATGAGTATTTCCCCTTCTTTCCCTTTGTGGACATATATATAACATTATTGTCATATATAATATTTTTGAAATGCATTATATATTGTCATAACTCATAAGTAATATATATTGAAAGGAAAGACAAATATAGATCCACTCATAAGTAATATCTTGAAATGAAAGACGAATGTAGATCCATCTACATCCAATATTTAATGCATCACCGCTTTTGCGTTCTTCCACGGACTCAGTGTCTAGTCCAACCCGACGATTTGTGGCCGTGCCGAGTTTCCGCCGTAGAGAACATAAAAGCTTTGCTACCAAAACACTATCGTATAAAATACTATATTATAGTCTTATAAAGCCAGTCGGTACACTATATATCTAGACGTATTTCATTGCTAAATAGTAGTTTATACATATGATCCGACGATGTGTAATATGGTCCAACACGAACCTATAAAGCATCGTTTATATGTAAAATTTTAATGAAAAGAATATAACAAATCTTATGATATATATATATATGTTAATCACTGGTTAAAGCTCTCGACCATGAACGGTATCTTCTCTCATCATCCTATTTTTTGGTAAAAAAGTATAAAAAAACATTTGTGGTGGGTAGGGGAATGCATTAAAAATGTGCTGAATATTAGAAAGATTGGTACATTATTGGAACACTTGACACTAAATATACAGCAACGTGATCCACGACCAAGCTCCTCACTAACATACACATACAAGTACTTAACATTACATATCTACTATATATATACACATGGAGACTAAAGAGGAAGATGCATATGCATGCAAATCTCAGGTGGTACAGTTGAGAAGTAGCTGTAAAGCTCAGGAGGGATAGCGCCATGACTCACCGATACCATAAATGTTGTGTATATATTGGCGCTATCCATCCTGAGTTCTATGGCGTCTCCTTGCTTTTATGTGTATGTCCGTGTTTATTTCTAGCTTCGTTGAGCATGTATAAAAGAGATGGTACCAACGGGTAAGGTTTACAGTTTGTATAATATTTTCACTCTTTTTTTCTTTTGCGGACGAATTCATCAGGTTCTTTATACAATATATTTTTCAGATGTTACAAAAAAAAAAAAAGATAAATGAACGATTAAAGTTAAATGGTCTGGAAGTTGTGTAAAAAGTGAAAAGCAAAATAATCACAGGTTTGTTCTTACAGACATTTGGATTTTAACTTACAAATCCAGGATGATCTCAAGAACTCATGATTGGGAAAATAATATGTATGGTCTTTAATGATAATAGAAAATTTGGATTTTTACACATGTTGGAAGTCAGCTCACTTGGTTGCAATTACACTGTCGTAGGTTTAAAGGTTGTAAATTTGTACAAGCGTCCACCAGGTCTCTGTATAACATCCAATGTTGGGCTCGTGAGAGAATGTAACGGCGCCAAGTGGTGGATGGAGCCTTTAACCAAAATAAAATGTGGAAGACGGAGCCAGCCGACAATTGATCTACTGTATTCTACCGTTCAGAAGCAGGATCCTCAGTGGAAATGATCAAGAAAATCACGAAATCCATTACCCTTCCAAAGAAAATTGGATCTCAACAACAAGATTTCCAATTGGCTCCTACCGTACAAGACATATCTAACACTTTAGAGCCACCCTTCTCTTTAGCCTCTGAAATGTAAATTACATGATGAACTATTTGTAATTTTCTATTGACCTAAAAACGCCACTCTGTTTGTAACTAGCTATAGCCTAACCCTACTCTTGCCATTTATCAAGTGTAGCTAACCCTACTCTTGCCATTTATCAAGTAACGTATGTTGCTAAAAAGAGATTAATCAATCTACGAATTATAATGTTTTCCTAGATGAGTGCATATTACAAGATGAAAGATAAGACTAGTTTGTTTGCGTTGAACAGAGTCAAAAAGAAGATCCAGGAAGAGAAACAACAAAGGGATTTCTGCTTGTCAAGAAAGTGAGAAAGAAGATGAATGCACTCACCTGAAATCATCATGAACCCTTACCCACCAATTTGCAATGCATTTTGGAGTTAATTATCCACTTCCGTCTATTAAAAAAACAACAAAATTCATATTGTGAAAAAAACGAACCACGCATATGCATAAATAATACATTCCCAAAGAAACAGTACATAGAAAGACAAGGAAACTAAGGTTCAACCTACCTCTTTTGTTTTGTTTGTTATCTCCCATATATGATTGATTCACATAGAAACATTTCTCCCCCTTTCACAAACTCTTATAACACATAACTGATTCATTGATTCATCTCTCTCTCAATATGGACGAGAACGGTTTCCCCCATGGTGGTTTCTGTCTGGTCCTGAACCATAGTTATCTCTTCTTCTATCTCCACCACCATAGCCACCTCCTCCTCCTCTACCACCGCCTCTGCACCATTTACAAAGACCACATTATTACCAACTAATAAAAATTAGGTTACTGATGAAGATGAAGTGATTCAACTTTGTATAATATATTTATATAGCCAAAAACTATGATTGGAAGAAGCATGAACAAAATAATCTTCACAAATCAAAAGCCACAGACACAGCTAGATCTATAACTAGCAGATATGTTTATAAACGTGGTTTATTTCCTATATAGAACTAAGCTTAGCTTGATAGCATACAGAACTCTCTAATCTTCTGTCATACCCAAGTGAGTGTACTAAGCAGATCCCCAGTAGAAAACAAGGCCATGCAGTTCTTAGAAACAAAAATAAAAAGGCCGACAATGGTGACAGCTAAATAGTAACGAATAAAGAATCAAGAAAGCTACCTCTGGTCAAAAGCAGGAGCTTTGGGCGCAGACTTCTCTGCCATCGTTACACTAATCTTGTTCCCCCTCATTTCATAATCTACAAAACATTCAACCACCGTTCATCAAATAGAAAATTTTAAGCAATTCAAAAACTAGACTGCAATTACACGGTACGTACTGTTGAAAAAGCCGCCTGCAGAGTGTGCGGCGCTGGGATCTTCATAAGCCAGACAGGCGTCACCTTTATTCTTTCCCTTCTCATCAGTGTAGATCTTGATATTATAGGGCCACTGATCCTTGTAACCCCGTTTCTGCTTGATTCTCCCAACCTAATACAGATCAATAAGAAGTGCACCCCCAATCAGCACACCAATAAAAAAAATACAGAATCAAGAATCTAAGGGGAGGGACCAGCTTATTCTGACATGTAAAAACTATAAACACAAAAGAAGTAAAAGATCAGTGTTATTATTACTTGGCCAATGCCACCAAAGAGATCCTTGAGTTCATCAGTCGTCACATCCGGAGGTAAGTTAGAGATATATATTCTAGCATTATCACAAGTATCATCACAATTCGCGTCACACTGCTTGACTTTTTCAGTAGGTGTATCTGCATAACTAGGTTCCTGGCGTCGAGGAGCACTACCACCATCATAGCCACCACCCCTACCACCCCGACCACCACCACCACTGCTCGGTGTATAACCCCCTGTAGGACCACCATAAGAAGGGGGACCACCAGCATAGCTTGAAGGAGGGGGAACTGCTCCCATTCCATACCCCATGGGTGGAGGGTAACTGCCAGAACCATCATAGGATGGAATAGCTGCCATAGGTGGAGGACCCTGACCATAAGAACCATTATCCCTATGTTGACTATTACTACCGTAAGATCCAACACCATCACCTCTACTCCTACTGCCACCATCATATCTACTACTCTCATAACTCCTACCACCACCACGATCACTGGCACCTCCACCTCGGTTCCCTCCTCTATCACCACCAGTACCAGAAGGAGCAGGTGCACCACACTTGTTACATTCAACTCTCCTTGCAAAATTCACGTTCCCACAACTATATATTTATACAAACAGTTTCCAAGTGTAAACAACTTCAAAACATACTTCCAGCAAGAGATTCGATTTCATAATCCTAAGCAAAACGAAGGTTTAATGCAATAACTACCTTGGGTTAGGGCAAGGCCAATCACCATCTCTGCCACCACCACCACCACCTCTCCCACCGCCGCCACCTCCTCTTCCACCGCGATCACCTCCTTGATATCCACCACTGCCTGAATCGAATCAAATCATTAACAGATGCGAAACCACAAATTCTACAGATCTGGAACAATCAAAATCACACACCTCGGTTTCCTCTACTGCCACCGCCGTAACCACCGCGTCCACCGTATCCACCACCGCCGCCGTCTTGATTGTACACACCAGACATGACCTAGGGCTCGCTTGCGATAGATAACAGACCAAACTCTCAGCTAATTGTCTGCCTTTTTAAGACGTTAGAACATTGTCGCGTTTTCGCTATTTATATTTCTTTCCCTAAAAATAGAAAGGAAACAAACATAAAAGGGAAAATCGCAATTTAAACCACGAAGGTGTAAAAAAGTATTACTTTAAACCTCGGTGCTCAAAAACTCACAGTTCAAACCATCAAACTAATTTTACTAACACTTTAAACCTTGAAACTAATTTACTTTTTTGCCAAGTAAAAATGTGACCGGTACTGTTTATCCGTGTGTAGTAAGGTATGACATGTCAGTTGCTTTTTAATTAATCATAATAAAAATCAAAATTAATTAAAAAAAATCAGAAAAATAAATAAAAATTTAAAAAAACTCAGAAAAATCAAAATTATAAGAATAAAATTTTAGAATAATAAAAATTCAAAATTCAAAATAAATGAATAAAATTTTAAATTTACTAAAATAAAAATAAAACAAAATAAAAAAATTAATTTATCAAAATAATAATTTTGTTTAAAAGAATAGGAAATCATAAATAAATGAAAACAATTAAATTTAATTTAAAAAAAAAAATTAAAAAGAATTTTAAAATTTCAATATAGTGAATAAATTCAATGCCAATGGAAGTTTTTGACATATTTGTCATATGTGACGGTTTCTCGATATATTAATGGTACAATTTCCGAACATAATTATTGATGTGAATAGCTTCTACACATATTTTTTAATTAATTTCGAAATTAAAATGCGATTTTCCCAAAATAATAATAAAATCGAAATTAATTAAAAATAAGAATTAAATGAATTATGTTCAGAAATTGTACCATTAATATATCGAAACGTCACATATGACAAATAGAAACTTCCATTGGCATTGAATTTATTCACTATTTTGAAATTTTAAAATTCTTTTGAATTTTAAAATTAAATTCAATTGTTTTCATTTATTTATGATTTCTATTCTTTAAACAAAATTATTATTTTGATAAATTAATTTTTATTATTTTTAGTAAATTTAAAATTTATTCATTTATTTTGAATTTTTATTATTCTAAAATTTTATTCTTATAATTTTGATTTTCTGAGTTTTATAAATTTTATTCATTTTCTGATTTTTTAATTAATTTTGATTTTTATTATTATTTTAACTATTTTTAATTTATTAATTTAAAAATAAAATAAAAAGCAACTGACACGTCATACCTTGCTACACACGGATGAACAGTACCGGTCATATTTTTACTTGACAAAAAAGTAAATTAGTTTCAAGGTTTAAAGTGTTAGTAAAATTAGTTTGATGGTTTGAACTGTGAGTTTTTGAGCACTGAGGTTTAAAGTGCTACCTTTTTACACCTTCGTGGTTTAAAATGCGATTTTCCCAAACATAAAATGTCAAGGAAAACAAACGAGGAAACAATCCCCGCTTAGAGCATGAGAATATATCAAGATCTAAAACCTTTCAGTTTTGCATTTTAAACAAATAGTCGATATGTCCGAGTGGTTAAGGAGATTGACTCGAAATCAATTGGGCTTTGCCCGCGCAGGTTCGAATCCTGCTGTCGACGATTAACTTTTCTAACATGTTTTTGCCATTTTTTGTTGTGTTTCCAACTATAAACGTAACGTAACAGACATCACCTACTCTAGTAGTGACAAGTGTAAATGTGCAGTGTGATTTTCTTGTGTGTTATCATGTAGTTTTATTGCAGTTAAAAAGATTATGGATTCTTCTTATTTTCATCATAACTTTAAACAACAATCGACTTTACCAATTTTCAAAACTTGTCTCTTTTTCCGGCATATAAATGGTAAAATTTGAACATGCAGGATCAGCATTTCAGTCTACCATCATATACTCATTTGCACGTCTGAAATTTCTTCATTTGCTAATTTAAACCAAAGAAAACTGTGTTAATGTCGCAAAAAATGAAACAAAAAAATTAATCGCAGGAAGTAACAGAGAGTGCAACGCGGAGATCGTTAGATGTTCCAGAGACATACATTCTGTGTGTCTCGATTTCTTCCCCTCTCCTGTCACCACTGGCCGCCACGTCAGCAGCGGCGGCGTAATGGATCCCATTGTTAACATCGTCCCCGGTGGAGAAAATGATCTCCCTGAGAACTGGTTCGTGTCCGTTTAGAAGATTTCCCATACTCAACACTTTTCTCCAAGACTGGTTCGCTGATGGCGGCGAGAATAGACTCGACACCACTTGTCTCTCTCTGAAACTCACTTCTTGTCTCCCTACTTCCATCTCCTGTGTGTTCAGTGACCAGACACGTTAGTTCATGTAATACAGAACATCCCCATTAGTGTAACGAGGACTCACCGTTCTGCTTTTGTTCTCTTCGCCATTTGAGTTTATTCCCATCAATGGAACATAAGTGCCGTAGAAGTCGCTGAATATAACTTGAGCAAGCCGTGGTGCTTCAAGGAACTTTCTGTGAAGAGACGCTGCGACTGTTACCAACTTCTCGACGTGTTCAAAGACCACGCAGAGACGTCTCAGATCTTTGACCGTCTGTTCTATATCTGGAACATTGTTGCCTGCATCCTAGTATCCGTTATTAAAGAGACAAGAGGGGCCACAAGGAAAATTTAAACCAATCTTACGTTGTAGAACTCCCAAAGTAGATTTGATGATGAGGTAGAGTTGCTCCAATTTAGAGGCCATCTGTGTCATGTCCCCGAACTTTGTCTGGTTAAGAGTGTCAGCTGATCCTCTGAAGGCTGTGCAGACCATCTGCTCAAGAAGCTGATGGGGACGGACTGTTTCCAGGTAATGAAGAATCTGAGAAAATGTCCAACCCAATGAAGTCAAACTAACTCTCATAACAGGTTATAAACTAATCTCATAAAGACGCTCACCTTTTCTCCCTCTCGATTTGGGTCTAGGAGGGGCTTTTGGTCATCGGCTGGCAAAGCGGGTGCATCGTTCCAACTTTTCCTCCACAGATTTCCTTGATCAGACATCCGTTGAGAAAGGCGGCCTTGAGGAGGCCATCTATCCTTTGAGTCTTCAGTGATGGAAACGGCTGATGCTTCAGCAGTTTCAGGCTCGGAGCTCTCCCAATCTCCAGGTGAGTGCCATCTGATAAAGTCCTCAAAGACAGCATCTGGGTTTGCTGCTTTGAATGCTGACATATCTGCAATCACCTTTGTGAAATCAGAAAAATGGGAAAGAAGAAATAGAGTGTGGATGTAGGGTAGGTTTGGAAAACTATGAGCTCCCATTGTTCCCATTCAATAAACTCAAACTTAGAAACAGAGAAGTTTAGACAGAATCATGAATCTCACCAGATAATAAGATGTCTTTCTCCAACTGGCCAGGAACGTTCTGAAATTCAAAGGGCAAAAACAGTTATTTAGTAGTCAGACAAATAAACGAACTAAAAAATCCATCAACATATTTGTCAAGATACATTACGCGTATAGAAATGCTCTTAGTAGATAATCAAAACCATATTCACTTCTACTGGGACTGGGAGAGAAGTTGAGCTTACAAGGGAATCACCAAACGCCTCAACAGCCTGGAGTCTCTCTTCGTGCATGTCTTCCGTCATAAGAGGTGGATCCTGTCATAACCCAGGGAATATAAGATTTCTAACAACAATATAGGAAACAGACGAGGTCAAGTTAAATACAAACCTGAGTATATGGGGCATGGAGTCGCTGATGTGACTTCAGGAGCATCATGGTCCCCACTGGTCCAGCTGAACCCCTCCTGATGGCATTTATTGTGTTTTGGTTCACAGAATTTGTGCTTTCAGTATTCCTCTCAAATCTGAGTGTATCTTCTGCATTTGAGCTGTATCCAACAAAAAGGGATTTAAACACTTAGCCTTGGTCAACATTTCTCTATGAGCTTAAATATTCAATCAAGAGTTATCGTCATTAAATTTGAAATGGAAGAAACGAAGAAAAATAATATCTGTAATAATATGCAATCAAGGTTTCATCTATTTAACAACAACCAAAACCTAAGAGCCCTCACTTGCTAAGTTCACCTGTCACGTTTCCTCAGCAGATCTTCTTCTGAGGATGCATTTCTTCTCTTGTCGACCTTGTGGTGTTCCTGAAGATTCATTCAAAGAAATGTTTCAAGACAACAACACAGAGGCCCTCAAGGAGTTGGGATCTTCTATTGGGTTTGTCCGAACTTCTACACCCTTTATAGTTTGTATTTCGGTTGTTATTTATTTATTTAATACACATATTTGGTAGCACATAACAACAAATTCAAAAAAAAAAAAACACAAATACTTGGCCAATCACCTCCATAGTATCAGAAGCATCTGAGCCGTCTTCACTTCCTATACAGTCTAGGAACTCTTCGTTCAATTCACACTTTTTCTCAAGGCAAATTGCAAGCTGGTCAACAAAGAAGAATCCGTTAGTATATCTACAATAAATTTGACTTTTCCGATAAAGTATGTATAGTAGATTACCAGGTGCAACTTCTGGTTGATCAAACAAGTTGACAAATCAATAGAACCGTCGAATGGCATTTTTGGCAACGGCTGTGACTCTTCCCAACACCAACGAACTTCACGGACAAACTCTATCCAGAGGAAGGCAATGGCTTGAGATGGGATGGAGAAAACAAAAGAAAAATATAATGCGTCTGTTAGTCAGTGAATTCCTATCATACGTCACTGGCAATTTAATCCATTTTGACTATAATGATGTATGGCTGACCAAATTAGACATGGTCTACCGGCACATACCACGGATATTGCAGTTGCCGAACCACATTGAGTGAAAACAGAATTGTGTAAACAGAGATTCGAGTGGTGCAGCTTTAAGAGCTCGGGAAAGACTGTGTTCGCCTTTAGTAAAATCTGGGAGTTTAGATCCTGCGAAATTAGATGGAAAACGGTGAAGCAGTATCACAAAGTTAGATTCTAACCAATGATTGCGACCTAAGGGATAATTTTCAAATGCTACCGATATTTTAAAATTGAAGAAACAACGTTTGAACATTTCAAATAATACACGGTAAGTCGGATCCTTAACCCAGCAATGATAATCAAAATTTGTAACACAGAAAAACGCTTACATCTACTCTAACATAAACATAGGTCGTATACATGCATCTATGTCCACAACAGAATATAGAGGAGAATACCTTCATGAAAGAGATCTTTAATCACCCGATCAAGAACTGTTGGAGGAGGTACGACAGCTGAGGTCTTCAAATTTTCAGAGCTTGGATTTTCCACTGCGAGAGATTTAAAAAAAAAAACATTAGACAGTGGAAATGACAGGAAAAGCTGATGCTGTAAAAAAAATATAAGAATATAGGGGAAGTTAATTATATTCTATAACTCAATCCCTGCCTAAAGGATATTTCTACAGGTGTTTGAAAAATGAGGAAATAAAACACACAAAATTGCACAGACCTGACACGAAATCGTCCATAAACTGAGCTATGAAGGACGCTTCCAATGCTTCAACCAAGCAAAGTAGTTGGGAAGCGAAATCAATTCTTTTCCCATGTGAAGGCTCACCTCTGGCAAAACATATTTGTTATAAAACTGAAAGGGAAAAATAATGCACCACAAAACATGCGAACTACTATTCTGTCCTAGACAGGAGAACTCTGAGAGGCATTTCTTACAGATATGGTGAGAGGATTGGGTGTAAAATCCACTTCTCAGCTTCATGGGATGAAGCATTTTCAAGTTCAGCCATCTCAAATGTGTTTTCTACAGTCCTGTCAGCCCATGTGACCTCCAATCCAAATCCTGTCCATATCAGCCACAGTTAGAAAATGAGTTCCTGGAACTTCAACAGCAAAGACCAGCCTATTCTTGAAGAAAATAAAGACTGTCAGCTCACATCAGTTATCATTCAATGAAAGTTGGAAAACAGAGGTGTGTGTAAAGACCAGCTAGTAAATTAAATAACTGTGATGTATAATCACGGAAACACACATCCCAAACTAATCTGTAAAACTTAGAGGTAAAATACAAATCCTAAAGGCGAGTATTGTGTACACCGTAGTGTAAAAAGACAAAACATAGTTCATAAGGATGTACCTCTAAGTGGATCTTCAGCAGAGTACCACTCACTCCAAGGACAATCATCGTCCCAGTTCACCTTGTTGCGCGACTCAGAGCCATTGTGTTTTGCAGTGTCACTGTCAGCTTTGTCACCCATAAATTCATCCATATCACTTTCCTCGTCAGATGTGAAGGTTTGGTATTTTAGCCTCATCAGACAATGAACTTTGAAATTATGCATTGAGAAGTCCACTCCAGAATAAACCTTCAAAATATAAACCATTGTTGATGAATAAATACATAGCAAAACAGTTCAATCACGTTATGGAATAAGCCACCTTTGACCGGATCTCAAGTTGCGGTTAAAAAATGTTTCCCTTTGAGTATCAAAGCTTGAAGCATTATATGTAACGTACATACTGCAATATAGTATGTGATGAGAAAAAGAACATTAAGAGCAACTAAATTGGGAACCAGCTTTTTCTCCGTGATGGCTAATGCTTGGTAAGTTTTCAACTCCGCTTTGATAAACAATAACCGTACTAATGAGCATCACAAAGTAGGAGCCACGAAAACTTACAAACTTAGAAACAAAGAACTCATATAGTCCTTCTAGGTGCATGAGTTTCACAGGGACTTGACTACCAATGCGATCTGCTTCAAATCTTCTAGTAAAAACAGTTCCCATATTCTGGATTCCAATATATGCTTCCCGTGAAGGGTCATGCACAGGGACAAAGGCTGGCCACAAGCTGCATACAAAAGTCGTATGAAAATTAACAAGAAACGAAATATGCACCCATTATCTCTGCGCTAATGTCCTCAGGGATAACACATTTCTATCAGCTTTGATTTCCAAGACTTCGGAGTATTTGATAGGTCATTTGGTATCAACTCAAAGAAACAGTATATTGCAAGAGTTTAACTTGATGATGCTAAAGCTAAAAGTGGTGTTACTGGCTAAGAAATAGTACCTGGCACAGTTAGACAAAGCAATAGCAACCGCACTCAGAAGCTTACTAGACTCTGGTGCATCAAGAAGCACCCCACTGGCACTTTGTGGAGCAATCAACTAGAAGATGCAAGAATAATCAATCAAATATTGAGTGAAGGGACTATTTCAAATAAAAACTGTAGATTTAAAAGCGTACCAGAAAATCCTTCACCCCAAAGCAAAGCTGTAAATCATGTGAACCACTGTTCGAATCACCAAATCCCGCTGCATCAGTCAGATACCGAATCATGAAACAGAAAAAACGAAGTTTTTCCATGACAAAGCCTAATACCCTGAAATCATATACCTTGTTGGCTACCATTATCGTCAATTTGGAAGTATAACTCCATGCAGTAGCTCTTTGTCACACTTCTCAAGTCGTTTTTAACCTTAAACAGATTCTTGGAATCTTCCATTGGAACAGCACCTTTTGCCTGCAATCAAACGATCAAACTAAAGTAGAATTCACACAATACACGTCTTCATTGTACATCAAAAGAGTAAAACTAGCTATAAGGTCTCGTACCACGAGGTTTTTGGGACCATCTGCTAACCATTGACGACAGGTTGCTTCAATATCTGAAATAAACCTACAAATCAACTGAATCAAAGGTGAGTGTGTGACATTCGAAACTCATAGAGAACAACGCAGTCTATTGAATCACCTTTCCCAGGAAGAAGCAAGAGTGAAATCATCGAAATGTTGCACCTGAAAAAGATGATTCCTGATCCATGAATACAAAAACGAACAGCAGAAGAGCACATGATGATGAAAAAAGTTCACGAGGTTGTAGTAACTGGTATACCTCTTCTTCCGCATCGTCATCGTCTTCTTCGAGATGATTAGGTCTGCTCGTCGAAGCCATATCAATTGGGTAGCGTGTGTCTCTTTCTCTCCTTTTCTGGGTGAGGATCCTCCGATCACACAGACGAAGAGAGATCCGCTCCGGGAAAGCTACAGAAGCGTGCAATTAGGATTAAACGTCGTCGTACGGCGGACTTTTGGAACTGACAAACGGTGAGTACAACGCGGTGCCGTTTCGTTTGATTGAAAACGGGTTGCATTCTATTTATCAAGTTCTTCTTCCTGATCCGACGATCACAAAAAGGCCAGTTTCAATGGGCCTTACATTAACCCATCACAATACGTTTCCCATTTTAGATGAAAGAAATTATAAATTCATCTAAACCATAATAAACATCAAATATTAAAGGGTAAATATATGCAAATTATGTCATTCTTCTTGTTTATTAAACTAAATTACTACATAATTATTATATTAAATTAAAATTTTAATAGAATATAGTTTTCAACTATATAATATATTTATATTATTTAATCAGTATTGAATCTGCAAATCAATCACTAATAAGTAGTATCTGCATCGATTATGTAAGTTATAGATCATGGTCCAAAAAGTTTAATATCACAGTCGTCTACTTTTACTATTTTTTTGCATCCGTCTGCGTTTAGATGAGTCAAGCCTTGAATGAACATCATTCTTGCCTTGGTTTCAAAATGTTTTCCAAGTGTGAACACCAATCTTTCTTTTCGTCCTAACTAAATTCCTAAATCTTAATAATTGGAATTCTTTCTGAATAACTTTAATAATTGTAGAACATTTGTATTTATATGGACTGATGATCATTTAGATAAACACAATTATGTTCACAGGGACCACCCTCCACAACTAAGATCTAATTATCTAAAAATAACTTAAAACAAAAACATTTGTTTCCGTCCAACATTATATTTTGCTAAAATAAAATTAAAATAAATAATAGAGCAGCGTAGTAGTAGTAGATCGAGAAAGCAGACCGTCTCAAAAATCGTAGGCTGCAACTGGAATAATATTTTTTGGAATAAAATCATTTGGAATGGATCATTCCATGGGATTCCATAAATTAGTTACCAGTTATCATGAAAATTTTCCAAATACAATTCCATGTATTCCAATTTTGGAATGGAACAAAAAATAAATCCTTTGTAAAAACTATTCCTTTTATTCATGATTCTAAACCTTTGTGAATGAGTGGAACGTATGGAATCTCTATTCCATTTATAATTTCAGTTTTTATTCCATTTCTAACATCATTCCAATTTTTTCTATTCCACAAATAATCATTCCTTTTATTCATAATATTCCTATTATGAACAACCAGTTACACCCGTACTGTCTTACATAAATGCAGTCGTACTCTTCTCTTCTTCACTGTAACACTAAAACGAAGATGAAATCTGAAATCTGAAGCGCACACACTCTCATCTCTCATAGCTCTAACAGTCACTGCCGAAGACACAACAACTTACAATGGCTGCAGCTCTGGAGTGCTGGTCAAGCCGTGCCGGAGCCGGAGACGCTCTCGACGACGATCTAGTGGATCAGGTCCTCATGCGCACTCACGACAGGTCCGAGTCACTCATCACCACGTCTCCGCCTGAGAAGGCTCTGGACGTCGAAGGATCCGCGCCGGTGGCTCTCGATCAGAGCTCGTCGGCTATGCAGAAGCGGTTCCAGCGTCTCAGCCGCAACGTGTCCGGCGCGATTGCGTCGCTTAAGAACTCGCTCAGTCTCGATTCGGCTCGTGACAGCAACAATAGCGTCGGCGGGGGCGGAGGAGGAGGAGGAGGTCCGTCTCCGAGAGCCGATGTAGGCGGCGGGAGGAAGCTACTGTGGGCTACTGTAGTGAGGAACCTCGCTAAGATGTATCCTGGTAGCCAGTTACCGGAGAAGCTCGTGTCGAATCTCAAGAAGCATTACGATTCCTTGCCTTTTAGGTAAATTCGGATTTATTAGTTTCTATTTTGGGACAATCATGGAGTATTGATTATTGTTGTTGTTTTTCAAACAGTTATAGTCAGGCTGGTTTCGATATGAAGGAAGTCTTCCTACACGTGAAGTTGATAGAGCAAGCTTCTGGAGATGATACTCCCGTGTTTATGATTCAAGAAGTGTCTTCCGAGGGAGCTCGTGGTTCAGTCCTCAGGCTCACGTTCGCCTGTAACTCCTCTCTCTCGTGGTCAACCATGTCTGGGGCTCTCGATGGTGCTTCGATTAGTTGCAAGAAGATACAGATCTTTGAGAAGAAAGGGTTGACTCTCGGTGTTGTTCTTCTTATGGATCAGTCTGGACAAGAGAGTTTGTTCAAAACTCGGGTTGAGAACGCTCTCAAGTCTGCAACTAGAAAGCCTAGACCGACTTCGACTTCGGTTAAGCTCCCTTTTGGGCTTTGTGGCTGTCAAGAACAGAACGGCGGTGTAGGGGAAGTTGGTGGCGTTGAAGAAGAGTCCATTCAACATGGTAGTAGGCTAGGGGTGGAGAATTTGAACGGTGTGATCCAGCTTCAAGTTCCACTTCCGAGTTCTTCATTTGCTGTATCAGTAGATGAATGGCAGACCATACAATCAGGTGGCAGTGAGATTGGGAAATGGCTATTGAATTCCGATAGTTTTGAGTTTGGTGATCAGATTGGACCAGGTTCTTTCAAAGGAATCTTCCGAGGAAAAAGGGTGGCTATCGAGAAACTAAAAGGTTGTGATAAGGGGAATTCGTACGAGTTTGAGATCCGGAAAGATTTCTTGGAGCTGATGACTTGTGGACACAAGAGCATTCTGCAGTTCTATGGCGTTTGCATCGACGAGAACCACGGTTTATGCGTTGTGACGAAACTGATGGAAGGCGGGTCGCTCCATGAACTGATGTTGAAGAACAAGAAGCTTCAAACCAAGCAGATACTTCGAATCGCTATTGATATAGCCGAAGGGCTGAAGTTTGTGAATGATCATGGTGTTGCGTATAGGGACATTAACACACAGAGAATACTACTAGATAAACATGGAAACGCATGTTTGGGGGATATTGGAATAGTTACCGCTTGTAAGAGCTTTGGTGAGGCCGTGGAGTATGAAACTGATGGCTATCGGTGGCTTGCACCTGAGGTCTGTGTTCTTTTACTCTTGTCTTTGTTCAACAGATTACTTGAGGATAAGATTGTGAGTATCCTCATAATATCCATTTCCAGATCTTTTTTTTCTATAACCTCTAAGCTAAATGATACAGAAAATCAAGCACCTGGAAGCTTTGCTTAACAGAGTTCTCTGCTCCATTATCATAATTCTCTTAGAAAAAAGTCGCAGACCATACATGCATCATCTCTGTTGTCCGGATATCCACTGCATCTTGTTTTTTTTGTTCGTTATGAACAAAACAAGTTTATTTGCTTTTGGCCATATCTGCTTTACCTTTTTCTGTTTGTCTGGGGCAGTTGTTGGATGTTCGCTTTTGAATTGATACCTAGACAAGTGTAAATCTTATTAGATCTGTCTAATCTTCACAAAAGCGCCTTAGACGTTTACACGTCCAATTTCATCACTTCACTGAT
Organism: Brassica nigra; assembly: GCA_016432835.1. Lineage (NCBI taxonomy): Eukaryota > Viridiplantae > Streptophyta > Magnoliopsida > Brassicales > Brassicaceae > Brassica > Brassica nigra. The sequence goes on along the minus strand of CM028244.1, from coordinate 7,698,785 downwards.
TGAGCATCTCAACCTTTTTTTGGTTATGTGATTATGACCTATTACAATTGCTTTGGGACCACTGTACGTTGGTCCTTTTAGTTTTGTCCAGTTGCCTGCAAATGGTCCAATCATTTATACTAGCGCACACTGCTTCTTAATTTTACATAGCAAAGCATTTACCTTAATTCTGGAATCTGGAGTCGAAGTTACTTGATTTCAGCTGATGAAACTTGTATAAATATTATAATTCTGTTTGCTTATTGGCATGGTTGAAACCAGATAATAGCTGGTGACCCGGAGAACACAACAGAGACTTGGATGAGCAATGCTTATAGTTTTGGGATGGTACTGTGGGAGATGGTGACAGGAGAGGCTGCTTACGCCTCTTGCTCGCCTGTGCAGGCAGCTGTTGGTATAGCGGCTTGTGGCTTAAGACCGGAGATCCCAAAGGAGTGCCCTCAAGCTCTCAGAACTCTGATGATCAATTGCTGGAACAACACTCCCTCCAAACGCCCCAACTTCTCTGATATCCATACCTCGTTGCTCCGCTCCATGTCACGCTAAGTTTGTTTTTTTGTATTTGGTAAGGTCATATTGTATATTCAGACTGTAACAATAAAAAGGCGTAAGTAATTAGTATTGTATCCATCATATGGTGATATGATATGAATGGGTTGGAAAGAGACTAGGACATGGAAAGGGGTTGGTGTAAGTTTGGTTTGATACTTGTGTTTGCGGCTAACGTTGGGGACACCACCCACCTCTTTTGTCTGCTAACAACCTTATATAAAAGTAAAATATGACTACTAAATTACATATGGATTAGTAAAATTTACATTTTAGGTAATAAATGTTAGACATATTCAAGTACTTAGGCTAGACTCGTATAAGCTGTTCTCAACCCTTTAAATGAAATGGAGAGACTAATTCCAGGTTTTTGACCACTTGTCGGCATCTAAGAACTAAGTCCCTAACAAGTAACAAGATTACAACAGTAAACAAACAGAGAAGTGATTCACAACAAGCCCAAAAGTTAAAGATAGTGTGGGGAGAGCAGAAACAAATTACAGACCACAATTCCTAGAAGTTTATGCTTAAATAGATTTGGGTTGTTTGAGAGGCCCGTCACAAAGCAAATCCGTAGGCCTACACACACACGTGCAATCTTTTCTTTTTTTTTTTGAACGAACACGCACACGTATGAACTAGTATATTGTGAGAAAGAAGATAATTGGGAGGCATATTGGATTTCGGGGAAGAATGAGACATCTCATCTTTAGCTTTCGTCAAAGTGGTGGTGCCACGTGATACTTTTCAGAATCCACCACTCCACGTGCCCTTTCAGTTGTACCCCCTCCTCAATCCACAATTATTGATTTTTAATCATATATTAACTTTTTGGTTATGTACTGCCTTTTGGGTTTTGGCTCTCCCCATGTTTTTTTTCTAGATGAATCCCATTTTAAAATATTTATGGTGTGTGTTTGTGTGATCTGATATACAACAAAATAGGCCTGCAAAATAAATACATAAGCTATTAATTCATCAGAAGTTGTCAAAGATTTTTTTCTGAAGGTGTTAGCACTGAAAAACAGCTCAGTCTGTGTATTTATAGATACGACCATAAGAGTTAAATATTTAGCAATAGTATAGTAGTAGTATTAACTTTCTCTGTGCTTTTTGAATGTTATACTAATCATTTTGCTTTGTGGTCCTGTCTCATGTGATTATTCCTCTTTACTCTTACTTCTTATTTACTATCTTATATCTACCCATTTTATTTACATTCGTTAGTGTTGACATAAGAAAATACACTATTTATTAAAAAAAAAACATAAAACTCTTTTATATAAAATGTTTAATAAGTACTCTTTTTTATAAAATGTTTAATACAGCTGTATTTTATATTAGAGTATGTGAACACAAAATCTCAGTAACCATTGCCAGCTTCTCCCTTTGACTTCTTCACAGTATTTACAAAACTAAAAATGGTTTTAGACTTTTAGTACAGAATAATAAAACAGTTTCTATAATTGATTTCACATGTTGTGTTTTGCTCTGTGGACGGAACTAGGATGAAGATTTAACGACACCCTTTCATTACATGTTGTCACAAATAGCCTTTATGAATCGACACTAGTATTATTAAAGTTCATAATGTTTATCCAATTTCTGTAGTACAAAAAAAAAGATTGTCAAAAGTGCGTTGAGACAAAAACATTGCATAAACATACAAATTTACAATTTAGAAAGTGTAAAGTATCGATGAAGCTTCACATATAGCCAAGAAATGAGATGTTATATAGTTTTGTAGCTAAGTTTAATTGTAAATTCCTTATAACAAAAAGCTTCAATTAATTTCCTAGTAATAACAATTTATGCGTTGTCAAAAAAAAAAAACAATTTATGCTTACATCTGCAATTTATTTAAGTTTCATCTCTATTACTACTAAATTGCAGAACGACTATTAATTCCTGATTTTCTTTTAATATGTGTTATGATCAAACTACAGATTTTTGTAAACGAAAAAGGCATTAAAACAGAATAACAACTATAATTAGCCACCTAATTATAATTAGTAACGTTAAATCACCTGTTTTTTTCACAACCAATGTTTAACACTAATAATAAAACCAAAGAGAACAAGAGAGAGAGAGGTTTAACAACAATACCAACAACTTTTGTTTTAACCACCACCCGTGCCTTTTCTCTCTCTCTCTCTCTTCCCAAACTCCATTTCTCTCTGCAAATCTCGATACACACGAACCCTAATTTACTCCGCCGTTATACACCGTCAATGTGGCGGCCGTGGCGTAAATCGTCGGTTAAGATTCACAACACCTTCTCTCCCACCGCCTCCTTCAAAGACATCCACCACCTCTGCACCGACGATTCCTCACCCTTCCCTTCTTCTCCCTGTGCCTCTCCCTCTCCCTCTCCTAACAACGTCTCCAGAGTCTTCCACCGAGTCTGCGCCGCGAATCTCATCCTCCGATCCTGGCCAACTCGTCCCTCCAACCACCTCCCCCGCGCAGATTCCGAGCCTACACGCCGCAATCCCGAACCGGATCCGAAGCAATCCAAACCCTCCGAACCGGATGATGCTATACGCATTTCCACCCCCGGCGCGGAGACCAGCATCGTCGTCTACTTCACGAGCCTCCGCGTGGTCCGCCCCACGTTCGAGGCCTGCCGAGCCGTCACCGCGATCCTCCGCAGCTTCCCCGTGCGGATCGACGAGCGGGATCTCTCGATGGACGCGTCGTTCGCGACCGAGCTTGACCGGATCTTCGGCGTCGGCGGCAAGAAGGATTCTCCGAAGACGCCGAAGCTGCCGAGAGTCTTCATCGGCGGACGGTACGTCGGAGGAGCGGAGGAGGTGAGACAGCTCCACGAGATCGGAGAGCTGAAGAAGCTCGTGCAGGAGTTGCCGAGGGTCGAGCCGGGCACGTGCGGCACGTGCGGCGGTCACAGATTCGTACCTTGCGACGCCTGTCACGGTAGCCATAAGGTGCACACGGAGAAGCTAGGGTTTAGAACGTGCTCGGGATGCAACGAGAACGGTCTCGTCAGGTGTTCGTCTTGTTCGTTTCCGCATCTCACGGCCTAACTCCTAGATTTTTTTTTTATTTTACTTTTTTTTTTGTTTAATTCTACATGGAAATTGGAATAATTAAGAATAATTGTTTTATGTAATTCAGATAATTCCAATTTGTAAAATTCGAAATGGAAAGGGGTAGCTTCAGCTTTGTCTTTAGATAATTAGATTCGTTAGATGAAGAAAAAAAGAAATCATTAGATCATTGTGATGTGAACGTGATTAGCAGCTCAGTAGTTAACATTATTTTCTTCTTAAAATATGATCATTCTGATGTGAACGTGATTAGCAGCTCAGTAACTCTTGTTATGTTCGCAATTAAAAACTATAACTACTTGATAGACTGAAAGCATCTTCATACAAATAAACATAATTAATACTGTTAATATAAAGTAATGAATTATATGAATTATGATATTGATAACATTTTAGACCATATATAAACATAAGGTTACATGAGATAGTATAGGAGTGTTAACCCCTTTCCTAAATAAAAAATTTCACCGATGTGTTTGAAACTTAAAGAACATGTTATGAAAAATGAATCATTATATTGTGGATGAACTAATAAATGGATATCTAATGTAGTAATGTTAATGAGAGTAATGTTGGATCGGTGACTCGGTTTACGTGGCATCTGGTATGGGTTAAGCGTTCTTTAGTCCTTCTGCAAGACTGCAACTCACTTGTAGACATGTACTATGTCTTCATAAAAAATGCACAAGGTTTATTAGAAATTTTAATAGCACATGTTCTCTTTTATTTTCCATATCTTTTAGCACATTTTTTATTAACTGTATGCAATTGATTAAGTTTTATGACAAATATTGGTTAGATATATTAGTTAAATCTTATGGTTTCTAACATAAGTAACTAAAACAAGAAAATGTAACTAACTATGTATACAAAACCTAAAGGGGTGTATTCAATCTAACATTTGAGGTGATTTGATTTTTAAAAGAGTTTTAGATGATTTTAATAAGTTGCAGAGATTTGAGTGATTTTTGTTTAACCACTCTAGAATATCACCTAAAACCATGAGATTTGAGTTTTAATTTTTTTAACTAAGAAACTCCACTCAAACACCATAAAATCACTTGAAAACTTTAAAACTCCACAACTTAAAATATGTTCAATAAGAGTGGATTTCAGATTACTTTATAAAATGTCAAATTTAATAACAGTGGATTTTAAATAAGTTTTTAAAATTTATGTTTGAATAACAATTTGTCATTTTAATACAAATCACTTAAAACTCAATACACTTCCTAAAAGTGTAAGGTATTTTATAATACCTTTTTTAGGTTAATGAATTAATTTATAGAGTTTTGAAACTGTATAGCTACTCGAAGACGGGTGGCTGGGCATAAAACAACTACTGACCCGTAGTTTAATTGACCACCCAGCCGATTGTGTAGCCATGTAAAGCCCATGTACATATACTATATATGATATTGAACCATTTATTGACAATTTGTAGAACATGTCCGTATTCGTTAGTCAAAAATCAGGAAGAAGAGACTTATGAAATCTCTATAGCTTGATCAATTTATGTTCTAATGATGTGTTTTCTTTTTATTGTTTTGACATATCTCTTGGAGCTGAATTTAAAACTGTTGAAAACAAAGAGGAACAACCATTCAAGGAGGATGTGATTACCCCCATTTTCTGATATAGAAATAGGTCAAACAATTGAAGAGGTTATTGATTGAGTTCCACGATGCCATTTAAGAAGTACATGTGAATGTGATTCAACTTTTGATTTGATTAATCTGAAGATGATCACATGTCTTGCGTTGAAGATAAAACTTCTAATTTGCATTCCTACATTGGTGAATCTCATGACTTGCTATGTAAGGCTGAAAAACTAGATGGTCTAAAAGTAAACAATTTTACATGAATTGCAATGAGGTATACTCTGATTTGAATTTTTTTTATGTGCTTTGTATTGTTAGGATCTTTCATCTGAATTTGAGTTAAAAAATTGAGTGTGAATACTCAAATGCTATAAAAATCCACTATCACTGTTGTAGCCAAAGATATTCCAGGGATCAAGAGGAACTCAATCTACTTTAGTGGCCTTGATGATGGAAGAAAGAATCCAGACCATATATTTGTGTTTGATCTCACCACACACGAGATTGAACCTTTGCCTCAATGTGTTTTCTCCTCCATTCGTTTCTCTGATGCTCGTTGATTCTTCCCGGGTCTAGACGTTTAGTCTAACTGTGCAATTTGCTCCTCATCATGTCTTAGTTTGTTTTGTTACTTCTAAATAGTAAAACCTATATATTATAGCAAACTCTTTTTCTTTTCAGCTGATGTCATCAGTTTTAATAGGAGGGTCTTACTTTACTATACAAGAAAACTATTTTGCTTGAAATTTTATCCTGGTTATAGTTAACACAATATATACTTTTTAATATATGTATAATACAAACTTAATAGATAATAAGAAATAAATGAATACAATAACTTTTAAATAAAAATATAACATGTGTTAAAAATTTAGGTGTATACACATAGCTAGTTAAAGATTTCAAATTACAATGCATAAGAGATGTATTCAACTATGAGTTTGAGTTTATTTGTATTAAAATGACAAATCTACATTTATTAAAATGTGGATTTTATAAAATAAAACACTCTTAAATCTACTGTTGTTGTTTGAAAATTAAGTTGAAGGTTTTAGAGTGTTTTAAGTGTTTCTAGAGTGTCTGAGAGAAATTTTTAGTTGTAAAAATAAAAATTTAAATCTCATAATTTTAGATGAGATTTTAGAATGTTTTAACAAAATTCACGCCAAATTTTCAAGTCTACCAACAATTATAGAAAAACTCACTAAGAATTAAATCACTTAAAATTTCAGATTCAATACAACTCTCGTAATTTTAGATCTCATAATTTTAGATGAGATTTTAGAATGCTTTAACAGAATTCACACCAATTTCTCAAGTTTACCTACAATTATCTAAAAACTTTTTAAAAATTAAATCGCTTAAAATTTCAAATTCAATGCAACTCTCATAATTTTAGATCTCATAATAAAATTGTTTAACAAAAATTACACCAAATTCTCAGATTCACATACAATCATCTAAAAACTTACGAAAAACCAAATCATTTTAAATTTCAGATTCAATACATATTCTTTAAGGTAAAATAAAACTGTTTTTTGTGATATTTTGAAAAGTAAAATATCAAAATTGATTTTACTGATGTATCGACCGAATAGCAGAAGTACGTATCTAGAGTAGAAAACTTATATTTCTAGTGGATTGTTGCTTTAAACAGTCTCTGTTTTAAATAGTTTTAATTGATTTTATTGATATCGATTATAGTCTCTATTTTTAATAGTTTAAATCTTTGTAGTTAGGGCAATAGATTGTGTATAATCACTATAATATGAATATTTTCTTGTATATATATATTTCTTGTTTATCTTGAAGATATTTTTGTTGAACATAAATTTCTGTGTCTAACATATATTTTTAAAACAAGTAAATTATTTGTATTAATTCTTTCACAACATATGTTATCATTTCATATAACTCGTTTTAAGAATATCTTATGTTATTATGCAAGATAAAAATATGAAAACACAGACCTTAACAAACATGGTTTTATAAAGTCTGATTCATGTTCTGAATTTTAGTTTTTCACATTTATATTTTTCTAAATATTTTTTTTTTGTTTGATAAAACATATTGTTTTCATGTCTAGTCATTATATAAAAGAACTCTTCATATAAAATTCATAGATATTTATTTATTTTCTCTTTTATCATTAAAAGAATTCTTCATATATTTTGAAAAATTTAATTATACAATTAGGAAGTTATCACAAATAAAACAGGAAATATAACTAATCTCTTTTTAATTGCTATCAACACGTAAAATATTTAAGTATATATTATTTTCTGGTTATTTGCTTCACGATATATTTTTACCTACTCTCTAGGGTTTTGCTGTCACTAGGAAACTCCGGAGATTTGAGAGCCAAAGATCTTTAGGCTTCAACATGGCTCAAAGCAAGAAGACAGTGAACTGGTCAGAGCTTTGTCCGGATTTGGTGCGATGTGTTTTCCAACGACTGAGTTTCACAAATCTGAAACGAGGAAGATCAGTCTGTTCTTCGTGGCGCACTGCTTTGAGAGGGTGCGTCCCAAAACGTAATCAGATTCCATGGCTGATTCTATTCCCTCGAAAAAAAAATAATAGCAGCAGTAGTAGTTGCGTGTTGTTCGTTCCAGAAGACAGAGACAAAGTCTACAAAACCAGAGATCTCGGTGCTGACTTTGTAAAGAGCAGTTGTCTTGCGACTTACGGAAGCTGGCTCCTGATGTTGGACACTCGTTGGAATCTCTATATTCTGAATCCTCTGACCGGTGAGAGGATTGACTTACCAACCACTGACTATGCTCGATACCAACGATACCTGTATCGACTTTCTGAAATAAACCCCCGAGACCTCGTAGCTTGTCTCTGGATACACGACAGAAGCAAAGATTACTTAGTTGTCTGTAATATGGACAACCTTATCTTTACCAAGAAAGGGAACCCCTCGTGGCGACAGTTTTCCTCGGGAGTGGGCTACCAACAAATGGTCTACGAACACACATCCCAAATGCTCTACGTTCGTCGTTACTACAATACTATCCAGGTCTGGTCTTTCTCTGGAGATGATCCACGACAAATCTTTGAAGATTACCCTCAAGCTTATCAGTATGCCTTGTCGGATTTTCTCCCTGATATATGCAAATACGGTGAAGAAGAGTTGTATCTGAAAGAAGAAAAGTTTTATACGGAAGAATATGTTGCCAGCAGGCCATACATTGCTGGCCATATATTGCACTCAGTACAGTATCTGGACAAGTTTTGAAGGTAATTAATATGTTGCAGAGGTCCACAAAATGGTTCTTTCTCGTCTACAAGATGCACCCAGTTGAGCTTACTTGGGAAGTAGTCGACTCTCTGGGCGATGAGGCGCTGATCCTAGACATGGGTATCACTGTTGTAGCCAAAGACGTACCAGGAATCAAGAGGAACTCTATCTACTTTAGTGGTCTCGATAATTTCAAAACGAATCCAGACCATATATTTGTGTTTGATCTCACCACCCGCGAGATTGAAACTTTGCCTCAATGTGTTTTCTCCTCCATTCGTTTCTCTGATGCTCGTTGGTTCTTCCCGGGTCTAGACGTCTAGTCTAACTGTGCAATTTGATCCTCATCATGTCTTAGTTTATTTTGTACTTCTAAATGGTGAAATGATATTTTATGGTGATTCATTATCATAGCAGTTTTTGTTGTTGAGAGTTTTGTTAGTCTCACAATTCTATGCAATCATAACTATTTGCAAGGGGAACTTTATCTGTCGAACATTCTCAATGCTTATTCTCTAGCGAGTTGATGCGTATAGAGATATTATATACTAATTATTAATCCATGTTGGTTTGCTGCAACTGCAACTTGCGATCAGTTGAAGGTCGTCGTTTGTTGTTGGTTTTGATGTCAGGCGACTGAACACGCGACTAGTTGCTTATCTCGTGTCACCAATTTTTTTATACGACCAAATTTAATTCCCAAAACAGTGTAACTAAGAATCACTTCCACATCAATTATTCACTTTCTTCCATGTTTGCAAAAAGCCAGACCATATAAATGCAACATTACCGTTACATTACAGAGAGGAAGAAGAGAAGTTGCTTTGCAATTGCGCAATGCCTTGAGAACTAAGAAAGGTGGTGTCCCCCTTGAGAAAAGCAGAGTACAAATGAGCAGAGAGTTTTGGAGATCTCGTGAGATTAATGTCGCTGAAATTCACACAGTACGATCTTTTATTGTTAAACATAACTTTTGTATGTCCAACCGATTTTTTTCTCAAAAACTTCTGGTACCTGTAGGTTCTTGTGTTACCCTTTTTTTTTTGCTAAAGAAATTTGGACCATTTCTCGATTTGTGAGTGTTCATCTTTGAGGGACCATGCTAATCTTGTCTGTAACCTTAAGAATATGATTTTCATGTTTTAATTCATTCACCACATATGTTATCAATTTATCATTTCACAACTTGTTTTTAAGAAGATCTTCTTTTATTATATAAACTTTCAAAAAAAAACAAGCAAAAAAACTTAAACTCGAATTTGAGCAATTTACATCCCCAACTTTTTAATATTGGTGTAAGGAAGAAGAAGATGCATACAATAAAAATAGTTAGGTCTGATGCGCTCATGTACTCGATTAATATAGTGAGAATCGGGAGTACCGGGTCGTTACACTGACATTCTTAGTTACATTACTAGCTAATTAATTTCTGCTGAACCACCGAAATAACCATAAACTACAAAATAAAAACCTTAAGAAAAAATAATAATGGAAACAATTTTAAACTCTCTAGATATATATAGTTAATACAACAAACCAGAAGGGGCATTTTCTTTCTTGTTCTCTCTTTGTTGATTACTCTCCCTCCCTCTCCTGATCTGTCTCTTTTTTTTTCTTGGAAAATTGCCGGACTTACAATCTCAGACGCAGATCTTGCAGCAACATTTGGTTGCAGGTTCAATAATTTTCTCCCACCTTATTCTTCTTTCAAAATCTCCACGATTAGCTATTCAAGTCCTATCGTTGTCATGAGAGCCTTAACCACATGTTTCTTGAGTAACTATCATGAAACTTCTAGAACAGTTTCAGTATTCACTAGAAATGCAGAGACCCATGAAGGTGGCCGTTTTGCAACTCCATCGTTCCCGCAGCTGATAGGGAATCGTTGTACAAGATTTGAGCAAGGCACCACCGAAACAGTCTTGTAAGACTCCTTTCCAATACGGCGGCTGAGGTATCTTACTTTACAGCAAATTAAAAAAATATTAGATATATTTCCTGTATTTATTTGAGATAATTCGCTAATCGTATTTTTTTAAAAAAAATTTATGAATTATGAAGAGTTCTTTTAAACTGATAAATAGAAAATTATATAAATATTTATCAATTTTATATGAAGAGTTCTTTTATACAATGGCCATATTATAATAAAAGGGAACTTAAAATTAGACATGAAAACAGTATATTTAGAAAAATAGAAATGTGAAAAACTAAATTTGAAACATGAATCAGATTTTATAAGATCATTTTTGTTAAGGTCTGTGTTTCCATATTCTTATCCTACATAGTAACATTAGATATTCTCAAAACAAGTTATTAAATGATAACATATGTTGTGAATGAATTTATACATGAAAAACAAAAAGATTTCTTAAGGGTAACACAACAACCTACAGGTACCAGAATTTCTTTGATTTTTTTTAAAAATATGTTAGACACAAAAATTTATGTTTAACAAAATATATCTTCAAGATAAAAAAAAATCTAATTTCTATACAAGAATATTTTCATATTATAGTGTGATTATACACAATCTATTGCCATAATTCCAAAGTTTAAAACTATTAAAAACATAGACTATTTAATCGACATATTTATAATGCAACAATCCACTAGAAATATAAGTTTTCTACGCTAGATACGTACTTCTGCTATTTGGTTGATGTATCAATAAAATCAATTTTCATATTTTTTTTTTTAATGTCACCAAAAAACAGAATTATTTTACCTTAAAGAACATGTATTGTATCTGAAAAATGAAGTGATTTGGTTTTTAATGAGCTTTTAGATTATTGTTGATTTTTATAACCCAAAGCTAGAACTGTATCCATCAAGTAACTCATACAAATAATAAAATTGAGGTATAAAGTGAAAAATAAGAATTAGTGATATTACTATTTCTGGTCTAACAGTTTATTTTGATTTCCATTTATATTTTATGGTTTTGTATAAAAGTGAAGATATCTTATTTGGGTTCCCATTTATCAGTTTAAAAGAATTGTTCATATAAAATTCATAAAATATTTATTTTCTCTCTTTATCAGTTTAAAACAACTCTTCATATACAATTAGCAAATTATCACAAATTTAATTATACAATTAGCAAATTATCACAAATAAAACAAGAAATATATCTTTTTAGCAATAAAAACAGGAAATATCTAATCTCTTTCTAATTGGTGTCAACAAGAAAAATATTTAAGTATATATTATTTTCTAATGTAAATCACTCTATTATTTTCTGGTTACTTGCTTCGCGATATATATAGTTAGCGAATCTCTAGGGTTTTGCTGTCACGAGGGAACTCTGGCGATTTGAGAACCAGAGTTTTGATCTTTAGGCTTTTCAACAATACTCAAAGCAAGAAGAATGTTAACTGGTCAGAGCTTTGTCCTGAGTTGGTGCGATGTGTTTTCGAACGATTGAGTTTCACAAATCTGAAACGAGGAAGATTAGTCTGTTCTTCCTGGCGCTCTGCTTTGAGAGGCTGCGTTCCAAAACGCAATCAGATTCCATAGCTTATTCTCTTCCCTCAAAACGACAATAACAATATAGCAGCAGTAGCTGCGTGTTGTTCGTTCCAGACGACAGAGAGGAAACCTACAGAACCAGAGATCTCGGTGCTGACTTTGTTCAGAGTAGCTGTGTTGCGACTTATGGAAGCTGGCTCCTGATGTGTGACACTCGTTGGAATCTCAATATTTTGAATCCTTTGACCGGTGAGAGGATTGATTTACCAACTACTCACTATGCTCGATACCTATATGTAACTCATGTAAGACCTCGAGACCTCGTAGCTTGTCTTTGGATAGACGACCAGTCGCAGCTTATTGTTCGTTTTGATGAAACACGATTGAACATGCCACTAGCTTATTTAGAAACATAACATTTGATCATAGGTCGCAGTGGTAGGTCACGGCTACAGCAAAACGAACAGGGCTTTAGATTGAAAAAAAAGTTTGCAAGTCATTTTATTCTCGAAACAGAGGAACTAAGAATCACTAACACATCAATTATTCACTTTCTCCCATGTTTGCAAAAAGCCGGACCATATAAATGCAACATTACCATTACAATTACTAAGAGGAAGAAGAGAAGTTGCTTTGCAATTGCGAGATGCCTTGAAAACCACGAAAGGTGGTGTCACCCTTGATAAAAGCAGAGTACCAATGAGCAGAGAGTTTTGGAGATCTCGTGAGACGAGAATCGCTGAAATTCACATAGTACAGTCCATACCTAGGACTGTATCCACCAAGTAACTCAAAAACATCCATCAGTGACCATACAAAGTAGCCTCTCGTATCCGAACCATTCCTACACGTTACAATAGTAATGTCTTTTCTTTCTTCATCACATCAACGAGAGAACAGAGAGGGGATGCGGTAAGAAACACTTTACTTACCTAACGGCATTGAGTACAGCACCAATGTAAACATGTAAGTATTCAATCCTTGGTGTGTCCTTCTCTTGCAGCTGAAAATCCCCCTTCATCGATTTACCTGTACGTTTGCATTGGGAAGAGAGTTAAGCAGGCTAAGACAAAAAAAAACGATAGGGAGAGAAGAAACATCAGAGAAGAGAGTGAGACCATTCTCAAGAATGTAGACAGGAGGATTGCCATAGCTCTGCTTTATATACTCCAGAACACCTTCTAAAGCCCATGGAGTAACAGCACACTTGTCCAAACAAAAATAAAACATAAGTAAGAAAGACTTTGATAGTTAAAGAATTTTGCATCTGAATCTGGTAGCTTCAACAAACACTCTTACTTGAGAAGTTGTAATATTACAAGTGTCTGTCCTCCCATGCAGTAAAACGAAGAAGGTATGATCAGCCAAAATAAAAATACTATATATGGGGATAGAAAATCAAAGGATGAGAAGAGATTAAGAGTTTTAATCCTACATGACAAAGTTATGCCGGTGTCTGAGTAGAAGTCTGAATATCCTGGAAAATAAGGTTTGGTGTTTGTGACATTAGCTGCAAGGTAGTGAATGATTCCTATAAAGTCAGAGGAGCCTTTAACTAGCTCTGATTCTTCCTCTGAGAAATGTGGCAGTCTTGATCCGACGGTTTTTCTCATTACATGTGGATAGTCTCCGAATGTAAGAGGCTCAAGCATCCTGGATTTAAAAGTGCAGATTGTTTTGTTTTCAGCGCAAGACATTGGTTATGTTAGCAAATGTTGAAAGATTTCAAGTGTGCCTCACTCACCAGCCCAAGTAGAAATCTCTGGCTCTTTGCGTTGCAATTTCATCATCCTTGGAGGTTGTTAAAGGTGAAAACCCTATTGCATACAAGCTTAAGGCAACGGAACCTCCTTGCATATCCTGCACATTATATGTAATGTAATATGTTGCTCCTTTTCCTCTTAAACTCACATATTCAAGAGAGAGTTGTATATATACATGTATAAGAAAGACTACCTTGTACTTTTGTCGATACAATCTTGAAGCAGAGGCGTGTGCAAGAAGCAAGTTATGGCCTACAATATATGGTTCAGTGGAAGAGTTCCCTGACATGCAGTTTCCGGAACAACGACCAGGCCCTGTTATCCCATCGTTGTAACTTCCAATAGTGAATATGTTAGCTTCGTTGAGCGTGGTCCAGAATTTGACGTGATTCCCAAACTCTCTGAAGCAGACGTCTGCGTAAGCAGTGAAGTCTTTGCTGCATCGGCAGATAATTAACAGCAAAAATGTTTATTAGAATTTCCTCTTTCTCTCAGTGATCAGTATAAGAAGAAGCTAAGTAAATGCCGCTTTTTTTTTATGTTAGCTTGTCTTACACGATAGTGCGGTTGAGCCAGCCTCCATAGTCATCCTCGAGAGCTTGAGGTAGATCGTAGTGGAACAGTGTAGCATGTGGTTCAATTCCTGTGATAAGTTTACTTAAGTCTAACTCGTAGGAAGCAAAACCAAAAGAGTTGCTTAGTGGAAGAAGGGGACCAAGGGGTACTTACCGTGTGTTACAAGTTCTTGGATGAAGTTTTTGTAGAACTGAAGACCCTTTGGGTTAACAGGACCTCTTCCATCTAATTAATGATTAGTATTAGCCTCAACCAAGTCATAAAAAAAATAAGAGGCACAAGACGAAGGCAACATACTTGGTATAAGCCTGGACCAAGAGATGGAGAATTTGAAAGCATCCAAGCCAGTTTCCACCATGAGCTGGACATCTTCCTGCAGCATTCGAAAAATAAAATAAAAAAAGAGAGATAGAGAGAAAAAATCTTTAATATGATGACAAAAAAAAAGAGTATAACTAGTACTTCAGAAGAGTGAGGCTTTTTGTAGAAATTAAAAAAAAAAAGGACCTTGTACTTGTGATAACCATCACATGCTATGTCTCCATTATCTAAGTTGCCTGCCAAGTTCGATAAAAACAATAAAACAATCAATCTATTGATGAGCTGCCACAATCACAAGCTCATTGCATAAATTATCAAACTTTTTTTAAAAAAAAAAACAGAAAAAAAGAATACGAGAGTGGACGAAAGTATCCCAGACGCTCGGCTTTCTCCCGTCTTCAGCAGCAGCGCCTTCCCACTATCAAAGACCACCACCACCGAGCATGTCAATCTATACTCTCGATCCAAACAACATCATAATCCGAGTAGAAAGTAAGCTACCGAAAAAGTTCGAACCTGATAAGCAGAAGTACCGGCGCCGAAAGCGAAGCCCTCAGGGAAATCACTCCTGCTGTAAACATGGCTGCAACTCCCAGGGAAAAGGAGAGCTAGGGAGATGGTAATGATGAGAGACACAACACAATCCATGTCGGTTTTTTCTCTATCTCACTTTCTCTCCATGTTCTTGTATATATTATATAATAATAAGTAGACCCTCCTGCCTATCCTATCTCACTAATCTTACCCGCGCCAGCGAAGTTCGAGTGACCAAGAACTAAACAAGTGTCTCTATCATTATTTTAATATTCTCAACAAAGAAAAAAGGGTTCACTCCATTCACTGTTTCTTTTATAAAACTAGAAAAAAAAAAGAATAAACTAAAGCTTTCGATGTCTAAAAAAAAAAAAAAGAATAAACTAAAGTTTTTCTTGATTCGCTTCATTTATAGAAAAACATAATAATAAAACGGTTTAGCTGCTTTTTGGGGTGTTATGTGAGTGATCTTTTTTCGTCTTTCTCTGATTTGTTTGGTTCTGTATTAAGCTAAACATGTTTTATTGCCATCGTTCCGTAAATAACAAATTCTAGGAACGGTGAAATGTTGGAAACGTAACTGTAAGAAAGCCATTGAAGAACAAAGTACGAACTGAAGTGGATCTACCAAGATTCAGTCATATGACTTGGTCAAAACGCTACAAAGTACCAAAGTACTAAACCGGGCCAGATTCATAATATATAAAGAGAAATTCTCTATGATAGTATATTTTAGTTTATTTTTATAAAAATTGTGTTCAAAGAAAAAAATTATCAAAATAGGTTTTATTAAAGGATAAATATAAATTTATATTCATAGAGTTAACTAATTTAGACTTAGAACTTAGATTTAAGAAATTGGGTTTTGGATGTGGAGTTTCAAAGTAAAATAAAAATTAAAATAAAAATTTTAAAATAGTTTCAAAAGTATTTTCCAATTTTTAAAAAAAAAATTGAAAAGTAAAATAAAAGGATTGAAAAATTAAAAATTATAGAAAAGTTCAATTTGAAAACATATAATTCAAAATTATAAAAATTATTTATTTCTTAATTTTACTTTTTTATTTATTTTATTATTATTTATATATCTATTAGTTATGGATATAAGGATTTTTTTAATTCTTTAATAAAATTCTTTTGGTCATTTTTTTCTCTTTGGGACTCTTCTGATAATAAAAATTTTTAAAATGATTATTGAAGAAAATTGTCCATATATAAAGAGTAATTCTTGGGTTCACCCCCTAGGGTGAACCTAAAGATTCACCAATCAATAGTATTTGACTATTTAATATTTGATATTTTTAAAAGGAAACAAAATAATAAAAAAAACTGAAATTATATTATGTTTTAAAATAAAAATAAAAAATACTTAAAATAGTAAAAGTTGCAAATAAATAAATAAATTAATATTGTTAACGTCGTCAATATAATACTACGCCCTAAACCCTAAATCTTAAACCCCGAAACATAAACACTAACTCCTAAATTTTAATAACACTAAACCCTAAATCTTAATCACTAAACCATACACCCTTAGGTAAACCATATTATGTTTTAGGGTTTAGGATTTACGATTTAGGGTTTAGGGCGTAGTATTATGCTGATAACATTAACAATATTAATTTATTTATTTTGCAACTATTACTATTAAGTATTTTATCTTTTATTTTAAAAATATAATATAATTTTAAATTTTTTTTTATTAATTTATTTCCTTTTTTAAAAGATATCAAATATCAAATAGCCAAATAATATTGGTTGGTGAACCCAAGAATTACTCATATATAAATTACAAAGAGGATCTGTGGATCAGGTGATATACTTGAATTGAAATGAAGTTTCTAGGATTACGGACATTGGCATAGAACCTCATTTTAAAAATATATTACAAAGAGGAAGAAGAAAAGTTGATTTGCAATTGGGCGATGCCTTGGGAACCAAGAAAGGTGGTGTCCCCCTTGAGAAAACCAGAGTACCAGTGAGCAGAGTGTTTCGGAGATCTCTTGCGATGAGAATCGCTGAAATTAACATAGTACAGTCCAAAGGTAGAACCGTATCCGTCAAGTAACTCGTACAAATCCATCAATGACCATACAAAGTAGCCTCTCGTGTCAGACCCATTCCTACACGTTCTTGACCCGATTAAGGTATGGTTCTTTTTTTACAATAGTAAAACGTATTTCCTTTATCATATAGACCAGAGAAAAGAGAAAAATGCACTAAGAAACGCTTTACTTACCTAACGGCTTTGAGCACAGCACCAATGTAAACATGTAAGTACTCGATCCTTGGTGTGTCCTTCTCTTGCAACTGAAAATCTCCCTTAATCGATTTACCTATTCGTTTTGTATTGGGAAGAGAATTAAGCAGAGTGAGACAAAAGAACTAGAGAGAGAGAGAAGAAGAAGAGAGTGAGACCGTTCTCAAGAATGTAGACAGGAGGATTGTCATAGCTCTGCTTTATATACTCCAGGACACCTTCCATAGCCCATGGAGTATCTTCACACGTGTCCAAAAGAAACTAAGAAAAGACCTGACAGTATAAATAACTATAGGAGTTTTGCATCTGAATTAGTAGTCCACAATTGAAATCTTACCCCAGTAGATGAATCATTACAAAGGTCTGTCATCCAAGCAGTTAAACCAAGAAGAGATGATCAGCAAAAAGTATAGAAAAAGCAAATGATTTGTTTAGATTAAGGCTATGGTTCTTACATGTCAAAGTTATGCTCGTGTCTGAGTAGAAATCAGGGTATCCTGGATAAGAAGGTTTGATGTCTGTGACAGTAGCTGCAGTGTAGTGAGTGATTCCTACAAAGTCAGAGGAGCCTTTAACAAGTTCTGATTCTTCCTCTGAGAAATGTGGCAGTCTTGATCCAACGGTTCTTCTCATTACATATGGATACTCTCCGAATACAAGAGGTCCAAGCATCCTGGTTTACAAAGTGCATGCAGCCTTATTTTTCTCAGCATAAGACATTGTATATCTTCCCAATTTGGAAGAACTTTTTTTTACACCGTTTTTGCATGACACTACCTCTCTAACTCACCAGCCCAAGTAGAAATCTCTGGCTCTTTGAGTTGCAATTTCATCCTCCTTTGAGCTTGTAGTAGGAGAGAACCCTATTGCAAACAAGCCAAAGCCTACTGAACCTCCCTGCATATCCTGCGCATTATATGTAATATGTTGCTTCTTCGTCATAAACTCATATACATGTAAAAGCATGTCTACCTTGTACTTTTGTCGATACAATCTTGAAGCAGAGGCGTGTGCAAACAACAAGTTATGGCCTACTATATATGGTTCAGACGAAGAGTTCCCTGATATGCAGTTTCTGGAACAACGACCAGGTGCAGTTATCCCATCGTTGTAACCTCCAATAGTGAATATATTAGCCTCGTTGATCGTGGTCCAGAATTTGACGTGATTCCCAAACTCTCTGAAGCAAACGTCTGCGTAAGCAGTGAAGTCTTTGCTGCAATGGTAGATAGCATGAAGAGCCTGAGGATCAGTATAAGAAGCTAAGTAAACGGCAGTTTTTTTTTTGTTTGCTCACATGATTGTGGGGTTGAGCCATCCTCCATAGTCATCCTCAAGAGCCTGAGGGTGATCGTAGTGGTAGAGTGTAACATGTGGTTCAATTCCTGGAGTAAGTTTACTTTTAAAGTTCACCTAGTAGGAACTAAAACCTAACTCAACAGGGAAAATTTGACTTGAGAAAGAGGTGCCTAGTGGATATGACGAAGGAGTCTTACCGTGGGTTACAAGCTGTTGGATGAAGTTCTTGTAGAACTGGAGACCCTTTGCGTTAACAGGACCTCTTCCATCTAATTAATAATGAGAATATAGCTCATTATAGATTTGGTCCCTTTATAAGTAAAAAAACGGGCACAAGAAGACATACTTGGAATAAGCCTGGACCAAGAGATGGAGAATTTGAAGGCATCTAGGCCAGTTTCCACCATGAGTTGCACATCTTCCTGCACATTAAAAAGGAATCTTTGATGTGAATAAAACAAAGTAGAACTAGTTACTTTACCAGAGGAAGGCTTTTGGTAGAAAGAAAAAGAAAAGAAAGAACCTTGTACTTGTGATAGCCATCACATGCTATGTCTCCATTATCTAAGTTACCTGCCAAGTTCAATAAAACAGTTTTTTTTTTTTTATTAAATTTCCAAAATAGATTCAAAAGAGTTTTTTTGTTTCTTTTTTTTTTTAAATTACCAGGAGAGTTTAGGCTTAACCCTATAACTTCCTATACATCAAACCAAACTATGTAATATTAGTTTTATTTTGCCACTTCTAGAATTTGGTTTGGATACGTAAGTTGAAGTAACAACCCTCAGTAAAAACAATTGGTAAAAAGAGTATCGTTCTAACTAAAAATCCAAACAACAAAAGAATGACTACGAGAGTGAACGTAAGTATCCCAGATGCTCGGCTTTCTCCCGTCTTCAGCAGCAGCACCTTCCCACTGTCAGAACGCATCAAACATTTTTTTTTTCTTCTCTTTCAGGCCGTCGAATTCTCGATTAATTAGAAGAACAGAAGCAGAACCGGAGTAGGAATCGAAATAACGAACCTGATAAGAAGAAGCCCCGGATCCGAAGGAGAAGCCCTCAGGGAAATCACTCCTGCTGTAGACATGACTGCATCTCCCAGTAAAAGAGAGAGCCAGGATAATGGTAATAATAAGAGACAAAACTCGATCCATTTGGCTTTTCTCCCCAGTCCAATCCTATCACTTACTTTACCCGTGAGAGACAACTTTTGAGTGACCAAGAACTAAACAAGTGTCTCTTTCAAATATTTAAATATCCATTGTTTGAGCAAAAAAAGGAGGTTCCCTTAACTAAAAAAAAAGTTTTCTTAATTCGATTCATCTATAGAAAGTAATCAGAAACTACTTGTTATTACTTATTAGTGATCTCTTTTATTAAGTTAAGCAATGTACATTGAGAGCATACCATCAAGAAAGAAGCCTAGAAGAATCCACGAAAGAAATTCAATCAACTTCCATTTTAAATCCTAAAATTAATTAATTAGATTAATGTGCTATTAGTAGTTCATTGAAATTTCATTAGGTTACTAAGATGTTAATTTAAAAACACACACAGTAAAAATCGTTAGATTGCCTCATATACACTGTTTGGAAGGACAGGAAAAAAAAAACAAATTTCACCTTTTCGAGAAATAAATAAATATATAATCAGCAAACCACCAAATTTTGTGTGCTTCAGCAAACAACTGTCAAAAGTTAATTTAATGCATTTAAAATAGTTGATGAGATGTAGTTTGGTCGTTGGGATTTGCAGAAAATGTTGTTAGAGGAGAAAACTCCCTCTTTTATCTTATTTTATCTCCTCCTCTTCTTGTTCTTGTTGTTGACTTTCTTCTTCTTCATCTCTACTCTACCATCTAGCCCATCGACTGATCTTGGAATCTCGACTAGCCTTTAGATCAACAAAGCCGTAAATGTTTCCGGAAAACTCAGTACTCTCAGATGTCTGCGCGACCGGAATCTCCGGCGTCGTCGCGTTCTCGTGCCTCGGTTTCTGGGGAGAGATTGGCAAGCGCGGCATCTTCGACCAGGTCACTGATACTCTTTACATTTTATACGTAGACTACAAGCAATCACCACTCAATTAGTTGAATCTGTAATGATAAGTACTCCTTTGTGCTTTGTTCAGTAATAGCCAATATGTAGTCTTGTCTGCTTTAGGACTTTAGACAGAACAGAGTAAGGACTCGTTTTTTTTAAGGCATATATGTGACTGACCAATACCATTTTCATGATTCTCAGAAACTCATCAGGAAGCTTGTGCACATAAATATTGGCCTTGCTTTTACGCTTTGCTGGCCACTCTTCAGGTAATACTTACTTCCTATCAAACATTTAATCCAATTTGACCGACCGGTCCATCTTTGGCTCCTCTGCTTCACCACTTCACTTCACTCAACTACCATCTCAATTATATCAGTTCTGGACTCCAAGGAGCGCTTTTCGCTTCTCTTATACCTGGACTCAATATTATAAGGATGCTTCTCCTGGGTCTTGGAGTTTACCAAGACGAAGGAACTATCAAGTCTATGAGCAGACACGGAGATCGCAGGTTACCTGAGTTTGATTGACATAATACCTGCACACAATATCTTCTTTTTGTCATTTCACAAAGTGTCTGTCTACAATTGCTCTCTGAACCAGGGAACTACTCAAGGGGCCGCTTTATTATGCACTCTCAATCACATCCGCCTGTATCTTCTATTGGAAGACATCCCCAATAGCCATTGCAGTGATATGCAACCTCTGCGCTGGAGATGGTACCTACAATTTAGCTCTGTTTTGTTTTTTTTTTGTCTAAATAATATTTTAGCAGCCTTTTGTATTGGCAATTTTTATACACTTGTTTCCTCACATTATGTTAAAAAAAAAGGTATGGCTGACATTGTTGGGAGGCGGCTTGGAACAGAGAAGCTTCCTTACAACAGAAACAAATCAGTAGCTGGTAGCATTGCTATGGCAACCTCAGGGTTTTTGGCATCCGTTGCGTATATGTTCTACTTCGCTTCATTTGGTTACATCAAGAATAGCGGGTGGGATATGATTAGTCGCTTCTTCATCATCTCTATAGCATCGGCTCTTGTGGAATCACTCCCTATAAGCACTGATATTGATGACAATCTAACCGTTTCCTTAACATCTGCCTTGGTCGGTACTCTACTCTTCTGATAATAGCACCTGCTCTATTTGTTCTGTATCATCAAATACAGAGTCGTTGAGAGCTTGATTGCCTCTGAAGTAAATCTACACTTGTTACTTGTTAGTGAATAAACCTCATATTGTTGTTGTTGTTGTTGTTTCTTTCGAAGATCTTAGTTTTTCAGCTGTAATTGTAGTTGGGTGCAATGTTGTAATGTAGTGAGAAATATAGTGACCAATTTCTACTAGAAACTTAATACATGCTTGTTTTTGTGGCTATTTCGAAAGCGACTGTGTGCTTACTACAACAGGTGAAGCTTATAAAAATAAGTATGGTCAAGTTCTCATCATGCATCGTGTAGTGTCTAGTGTCTGTCTCTTGTGAAGGGGAGTCACTCGCCGTCTTAAGGGCTCAAGGTCTCCGACGTCGAAGTTACCATTACAGGTTAGTCGATCGGGAGTTAAATGGGCCTTAAGATGGGCTTTTCTTACATATTATAGCCCAAATCACGACACGAGGACCCCCCGTTAACGAAAAATCGTGCCGTTTTGTTATGTTAAAAAAAAAGAAACACGTGCCGTTCAACGGAATTAGTACTCATGACGCCTTGTTTCTCCGCCGAGTGAAGTTTTACGGAGCTCAAGAGGCGAAAACTTTATCTCCCTCCACCCTTCACCGCCGCGACTCAGCGGTCAACTGTAAGCTTTCTGATTCCATTGCGATTTCGTCATTATGTAAATCGATTAAGAATCTCCCGATCTCATCTGTTAGATAGTGAATCGCCTTTGTTGAATTCCTCACGATTGTCGTTTCGGATTTCTTCACACGCTTTTCTAGGGATCGTGATAGGGAAGCAGACTCTAATCGTAGTCACCATCTTACGATTTGCTTGTCTCGCAGAGCATTTAGGGCAATGTCAAGCTCAGAGGATAATAAATCTTCCCATGATCAGGTATCTTATCAATTAACGTGACTTATCTGCTAGTGAACACAGTTTCATCGTTTGATTTTATGTTTCTTGCTCTTGTATTTCTCGTGTGTGCAGCTCTCGTCTCAGGTCTTCCTTGATCTTGTGGACTCTGTGATAGCTGATGTGGCATCTGAATGTCACCGTATAGCAAGACTAGGACTTGACCGAGACTTGGAGGTAGTTGAAGAAGAGTTGAGGCTATCAGTGGAAGCGCGTGCCAAGGTTGCTGATCCTAGCAACAACCTCGAGACCAACACCAAATACGTTGTTGATATATTTGGTCAGAGTCACCCTCCTGTAGCTACTGAAGTGTTCAACTGCATGAACTGTGGGCGACAGATCGTTGCAGGGAGGTTTGCTCCTCATTTGGAGAGATGCATGGGGAAGGTGAGATCTTAGTGCGTTCCTCCTTATGTATGCCCTTTTGAGCTATACTGTTATAAAATGTGTTGTTTTTTTTGTTGAGCCTCTGATCCTTGATTTTTGTTTTCGTAACAGGGAAGAAAGGCTCGCGCCAAGGCGACCAGGAGTACAACTGCTTCCCAGAACCGGAACTCACGACGCAACACAAGTGATAACCAGTTATCGAGTGCTCCACCTGGTTTTGAAGAGAACGTGAAAAGGGCTTGAAGGACAACCTAGGAGAGGCTTATTGCTAAACTGCATTTTGGCTAGTAACTGCCTTGACTGGATTGGTATGAATCCGTATTGCTAGGTTTATATTCAGTGTGCACAAAGAGAAGAAGAAATCGAAAAGTAAGCATCTGAGGTTCATACTATTGTTATTTCACCAGGTTATCAGCCTTGAAATTAAATGACTCTTTGGGTACATGCACCATCATATATAAATTACAAACTATTATCATAGAAACTTTGTAGATTCACCTTGTTGGAAGAGAGATTAGCAACCTCATCACTGACTATATCCATCATTGCCTGTTCTTGGTTTCCTATTGTGTGACCACTCATACTCTGCGCCTTATCTTCTTTAACTGAGAATGAATAGTTTAGCTTTTGTCTTTGTGGATATTGGATTGAATAACGTGAGAGGTTTCAGGGTCATGTCGGCAAATACAAAGAATGATAAAAGAGTAAGCTAATAAAAGAAGTAGACCATTTGAAAACAACTTCTCAGCTTATCTGAAGTGGAAAATTCATACTTTGATTGAACTCTAAAATATCGTAGGTTTATATGTTGTGGTCATTACAAAGGTAACGTTTTTCTTAATTCATCACTCGTTTTCTCCATCTCATAGTTTATTCTATGTAATGTATATGATTATGAAAACGACTAGTCTTTATAAAACTGCTGAGAATGGTGTCCTACTGAATATGAAATTATTTGAAAGCTAGAAGATGCCAAGAATAATAAAGCATAGTTTACAGTTTGCAACAATAAGTAAAACAGTAGATGCTTTGACCTCAACTGCGAAGTGACTCACTTCAAGTGAGTGATGTAGCCGTCTGAGATTCTGTCACATCTCATCAAAGCTGTAGAGTTTTACCTCATTGTCTCAGACAATTAAGATACATGAACTTAAGATTTGACATTTTAGACCATCCCCATCGGCAGACTCTTAAGAAGAGTTCTAAGCAAAAGACCAAAAAAAATAAATGAAAAAAGATAAAAAACCACAGAACCGGTACTTTATATGGGACTTTTAGAATTGGTAGGAGCCCCTAACGTGTCATTTTTGTATTGGACCTCCATTCTTGTGTCTCTCTCCTTAGTCGTAAATCATTTTTTCTCTTCCTCTTCCAATCTCTACATCTTCTCTCTCGATCTCCTTCTTCCAATAGATAAGAGAGCAAAGAGATTCATCATCTGAGATTCATCATCAGAGAAAAGAGATTAATCTCACAGGTTTGTGATCATCAATATAATTTCTTATGCATTCAATTTCCCTCTTGGGGTTTCAATTTCCAATTTTGACTTGAGTTTGAGTTTGATGATCTTATGACTTTTCTTTCTGGTTTCGTTGAAATATTTTCTGGATAATCACTGTTGATTCTCTTGAGTGTATATGTTAACATGATTATTGTTTCTGGGCACATATATATAATTTTATCTAGTTTCTAATCAACTTTGCTAGATTTTTTTTCGTAATCTTTTGTTCTTGGTGAGTTACTAAACATATGTGATTCTCTGCTAAACTGTGTGGGTGATGATGATTCAAATGTTTGAGATGTGGAACTGGATATCAGATTAAACTTTTAATAGAGACGAGATTTCACTTTTCTTTCCTATTTTTGCTTGATTTTTACACGAGTTTTGTTTCTTAGGTATGTAATCAAAGCTCTTTATAATTGTCAAAAGCATTGTTTTTATTCCGTTTGATATGAACGGTATTTACAATAAAAGAGTGTTAAGGGAAAATTGTTTTACAGAGAACTTGATCTGCTTAATGTCGTTTTGATGTTTTCGTTTTGTTTCGTATGTTTGTCAGCATTCTGCGGACATGCTTGAGAAGTCAATTTAGATTTCTGAATTTGTATTGAAAATCATTGATCTGATGATTGATATAAATGTGTGCAGCCTAAGCAAATCCACGAGATCAAGGACTTTCTTGACAGCAAGAAGGAAAGATGCTCGGTCTGTGAGGACCAAGAGAAGCAAAGACGTTGTCAAGTTCAAGGTTAGGTGCTCAAAGTACCTCTACACGCTCTGCGTCTTCGACCAAGAGAAAGCCGACAAGCTTAAGCAATCTCTTCCTCCAGGTTTGAGTGTGCAAGACCTTTGAAGATAAGATGAAGAAGCCCTTGTTATGATGAATCCATATGAGAAAATGTTTTTGTTTAGTTAAGTTTGTTGTTCAATCTTTTCGAGTATGAGTATGTTTTTGGAATACATTCTCTGGGTTCAAATGTTATGTTTTTTATTGCATACTGATTCCATAATTTTACGGTTAATTACAATCTTTAGATGTGATATGGTCATCTTTGAATCTTGGTATAAAGTATGTCGGGACATGTTCTTCATTGTTCATTGGTAATGTATCAATCTGGTATTTACAATAAAAGAGTCTTTTATGTCATGTTTATTTATTTATGAAATCCAATTATTCAATTTCTAAAAAATATGCCTTCAAATCTAGGCAATATGATGAACATTCGGAATCGAGTTCGTGATAAAACAATACATCAACAATTGACAGCTGATTTGGTTGAGCATATATAGCAAAAATTTGGAACAAATCAAGATTTCAACTAATCGGCTTTTTCTTGTTTACGATTTGTATTTTTAATATGTTTTTATATCATTTCTAATAAAATTTTATTGCATGCTTTTAAAGGTTTATCATTCTAATTAAAATAAAAAAATAAAAATTTTAAGAACCCCTATGGAGTTTTCCCATTGGAGGGCAAAAAGTTAATTCCCCTAACTAAGGTTCTTTAAGTTCACAATTCCAATTATTACTTATTAGTTTAATCTAAAGAGCCTCTAATGAGCTCTTATGGATGGCCATGCTCTTAGTTGCAGAAGTAGTATTGATTTGCATGGACAAAAGTCAAGTCGTAATCATAATCATTACCTTCAACCGAAGCTTAATCAACTAGATTACTCAAGGCTCTGTTTATTCATTTTACATTTCCCAAAACTGTTTACAAGATTTTTGTCTATGTATATTTATTGTTACGGAGACGAATCTTGCCTCGCCGACGGGAACACCTTGCTACACTCCGGTCTACTTCTACTACTCAACATCCTCATCAACGAACTCGACGCTGATGACGCCACCGAAGACGTTGATCTCCGACCATCTCTTGATCCTCCGCCGTTGATCTCCTCATCTAACACTTCAATTCTAACCTCTCCTTCTTCGTCGTCAACCCCTGTTTTGAGATCATCTTCCATCACAGCAAGAGACAGTGAATATCTCCGATCATCATCGGCGGCGTCGTTTTCTTCTCCTCCATCTCTAACCTCTGCCTCTTCTTCCACGCCATTAATGGCCGGTTTGAGATTTTCTTGAACGGAGAGGGCGAGAACAGGGGATCTACAGAGAGGGCAAGTAGAGTGACAAGACAGCCACATGTCTATACACTCAACGTGAAACCCATGTCCGCAATATCTCAACTTTCTTCCGAAGTCTCCCACTTCCCACAAACCAAGACATATCACACATTCCTCTTCTTCCTCTTCTTCTTCTTTCTCGTCATCTTCGTAGACAAACAGAGGAATCGAAGAAATGACTGAAGGATCCAAACCTTTGTCATCGTTTGTTGCAGCAGCAGCAGCAGCAGCAGCAGAGGGAGAAACCACACCACCGTCGAAACCTCCGAGTGGAACCGGAGGTATGATTCTTGTAGTTGTGACGGTTCTTCTTCTTCTTCTCCGGCGGCGTCGTGCCGAGGAGAATTCTTGGTCGGAGTGTGACCAGAAAAAGCGGGCGTAGAAATGGAGAAGCAAGACGAAGAGGACGACTAAGAGAAGGAAGACGAGAGCAGCCAAGAAGACATTGGAGTTGTAAGAAGACAAGACTTTGAGGAAACTCGAGAGACTGCTTCTTGTGGTCATTGAGCCTTCTCCTCCTTCTTCTTCTTCCCTCATAGTGTCTATGATTTTTAAGAGTTCTTTTTTTCGTTATCAATGTGATTTATTTATTTGTTGAGGGCTGATTTGTTTTATATATGTGTGTAAAGTGAATTGTATAAGGAAAATCAAAAGTACGTATAAATCTCTATAATATTATTTGAGAAATCAGTTTACTACGTGGCTCGCTCACGTTAATTCTCACGATAGTTGATTACATAGATATCCCTAATGAATTAAAAATATTATATATGACTAGCATTAATAATATATTTCATTTTTTCATAATAAGATATTAGTTAATTTTAATTTAATTTTCATTTTGAAACACACACATAAATAAAAAAAGTAAATATTTATAAAATATTAACATATATTTTGTAATAAAATGAACTTTAATTATTTTTAAAAATTTCTAAAACAATATAAATAAAAAAGAAAATATATAATCTTTTAATATATATATATATATATAACGTAAAATCACAAAAAATGTAAATATAAACTTTTAAGATTCTTCTTTTAAAAGATAATAAAATTTATTATTTGAATATATTAAATTAAATATATTTTATTGATAGTTTTTCATAATAAGGAGTTAAACAACTTTTAGTTTAAATTTAATTTTGCAAAAGAAAATAAATAGAAAAGTAAATATTTATAAAACATAAACATAGATATTTTATATATAAAGAAATTCTAGTTATCTTTTCTAAATTTTCTCAAAAAACACAAATAAAAGGGAAAATATATTAACTTTTACTATATATGTATATATAACGTAGCTTCACAAAAAATTGAAATATATATTTTGAAATCGTCTTATAAAATAATAATATTTTTTGTCAACAAAATAATAATATATTTAATTTAAATATAATAACTTTAATATATTTTACTGTTATTTCCCTTTTTATTAAAAATTTAATCGGTTTTTAACTTAAATTTTGTTTTTACAAAATTATATAGATTCTATATATAAACAAAGTTTTTATTCTTTTATTTTTATTAACATAAAAGATACATATATGTATGTATATATATATAAACTTTAAGATATACTTTACAAAATAAATTGAAAAAATAATAATATAGATCTCATTATTCAATAATAATTTTATTGTAATTATATTTCATCAAATGATTAAAAATAATTTTAAACAACATAAACTGATTATTTAATATCATTTTCACAAAAACAAAAAAAAATTAGATTTTATGACTATTTTAAAACCAGATACATATTTAAAATGTGAGGCTAATAAACAAGATAAAATATTATTTTTACGATGAATATTAGTTTGACTAAATAATCAATTTTGGTAACAAAAAAATTATCATATACTATCATTTTATTTTTATTTTATAATTATTAACTGAAAAATGAATAAACAATTCAAACAATGTTAGAGTGAAAATTAGACTTACTAATATTTCTTGATCTGAACTAAATATACGCAAATTGATGGGGAGAAAAATTATGAGTTTTTGCTGTAACTATCTAACAAATTTCTCAACACTTCATTTTTTTTAATTTTAGCAAAAAAACATATATCAAATTATACACAATCTTACAAAATGTATTATTCAATCCAATCAAAATATAACTAACAAGGTTATTCTTATTTTAGTCTAATTTTAATAAAATCTTTTGATTTATTTCAAAAAAATACAACCTAATATACCAAAATATGAATTACCAATCTAATCAAAATATAAAGTATTAAATCAACCAATTGTTATGATTTAAGTATTTTATATTCATAAATGTGCATGAATTTTCAAAATATTACAAGTTATGTGTGTTAATACAAATTTGATTTAATATATTTTTTCATATTTTTTGTGAAACAACATATATCAAATATACAGAATTTACAAATATATGTGTAAATATAAGAGGATGAACTGAAAATTGATTAAACAAGAGAATGAACTGAACTATTTGAAGTTTAGAAAATAATAATTCAACTTTAACATAATTAAAAAAATAAACAAAAATCGTTGTCCAATATACCAAAAATATATATTTGAGTTAATATGACATATTATATTTAGAAATCACATATCTAACTAAGACTGTAAAACATATAATTATACTTAATACAATTTTTTATTTATTTATCATACGCATAAATTACAAAATAATCTAATACTTATAGACAAACAAAAGAAAATATTTTAATAATTCTTATAATTTAATTATTTCATAAATGTTTATACCCGTGCATGAGCACGGAAAAATCACCTAGTACTCTGTAAAAGATGCGAATACTAATATGTATTGAGAATAAAACGGAATAAAATAATATTAGTCGCTTTCATTTGATTATATACAAATACAAACCCACATAATCAGGATATTTGGTCAATAATATAATTTAAAATTCTAAAGAAAATTTATTCAAAGTCATTGTCAAAAGTAAGTCATATTATATATTATATATTACATGCATAATCTTGGTTTGATTGGATATTGATGAAATGATGTGATGTGCAGTAGAAGTACTTGCAGGGAATGGTTGTGGGTCTTTGTCTTTAGTGTGTTGTGGTTGCAACCAAATAATAGAGTGGAGGTTGTGAGTTTAAGAGACGGGTGGGGTTTGTTTCTATATGCATATCTCTACAACTATATGCTATGAATCAGTCTCTAAAGTCCTAAACCTTAGGTTTAGACTCATACAATGCATTAGACTGGTATGGAGTTATAAAAGTATATTTAATAAAAATCAGTTTACAATTTTGGAGCTATAGAGTATATATTAGTTATTTAAAATTTAGAGATCAAAATGAATCTTTGATTAAGCTTTTTGTCCATGACTAGTGTTTGATTACTATGAATCAATGGCAAAGAGTAAGTTACAGGTAAGGTGGGAAAATAAAGAAAGGGAACACGAAATACTAAAAGAAGAGAAGTGGGTAATGGAGGTCACATGAAAGGTAGCTTAGAAAAGAAGGTAAGTAGGGAAAGATCCGGAAGAGTTTACGTGAATATAAAGCAAAAAGTAGAATACGAGGAACGCTATGCCTATGCAACTACTTCTAGTAAACATCTTTATACGTTTCTCTATTGACCGAGAAGGGTCAAGTCATTAAAATTAAATGACTCCTCAAGGTAACGGAGTTTACTCCAAAAAGAACAAATCCCCATGACTTTTCAGAATGATTTTTTTTTTCTTGTTTAGCAGTATTGAATAATGCTTCCTAATTTTCAGTTTATATATTACTCCGTAAAACATGTTTTATATTTTATAATCATTTTATTGTTAACGTAGAGTACTCTGTGGCATTAATAATTGATTTGCCTATAGTTGTAAGAAAATGACAATACTTGAAAATGGCAGTAATGAGAAAGACATAAATGAAGATAAGTGAGGAGGGGATTCTCTTCTCTATAAGAACTTTATTGACCAAAAGTCACTCTTCTTCCCAAAGGTTGAAGTTGCACTTGCAAACAGCACACTCTTTATTTTGAGCCTTCCTTTTTACATCTTCCAAGCATTTTTAGCCTTTGTTCCTTTTTTTTTACCTTTTTTTTTTACCTTTTTTTTGTTTGCCATGCTTATGTTTTTGCTTCCCACCCTTACGAAAAATGAATAATATTTGCCTACCACGTGCAATTTGACGTACACAATAAATTACTTCTCACAGCAAACCCTGAATAATCTTTCGTACATGATAATATTATGAAGATGACATATTAAAACATACAGTTTGAATATTCAAGGGAGGAACACCTCGAAATTGTTTAATTACGTTCTATTCATACTTTTTGGACAGAGGAATTTAAATTGCAAGGCTAAGAGATAGAGAAGGGCTTTCAAAACATGGTGTGTTGATGCTCGAACTTTGGGCTTAGGGCTCATATAACTTTGTTTGAACCCTAAACTTTTTTTTTTTGAACCCTTCTTTTACTTTTTAGAACCACTTTATTTGCTGCAAACAAAACAAAGATGTTTCGAAACGTGTGTGGCCATCTATGCTGCAACAAATCTACACGAACCACCTTCTTTGCTTTTAACTTACCACATTGACGGCCCATAAATGTAAAAAGCATTTTATGTTTAAACTGTAATGTCATGCACAATTAGCTAATTAAATTCCCTCTGCATTTCAAATTCACATTACAATCCGCCCGTTTGTCAGTCCCCTCCCCCAACCCGCCCGTTTGTCAGTCCCCTCCCCCAACCCGCCCGTTTCATCATTAGGACCTTGGCTTTCTCTCTTCTAACTTGTTCTTTTAGCTGTAGCTTAGCTTTACTATCGGGGCATACTTGTGTTTATAAGTATTAATGAAACATATATATATATATATATACACAACAACATAACTTGATATCGGTTAATGACTACCATACAATTGGACTCGGACATCTTCTCAACCATGATTTTTAATCTTCTTCCTCGTCAATAAGTACAAATAAAATTGAGATTATTTGATGTGTCAGATTACAAATGAATCATCAGCGGGATTAAATCCTCAGCCAGGGATAACTGTTTAACATATTTGATATCATCATACACATCGTATATCCGCTCTTAGATAAATAGTAGACAATTAGATATAAAGTAGGAAGAACTCAGTCCCTTAGATGTTCATAATGAAATGCGATCATTACCGCAATCATTACAGGTCTGTAAATTGACTCATCACTGTTCTTCCCACTCCATAAATAAAAACAAACAGCCATAACCTAAAAAATACAATGTAGTTGCTCAAGCTAGGTTCTCTAATCAACAGCATCAAACTAGAATTAACAGTTTTAACGCTGGAATGATTATGGAGAATATATGTAAAAAAAAAACAAAAGCAACACGATTACTATTGCTTCAAGGGAACGAATCGTATGGGAACGAACATATCCGCATAGACTATCTGATGAAGCCAACTTTCAATACCAGAGACCGAGAGACACAACACCTATCTACAAGAGAGTTTCATATCTACTACCAAAGAGTCACAAAACATATTTATCGCCGCTGCTAAAAGTGGTGATTCACTTTCGTATATAAAGAGAGGAACGGGGCGGTGGAGATGCAAAACCCTATAAGGCTTTGTCGCTAAGCCCATTGGAGTGTATTTTTAAAAACAATCTCAGCGAATTAATCCGAGACTATTGTTTTGTCGTTAACAAGCCCAAAATGTGTTAATTCCGGAGAAGCTCATCTCGGCCGGTGCTGCTGCACCTCTGTCACTTTTTATTTTTTTTGATTGGGTGTTGAATTGAGATATTAATTTGTCACTTTAAAAAGTGATGGGCCTAATTGAATGGAAATGAAAAGTGTAAGTCCCTTTATGTCAGTTTTTACTCTCTCTCTTCTCATCTTCTGACTCTGTTGAGATCATCGGAGATTGAAAAATGGCGATGGACAGAGCACAATTGATCTTGTTGGGTTTACCGATATTCTTATTTTGTTCAGATCTCTTCAACCTATTCACTCCTCCGCCTCCGAAACCTCCGCATCACCGTCCTCATCACCCACCACCGCATGTCCCTCACCAGCAGCGTGTCATACCCGAAACCCTAGATTTCCCTTCTCAGGTGAGGATTTTCTCGTGTATGTTTGTTTGTTTTGCATCTCTCAGTACTTAATCCCCCTTGGATCGATCCTTGCTCTATTTGCAGAAAGCAAGTGGCTTAGGAGCTGTTGGATATGGAAACACCGTGGAGATCAACTTCTGCGTCTCCTGTTCTTTCAAGTAACTATAATTCAATCTTATCATTGTTTTCTTATTGGTTAATGTTTAAAGGTTGCTTCTTGTAATTTTACACTAGTGTATGGTTGGTCTAGTCATGGACTCTGGACACTGCATCAGGCCTAGTTATATAGTTGGATACATTAATGTCGAGTTAGTTCACTTAGTTGTAATGAGTTTCATTGTCAAAGTCTTTGCCTTTAAGCAGTTTCGTTGTCTTTAACAAGTAAAGTCATTGCCTTTAAGCAGTTTCATTGTCTTTAACAAGTAAAGCCATTGCCTTTAAGATGCGTGTGGGGATAAATTTTGAAATTTTTAGAAAATATTCACCGGGAATGATTCTTAGATTTAATTATAATTTGAAAAAGCCCTGATTTTTGTTTCTTATGTATGAATGCTAAACGACATGGCATGTTTGGCTACTCTTTTAAGATTTTATTCTGAGCTTGTAACACTTCTTGCCACATAAGATTCCTATTTCCTGTTAATGTATATATGTTCGAAGCTGATACCTTTTGAACTTCTCTAGCTTTTAACAGTGTGTGACTGGTGCCTCTGGGCATTTTAAAAGCTTGTTCGCAAAATTTTAATTCGCAGGGGAACTGCAGTGACCATGAAGAAGATGTTAGAGACGGAGTTTCCTGGTTTGGATGTGATTCTCGCGAACTACCCAGCGCCAGCACCGAAGCGCCTTCTAGCTAAAGTTGTACCGGTTGCTCAGATGGGAGTTATCGGTATGATAGTTGCAGGTGATCGCGTTTTCCCCATGATTGGAATTGCGCAGCCACCTGCGTGGTTCAACTCCTTGAGGGCCAATAGATTTGGATCCATGGCTTCCACTTGGCTTGTCGGAAATTTTCTTCAGTCTTACCTTCAAAGCTCAGGGGCCTTCGAAGTTCTCTGCAACGGGGAGCTGGTTAGTAGTATTAAACTCACTTATCAATGTTTCAAGATGATGTGTTAAAAGTTTGTACCAATCTGGTGCTTCTATTTTGCAGGTGTTCTCTAAATTGAAAGAAGGTAGATTCCCGGGAGAGATCGAGCTGAGAGATCTCATCAGTAAAAAGTTGACAAGACCGAGCATCGTCTCAGGTAGCTACTGAAGCCCAGTATCATCAGCAGTATAACAATGGTGTTACCTTTCCACAAGTAGTGTCTCGATCCCAGTGTGCTGAAAAGCTGCTGATGTATCATTCACTTGGTTTAACAATTTTTTGTTCTTTTTCAAATATTATCTTGTGATGATGGTCCACATGCTACTAACTAGTTGCATTTGCATAGAACTATTTTTTGTAAGAAACGAAACAATGAAAACACTTTTCCTTATTTTTTTCTCATAAACAGTGAATAAGTGCCATTGTCCCCACTTAACTTTGTCATTCTTGTGTTCATAGTTCCAAGATATTTACGGATTAAAACCATTTATTTCCAAAATGTTTATGTGCAACTTTACCTCATGATGCATAAAAAGATTCCAAGGGTTCTCAAGAATCATCATCAGAAGAGTCATCAATGGGATTCCAGATTCTATTAAAGAGCCATATGGTGTCACCATCCACAGCGTAGCCATCCTGGTTCCTGTGCCAACCATAGTAAGCGTGCGTCCTGTTCTTAATCGAGAATATAGCGTGTCCGAAGCTAGCTTCTCTAAAGGCAGAGTACTCAGGCTGAGGCTCAGTCATTCTGCAGAAAACATATCACACATTCAAATTCTTCATACTGAATCTAGTGGAAACAAAAAAGTAAATTGCAATGATTAGAAAAGTTTAATTAATAGTTTACATGGTAGACAATCCTTCAAGATTGCCTCCATCACCAATGGTGATATATACAGGAGCAGATAGATCTTTCACTGGTCTGCAAATTCCATTAACCACATTGTACGCAATGTTGGATATACGTTCCTGGTTTTACAAATAGCTCAAAGTTTATCAGCAACTATAGTTTAAAAAGAGACATGATGAGCTAAAAAAAGTCATTGTTGATCGTACTGATCTTTCATAGCCATGGACGTGACCCGCAAAAACAACCTCTACTTTGTTCTTGACGAACCATGGCTCATACATCACTCTCATGGTTTCTCCTTCCATGTAATGGTAATCATAGCTGTTGTACCACGGTGAATGCATAAGAACAATCAACCATGGTGTTTCTGTTCTGTTAACCTTTGGGAATTCTTGTTCAAGCCACATGTACTGTGGTGTGTATTTACCTTACCAAGAATAGTTGTTGGGATCCTCTTAGTCTTGGTTAAAGAATATCCCATAAAAAAAAGGTTTACGAGCTTTAAGCTGGATTAATTACCGTATGCTGAATATGAAGCAAGCACAAAAGCCAAAACAGAGAAGATAAAGCCACGAAGCATTACAATCTGGGGAGCAAAATCAAGTTCATGGTTTCCTACGGTCCAAATCCAGGGTTGATATGCTGTGCTTCTTTCAACAAATCTTCCCCAACTGTCCCATCTATTATTGTCATGGTTCGGGTATGTGTCAGCGTATGAGAAATCCCCAACAAACAAAATTGTTTGACCTTTCAATGGGTTATTCTCATAGTGTGTTAAGGTTATGTTAGAGTCAAAACTTTGCCCAAGATCCCCTGCAACAAAACTTTACAACTCAAGTTCATGTCCATGGGAAGCTAATATAACTCCCACTCTTTTAAAACCGTTAATATGTTTTCAGGACACAATTACCAATAACACCAAACGTGTAGGGAACGTCAGGACCAGGTTTCGGAGGAGTGAGGAACCAGAACTTGCGTTCGGTTTGTCCCACACCTACCATATAGTAGTACTTGGTGTCATACTGCAAGAAGAGAACCACAAAATCAGATACACTACTACAATAGAAAAGATTGTGATAATAATGATATGATGATGGACCTCTAAGTTTTTAAGGGTGGAATGATGGATGTGACCAGACGTATAGTTGTAGAACTTGTACGTCTTGAATTTGCCATGGGCTTTTAGCATTCTGCAGCTATGCTCTTTCCAGTAAAGAACCGTGTTAGATCCTCCTGCTTTTTGCGTCACCCAAGAAACTATCACTGCCTTTCCTTCAAGGTCTCCTTGTGTTATATGCACCTTTTTGTTGTAAACCCAAATAAAAAACCCCCAGTTTAGATCCGTTGTTTAACAAAGAAAATAATAAAAGTTTGCGACTTTATAACTTTCAATAATTAAAGGTTAAATCATTTAAGAACATCCAATATATAGCTGTTCTCCGTTAGAACAAAAGAAGAAGAAAAAAAGAAGACAAACGTGATACAATAACATAACTCATAAAAGATTGTTGATTTATATAAAGGAAATGTATACGTACTTGTTGAGGTGCATTGCAACCAGGAGGAAGACGAAATACATCACTATCAAGTGGCATATCAACCGTTGCCTCTAACTTCCTGCTGTAACCGCTTGTTGTGCCGCCATGACAAAACAGCACTAAGCTGTCTAGAACCAAACACAGGAAAAGAAGACCCATTTTCTTGAGTGCTCTCAGACTATCTTGTGTGAAGAAGAAAGGCCCTCTGAAGAGCTAATCGTATAAAGACGGAGAAGTTTCCTTATAAAGCCGGTCCTGATGGGAAGCATATTAAAAGGTTTTGGATTGCTTCTGCTCTTAAACGTCAGGGCGGGCATAATATGCATGTGTTATCTTTGTTTTTTTTTTCTTGTCGGCCATGCATGTGTTGTCTTGCGCAACGGAATATGATAACGCTTGGAAGATTTTACATTACAGAATCAATGCACCTTCTCAATGGCGGACCCGTGTGTCTCAATAAGATTTTATCACTAATTTAATGGGGGTCAACATCGTCTCTGCAGGTAGCTACTGAAGCAGAGTATCATCGTGGAGTTCCACAGGTAGTTAAGACGGTGGTGTTTCGATCTCATATGCCCAAAAGCTGCTGATGTAGCAATACCTTGTTCATTTGGTTTAACTAGATTTTACTCTATGATTCAATTATTTTGGTTACATCAGATGATACCCTCTCCAAGGAACTTTATTTATAAGAAATTGTGTGGAAATGACAAAGACACATATTGATATCAATATACATATTGGAGAAAAGATGTGGAAACAGAGAATTTCATTTCATCTCAGCCCAACTGGACATGTATAAGTAAGTATAACTGAAAACTTCGTTTCTTCTTCACTTCTGGGTCAATTAACGTGTTTGGTCATCAGTCTCTACCAGGGCTGCGTTGGCCGGTAGTTACAGGAGGAGTACCGGGATTGTGTTTAGGATTTGCAGACGGACCATCATAATCCTCGACGCTCACCATCAACGACCTCCTTTTGATTCCTGTCATCCCAACAACTAGACAAACAAAACGAAATCAATCACAGATCCAGAAACAGATTGTAAGAGAACCAACAAAAACGAAAGAGAAGAGATCCAAACCTGAAACAGAAACGGAACTAGGGGTTACTGAAGAGGTAACTGTAAGCGTCAAAAGGAGAAACACAGCAAGACGAAGTACAACAAAACCCATCTCTCTCTTTTGTCAAAGCTTTATTTCTTTTGTTTTGAAAGTAATCTTTAAAATATTCTGTTACAGAGTCGTGTCGTGTCCGTCGTGTGTTTATAAAGAAACGACAACTGGAGTGTTTTATTTTGTCTATCCAACTGATTTTACCTCTCAGATATCAATCAATATAAATGTTAACATTTTTTAATAACTACAAATTTACAAGGAATATAAAAATAAGCAGAGGCCAAAAATATTAGGACACATGTTATGGTTTATGTGAGAGTGAGTGGGGTGTGCAAACCATGATGTCATGTAGACCTGAACGGCTGAACATTCGGTTTTCAGTTTAGTTTTTGTTCTAACTATTTCTGTTTTTGAATTTTTATTATAAAAGATTTAATAACCTTTTGAGTATTTATAAAATTCGATCCAGTAAAACTTTTTGTAAGTTCAAAACGAGAGCTTACGTGATAATTTTGGGTGATTTTAAAATTCAAAGTGAAAGGCACGTGATATATTTGGGTGACCGATCAATTAAAAACAATTTCATTCACATTCACAACATCTGCTTATAGGCCTTTAGTGGTAAGTGCCATGACAAAGTAACTTTGCTTTTTGGTATGAATTTTCCATAATGGCGCAATGCAATTTTGCTTTATTTTGAGTTGTCATAATGAAAACAATTGGCATTTACTGGACCACATCATCATCTACTTAAATAATATTATTATCAGCTGTTTGAAATTTGAACAAACTAATGAAACTAAAATAACAAATTTAATAATTCTGTTTTTTTTTTTGTAACACAAACTTTCATTAAGGGAAATTAGACCTCAGAGTCAAGTAGAGGTGATACAATACAGGCATCATACAAAGCTTGCTTTGCCAAGGCATCAGCTGTTTTGTTTTTTGATCTATGTAGCCACTCAAAAGATACAGAGACAAAAGAGGACTCTAGCAGAAAGATGTCTGAGACAATTCCATAGATCTCAGGGATCGGATCTTTAGAGGTTAGAGCTTTTATCAGTTGTTGAGAGTCCGCTTGACAGTGGAGATGGAGGATTCCCTGCGATCTGCAGTGAGCCAAAGCTTCTCTAAGTGCTAGCGCTTCTGCCACCAAAGGTGAGCTAACAAAATAACAATGTGCCATGAAAGTTGATTGCTGATCGTTTTCAATGATATTCCATCCCAAACCCGCTCGGTGAAGGTCCGCTCTCCAGGCAGCATCGGTTTGCAGGAGTTTACAGTTCGGTTCCAGCAGAGGTCGTGATGTCTGTGTGGTGGCCGGAACTATGTGTTCGGTTCTCTGTTCCCGAAGCCATTCCTGAGCAGCTGCGATGGCTCTAGAGACAATCTCCTCCGGTGATGAAGCTTTATTATTGAAAACTCTGTTGTTCCTCGCTAGCCATAGTGACGAGAGGATCCATGGTGCAAGAGGTCCTGATGCTACTCCGGATGGAGGCAGGCACACAAG
Source organism: Brassica nigra (assembly GCA_016432835.1). NCBI lineage: Eukaryota > Viridiplantae > Streptophyta > Magnoliopsida > Brassicales > Brassicaceae > Brassica > Brassica nigra. Next base: position 7,659,800 of record CM028244.1, on the reverse strand, counting down.
TTTGGATAGTCCTTGCCAAGCAGTAGTCAAATCTAGCAATCCTCTCAGAATCAATGCAAGCAGCGAAAGGAGCAAGTTGCCATACCTTGTATGCGACATCGCGGTGAAGAAACAGATGATTGATAGATTCCACGACATTACTGATCTTACCGTATCGCATTTATACCACGCGAGGCAATTCGTCCCCAACCGCCGAGCTCTTGGAAAATCTTCCATAGGAAGAGTTTAATTTTGGAGCCACTTGCGGTTTCAGATGTCATTGTTCAATCTAACGACCTGCTGGTTGGGCCGTGGGTGGGGCTGCTAGTTTCAGCCTTTAGATAGCCGATTTCGTTGTGTACACACCCGATCCCGTGCCTAACCATATAAATTTATCTGGCGCTCCTTGTTTGCTGGGTTTTATGCTGAGGATTGTTTCTTCCTCTTGCGGGAAAAGTCTTTGTATAAGGTCCCTGTTCCAATCCGAACCGTTCGGCAGCATCAACTCTCTGACTGTTAACGTAGCATATCGTTCTGGGGCTGGTCCCATGGGGCATCTTTGTGTGGATAGGCTAAGCCATGGATCAGTCCAGACGTTGATTGAGTCTCCAGTTCCCACCACCCAACCTGCATTTGCAGAGATTAAATCCCGTCCAATGAGGAGGCCCTTCCAGCCATGTGACTCTACGGACTTGTGTCCTGCCTTTAGAAATTGTTGATCGCCGCCGTACTTGCCCATTAGCACTCGACTGAGAAGTCCCGAGGGATTATGGATAAGGCGCCAGCTAAGTTTTGCAAGAAAGGCGTCGTTGAAGCTTTCGAAGTCTCGAAATCCTAGTCCTCCCTCTGCTTTAGACTTCGTCATTTTTTCCCAGGAGACCCATGTCATCTTGCGCTTTCCGTTTTTATCATCCCACCAGAATCTAGTGACGGCTGACTGGATCCGTTTGCACAGGGAACGGGGGAGCTTGAAGCACGACATCGCATATGAGGGGATAGGCGAGAGTACACTGTTCAGCATGACCATTTTACCAGCCGTTGATAGATATCTGTTAGACCATCCACTGGCCTTCACCTTTATTCTATCAACAATGGAGGAAAACATGTCTCTCTTTCGCCGTCCAAAGTGCTCCGGTAGTCCAAGGTACTTGCCTATCCCTCCTTCCTTTGGTATGTTGAGGCAGTCCTTTATGCAGGTTTTGAGTGTTCCCGGGGCTTTGCGGGAAAAGGTAATAGATGACTTGGTTGAGTTGATGGCTTGTCCTGAAGCTGACTCGTATTGTCTGAGAATCTCCTTCAGGGCAGATGCACTGGCTTTATTTGCTCTAGTGAAGAACATTGTGTCATCCGCGAATAAGAGATGATTAACGCGGGGGCTTCCTCGAGATACTTGGATGCCGGCCAGCAGACCTGTTTCTTGTGCTTTGTTACACAAACCCGAGAGCACTTCACTACATAGTATGAATATGTAGGGTGAGAGAGGGTCTCCTTGACGGATGCCTCGGCTCGGTTTCACTCTTCCTCTAGGCGAGCCGTTGATGAGGAAAGAATAGGTAACAGTAGAAACGCATTCCATGATCCAGTCTATCCATCGAGGGTGGAATCCCAACCTCTTGAGGACCAGTCTAATAAACTCCCATTCTAGCCTATCATAGGCCTTGCTCATGTCGGTTTTTACCGCCATGGAGCATCGCTTTTCTGCTCTGGACGTTTGGAGGAAGTGGAGGACTTCATGGGTGATCAGCACGTTATCCGAGATCGCTCTGCCAGGAACAAAGGCAGATTGATTCTCAGATATCAAAGATGGGAGGAGGGGTTGGAGCCTCCTAGTTAGTATCTTGGAGATGATTTTGTAGTAGACATTGCAGAGAGCAATTGGTCGATAGTCGGCTACAGCTTTTGGACTTAGAATTTTCGGGATTAGGCGGATGAAAGTCTCATTAATTCGCGGTGGCAGCTTCCTGGATATGAAAAACTCCTGGATCTCCTTTACGATGTCAGTCCCAATAGCCTCCCAATGAGTATGAAAGAAACCCGCTGAGAATCCGTCTGGTCCCGGTGCCTTGTCAGCATGAATGGAGAAGAGTGCATTCCTTATCTCAGTCGGGTCCGGGATTCCAATCAGTTTTTCATTGTCCTCGTCTGTGATAATAGGCTGGAGAGCTAGCTCCACTATATCTTTTCGATCACCCGAGAGGCTAGTAAACAGGGACTGGAAGTAGTTAACGATGACCTGCGCAATTTCCCCTTCCTGATGGACAGGCTTCCCATCGGCATCTTCTATGAGGGATAGAGCATTGATTCTCTTCCTGTTCTTTGTGGTTGCGTGGAAAAACCCAGAGTTTCTATCACCAAGCCTCAGCCAAAGGAGTCTACTTCTCTGTCTCCAATAAGCTTCTTCATCTCTGTAGGCTTTTTTTAGCTCTTCTGTGATCCTATTGATGAGAGGGATATCATTTACCGGACTAGTCTGGGCAATCTCAAGCTCTTCCCGCTTTTGTTCAATGAGGACCCGGCTATTCGCCTGTTTGTCTTTGTTCCATTGGGAGATGACTCTTCTAACCAGCGTAATTCGCTCAGACACTGAGCAATCTGTGGCCGCTTTCCAAGCTGATCGGATCATCTCTGAAACTTCTAGATTATCTTTCAGCCTTCTATCATAGCGGAACAAGCCGCGTCTCTTCTTTTTCCCAGGTTCAAAGACTGTTATCAATGGCTTATGATCCGATCCTTCATACGCCAGGTAGGCACATCTTGCTGTCGGGAATCGCTCAGACCAGCTGGTATTTGCTGCAGCTCGGTCGAGTCTGCATCGGACGAGATGGTCACCCCGCTGACCTCGCCACGATAGGGAATCCCCCGTGTGTTGTAAATCGTATAAGTCTCCCTCAGCAAAAAAGGTTCTCAAATCCGAGAAAGATCCCTCTGGTCGTTGTGGGCCTCCAAGTTTTTCCTCATTGCTTAATAAATCATTAAAGTCCCCCGTAATAAACCAAGGTGAGTCGCGGGCTTCAGAGAGGCTAATGAGATGATTCCAAAGGGTTCTTCTTTTGTGTTGATCACAATTTCCATAGACGAAAGAGGCATAAAATCTTTTTCCTTCCAGATCAATACAAGTATCGAATAAGTTTGGAGTGGCATCAAGAACCTCTAAAACAATCTCCTGTTTCCAGAAGAGAGCAAGGCCTCCAGCTCCATGTCCCGTCGGAGGGATTAAGTCAAAAAAATCATAGCCTAACTGCTCGAATTTTTCCAATACAAACTCGTTGGGGTTTTTCGTTTCCATAAGGAAAATGATGTCCGGGTTGATGCTCTTCTTCAGTTCCCGGAGTCTTTGGACTGTCAAGGGATTCCCCAAACCTTGACAGTTCCAGCTCATTATCTTTAAGGACCGAGAATTGACGGACTCGGAAAATCCGCCTTCTTGCGTTTAGATGTCGCCGGGATCATTTTACACAGGGGCTGGTTGTCTGAGCTGTTTGACTTTGATCTGCGACTGCTGCTCGCCTGGGAAGCCCCTGGTTTACTCCTTCTCTCGCCAGTGTCTGTGTTACGCGGTTTCAGGTTATCAGCGATTTTGCGTCTACAAGCCGGAGGTTTTGCATTCTGGACTTTGCGCTTTCGAAGGTTGGTGCCAGCAGTAATCTTTGGACTATTCTGAGTTGTCTTCCTCCCCGGGGGTCTACCTGGTTTGCGCTTTGTTGAAGTCTGTTTGGCCTTGTTTGCAACCGGAGAATGAGAGGTGCCTACGGGTCCAAGGCGTTGGAGAGCTGGAGTTCTTTGGGGACTATCGATTAGTGCCTCTGTAAGAGGAGGAGGGGTAGTAGTAGTAGGTGATGATCCTAACCGAAGCAGAGCAGGGATTCTCTCTGTGCTTCCACTGGGTCTATCCTCCATTAAAATGGCTGTTTTGTTAGCAAAAGAGGTGCGCGCCATCTGGATCGCTGTTTCATCAAAATCACCTTCTTCCTCTGCTAGACGCATTCTTTCTTTGCGCGCCGCACTTTCCGAGGGGTCTGCGCATAAGGTGTATTGGTTCATTGCTTCACGGAGTTTTCCCATTGCCTCATCGATTTCTTCCCGTGGTGGATCCAGTTGATCGTTCCGAAGGGGAGTCCCCCTTGCAGAACTTGGGTGCCCTGCTTTCGAGGCACTGGATTCTGCTATGAGTCCGCTCGCTCTTCCCCCACTGCCTTCCTGGGGTAGGATTCTTGGGGGTGGGGGTGGCATTTGGGGTGGCTCTTGCGAGGGTCTCTGGATCTCTCTATAGATCATGTTTCGTGACTGGTGATGGCGTGAGGAGGCCTGGTAATTATCTCGCTGTTGCGAATACGGGTGAAATCTTTTCCTTTGAGATGTTCTATCAATAGTATTCTTCCCATAATCTCCTCTAGAGTCTCCAAGTCCCCGCTTGTGATAATCATCACGTCGTCCCTTGTAGTACTTGTCTCCCGTACGATCATCATGATAACTCCTATTCTCTTCCCCATTCCCACGAACAGAGTTGGAGGTGGTGAATCTCTGGTGGGTGACTGGAAAGTTGCGTCCGGGTGAGCTAGCATTCTGGGACCTAGTCGTTGTGTTGGTCGTTTCTTTAGCTAAAGCTTCCCTCTTCTCCGCTTTTGCCTTTAAACAATCTCTGTTTTCGTGGTCCAGTCGGTGGCAGTACGAGCAATGTTTATCAAGTTTCTCGTATACAAGAGTCACTGAGATCTCTTCTCCGTTTGAAAGCTCGAGGATTGTGGTCTTTATTAGGGGCAACCGACCATTAACATGCACTCTCATCCGCACTGATAGAGTAGTTATCTCAGCACACTCGTACACTCCAATGTCCTGGCCGATACTGCGGACTATTTCCTCTGTCCATAAGTGCAGGGGAATACCCTGAAGTTTTATCCAGAACGGGATGAGATTTGGAAAATCTGGAGCTGTCGACGGTTCTCAGCGTTGCACAATCAGCATCCACTTCGCGTAGAGGTAAGGTCGTTTGTCAAGGACCTCCAACAGGTCCGCTTCGCAGCTAAACTGAAATTGGAACATCCCCTGTCCCAGGTCAGAACCAATGGGGCGAGTTCCGGAGCTCCACCTTTCAGTCAGGACTGGTAGTAGAGCCCACACCTTCTGGGCTGTCGGATTGGTCACCTTTCCAATCAACGTGAGGGAATGCTTTTGGATGAGGTAGGAAGAGTCCGGAACTTGCACTTGGACTCGCGCCTTCCTCGGTGCTTGGTAAGGTTCAGTAGCAATACCTTTACCTTTTTCCATGGCAGAAAGTCTTCTGTTTGACATGGTCTGAGTTTTGTAAGTTAAGGATCTCGAAAACAAGGCGACAATCTCCTGTTAGTAGTCACCAACGAGAGAGATTCTAAGAAGATTTGAGAAGAGAAGCACTACAGAAGCAAGGAGACCCTAAATGCTTTCCAGGTAGCTTCGACTTAGTAATCTCTAGGAACGCCAGAGGGGAGATATCATGGTGTTGGGAGTCGTCATCGGAGCAAGATGGTGGACGCCGGCGGTCCTCCCGACCCGGGTCGGGGGAAGAACCCGGTGGGTTTTAGCTCAGACCTTGCTTTTGACCGACGGATATTTCCCAAACAGGGAGACAATTTGAAAAGATGTCGAAAAGTGCAGTAGCTTTTTCTGCAAGAAGGGAAGAGACTGCTGGACAAAAGGTGTTACGGTTTTCCTCGATTTCCGTGGCTGGGAGAAAAAGGAAGACTCAATTATTGTAAGTTTTTAGTTTTCATTTATTTCTTAATAATAATTCTGTTTATCTTAATCAATTATTGTAGCATCTCTTGCTAGCCTGTTGGCTGTGGCTTAGTGATGAATAACGAACATCATCGACGAAACGAACGAGGCTCCAAGACAAACCGCACGAGCAGTCTCGCGTGCTTGAAGACGTCTCCGACACGATCATGCAGCCGGACGGCACGAATTCCGGGCCTGATCTCCGACAATGGCAGACATGTCTGGCCGGCGAAATCGTTCGGAGTATTCTTGTCGTGGTCTTTGACTGTGATACACAGAAGAGCTAACTCCGGAACACGCAATGGGAACTCGAATTCTTCATCCCAAACCGGGAACCATTCGTCTGTATCTGTTTTTGTTCGGTAACTTATTGTGTCTAAAGGTATTCCTGCGATTCCAACCTGAAATAATAATAAAAAATATTACCTGGTACCGTTACTTGATATATAAGTAACCTATTAGGGTTCTTGAAAACTGAAGTTCTTTGTTATTTTTAACAGCTAACACTTGCCTTTACGTAGAAATCGGGTGGAGAGTATCGATCAAAATGATCTTGAGCAAAGTCCATATTCCATCCTTCTCCATTGTAAATCTTCACCTAATCATACATACACAGAGCTAAGATGCTTTCTTCTGGCCCAAGAAACGTATGAAAAGGAGACAGAGACAAAGACAAAACCTTAAGAATGGTCTTGATCTGGATACTTTTACTGAAAGGGTCAAAATTTCCACCTCCAGGACCATTAGAGAGCAAAACATCAGGCTTTTTCACATAACCACATCCACCATTGGCTCTAAACATTCCTTGCATCATCCACAGGAACTTCCCATAACTCTGCGTTTATTAAAAAAACAAGTATAATTGGTATGTACGAATGTTTACTTTCTATTGAAACGCTATGTTTATAGTGGATCTAGAGGAGATAATAAATAAATCTCTTACTTGCATATTGAAGGCAACCATTTGAGCACCATGAATCCATCCAACAAGAGGATCATAGTTCGATGAGTCAAAACGTGTAGTCTTGGGAAATATCCTCAGAATATTCCTCTGAGTGAACTTCACTATATCAGGTCCACGGCTTTTAGCCAGAGTTTCTAGCCACTGCTCACTCATGCTTAACCGTATGACTCGGTTAGGATCCCCATTCAAGCAGTTCTTCAGTCCTCCTTTGCGGTTCCCAGCGTGAATCGAGATCAAGTCTCTGTATTCAACCGCTACATTCTTCTCATCTTCATCTTGAATCAGTTCCTCTGCATTTACAGGTTCAGCTGCTGATGCACCTTGAGAGATCTGTGTCTGGAGATACTCTTTTGGCGGCTTTGTTGAGATCAAAATCTTGTTCTTGAGCGCTTGTGGTGAAGGAAAACACTTTTTATATTCGTCCCTGCATTGAAACAATGTTCCTCCAAAAGTCTTTCTCACCATCTGCAAACATTTAGTTATAGCAGGTGAGGTGACTTGAATGACAAGTAACCTATTAGGGTTCTTGAAAACTAAACTTCTCTAATGTTTCACCATCAATCAATTAGCTCAGTGATGTAAACAAGATTCCATGATTTATCAGAATCTTACCTTAGCGACTTTCTTCTGAAGATCTGGAGACAAATGGTCCTCTAAGGTAAGTACAACAGGATAGTCAGACACCTCAAATGCGTTCTCCTTTACCGCGTTAAGACATTTCTGTAGATCTTCAGTACTTGTTAACGTCCTGATATCAACAGCAAAACAAACTGTTATAGACTTCTCTAAGGACTAAGTCAATGAGTGATTCAAGAAAGGGTTTTAATTAATGGTTAGTATCAGACCCGCCATGACGAACTTCAGCTTCGGTTCCTGAAGAGTTAGGCCATAGATCAAGCTCGATGACACGAACTCCTCTTCTCAGAGCCTTCACAATCGGCTCGGTGCTGCTTCTACTGTTGAGTTGATTCCCAGTCAAGTAAGAGTTATGTCCCGTGTACAAGAAGTAATGTGATAAAGGCTGAGTCATATCTTGCCAAACCTAAAAACCAAAATCCCATAGAAACAGATTCAACCAAAAAAAAAATATCTCTATTGTAAAATTTAAATAGCCAGTATTATAGTTTTAATAGCATAATAAACTAGCGTTTTAAAATTTTTTTTACCTCGCTGGAAAGAGGCAATGGAGAGTTGAAATCACTGAGGAGATAACGGTAGAATTCTTCAAGATGAAGCCCACGAGGGTGGAAAACGCCGTGATGTTTGAGCATGTTGAATATATCCTTCACGTAGTTTGAATCAGCGTGTGTTTCTCCTTGCACTTGGATCACGAACCTCAGCATCTCATCTACAGACATCCTGCCGTTTTGGGAGTAATAGTCGAAAAGTGTTTTGATTTCTTGAGGTGGCTCACTTGATTTCACTTTGTAGCTTCTTACACAACAGAAGCACACTTTGAATGCTACCTTCATTTTTTTTTGTGTTTTCTTGTTTCTCTTGTGAGAGTTAACTGGATAGAAAAGAAACAGAGAGATGCTGTTCCAAGAAGGAAAGAAAGGAAACAGAGTTTTTATGTGTTTGTGTAAAACATGTGTTCGTCAAGATGTAGTTCTCATGTAATAAGGAACCTCTTTTATACTATAAAAGAACTATTCTTAGTAAAAAAATAATATATTCAACTATATTAAAATCTGGACGAAAGAGATGTTCTGTCGGTGTCTGAAAAAGTAATCTGTTCAACTATATTAAAATCTGGACGAAAGAGAAGTTAAACAGAGCTGTTGATCAAAAGTAAAAAAAAAAAAAACGTGGAACAGTGGTAGAGCCAATGGCTGAGAAACTGGTGTTATGGCACTTGTATAGTCGTCCTCATATATAGAAAGATGAAAACTTTATTTATCATTTACAGCAAATCATTAAAACAGCTAAGATGTTATTGGTGAGTATTAAAATAGTTTAAAAGTGGAGGCATTGAAGAAATACTTTAGGGTAAACAGTGAAAGATAAAGAAAAGTCCAGGGTATATTTTTCTACTTCACATTTTATTATATTCTTTATTAAATAGTAGTAACCAATATAAAATATAATTTTTATTTAACCACTTGTTGGAATAAGAGTCTGTTTTTCTTAAAATTTTCTTATATTTGTGAAAATCAATGGACCCCTAAAGGCATGCACATTAGAAAGTACTGTATTTCCATAAGTCTTTTAAAAATAAAATTATTAAAAAGTAATTTAAAGAATGTAACAGGGAGAGAACGAATTTTCCCCCAAAAAAAATCAAATTTTGATGAAAAACTTGTTACATCTGTCATTTTTAATTAGTTAATATTTGTAGTTATTAAAGTATATTTTAAGAAACAAAAAAGTTCAAAAAAGTATATTTTGAGAAATTTGATACAGTTTTCACCAGTACTGTATTTACTATCATAGAAAACATATATTTTGTTTCATACTTTTCGATTTATTATCAACACTGTTGAAGATGTGACACTAGTTCACACACAAGGATCGGTAAGTTTTGAAAGTCGTGTTTCTACATGCTGTTTCAGGATACCTCATTCTCGCTGCAACCACCACCTCATTTGTTTTTTTTTTTCTTTGAATAATCAAAAAGGTTTTGATGAGATATATGAGATATATTACATGCTTAGAAAAAATTAAGTGCTTCACAACGTTATGGATCTATAATTTATTGAAAAGATTATCTAGGAGTGCACTCAATATTATTAACTGTACCATATTTTGTATAAAAACAGTTAGTACCATGTCTAACCAATATGGGATCTATTTCCTTCGGTCTTGCATTAGTTTGTGTGTTGTTCTCCATTATTGTATGTCGAAGAATCTATTGCCTTTTCTTCTTCTCGATCTTAGTTGGCTTGTTAGTCCTAGGAATCGTGTTCTCCTAAAAAGTCCTTACTCGTTTTGATGCATATTTCGTGTACACATTTGGTCGGTTTCAGGCAAAATCTGATGAAACCTTTCTCTTGATTCTCAAATTAAATAATTAGTATACATGTCTTATGGCATTCAATTTATAGTAATTTTTTAAAAATATTTACGGTCCAGTAAATCTGTGAGGATCGGCCATGTACACATTCTATACAGCTTTTGGTGCTAAACACATGGACAGACATTTGTTTTATGTAATTATGTTCATGGCCAGTTTAAGTATACTGAGCATGTCAAAATTTATTACATGGTCAGTTGTTTTCTTCTTACAGAATAAAAGAGAAAAAAAGTAAATGAGTATTTTATTATGTCCACACTAGGCCTGGGCGTAAATAACCTATACCGAAGTCCATACTCTTACCCGAACCGAAGTAGCGGTTTCGGATCGGTATCGGATCCTTGCTAAATACCGAATGGATCTTCACCTCTTGCCTTTCGGATAACCGAACCGATCGGTTCTAAACCGAGGTCCAAACTAAGAACCGAGGTAAACCGACTTTATATATGATTTATGTTATATACAGTTATATAATTCCCGTGTATCCTCTTCTCTCACATGTTCTGGTTTTTCCTTCGGCTACCAATCCTAATCCCAAAAGAATAAATCTTTTTGATTCAATTTTATAATAATAAACTGGAACCATAAATCTCTTTGTCTCTCTGTATCCTGCTTTATCTGAGAATTAGAAGAATTAAAATCATCTCAGGTTCGTTTGTTTTCTATTCTTCTTCAGTTCTTCTGAAAATTTATTAATTGATTCGAAATCAGTAAAAACATCTTCTATTTGCATGTCTTTTGATTCGTTTTTTTAGTAAAATTTGTGTTTCAATTGGGTCTTGTTGTATTTGAACTCATATTGTTTCAATGAAAATCTCGGATGTTCGGTTTAGTTTGGTATATTTCGGTTTGTTTGCTTATTTATGCTTGAATTTTGTTGTTAAAAACTGAAACCGTATCGGATCCAAAGTGTATTCGGTTTTTAGCGGATTTTGTTTGCTTCAACCGAACCGATCCGAAACCGATTGATTCCGAACCGATACCATACCGAATTTTAGAAAAAAATGGTACTTGTACACTATGATCCGAAAGTCCGAACAATCGATTCAACCGAACCGAAACCGAACGGTAGACCGAACGCCCACGCCTAGTCCACACTATGGGCACAGAATCAGGTTCGGACATGAGTACGATGGTAATCAAAGTAGTATAAGAGTGTAAAAAAATAGTACTAGTTAGATTTTATTTAGATGTGCTCAACTTACCCAGTCCACTAATTAGCGAAAGGCACTTCAGATATTACAAAGGCCCATTATTAAAACCCCAAAGTATTGGAATGTGCCGCCATCACAGTGATCAAGCCAGGTAGGTAGTACATAAAATGAGCCATAACAAATAATTTAATAGCTCCCTATTGTTCTCGAAATATGTATGGCCCAAATCTTACAGGTGGCGGAACATTATTGGATATCGACGTGTTCTTTTGTTCTGCACAGGTGGAAATAAAAATGCAAAAAGGTTGACAGAAAAAATAGAGAGAAACAGTTTGAGGGAGGGTGCGAGAGATGGCGAGGTCAGTGAAGCTGCTTCTATGGAGTCTTCTTCTTCTGGGAACCCTAAGCTCTATTCAGGTACATTTATGAGACTTATTATTCGACCGATTGCAGCGAATATGTTGTATTGAGTTATTGCAGGTGGGATCTAGATATTACCGAATTGAATTGCGATTGTTTATGTCTTATAGTAAAATCATTAATGGTTAAACTAGCGACGTAAGTGATTCAGGAAGTGGAAAAAAACATAATGTTGTCTGAATTTGTCCCCTTAATATGGGATTTTGCATTCAACATCATTGGATTTTGTATATTTGCAGAAAGCTTCTAAGTTACTGCATAAAAGTGTCCCTAATGTGTCACAAATGTATATGTAAAATGAGGCTGATTGATTTGTGGATGTTTCAGGCCAAAAAGTCCAAGGAAAAGATCACACACAAGGTTTATTTCGACGTCGAAATTAATGGCAAAGAAGCCGGTAATGACCTTATGATGATGCATCTTGGTGGTGCACTTACTACTTGTGATGCTTTATAAAAGACTTCATCTTTTATGGGTTTTTTTTGTACAGGTCGTATTGTCATGGGTCTATTTGGCAAGACAGTCCCTAAAACTGCAGGTACCCTTTACCCTTCTTCTACCATTGATCCTTTTTTGTGAGCTTTTAGCTCTGAGTAAAAGGACTTAACTTTCTGATTTTTTTTTGTTTCTGCAGAGAATTTTCGAGCTTTGTGTACAGGTAAGAGAACAATATATTGTTCTTATCCTATGTAAATTCGAATAATCTATACCTTGGAATGAAAACTTACCATAAACTGTATTCTCTTACAGGGGAGAAAGGAGTAGGTAAGAAAGGGAAGGCTCTACATTACAAGGGGAGTTCCTTCCATAGGATCATACCAAGCTTTATGCTCCAGGGAGGCGACTTTACTGATGGAAATGGTATGGGAGGTGAATCTATTTATGGTGAGAAGTTTGCTGATGAGAACTTCAAACTCAAGCATACTGGTCCAGGTTTGTGCTTCCTTCTTCACTATTCTCTGTGTTCACAACGGCTCTTTGCCTAAGTGAGGTAGGTTTTAATAGCCGGATCAATTATTTTTTCTCTTTCACAGGGTATCTATCAATGGCAAACGCCGGTGAAGACACCAACGGATCACAGTTTTTCATCACAACAGTTACAACAAGCTGGTGAGTACACACAATCAGTGTGATTTCAATATATGTTTTTTTGTTCATTTTTTAATTGGAAACTCGGAACTTGATCAGGTTGGACGGGAGGCACGTAGTGTTCGGGAAGGTAGTTACAGGAATGGACGTGGTGTACAAAATCGAAGCTGAGGGTACTCAGAGTGGAAGTCCTAAGAGTAAAGTTGTGATTGTTGACAGTGGTGAACTTCCCCTGTAACTCAACCTCTCATGAAGTTTTCTCCATCTGATCCTCCATAAAGTGAGCTTAGTGACTTAGTCCTTGACTTTTGTGTTTAAACGACTATGTTAGCCACTTAATAAAAATTTCAACCGTTCTGCTTTTTATTTATCCGTCTGCTTATATAACTCAATTCATATTAAATTAGATATCAATGTTCCTCTCGGATGCAGAACAGAACACAAGAGTTGTGTTCTAACTTATAAGCGTTACGTGTCTATAGTCAAATAGTCTTCATCATCTCCTTTATACGAATCGTCAGTACTGAAGCCAAATAATAGTTTATGAAAATATATATTTATTGTCTTGTGTCAGCCAGAGTGTTTCATAACTCTTAGATAGTGGTTCGTGAAAACAGCTACAATGAGATATAGACAGAAAGATCAGTTTAAGATCTTGAGCTAAAACCTGAGCTTAACTGTAGTTTTAACTTAATCAGAGGTGTCTAAGAAACTGAACTCTCTACTACGTCCCTCAAGCTTGATCAGTAATGTCCCCCTGTTCTCTTCACAATACCCAACGCCTTCTCTTTCTAGCAGCTTTGTCACCTGATCATCGATAATCATTATGCCGTAAGTGCAATACTCAATTTTTGGGTGGGTTTGTGCACACAGCCACAGTCTAGAGTATGCATACCATTCAGTTCAAATCTGAAAGGTTGTTCAAGAAACTTACCGACTGTTTCACTTTCGTTCGACTTCCCAAACCCATGTGACCCACATCCTGTGATAACGCGTAGTGTCTGAATGGCTGGTTCATTTAACAACGTTAGAAAGCAAGAAATTATCTCTGAGCTGAGTTTGGTGAGTACACTTACAAGGGACATATGCCCCGAGTAAGAGATGCATCTTCAAGAGCTTCATTGCTTGTTTAACATGTTGACCATGCAGATCAATGGTTATCACATTCTCTATACCCTTATTTCTGCATTAATAGTTGCAACGATGGCTTAGTCCACACCAAAAATCCAAGGTGAAAGCATATCACAGCATTAACATCTATAATGCCCTTAACATCCAACCTCGCGACGAATATATCTTGGCTTGCCCTCGCATCTGCTCGTTGAGCTAATCTAGATGCCGCTCTCCCCTAATAAGTATAAGGACACAAGGTTATGACTCACTTCCAAAGAAGTTTTCTCTAATAGCATTGAAACATATAAGACCACGAGGTGCACCTGGTCAGAAAGGTAAGCCGCATGAGCCCTCCCTCCTTTCGAATATGCTTCTGCAGCCTTTGACCAAGTGATATATACATTAGTTGGTATTTTGTTGAGTAATCCACCAGTGCTAGAGATATGGAAGCAAGTAAAACTTACTTTATGATAGTATGACTTCGTTACATTCCACTGGTCATTTGCACCTTTTCGAAGTACATGATACCCGTCATCCTTACCTGCAACACATGTATGGATTTGATTGGTGATGCAATTTATGAGTAAGAAAAATCAATTCAAGAGATGCGACACAAACAAGCAGTTGAGACCTCAGATGTTTTTGCCAATGACACCATAACAAAAATTGCCAAGTGTTTCATCGGGTAAAAACACCAAAAATCAGAAGCTCTGAGCCTGCAAACTCATGGCAAAATGAGCCTGCTATTTGCAGCCAACAGATAGTAAAATAAAGAAAGCATGGTAAAATACCAAAATTTTCAGGCTGGAACCCTTCCCCACCAGATGAAGAAGCATCGATGAAAGCATGGTAAAATACCAAAATTTTCAGGCTGGAACCCTTCCCCACCAGATGAAGAAGCATCGATGCCAAGTGATTGCATTTTCTTTGCGACGTTTCTCCAACTCATTGTCTTTGGTTCGTGTTTAGTAATCTGGGGAATGTTGAACAGAGACTCCAGCACATTTTGTGGATGACAAGGTTCAGAACTTCCTTGGCTTCTTGCAAAAGGATCACTCATGAGAGCTTTCGAGTAATCCCTACCATGAGACAACAGGCGATACTTTTAGTTATGACTTCTACAATGTTGAACAAAACCAATTATACTGAATGTTTTGGCTGTAACAATGTGTGAAGAGCAATAACTTGGAGAAGACCTATGAACCAAATAGAAGTACCTTTGACTATAGCTTCCCCAGAAACTTGGCTCACTTTCGGAAGTATCAGTATCAAAGGATGTCTCCGCCAGCTGCTAAATATTGCCAGGAGATTGCACTTTATTCTGTCAAATATATATCAAACAGATCTGTGAAGAAACAAAAAATAAAGGTAAATCACTTACACTATCGCTGAATCCTATGCCGGAACATCTACCACTTAATGAATCATCATTAGTCGATGAAGAAGAAGAAGACATGTCAAGCAAGTGAGCAACACATTCAAGGCCTAAGAAGAAACGAATATCAAACTTTAAAATACATAGCCTGGCCAATATCAGCGTATAACAATACTGCCCCCAGCGTATACCAATACTAAGTCTATCTCCTCATCGCACATTCTGTATGTTTTTTTTTTGTTTTTTTTTTTATTTTTATTTTTCACATTCTGTATGTTATGAACTCACACAAGACATCTCTGACAGTCGGTTTCTCCGTGATGAGCACGCGCTAAGGGTGACCACGTTTTGCGGACACGCGCGTCCCTCACGCTCACCGACCGGTTTGCTTTCTGATTGAACACATTGACTGGTTTATATTGACCTATTTAAAACTGATGACAGGCGAAATATGAAAACAGAGTATAGTAGACTTTCCCAGGTTTGATTTTTCTTTTATCTTTCCAATTTGAATTTCTTTTTACCAATTTGTAAAGTTAACAAAAAAATTAAGGATAACGGACTTATTTAGACATCATAATATCGTAACTAATCTTTCCAACCTCATTCTAATTACATATGAATTAATAAGAGGCTTCACTTTGGATACTACTAACTGGCAACGAGAAATCAAATGGTGGGCAGCAAAGTTTCAAGACGTCAGATTCCAATGGCCAAATAGAAAGTGCGAATAAGGTGGCTGATTGTTTGGCAAAGCGATTTGAAGATGGTGGTGTATCGTTTGTATTCTACTTCTATGTACCTCAACATTTACATATATACCTTATTGCACATTGATCAGTTAACGTAATAAAATTTGATGTTCTTAAAAAAAAAAAGAAAATCAATACGGAACGGTTAACAGTCGGTTTAAATTTAAAGAAGCAGTTTGGATATATAAGTAAATCTTTTTTTTTATACAGTATTTGGTAGAAGAAACAACAAAAGGCCCTAACTAGAACCGTGTATGGGAAGCTATCAAAGCTCTTATCATTCGTGACATACTCGAAAAGAAAACTAGGTACAAATCATCTTCTTTTTTTTTTTTTTTAAAAAATGTTAAATTTATTCAAAAAGAAAAAAAGACTGTTTCTACAACTTTAGGTACTTATAGGAATTGAAACCAAACAATTTACAACTTCTATTATCTACTGCCTAGCCACATTTGCAACCCTTCATCATACTTCCTGTCTCTCATCATTCTAATTGTAGACAGTCTATTTCTCACTTCTCTGTCAATCCATTAAACCATTTTTTGAGTATTTTTAGGACTCTCTCCATGTCTTCTTCCATTTCTCTCCCTCCATATGCTATATACTGCCAATTGAAAAGTATATCTAGCAAGAAAAGTAATCAGCTTCATTCGGTCTTTATCCATAAGCAGATGAACAATGCTTCTCCAATCCTCCACATATCTGGTTGCCAGCAGATTACTCATGAGTTTCTTCCAAATTTCTCTGAAATAGTCACAGTCAAAGAACAGATGATCTTTAGTTTCGGTGGCTGCGTTACATAGAACACACCCTCACGAGGCTTGATCACTTGGATTAAGCGGCTAAACTCGTCTTTCCGTCTTGCGAGTCGGTCGCCGCCAAATTGAGCTTTACCAAAATTTCCATTAAATTTGTGAGATTACACGACTCAAATCAAAGATAATCTTTGAAATTATTCGTCTTGTTCTTTTAAGAGAGATGATACAAAAAAGGAAAAACTTGTTTGCAGGCATAAATGAAAGAGAAAGACATACAATGAATCAATGGAAATTTAGATAGCGTATGAGATGTGGTTTTAGGCATATGGGTAGAATTGTCATTAGCTTTATGGAACAGTGTTTCTATAGTGGATTTGGGTATATCCCTAATTACTCAAAAAAAAAAAGTTTCTATCTTTTTGATTCTCTCTGTTTCAATGCGTTTCGCTATCTCCATAAAGAATCAAACTTTGCAAATCAGTCTGGATATTTTAAGTTTTATAGAGTATATGGTAGAAGAAACAACAAAAGGCCATAACTAAAACCGTGTGTGGCAAGCTATCAAAGCTCTCATCATTCGTGATATACTTGAAAAGAAACTACAAATACAAATCATCTTTTAAGCAGTCGAGTGACTCTTAAGGCAGAAGAAATTCCCCAAAAGATTCCTAAACGAACGAGGATTCAACTTGGCCTTCTCGTTTTTCAACTCAGCTCTGAGACCAGACTTGGCAAGCTCAAGTTTCTTGAGCTCTTGTTTGAGTTCCACAATCCGAGCTTCACAAGCATCGCGTTTCTTCCTCTCTAAATAAGCCATCTCCAGCTTTGACCACAACCATTCCACCTTAAAACCTTCTTGCGTCAGATAATGCAAATACTTGGAAGTTGTGCTCAGTTCGACATCAGAGAGCGATCTCTTGTGGTCAAGCATCCAAATGGTATACATGAGAGTGTTCATATAATATGTCCTGAGCTCTGGGTGCTGAGATTGAACACTGAGTTCTGGGTATATCTTAAAAATTCTGAGGACTAAACTCTCATCCCAAAACTTAAATACGAAGCCGTTGATATTTGTCCAGGGAGCTGAGTAGCCATTGGAATTTGTCGAACTATTTCTTCGCATGTATTGCGTCGCCGCAATCATCGCTGCTACTGCACCAACATTCATGGTGAGATCTTGTAAAAAAAATATTGTTTAAAAAGTTTTGCTTCGCGGTATGCTCAATTAGGTATAGCCCTCTTTATATAGAGACACATAATAGATATCTATTGGTTTTTGTATTTCCTTTTTAGCTAGGAATTAATTATTTCCTTTTTGACCATTTATCTAGGAATTAATTAGAAAATAAATAATATAATTAGCCTTTATTTTACTCTCTTCTGTTTCATTGGTTTATAATATGCCAATATATCGAATATTCAGTGAAAAAGAAAAAGTAAACAAAATATGGAGTACCAAAATTTAATAATCGATATAGAGAAGGTGAGCTTAAGAACTCGACGATTGGGATTTGGAGGTGGTGAGCTTATAGAAGGTAACGAAAGTGGAAAGCAGAAGAGACAAAAGCTTATACGTAACTAATTGAGATTCGTTACTTTCTCTGTTTTTATGATATGTGTCGCGTGAAAGATGATGCGCGCCTTATTCTGTTATTCGGCTCCTAACTCCAAATAATTATCGTTAAAAAATAGCTAAGAAGTCGTATAAAAGAAAAAAACATTCCTTTTTTCAACCAAGCTGTCACATAGCTTCGAATCAGATTCAAGGTGGAGATGGATGCACGGCTCTGTTGACTTACTTGGTGTTC
Source organism: Brassica nigra (assembly GCA_016432835.1). Lineage (NCBI taxonomy): Eukaryota > Viridiplantae > Streptophyta > Magnoliopsida > Brassicales > Brassicaceae > Brassica > Brassica nigra. Next base: position 7,641,624 of record CM028244.1, on the reverse strand, counting down.
TGGTTTTGTTGTCGGGGAGAAAATACAGAGACAAAAGTCATTTTATCTACGAGTGAATAAAATAAGCTTTACTTAAAAGACGATTACATTACCTGATTGCTATTACGCGTTTTTACACCAAGTGAATCAGGGCTGTTTATTTTATGAGCCATGGGACAATTTGTTTAACTCCTTCCAAGTTTTATAGAAACAAAATAAACAAAGAGTAATAGGAGCTATAACTTAGTCAGAACGAATACCACCCATGAAGCTCCTCGGATCTGGACAAGCACCCGTGAACTCAGCTTGCGAAAAGTCGAATCCTGGGTTCTGCAATAACCGATAGAGACAGAACATGTAGAAAATAGTATTGATCGAAAGAGAAAAAGAAAGCATCAAGTCTTAAGTACATAGAAGCCATCGATACAGGTCAAAGCAAAACGATATGGTACACACGTGTTCGGTCTAGCTCATGTTTGTTTTGCCTATTGCATTTACAAGTTAGACAGCCACCACAGACCTTTTGCTTTAGAGGCCAATTAGGTGACCAAGATAGCCTTCAAGAAAAACTAGAAAAGCATAAACCATATAAAACGAATAAGGCTTTATGCATACACTAACCTCTTCTTGAAACCTCTGCAGCATGAGACGTTTCTGTTCAAGATCAGTGGCGTAAGGATCCAACTGACCCTGTCCCAGAATCGGAGATGACCATGTCTGCCCTTTCTCCCTCTTCTGCAGGGTAATGTGCATTATATCATCCTCTGCCAAACCAAACATAAAACTTTCAGAGATTAGCAACCAGCGACAAACTATAAATCTAACCAAATGTATTAAAAGAAACACAATTTTAGTAACTTACAGATGCTGATAATAACCCAAAAAAAAAACATACTGTAAATCTCGAAACAAGAAACATTGATGGAGTGGGTGTGTGATCGAATCAATCAATGTAACTTCCACAACATCCCGTCATCCATCCTATACTCTCCAATGTTCGATACCAAACTATATATACAGTTTATGCCAAACTCAGATCAAATTTTTAAAATTTTCCAACTACGGAACAGGCCAAGTTCATGTATAAAGATAAACCTAAACACCAAATCTTATTCCAGAGGATGCAAGCGTCCGAAACAAGACACGCAAGAAGAAAGAGTACCTAGGGTCCAAAACGAGCAATCGGTCTTCACCGGAGCACTAAGATCATGCTGAGAAAGTTAAAAACTTTTCAGTCAACCACACCGATTTACACAATAGTAAGAAACCAAAAACGTTGAAAGATGGTAAAAAAAAGAAACAGTACATTGAGATAAGGAGGGTTGCCTTTGATGCCAACTTCGAGATGTTTCGACTGGATTCTGCAGTGGAAAGCCTTCGGGTGAACATTGGGAGGCAAGGTTATGTACAAGTTCACTTCTTCGAGGGTTTGGTCCCACTCAAACACCTTTTGCCCTATAAGTAACATCATATCCCAAAACCATAATCGAATCAAAATGAGATCAGACTGCAATGACGTATAAATAGAGAGGAGAAGAGAGAACCGTTGTGAACGAAATCGTGTCGCTTCTCTGGCGCTAGCTTCTCCGCCATATCTAGGAGGAGGGGGCTCGCTTACTTCTCCGTTCCCGGCGAAACCGATCTCCGTCGTGATAAAATGATTGTACTTGTCCAAGGTTATTAGCATAGACAAACACAACCAAAGAGATAGGCCCAAAACTAAGCCCATTTAAATGTTTTATTGCAAATGTAGAGCTTACCTCAACATAAGCGCATCTACAAAAGAAAAAATAATAATAATCCACTAAGGTTAAATGATCTAAATTGATCTATTGGATGATTTAACTTAATGAATTGAATCTAAACTAAAATTAAAAAATTGGTTAGTTTTATCAAAAAAAATCTAAATTTAGAGTAAAACACTTAAACATCATTTAAACACAGATTTGAATTTCACAAACCAAAAATAATTTATCAGTACTTAAATATAGATTAAAAAAATTATTAGTATTAGTCTCTTTATTAAATAGTGATTTAAACTCACTGATCATACATGTGTCAGATATTTTTTTCGTACAACCATAAGCGTGTGTCATATTTTTATTGAACAAGTGGCAACCCTCTAATGGAAACTGACGAAAAACCATGGGTAGTGCCCAAAACAAGATAATAAACCCACTAATCGAAAAACAAGGGGCATAACCGTCAATTCGTTTTCTAATTCGCGACTTTTCTCGAGAAAGCAACTTGGAGAAAGCGTAACCGATTAAGCGCTAAATAAGAGAAAGATAATATTTACAAAAATACCACTTTCCCTTTTTTTTTCTCTGTCTTCATTAATGCTAAAACTTTGATCATCGGATTGGGTGAAACATCTAACTCTGATAAAAGATAAAACCATTGAAAAGTACTCTTTTCCTTTTTGGTATTGATTTTGAGAAACAGTGTTAGCTTTCTTGATTCCTCTCTTCTCTCTCTGTGTGTGTTCGTTTGATGGGAGTTATTATTTCCCGGGAAATTCACTTTTGCCATGGCTACTAAACTGTCTTTCAAGGACTCTCTTAAAGCTCTCGAAGCCGATATTCAACACGCTAATACTCTGTAAAACCCTCGATTCTTCTGCTTTTTCTGATTCGAAAAGTCTCTATCTTTTCTGGTTTTAGCTGTGGTTCTAGTTTATGACAGGTCCAAGCTAACTTATTGCTTTGT